>CM052703.1:88754003-88777878 GCA_028551405.1 Uromys caudimaculatus | reverse complement strand
GCAAGGGTCCCTCTTGGTCCAATGGGTTTGAGCAGAAGTGGTGGTTTTGCCTGTGCTCAAAGGTGTGTCAGCACTCCTGGGATACCCGCTCTCTCCTGGAGCCTTGTGGCCTAGGCTGGGGTCCCCAGGCACAGGCCCCTGGTGGCCCAGGCAGAGGTCTCCACCCACAGGTGGGAACCTGAAGGTTCAGAGATTTTGTATTCCCAGCTTCTCAGGCGCTGGGTCCCGGCGGATCCGGGCGGGTCAGGGTGAGAGGTGTTGCTCCCCTTTATCCCACTCACGGCTTTCCCAAGCTCCTGGGAGGGTAGCTTTTTCAGGCTCTAGTTGGCTATGGACTCCTGGTGGCCCAGGCAGAGGTCTCCGCCTCCAGGGGGTTTCTATGCCCGCCTACCTCAGTCCCTGTGTCTCCCAGGTTCGGAGCAGTTCCTGGTGAGCTGTGGAGGTTGTCTTGGGCCCACTCCCAGCTTTTCCAAGCTGCTGGGAGGGTATCTTTGTCCCGGCGCTAATTTGCTGTGGAGCCCTGTGGTCCAAGCTGACGTCCCCGCCCAATACTGAGGTTCTATTGTAATCCCATAAAGCCATATTCAGAATTTTTTATAGATATTGGGGATTTTAACTCAAGTCCCATTGCTTATACAGCAAGCGCGCTTATCCACTGATCCCCCACCCCATTCCTAGCACCAGGAATTTCTGAGTCATCATTACAGACAACTCTAAGATGTAGAGACCAACATTATTACTATGACAAATGAAGATATTAAGAAATTTACCTAAGGTTATACAATCAATGTTGAGATGAAAAATCATTTTTGTTGTTGCTTTTGTGCTCGAATAGGTTAGACTGACCTTGAATTGGCTCTGTAGTGGAGGAGGGCCTTGAACTTCTAATTCTCTTGCTTCCAAAGTGTTGGGATTACAGCAGTGTGCTGCCACACCCACTTCAGAGACAGAAGTCTTGACTGTGAGTTGCTCTCTGCTCATAACTGCTGTGCTGTGGTGCCTACAATGTAATTACACAGCAATATCTTTGCGTGATTGCATTTCCTAAACAATTTCAATCATTTTAACATCAAAGCATTTAATTTTAACCTGGAATCTAGTTCATGTGTCTTCTTCAGCATGCTGTTCAGAAGATGCCCTGGAGCCTTCTGAGGTGTGGAGCTGAGTTCCTCTGGACTGTGTCTCTCTGGAGGGCTGGTATATTTGAATGTAATATTCACCCTCCTTCCCTTTCGCCTCTTCACTTTTGTTAGAATAGGCTGCCTTGAGAACCAATTTAGGTTCACAGTAATATTATCTTTTTAAACTTAACAGTAAAAAAAGGTTGTATAAACTTTCATATACACACACACAATGAGGTGTTAAATGTAGTCACATGAAAGGGGTGCTGATAAAGGAATTCTCGCATTAAATCTTCTGGATGATGCTAAAGATTCCTTCTAATACAGAATGTCCTCACAGGTTCTGTTCTCTGAAACCCTTAACATCCCATCATCAGAGCTGTCTGGTCTTGCCTATTTCCTCTGTCTAATTACATTACTGCTTTCCCTGCGAGGAACCATGGGATATCCACAAGTTCTTCATGGTCTAATTTCCTAACAGAATTTCCTGGTGTTATCTGTAGTATGTCCCAAAGCCATAATTGTTTTAGGTTCTGGAAAGCATCTTGTGTTCTCAGTGTGTACACATGCGTGTATACACACACACACACACACACACACACACACACACATACACAGAGGCACATTCACTGGGATTAACTTGTAGGGCTTAAGCGCTCATTGTGATCAGTAAGCCATGTGCATCAGATTAATCTGAGATTTGAGATGTTTGTTAAACATGGAGATTCTGGACCTCATCCAAGACCTATTAAATATGAATGTCTAAGGTTAAAGTCACAGCTCAACATTTTCTCCATCAAAGCATTTTTTATATTTTTATGTTCCTTTAGGAACTTGCCAAAGATTCAAGAAGAGAGTATAATATTGTAAAGTCCACATGTCAAAACTCAGTAATTAAATCCTAGTCAGTGTTTATTGATCTGTAATTTGAAGTCAGTTCTAGGCCTTGTATCACCCAGAATGATTCCACACATGCCTCTGACACATAACCGTAATACAAGGGTCATCCTTAAGAGTCACTAATAACCCCTGGTATCATTAGGTTTTGGGTCATGTGTTCCTTGTTTCGCACATTGCTAACTGGGTAGTATGCTACATGCTCAATCAGGTCCTGCTGCAGGTAGGACTTGACTCTTCTCTGGACTGTTGCCCGATGCTGTGGTTTTCTTTTTCAGGTCTCTTGCATTGAGTGAAAATTTCTCTGTATATATGTTTCATTTTCATTTCCTGCAGTCATCCATAGGGGGTTTCCACAATGGATGCCTGGAAGTATCCTGGTGCCATCCAGTTCTAGAAATGTTTCTTGAACCCTTTATACACTTAATCAATAACATACTTGGGGAGACATTTTTTAAGTTGAATATAGCTTTCTTTTTTTTTCAGAAATTTTCATGCATTTCCTTGAATATGGTTTCTGGTAAGTCTGATTATGGTTCTAGTTTCTTAGTGTTTTAATTAGTGTGTAGGGGGAGGGGAACATAGGTTGATGTTGGTTGGAGTCTGTTGTCACTCTCTATCATATGTTTTCAGACAGGCTCTATCCTGACCTGGAGTTCACTAGGCTCACTGGCCAGGGAGCTGGGGATCTGACTATCTTCTCTTCACCCCCTCAGTGCTAGGGTTATTGATGTGCATGACCACATCTAGCTGTTACATGTATGTTGGGGGTCTGAACGTAAGGCCTTGTGCATAGCAGGCGGTTTACTCACCGAGTCAGCTCCCTAGCTCCTGGGTCTTCATTATTTTTATCTCAACTTTATGGCTTTCTCTTAATTTTTTCAATGTCACAATAAAAACATCTACAATCAAAGCATTGTGGCCCAGTGCTGGGTGGATCTCTATCCACTTCTCCTTCGGTTTTAAGGAACTTAAATACTATTCCCCTCTGATGAAATTTGCCTCCATTTTCTGTGTCTTAATCTTTCAGCAATTTTAAATATTAGATCATTAAGGGGAGAAACATTCTCTATCATTGCTTGTATCTCTGAGTAGGGTTAGTTGTTGTTGTTGGTTTAAGTTTACCTTCAACTAAGTTTCAGAGCTGTAGTGTTGCTGAATTAATTGTTCTTCTATTTTGGAACTGTCTTATTTTTATTCCCTGGTCAGGTGGGATCTCCAGGGTCCTCTCTGCTGGTTACTGCTTCACCCACGCTGCTGTTTTATACATCTCAGTACAGAAATGAATCGCCTCTTGCTCTAATTTGGTTCGTGTCATGGGCCATTAGTGCTGGCGCCTCAGCTTGGCTGATGTCCTTTGAGCTGCTGACCCCTCTTTGGGTCAATTGATTGCTCCCTCTGTCCTGTAGTAGTTGGAATGAGAATGGCTCCCATAGGCTCGTATGTTTCAATACTTGGTCCCCAGTTTGTGGAACTGTTTGGGATGGAATAGGAGGTGTGGCCTTAATGGGGGAGGCATGTCACTGGGAGACAAGCTTTGGGTTTCAGAAGACGTATGCCATTCACAATGTGTCTGTCTTCACTCATTGGGGATCAAGATGTAAGTTCTCAGCTGTTCCTTTGTATCATGGTTTCTAATCCTGAAAAAACATCAGCCAGATTAAATGTTCTTTTATAAATTGCCTTGGTGTTTTATCCCAGCAATAGAAAAGTAACTAAGGTAATGGCTGCTGTTCCTTAGATCATACACACCTGGCGGATATCCAGGCCCTTTTTTTTGTTGGTGAACAATACTTGACACTTTTGAAGTTTTTCAGCTGCCCTTTAGAATTGCACTTGTCTCGTTGGGATTTGGTGTTACAGCATTTTGTCTGGTGTGCGTGGACACACTATTAAAGTCCATCATGTGCAGTGGTTAAGACCTAGTGGCAGGGCGTTGTGTCCTTGAGATAACACCACCCAGCTCTTACTCCACGTTCATAAACAGCCTCCTGCTTGTATCACTTCCAGCCTTCAGAGAACTGTAACGTTTGCCTCTTTCAAGCCCTGAACCATCATCTGATTTTTTTTTTTTTTTTTGACCCATGGACAAAAGAACCAATTTCACTGTTCTTACTCTTTAGAAAATACATCTCATCTTATCATTATATTTTCCATCTTTACTTTAAAATATACCTAAATGCCAATGAATATGTGTAATGAATATATATGCAATTTAAAGCTTATAAAGCAAGTGACCATATACTTACCACCTCTCTTGAGAACCAAATTACCTCTTTAAAAATATACTGCAGTTCTAGGCTGACTCCCCCATCCCCACAGCCCTTTGCTGAGGGCAAGGTATAAGGAGATGGGAGTGGACGTAGAGATTCTTTTTTGTAAGATACTTCTTTTTGGTTAGAGAGAAAAGCACAATCACAGTGTCTAGAGGACATGTTGAGCTATTGGTAACAGATACTCAGATGGTTACACTGGAGGCTGGTGAGGTCACACAGGCCACTGTTGCTTTCTGGCATCCTGGCAGGTGTTCGAAGTGCTGTTAACTCACCTGGTGTCTTTGTGTAAATATGAAAAATTTACTCTTGCTGTTTGTAATGACTGTATACACACACACACACACACACACACACACACACACACACACACACACACACACACACACAACCTATAAGACTTTAGCAGCCTACAGAGTTTATAGGCCACAGTCTGCCCTTCCATAATTGAAGGTTTGCACAGCAAGTGGCTGCAGGTGAGCTTCGTCATTATCAAATGTCATACCTGTGCCAGGAATTCTTTGGAATGTCTGGCATCGAGTGTTTAGGTAGGCAACCTCTCCTTTCATACTCCTTGCTGCATGACTAGACTTATAAGCAAGCCGTTTTCTGGAAAGCATAGGCCAGAAGTCAGTTAGCAAGCTGGAATTGTTAGGAACTGGGTCAGAGGCCACATGACTACTAGTAAAGTGGGTCAGGCTGTGTGTTATCTGACGTGTTGTCTATGCCCAGTGAAATCCTGAGAGGTAATGTGCTAAGACAAGTGAGCTCAGGGTGCATATGGGATTGATTGATTGATTGATTGATTGATTGATTTGCTATATCTAATTATGTAGCCTTGGCTACCCTGAAACCTGCCATGTAGACTAGATTAGTATGTAAATATGATGTTCCTTTTGCTTCTACTTCCTGAGTGCAGCAAGTAGATGTATGTGCCACTATACCTGACTTTTCATGTTGATTGATTGATTGATTGATTGATTTATGTGTGTGTATGTATACACTTATATGTACCTGTGCATGTGTGTAGGGACCAGAAGAAGGTGTCATGTCTTCTCTGTTACTCTCTGTCTATTCCTTTGTGGCAGTCTCTTCTCAAACCTGGGTGTCATGTTTACTCGGCAAGCGAGGAAGCCCATTTCTTCCCTCTCAGAGCTAGAGAAGAGATGAGCATAGGCTGCCTGGCTTTTTACATGTATAAAAAGCCAGATCCAGAATGTTGTCCTCATGATTGCACAGCAAGCATTCTTAGTTCTTGAGCCATTTCTCCAGCACCACATAGATAACCATATGTCATAGTTTACCCGGGACAATCCCGGGTTAATCTTATCCTTGTTTACTTATTATAATATAACCCTTTGCTTTTCTTTAAATCATCCCAGCTTTGGACAGTAATTTTTATGGTCATATGTATTAGCCAACTTTTTTGCCATGACAACAAATCCTTTTAAGATCGTAGAGACTCAAAGCATCAAGTCTTTAGGTGTTACTGGTGGATCTGTATGATATTGCAACTCTGCCACAGGCTGTGGTCAGAGTTAAATTCATCCCTCTTTCTAGACTTGGAGCTTGCACCATAAATTGTTTTTTAGGGTACAGAGGCTTGAAGATCAGCCCTGACGTGGGAGTTCTTCCTCTCACACAGTCAGAGCTCAAGAGTACCTCCGGTCTGAGGTAGATGATCTCTATTGCCTTATTTTCTGTTGGTGGAACTAGTCAGTGTCCCAGACCAACACAGAGGATTCTGATTTAAACTGATTCTATGGAGGCGTGTATTATAACAGGCAAGAGTGATCAGTAATGTCTCCCATCATGCCCCTCTCCAGCCTTTGCTAGCTGCTCTCCTTACAGTGTTTGTCAGTACAAAACTACAGGAGTTCATGAAGTTTTGCCTGCATATGGAGTACATCATGTGTTAAGAGATTCCACTACTATGTATAGCCCGGTTTGTGTTCAGATTTGACTATGTGGATTGGGGCCTGGGGATTGATGTTTGCTAGGCCAGCTACAATGGCCCCAGCCAGCTGTTGGAGAAGTCTGCACCAAAAGAGACTTCACTGTGTGCAGTGTCACAGCCAAGTGGAGCCTGAGGTCACACTTTGTTCTTCACTGCCCCAACCACTGTGGGAGATCTATGACGCATGATATCTTTATGCCTATGCTTTGCCTCCACCAATTGCACTACCCACTCCCCCACCTCTCTACCTGGGATTTTTTTTTTTTTGAGGTTTTGGGCATTCCAAACCAAGCTTAAACTCACTACATAGCCAGGGATGACTTTGAACTCCCCATCCGATTACCTCTTATCTCCCCAGATCCAAGATTGCAGGCCTGTGCTACCTCGCTTGATCTATGCAGTGCTGGGAGTCTAGCGCTGGACTTTGCACATCTAAGCTATGTCCCCAGCCCCGTGCCTGGGATTTTTCATTTTTGGTTTGATTAATGCCCCTTCACTTGTTAGTCTTACTGGTTAGTCTTACTGGTTAGTCATCTCACTGGTTAGTCATCTCACTGGTTAGTCATCTCACTGGCTAGTCAGAAGTATTTGGCACTGATTGGCTTTTCTACAACAGTTGCAGAAATTCCTCCATGTGACTTAGTGATGATGCTATTCCTTGTAAAAAACAAAATTGATTACCTTGTTTCAATGAGATTTTCGAACTCAAAGGCTGCACTGAAACAGGAATCCCAGTGTTACAAGCAGAAATGTAATATCATTTTACCACAACAAAGATTGACTGGGAGGCACTGGGGGCATCCGTTTAATCCATCAGCAGCCTGGCAGCTGGCTCCTCTCAAGAGCAATTTTCTTGACAAAACTATTATCATTTTGTAAGAACAATCAGAGTCAGAGTAGAAAACGTAGCTGGTAGTTGGTCAGTTTTACTCAGTGGGTAAGTGGTGTAGATCCTACATGATTTACCAGGAATCTAACTTGTCACAAGTCATAGAACACTTAGAAATACTGGCTTTTTACCTTTCTCCAGAATATGAAGATTTGAAGTTATGAAGTCTGTCCTCCCACCGTGTCTCCAAAGCCTAGCATACTGTCTGTCACATAGTAGGACATTCCGAATATGCCAGAGGGATCAGTGCAGACTTTTAAATGACCAGTAGAGGAAAAACCTGGGAAGAGTTTTGGGGTCCTAGGACATAGAGGGACATGTAGGAGCATCCTTTAAAATAGTGCTGTCAGGCATGAGATCAGATTCATACTTCAGTCTCTCTGACCCTACCTTGAGGTAGGAACTTGGTGAAGACTAGATTCTGCCTTGAAAGATATGAGTATGGCTGTGGAATACCACATGGCCATGGTCCACATACAATCACCATCATTCCTGCTCTGTCCCCTTGCCCTCGATCCTTCATGGCCTGCCTGCAGACCTCCACTGTGGCTTTGGCTTCAGTATTGGCTTCAGTGTAGGATTTTCTTCTGGCAACTGAAGCTCATTCTTTCTCCTATGCTATATGTTGAAGTGCTGGTATTAGATGTTCTTTATAGTTGCCTTCATGTCAGTGATTGAATGGAGTGGGTGGGGTAGCCCAGGACCTTCCCTTCTTGTGTGGGATAGCTCTTAGGTGCCTGGATCCCCCCCCAGCAGCTTAACCTGTAGCCCTCACTGTGATAACTGGCTTGATGATACACCACATACTGACTACTTCCCCCACTTTGCCTCTGTGTGTGTGTGTGTGTGTGTGTGTGTGTGTGTGTGTGTGTGTGTGTTTCACTTTCTAAAAATCCTCTTGCCCTTGAAACTGGGGGAAGCTCAGACTGTGCCAATCTGTCTGGTTTCTGAAGACCCAAGTAGTAGGCACTCTTGATGCTACAAAGCCCAAAAAACACATGAACTTAGAACCTTAAAAACTTAATAGAAAGAAAATGCGGTTTAATTCCTAAATTGTATGGCTCTTTGAGATGGCAGGGTACTTTCAAAAGACGGCTAAAAGCTCCCTTCTCAGAAAACTTTAATGATAGGTGCTTTTGGTAGGATAGTCTCATTTGACTTGCGGGGCACTCAGAGTCTCCTTAAATATACAGTGTTTTGTTGTTTCTAATCACAACTTGCATAACTTTGTCCCTTTGCTCTTGGAGCCTCTGGTTTGTGTCTGAATCCGCATTGTCAGGTAACACTGCAGCATCTCCCACCCTGGCCTTCAGAGTCAGGTCCTTCAGAACGTGTGGATGTGATGATCTTTCTGCAGGGACTGCACAGTGGGTGGCCATGAGGGACATCGTCATACTGACGTTTTCTTTTTCTTCTTTGCAGATATCTCTGTGAGCCTGCTAACCCTCGTGGTTACCGCCTGTGGTCTTGCCCTCTTTGGTGTCTCTCTTTTCGTGTCTTGGAAACTGTGCTGGGTTCCGTGGCGAGAACGAGGCCTGTTCTCTGGTAGCAAAGACAACAACCAAGAGCCTCTTAACTACACTGACACAGAGACAAATGAGCAGGAGAACAGCGAGGACTTCCTAGACCCACCCACACCCTGCCCTGACTCCTCTATGAAGATCAGCCACACTTCCCCCGACATTCCCCTCTCCACCCAGCCAGGTGGCCAGGAGAACTGTGCCCATGCCGTCCGTGTGCAGCGACAAGTCACAGAGCCAACACCGTCAGCTCGGTCAGTAGTACCCCTTCCTTTACGAATGCAAAGCAGGGACCACCCTTTTCCCCTTGCTTGCCAGTGGTGGTACTGACTAGCTAAGAATCAGGTAATCATCTAGATGTCCACTCAGTCCCAGAAACATAAAAACGGGGAAACTCTGTGGTCCTAGGTCCAGAGCTCAGCTTACTTTCCATGGAGTTCATAAAAGTAACAATTAACATTGTTCCCAAATCATTTAGTCATTATTTTTGTATAGTTTACTGTTCTGACATAGGTACTGTTACTTTGATTTTACAGTAAGAGAAATTTAGAAACTAAGAAGGATGTATGTTGGTGTGTACCCAGGTCAGGATTTGGATACCAGGATCTGAGCTTTTAGCTACTTTTCTTATGGTGTCCTCCTAAAGCCATAAAAGTGACTCATCGTGCCTCTGAGCTCTCCTAGCATCCTTCAGATCCCACAATATAACTGGAAGTCTTTGTCTGCCCTGAGGCTTTGTAACAATTGCAGACTACTAGGAGTGGAGTTTTTGTTGTCTGGATGTTATATGCTCTTAAGCAGTAGATGAAAAACGATGTAGTGATTAAAAACTCAGTGGGCTCTGGGGTGTAAGGAACTACTTTATTTACATATGTGGCATGGAACACATATTTATATTTACATATGTGGATGAGTCACATAATCCCCATGCATGTCCCTTTCATCTTCTGTAATAGAGGGATAGTAGAAGTGCCAACTTAGGAGTGGTTTGAGAGTGAAATGGTTGTCTACACTCGCACAGATCTGTGTAGCTATTTTATTGAGTTCTTATATCTACCTCCCTTCCGACCCTTATTACACCCTAATCTCTTCCAACCCCTCAACACTAGGTAGGAGAGATTGAAGGCTACTTCCTGCGGATTAGGGCATTGGGTTCCTTGGGGCAAGTCCACTCTCCCTAGTCAGGATATCTCCAGTTCTGCTCATCTCTTTGCTCAAGACCACTTGGCAAAGTGCAACAGCAGGAACCAGCAGCAGCAGGGAGCAGCAGCTTCCACAGGCCCTCTTGGGACTCTCCCACTTCTACCCCCTTCAGAGTCCCCAGAATTAAACTGTCTGCAGCTGCAAAAATCACGCTCCTGCTAGTGCACAAGGCAAAATCAAAATCACCTGCTATGAAGCAGCTGCTTAGCCCACACCTGGGATTAAAACAAAAGCATATTCATGAAAGCCAACTAGGTTTTTAAAGAAACCCAAACTCTCACTACACCGATTTGCTGGGGTGGCACCAAACTCTCAGTAAACAGGTTTGCAGGGGTGGCACTTCCATTCTGCCTTCCACATCACTGTTTTCATTGCCACAGCTGTTGAAATGTAGCTCTCTCAAGATGCTGAGGTAGAGGCACACCTCCCCCAAAATGCTAAAGCTGTGCAAAGGTTAATTTGAGGAGAAGCAACCTGTTCTAATCACTGGATAGAAAACCTAATTCTTGGTAAGATATTTTCGGGGAAAAAAAGACACAGCAATCAGCCTTTTTAAATATGAAAGTATTTGCTTGAGTTACAGCCAGAGGAATAACGTGCAATTATTATTTTTTAAATAAGAGCAGTGTTCAAGTGTTTTAAAAAAGATCTTTCTATTTTCTAAAAATAGGAATGATAATGCAGTTTATCCTAGAGACTGTGCTCATTCATATTAAGTGTGACACAACATGATAGTTTATAGTTTTATTTTTCTCCAGAAACTTATTTTAGCATTATTTCTAGTTCTGTATCAAAGAGCAAAACTTAAGAAGCCCTCCTTAAGGAAGTGGTTGGTTGTCTGCCATTTGATTTACAAGAAATTCTCAGATTTTACCAGTAGGCTTTCTCTTCAGATGACTAGAGTTCACGCAGAGGGACAGACTTATAAGATCTTTTTAGTGTCCCCCAAGACCTGGAGCCTTTCATGTGGGTCACTCCTCAAGGAGTCTCACAGTTGGTTCTGTTCTGCATCCCTTTGCTCCTGTCTGAATTCTCTCAGACACAGAATGATACAAATGGTCTCCCTACTCACCTCTTCATTTGATTGGTATGGCTTGCACCTGATCTTCGTGTTATGGCTGAGCAGCTCGGTGTCCTTGTGGAAATACTAACAGCGGAAGTGGGGGCTGTCCCTGACTCCTTTGCCTACCTGTGGGACCCTTTTCCCCGTACTGGGTTGCCTTGTCCAGTCTTGATGTCATGATATGTGTCTAATCTCGTAGATTGTTATGCTGTGTTTGGTTGATGTCCCTGGGAGGCCTGCGCTTTTCTGAGGCGAGGCAAGGGGTGGGGGTGGAAAGTGGGGGTTCTGGGGGAGAGGGGCAGCAGGGGAGAGGCTGGGAGAGGGGATTGAGGGGAACTGCAGTCAGGATGTAATATATGAGAGAAAAACAAAAAAAAGTTCTTCTTAGATTTGATCTGTGCATCCTGCCCTATATAACTCTAGCAAACTGCTATTAATGATATCTCTGGGATTATTATGGTGTTTATCATAGAAAAATATTTAGATAGACTATGTATAAAGAAATATATTTAAAAGAGAAAATTCATTGTTGGTTTCACCATAGATTTGTGGAAATTCGGTAGAAATAAAAAGGAGAATAATAAAGGACTAATCCCCCTAAAGTGCATTTTATATTCAGATTATTTTAGATTTGAAGATATGCAATTAAATTATCTTTCAAACAGTGAAAATTGGGTTCAGTAACGGCTGAACTGCCATTAGCAATGTAAATGCTTTTCAGCTGCGTTTGACCCAGTATTAACAATTTACACTATTGTGCATTTAGACCAATCATACCTAAATTACTACTCTAGTTCCGTGGGTTCTTGCTGGAAATGCATATCTTTGTCTAGCAGTGTATCATACACTGATCCTCAAATTCATTAGCAAGTGTTTTGTTAGAATGTGTGTGTGTGTGTGTGCGCGCGCATACACACACACGCGCACACACACACACACACACACACACACACACACACACACACACACACACACACACGGGAAAGGAGAGGGAGAAAGTGTTGTATAAATATTTTGCTGGTACGAGTCCGGCGTGTGCTGCGGTGGAGATGGCGGCACGTTCCAAAACCACACCAAGCCAAACAGTTCCACGTGGGGGTTTTATTTGGGGGGACAAGGTAGCAGCGAGGAGAGAGAAGGGAAGAAGAGGGAGAAAAAGAGAGGGAGGGGGAGAGAGATCCTCCAATATATATATGGAAAGTGACGTGGCATGACGTAGCCACAGGTAAAGGTGGGCGGTGGGTCAAGGTGAATTCTGGGAATATGGTGGCCGTTGCCTTAGCAACAGGTGGGCGGGTCACACTGTCGCCTGGATGATATCACCTGCGTGCGACATCATCGGTTTGGCGCTCCTGATGCCAACAGAAAGTGTGTTGTGGGTGCTCTTTCCCTGTCTAATTTTCCACCTGTCTGTCTTCTACACTACCACCAACCAACCAAGGTATAAATCCAACATTGCCTAAACTGGGGAATCTTACTTTTCTCAGAATTTTTTAATTATATATGAATGAGAAACTTCCTGGACCTCTGAAGTAGAAGGAACCCAAAATTCTATTTACTGTTTCATGATGAAGATCCAAGTTTATTTAAGCCTCACATTTCTTGCCTAAATAACAACTGAACTGGTCACACTGCAACTCCTCATCAGGTGTGTGAAGGCCCGGCATCGATCAGTGTAGCTTCCCCTTGTGCCAGGGCCACCATGGTGCACAACTCACTTGGTTCCTGCTCACTTGGACTTAGCAGAAAGCTTTCTACACTCAGCTGCTCTACTTGCCTCCCTGGCTCCCTGCAGTGTCTGAGCCTGTTCTTGCTGTTTGTTCCCTCAGCCACCTTTCCTTCTATTCTGACCCTTCCTACTTGCCTTTGCAATGTTAATGTCCTAGCCTAAATGTCTCTGCTCCGAGGACTCAGACACCCCACCAGAAGAATGTGTTCTAGCCTCTCCGCAGCTATTCTCAACCTATGGGTCACGACCTCTTTTGGGGAGTCAAATGAGCCTCTCACGGGGTCACATATCAGATATTTACATTATTATTCCTAACAGTAGCAAAATAATTTTATTTGGGGTCACCACAACTTGAAGAACTGTGTTAAAGGGTTGCAGCAGTAGGACAGTTGAAGACCACAGCTCCACTGTCTCCCACCTCAGGTTTTGTTGTCACTCCTTCATAGCATTCGTCTTTGTTTCCAAGTCATCGTTTGATTGCTTTGTTCTGGTACTTCCCTCTAGACTGTTCTGTCAGCTCCAAGACCCATGTCAATTTTGTTTCTTTTTCTGTGTCTAGTCCTTGGTACAGTTCCAGAAATGGCAGACTTTCTTCTGTAAATGGCTAACAGAATACGCTGGCCAGCTGCAGGCCACATTTCTCTTATTCTCTGGCAAGGGTGGCAAAAGGTCAGAATTACAGACTATGTGGGGCCTATAATGGTGCGAGCCTGGAGGACAGTCGCTCACCTCAGGCTTCCCATTTATTAAGAGCCTCCCACGTAGACTTTTGACCTTATCTCTGAGGTAAGCAATCCATACAGTCATGGCAGTGCACTGACAGGGATTGAAGATGAAGAAGACCACAGCCTTCACATTTGGATCCTCAGCAGAGAGTTCTGAGGGTAATGTCATAACTCGGTGCAGCAGTCTTCTTTTTGTGGCTGGGATAGAACCCAGTCTCACACATGCTAGGCAAGTGCTCTGTCGCTGCGTTGTATCCCCAGCCCTGAGTGTTGGGTTTTTATTAAGCCCTATTTTTGTATTGAGAACAAAAAGGGTTTATATTACTCTTACAGTTACTTCTTTAGATTTTAATAAGTCGATAAGTTTGCAGATGAAAGTTACCTAGACCTCTCTGAATTGCCATGAAACCCTGAAATTATATTTAAATGCATGCTTCCTGATTAGTATTTTAATTATGAGAAGCTGTTACATCCATGGCAGTAATATATTTACTCTAAACATGCGTATTAAGCATCTGCTGTGTGGAAAATTCTGTAGTGGATACCAATATTTTTTTAAACAGGCAAAGAAAATGTATCTCTCCCCTCAAAGGCCCCAAAGAAGAGCACTAATCACACAGGTTGAAACATTCGAGTCCTTCTTAGAGGTTAATCTGGTAGGAATACATAAGCTCCGTGGGATCGGTAAAGCCCAGGCATGGGGGAACTAACAGTCCTGCAGTGGTTAAGGCATATGTAACCCCAGTGCAGCTTTGAATGGATTGTTGATAAGAGCTACTAAGAAAGGGAAATGTATTTGAAAATGGCACCAAGGTGTCAAGCCTGAGTAACTTGGGAACAGGTAGGAGGGAACAGCCACATGTCTGTGCCCCTGGTTGCACTTAACCCAACTCCTGCTGGTTCCAAGCAGACCCCTTCTTCTTCATAATCTCACTCTTGAGAGAAGTCCCCACAGCCTCAGATCGCCACTTCCTGTGTGTTGCTGTGTCTCCTCCTGTCCGGGACATCCCTTGTCTGTCTGGTTTAGAAAAGGCCAACTCTCTTCTCTCCATCACAGAGAGTCTCAGAGGAGAATGGGATCCTGTCTCACCATTTCTGTACTTCGTTATCCACAAAGGTAGTTCAAGTTCAGTTTGCCTGTCTCTTTCTTTCCTGTTGGCCCCTGTAGCCTGTAAGAAAGTAGATCAGGTTTCGTCTCTGAGTTGAGGTCACAGTGAAGAAACATGAAGAGTGTGTACTTGCCCGTGGCTGCGTGGGAAACCCAAAATGAAAGGCATGCTGAGGGTCTTAAGCACTGGATGCTAGACAGGGGAGACTTAGTAGTGGAGCTTTGGTGAAACCTACTGGGGCCAGAGAGCTGAACATTCTTCAGGGAGCTTGGACCAGGATGAAAATTTAGTTGTTTTTCTATTGAAATCTCCAGTATCATTTTGGAAGAGAATACAGATGGGACAAAAAGGCTCAACTTTCATCTCTTCCATAAAAATGTCCTGGGCCAGAGCCTTTCTATTCTTTCTGTTCCCAGACTCTCTACCTTGTCGTCAGTAAGAATCCCCAGCTGTTGTGCTTTAGAAAGCCAGTAGAACTGTGACTGTACCTGCCAGGCCAGTTGGTAACTTCAAGACCTGGACTAGACTGTTTGGTTTTCTTCACCTCTCAGTCCACTGGTTGTCTGTCTGTCCATATTCTCATCTGTTGAGAATTGCAGTAAATCCTTTCTCATTTCTTAAGATCTAATGGAAATGATTGGCACTGGGGTTGATACTTCAGGGACTAATCCTAGAGATAGAACCGGTTAATTTACTTTAGAGAAAAGGGAAGGAGAAAAGTCCCTTTGCCCTTGGGCTCCTTCTCCTGTCCTTTCCCATCCTGCCCTGGGAATGGGACTGAGCCCAAGGCCAGAATCTTTCAGACATGAAAGCTTGCAAATGTCTTACAGGAAAACTGCTCTACAAACTGTGTTAAATATCTTTGTTTTTTAATAATTTTTTTTATCTACTTATTTTTTGTATTCACCTTACATCCCAGTTACAGCCCCCTCCCTCCTCTCTTCCCAGTCCCACCCTTACAAATCCCCTTCTCCTTTTACCCCCTCCCCTTCTCCTTAGAGAAGGTGGAGCCCCTTTTGGGTACCACCCCACCCTGGGACATTTAGTCCTAACAAGACTAGGCACATCCTCTTCCACGGAGGCCCAACCAGGCAGTCCTGGTAGGGGGAAAAGGATCCAATGGCAGAAAATAGAGACAGTGACAGCTTCCCCCCTCCCGCCTCCCACCGCCTCCACTGGTTAAGGGACTCACATGAAGTCTAAGCTGCACATTTGCTAAAATGTATAGAGAGATCTAGGTCCAGCTCCTGCATGCTCCCTGATGGTGGCCCAGGTTCTACGAGCCCCCTTGGGCCCAGGTTAGTTAACTCTGTGGGTCTTCCTGTGGTGTCCTTATCCCTCCAGCTTACTCACTTCTATCCCCCCACTCTTCCACAAGTCTCCCAGAGCTCCACCTGATGTTCGAATGTGGGATTTTGCAACTGCCCCATCTGCTATTGGATGACACCTCCCAGGAGACAATTATGCTAGGTTCCTGTCTGCAAGCATAACGAAGTGTCATTAATAGTATCTGGGGTTGGCTCTCTCACATGGGATGGGTCTCAAATTGGGGCCGTCTTTGGTTAGCTGTTCCCTCAGTCTTTGCTCTATTTTTATCCCTTCACATCTTGTAGGCAAGGCAGATTTGTGGTTGAAGGTTTTGTGGGTGAGTTGATGTCCCCCTCTCTCCTCTGGAAAGTCCTGCCTGGCTATAGGAGGTGGGCACTTCAGTCTCTATATGCCCCTCTAGTAGGAATCTCAGCTAGAGTCACTTCCATAGACTCCCAGTATCATCCCTAGCCCCAGGCCTCCAGTTCATCACCAGAGATGCCCCCTCCTACTGCCAATTTCCATTCTCCCAGCCCTCTCCTGCCTCCTTCTCCCCACACCTGATTGCCATCTGTGTTCCCCACCACCGCCCAGTTCCCTCTCTCCATCCATCTCCAATGACTATTTAGTTTCCCCTTCTGACTGAGATTCTTGCATCCTCCCTTGGGACCTCCTTATTACTCAGTTTCTTCAGGTCTGTGGGTGATAGCTTGGTCTTCCTGCACTTGATGGCTAATGTCACTTATAAGTGAGTGCCTACCATATGTGTCTTTCTGGCTCTCGGTTACCTCACTCAGGATGATATTCTCAAGTTCCATCTATTTGCATGCAAAATTCATGATATCTTTGTTTCTAATCGCTGAATAGTATTCCATAGTGAAGATGACCCACATTTTCTGTATCCATTCTTCAGTTGAGGGACATCTTGGTTTTTTCCAGATTCTGGCTATTATGAATAAAGCTGCTGTGAACATAGTTGAGCAAGGGTCCCTGTGGTATAGTGGGGCATCTTTGGGGTATATGCCCAAGAGTGGTATAGCTGGGTCTTGAGGCCAAACTATTCCTAGTTTTCTGAGAAACTGGCCAAGTTGATTTCCAAAGTGATTGTACCAGTTTGCATTTCTATCAGTAGTGGAGAAGTATTCCCCTTGCTCGGTATCCTTGCCAGTATCTGATGTTTCTTGAGTTTTTTGATCTTAGCCATTCTGATGGGTGTAAGAAGGAATCTCAGAGTCATTTTAATTTGCATTTCATTGATGACTAAGGACGTCGAACATTTCTTTAAGTGCTTCTCAGCCATTTAAGATTCCTTTGTTGAAAATTCTGTTTAGTTCTGTACCTCATTTTTAAATTGGGTTGTTTGGATTGTTGGTGTCTAATTTATTGAGTTCTTTATATATTTTGGATAATAGCACTCTGTAGGATGTAGGGTTAGTGAAGATCTTTTCCCAATCTGTAGGCTGCCATTTTGTCGTACTGATGGTGTTTTTTGCCTTACAGTTTCTGAGGTCCCGTTTATCAATTGTTGATCTTAGAGCCTGAGCCATTGGTGTTCTGTCAGGAAATAGTCTCCTATACCAATGCATTCAAGGCTATTCCCCAATTTCTCTTCTATTAGATTTAGTGTATCTGGTCTCATGTTGAGGTCTTTGATCTTAAGTATCTTTGAACCCAGACTTCTTCAAGATTGAGCTCAGGTCTAGGGTAGCCAAGGAAAATCTAAGTTCTTTTCCTTGGATCCTCCATGAAAAGAAACAGCATCTTCTGTCCCTGAGAGAATGGGAGCTGGACAAACCAGAGAGCTGCAATCCTGGCAGCCAGTTTAAAGGCAGCACTAGGGTGTGGCTGATTTACAGAGGATGGTGTCTTTGACACATTGTTCTTGGAACCTACCTTTGTGTGTGTGTGTGTGTGTGTGTGTGTGTGTATGTGTGTGTGTGTTTGTATGTGTGTAGATTTAGATTATTTTATATCATGAATGTCTGATTCCATGTATGTATGTGCACTATACACATAGATGGTACCCACAGACACCAGAAGAGGGTATTGACTCTCCTAGAATTAGAGTTAGATGGTTGTGAGTTACAATGTAGGTGCTAAGAACTTCATTAGATCCTCTGCAAGAGCAACAAGTGCTTTTAACCTGGGAACAATCTCTCTAGCCCCCTTACCTCTTTTCATTCATTGTGTACATTAAATCCTGAGAGTACAGGACTTCCCACACCTATTCAGAAAGTAGCAAACTGTGTTTTAGACTAATTCTTCCGTACCACAGTCATTCAGTGTCACTCAGAGACACTAGAATTCCAGACCCTCCCTGGGGTACATTTTGTATACTGCACTGGAGACCATTCAGAACCACTGCACTCAGTGTGGGGAGTGTGCTGGTCATGGCCCTGGTCTCTGTCTTTCTTCTTTTGCTTTAGACTTGCCTTTTCTTCCCACCTCCATTTGAGTAGCCCATGAGAGCTATGGGATGATAATTTTACATTTCCTCTACCTCATCTTCTCTCTTGAGTCCCAGGGGCAGCCTCCCTGCTCTGATTTCTCAGCACACAGAGTGCAGCTAACAGTTATACAGGGAAGTTGTGAGTTACACTGGTTTTCTGACTCTTTTGGACTTCTCTGTTCTATGTGTGTGCTGCACAGACACAAAGACACACATAGACACACCAAGACAGATATACATACAGACACACATGCACACACAGGTACACATGTGTACCACATACAAAGAGACATGTAACAGGGATAGACACATTTGCACACATAGGCACACAAACGCACACAATGTCAATGAGCTCTCACTCCTCCTGGAAGAAGCCCCAGACAGAGAAGAACTATCATGTCTGGTTCTACTCTTTGCTTTTTACTTTAGTCTACAACCCTACAGCGAGACTGAACTGGTTTCCCACTGGTAATTCTGGGGAGAAATTTTAGTGGAAATGACATGTGTAAAGCTGTTGTGTAATATTCATACTTGTGATTGATTTTTAGAAGAGTATTTGTTGTATGGGTGTGTGTGCATGTGTGCACATGCGCACATGTCTGTATTTAGGTCTGAGGATAGCCTCAGCTGTTGTTCCTCAGATACTGTCTACCATCTTTTCTTGTGAGACAGGATCTCTCTTTGGTCTGGAACTCATCAAGCAGGCAAGGCTGCATGAGCCCCAGGGATACATTTATCTCCACCTTCCCCATGCTGGGATTACAAATGTGTGCTGTCACACCCAGATTTTGTTTCCCTCCCTCCCTCCCTCTCCCCCTACCCCCCCCCCTCACACACACACACACACACACACACACACACACACACCCCACACACACATTAAAGGTTCTGAAGGTTGAACTCAGTTGACTTATTTATCTTATTTTATGTGTGTTAGTGTTTTGTCTGTATATGTGTATTGCACTACATGCATGCCTGGTACCTGAAAAGGTCAGAAGAGGGTGTTGTATCCCCTGCAACTGCAGTTATAAAAGGTTGTTAGCTGCCATGTAGGTGGTAGGAATCAAATCCAGATCCTTTGCAAGAGCAGCCAATGCTCTTAACTGCTGAGCCACAGCTTCAGACCTCTGAAATCAGGTTCTAGTATGTTCTAGGCAAGCATTTTACTGACTGAATTTGCTTTGGAACTTGGAATAAGGGGCTTCCTGCACAGTTAGATTCTCAGAGAATGAGATTACGCTTCTGCCTTTGAAGTACAGATCTCTCCATAACGCCCTCCCCAGCCCAATCCCTCCTGGTTAGGAAGAACCAAATGTGTAATACTAATCTCTCCCAGATTTTGTGTCCAAGGAAACGTGTTAAGCAGAATATGTTCCATTGCTAAGTAGCCAATTCCATTTATCTTAAATTTAAATTAAAATGTGCTCCATAGGTTAGTTCTTCAGACAAAATTTTGCTGTGATGAGTCTACAGCCAGAACTGACAACATGAAGGTAACCTGTTCTGCAGAGTCTGTTTAGAATGTGTCTACCAGGACTGGGACCAGTGCTGGTTGTAGACACAGACTGTTGGTCAATCAGAATCAAGTCCTGAATAGAAGAAGCACGTAGTAGCTGTCTCTGAGAAGGGGTCTCATGTTTCCCACACTGGCCTCCAACTTGGCATGTAATCAAGGCTGATCTTGAATTTGTGAGCTTCCCAACCTCTACCTCCTGAGTGTTAGGATGACAGGCAGGCACCACCACGGCCAGCTTTGGGTCGTGCTGAGGATTGACCCCGGGGCTTTGTGCTTGTTAAGCAAGCCCTCTAACAACTGAACCACATCCCAAGGCCACACCCAGTGGCTATCAGGGGTGCATTTTTATTACATAAACAGTACCACTAACTCAGGAACACGGAAAATGATCTGCACTATGACCTGTTAGTCGTACTAACCAGTCCTTAGCTAGAATGGTTAAAACGACTTAAGTATGGACCTCTGGATCTAACTTGAAAAGAAAGATGATTAAGAGAGAGAGATGGAGCTAGTAGCAACCTCCCCTTTCTGGTTTCTGTCTGAGCAAGGATGCTTGCTGCTTTGTGCCATTCCCTCTCGTACACAAAGACCAGTAGAGCAAGCTTAAAGCTCTGTTCTAGCTCTACAGTGGCTGGACTTCTGAATGAGGGAATGGCCTGACTACTAATGGATAGCCAGTTTTGTCACTTAAAAGCATTTCCTACCTTTCTGACCTCCCCTAAATCATTAGATACAAAGAAACTTTAACACTGTGGATTTCTCTGGAAGAAATTAGAATCTGCAGCAGCTGCCTTCAGACTGCACAGTCTTTGTACATTTGGAAATTTTGGTACTTGGAATATATCTGCTTGGTGTGGACTGTGTTGAGTATGACAATTACAAGTGACAGTCTATGACAGCAATCTTGAGGTACTATATGGGTGATTAGTGATCAGGAGGCTATTTTAGGATGAATAGGGGTGTTCAGCATGGCAACATCTAAGCTATAAATAGGAGGATTTCAAACATACATATTTTGGGTCTGTAAGTCCCATTTTCCCGTGATTATTTCATAAAGTCTCAAGGAAGGAAAGGAAAGGAAATGCACATCTGTACTCTACCTCTTCTAGTATTCAGCAGTCCCTCAGAGACAGCTCTGCTGTTCCTGTCACTTTCCACTAGAGACACCGTTTTAATTCAGGTTATTGACTGGCTATTTAGCATAGAGACTGTGCACTCTGAGTTAAGAACAAGAAAAAGTAACCTTTGGTACAGCCTTATTCTGAGCTGTTGGTGCAAATGGATTATGCCAGTTAGTAGGGCTAGCAGAGGCTCGAACAAGAGGATCACAAGTTCAGGGCTTGGATGGACTACGAACTGAGTTTAAGGACATCCAGGGAAATTTTGTGATAGCTTGGCTCAAAGTAAAGAGAAAGCTGGGATGTTAGAATTCAGTTAATGGAACATTTTGTAGTGTGTAGGAGGCCCTGGTTCACTCCCTAGCTCCACATAAAAAAGCGGTTAGACAAATAACCAGACTTCTGTGCAATGATCTCTTCTTTCTCCTTATGAGGATCTAGTAAGATGAGGCAGGATTTAAAGAGAACATTAGAGAAACTTCTAACTCAGAGCTTATAGGTGAAGACTTGATTCCATTAGCAAAGTCTGATTTGCTATTATTAGTATCTAACTTTCCTTAATTTATTATCTCTAATTTATGGTAGCTCATCTTTAAATTTTTTTGTCAACAACATTTATTTCAGAAGTGAAACCTCATCGGCCTGAAGAGATAGTCAACTGTTAAGAGCACTTGTTGCTCTTTTGGAGGACTAGAATTTGGTTCCCAGCACCCATATTGGGTGGCTCACAGCAGCCTATAACTCTAGCTCAGAGAGTGTGATACCCTCTCCTTCTGGCTTTGGTGGGCACCCTTAAACACACACACACACACACACACACACACACACACACACACACACACACACACACACACACAAATAAATAAATTTTTAGAAAGAAACCTCCTGTTTGTTGACTACCCATGAGGAGCAGAAGAAAACAGAGTCTCTATGCTAACACAGGCAACTAGTCATAACCAACACAATCCACTGCAAGCAGACTTCCCCCAGTCCCATAAGTCTTTAAAATAGTAAAACCTATATTCTTATCATGAAATAATTTTATCTGAACCAGTAAAAATTCATGTCTTGATAAAGCTATAAGCCAGTGGTAGAAATTCTCATGTAATTTAGAGAAAGATATGTTTAGTTTGGTTTGGTTTTTAAGGCTGGGTCTCACTCTACAGCTTAGGCTAGCTTTGAACTCAGTGGTAATCTTTCCATATCTGCCTCTCCCTGTCACATACTAGAATTTTGGGCACCACACCTAGCTTGAGAAAGCTGCACTCTTTCTAACACAACACAAAGCCTACTAATTCCGTTTGAGGGTATTATCTAAAGGTGAATAATTGTCTTCCTAGAGGAGCTGGTTCGTGCAGATCTTGGTATCCTACCAGCCAGATGGGCCGTAATTCACGTTAGACCATTTAGAAAGTGCATGGGCACCTTTAAAGCCTTGGGTCACACGTTCGTAAGTTCACTGTCTGATCCCAGGCCTCAGTTCTAAGCCTCATGCTCTTGGGAGCAGCTTTCCTCACATCACGCAGATGATGAGCATTCTGAGTTTAGGCCGAAAAGAAAGAAAGGAACCACAGACATCAGCTCCTCTCAGAATACAACAGCGCACCGACATTCTAGACACAAGGTTCTGAAAGACGGGCAGCTACTGAGGTTGTTAACTCTGCTGTGTCTCGCTCTTCATTTAAGGCATAACTCAATCCGAAGACAACTCAACCTGTCGAACCCGGACTTTAATATCCAACAGCTTCAGAGGCAGGAGCAGCTGACTGGGATCGGTAGGATTAAACCAGAGTTATATAAGCAGAGGTCACTGGACAACGATGATGGGAGAAGGAGTAACAGCAAAGCCTGCGGGAAACTGAATTTCCTTCTAAAATATGACTGCGACTTGGAGCAGCTCATCGTGAAGATCCACAAAGCCGTCAATCTGCCTGCCAAGGACTTCTCCGGAACTTCAGATCCCTACGTCAAGATCTACCTGCTTCCTGACCGGAAAACAAAACACCAGACTAAAGTTCACAGGAAGACCCTGAACCCTGTATTTGATGAGGTGTTTTTATTTCCTGTTCCCTACAATGACCTTGAAGCTCGGAAGCTTCACTTCTCTGTGTATGACTTTGACAGGTTCTCTCGACATGACTTGATTGGTCAAGTGGTGGTGGACCACTTCTTCGACTTGGCCGACTTCCCCCGGGAGTGCATCCTTTGGAAGGATATCGAGTATGTCACCAACGTGAGTCTAGCATTCCTTCATTGGGGTGGGGGAGATGCTTCTTTTCCACAGAAACAGACTGCTTACATGTGTTATTTGGGAACAAGCTATAAAATTCATGTTGATACCCTTCTATTCCTTAGAAGCTCTCTGTATCTTTGGAGGGATGGATTTTGAACAGCATTAACTTTGGTATATACAAGAATAATTTGCTAAAACGATGACGGAATCCCTTTCTCGAGTCTCTTCTATCACAGCTGTTCTCTGTTAGTCCTCACAACATTTTCTTGAGAGCTGTTTTAGGTTTGTACTAACTGGGTCCTGGCATCCTGTTCACTGTATTCTACAGCTGAAAGTCCATTGCCTGATTGATAACACCAAGTATTTGCCTGGGTTCTCCTACTGACTCAAAAGTGCTTCCAGGATCACATCCTCCTGTTAACTCTGAGCTTGGGAGTGGTTGAGGAGAGAGGTAGCATCAGAATTCCAAATGTAAACGTCATACATTAAAATTGTAAGGAGGTCAGTCTGAACAGATGGCAAAAATGATCTAGAGAAGGTAAAATCTCATGTCAGGGTTAGGAGAAGAGGCAGAGATCCTCTATAGCCATGTTTACATCTCAAACGGGGATCCCATAGGATGTTTTTACTCCATTTACAACCTAGCTACTCCCGACTTAAGCTCCAGACTGAGGAAAACTGGACTTTCTTGGGGGGAACTGATGCTTTCAAGCTGGTCTTTCTTTCTCTTGATCAGATTCCCTGAGGTGAGTCTTAGTGTGTTTT
>CM052703.1:88737947-88753503 GCA_028551405.1 Uromys caudimaculatus | reverse complement strand
TGCCCAGGATCTTCTAGTTTTCATAATCTCTGGTGAGAAGTCTGGTGTAATTCTGATAGGTCGGCCTTTATATGTTACTTGACCTTTTTCCCTTACTGCTTTTAATAATCTTTCCTTGTTTTGTGTATTTGGTGTTTTCACTATAATGTGACGGGATGAATTTTTTTTCTGGTCCAATCTATTTGGAGTTCTGTGAGTTCATGTCTTTCTTTAAGTTAGGGAAGTTTTCTTCTATAATTTTGTTGAAAATATTTACTGTTCCTTTAAGTTGGGAATCTTCACTCTCTTCTATACCTATTATCCTTAGGTTCTGTCTTCTCATTGTGTCCTGGATTTCATGGATGTTTTGGGTTAGAAGCTTTTTGCATTTTGTATGTTCTTTCACTGTTGTGTCAATGTTGTCTATGGTATCTTCTGCTCCTGCGATTCTCTCTTCTATCTCTTGTGTTCTGTTGGTGATGCTTGCGTCAATGACTCCTGATCTCTTTCCCAGGTTTTCTAACTCCAGGGTTTTCTCTCTTTGTGATTTCTTTATTGTTTCTATTTCTTAGTTCCTGGATGGTTTTGTTTATTTCCTTTGTCTGTTCGATTGTGTTTTCCTGTAATTCTGCCTGTTTGATTGTATTTTCCTGTAATTCTTTAATGGATTTTTGTGTTTCCTCTTTAAGGGCTTCTAGTTGTTTACCTGTGTTCTCTTGTATTTCTTTAAGGGAGTTGTTTATGTCTTTCTTAAAGTCTTCTATCATCATGAGAACTGATTTTAAATCTCAGCCTTGCTTTTCTGGTGTGTTGGGATATCCAGGGCTTGCTGTGGTGGGAAAGCTGGGTTCTGTTGATGCCAAGTTGCCCTGGTTTCTGTTCCTTATGTTCTTGCCCTTGCCTTTTGCCATCTTGTTAACTCTGATGTTAGCTGATCTTACTCTCTCTGGCTGTGGCTTGTCCCTTCTGCAGGCCTCTGTACCAATACTCCTTGAAGACCAGCTCTCTCTGAGAGGTGTTTGGGTTTGGAGTGCTGTGGCACAGGGTCAGCTCTGGGATGCAGAAAGAAACCAGAAGGATCTTGTCCCCAGTGGTCCCTTGGTTCCTGTGTCCTGATGGCTCTGCAAGGGTCCCTCTTGATCCAGTGAGTTTGAACAGAAGTGGTGGTTTTGCCTATGCTCGAAGGTGTACCAGCACTCCTGGGATACCAGCTCTCTCCTGGAGCCCTGTGGCCCAGGCTAAGGTCCCCAGGTCCCAGTGAGCAGTGGTCCTTGTCTTATCCCCACTCACGGCTTTTCCATGTTCCTGGGAGGGTAGCTTTCTCCTAGCGCTACTTGGCTATGGAGCTGTGGTGGCTCAGGCCCATGTCTCCCGCCACAGATGGAAACCGGAAGGTTCCTGTCCCTGACTTTTCCTCCTCAGTCTCTGTGTCCTGAGGGCCTGGGAGAGTAACTTTCTCCTGGTGCTGCTTGGCTATGGGACCCTGGTGGCCCAGGCAGAGGTCTCCTGCCACAGATGGAAACCGGACAGTTCCTATGCCTGACTTTACCTCAGTCCTTGTGTCCCACAGGTTCCGGGCGGGTCCCAGTGAGCAGTGGTGTTCGTCTTATCCCCACTCACGGCTTTTCCACATTCCTGGGAGGGTAGCTTTCTCCTGGTGCTACTTGGCTATGGAACCCTGGTGGCCCAGGCAGAGGTCTCCTACCACAGATGGAAACCGGAAGGTTCCTATGCCCAACTTTACCTCAGTCCCTGTGTCCTGTGGATTCCGGGCAGGTCCTGGTGAGTGGTGGTGCTCGTCTTAACCCCACTCACGGCTTTTCCATGCTCCTGGGAGGGTAGCTTTCTCCTGGTGCTACTTGGCTATGGAACCCTGGTGGCCTAGGCACAGATCTCCCACCACAGATGGAAAGACAGTGAAGAATTTAAAACTAGGAAATTACTTCTGTCTGTCACACTGTTTAAATTTCCAAATCAGTATTAATTTTAAAGTCAAATACATTTGGAGTTCAAACTCAGTTCTGTTGCTTATGGCATACGTCTCAACTCTGTGGGTTAGTATGAATTATTTCACATCCCTGTCTGTGTATACGGAGTAAGAAAAACAGTGGGTTTTTGGTTTGTTTGTTTGTTTGTTTTGGTGTGGAGTATGGAAAGTCGTGTCTTTGACACTAGACACTTAACAAAACTTAGCTATTATCTCTCAAATGAACAGACTTCCTATTCCTTCCCAGATCTCTGTTTATTTTTGTCCATAAGACAATGGCTTTGCTTCCTACTTTGAGGAGAAAGCAGATGCCATTCCAAAAAGGCTTGCATTGTCATCCTCTCTCCAGCTTGAAATGATGGATCCCTAACTGTATAAACACCTCATCCCACTAAGCTCTCCTGCAAACACAATGGGCTGATCCTGCGCTCCTCAGTCTTCAGTACTTCCTTCTCCCATGGAGCCTCTGCATTAGTCCTTGTATCTTAAAAATAAACCTCCTCACTGAAGAGATGGCTATCTCCCAGCCTTCAACTTTCCTCATGCCTGGCCAACGTTTCCTAAAGGATTGTTTGCGCAAAGAAACTTCATTCAATTTCTTATGTCCCACGCACTCATCGGCTGCTTCTCTCTGGCTTATACAACTAGGCTTTATCTAGACAAAAAAATGTTTGCCATTTTGCTGAACAGACTCAGCCTCCATCCTCTTGTGGATTTCTCAGAGGCATCTGTGGGAAGAGATGACTTCTTCCTTGTGAACATACACACTTCTCAATTCTGCGCTTGTGTTACTTGCTTTCTCCCTCCACGATTCCCCATTCCTTTCAGGAAACTTTTACTCCATGCTCTTTCGATGTAAGATGTTCCCATGGCATGGTGGCAGGTGCAGCTTTCTATTCTAGATCATCTGGCACCCAGGTTCTTCCAATGTGTCTGGACTAGGCCTATCTTTAAGTTTCAACCCACATGTCTATCCAGCTTCACCACTGCAGTGACCCACAGAAGCCTCACCTTCATTGTGTGCAAGGATAAATTTACAATCTTCCATTTTTAAAGTGTTTTACTTCTAGGATTCTGGGTTCTGTCTGTGGAGTCACCACTCACCTGGATGCTAATCTGAGAAATTTTACTATCACTGTTTTTATTTATGGGTTACTGGTGTTAATATAATAACAAAAATACTCAATTAGATTTGATAAAGTCTTTCCAGAAAGTCATCAGAAAGCAGAGAGAACTCGAAGAAGCTAATAAGATAGTTAGACAAAACCAAACAAACTCAGCACAATGATAGTTTGGACCAACATAGTAGCGGTGAAAATTCATGTGGATTGTATTAATAAACAGACATAAGTAATTAAAGGAATATTTGATGGAAAGATACAAGGGAACCAAATCCTAATAAGAAGTTGGCGAAAGAAGATTTAGTGGTATCTGAGGTTTTTCCTGTTGTTGTGATGCAATACCCTAACAAAAACAACTTAAAGGAAAACTGACACATGGCTGCAGTTTACTGTCCATCATGGTGGTAAATTCTCAGTGGAAGGAGCTTGAGGGAGTTGGCCATATCACCTCCATTCACAGTCAGAAGTCAGCAATATATGCATACATGCTAACACTCAGCTCACTTTCTCCATTCTAATAATACAGGCCAAGATCCTCTGCCTAGGGAATGATGCCACCCACAGTGACTGGGTTTTCCCACCTTAATTAGTCAACATAATCCCTCACAGACATACTCAAGAGGCCCAGGAGATTCTAACTTTTGTCAAGTTGACAGTTAACATTAATGATCACAGTTGATCAGTCAATAAAAAGGTCAGTTCAACAAATAACAAGAAGATTACAGGCCAAAATGTACCCCCTACCAAACAAACAAATTCAGCATGCTAACTAGAAGGCAAAAAAGATGAACATAGTGGACATAAAGTCATATATGCTTACCAATATATATAAACAGGTTTTATTAACATTTGAAAGATGAAAACTGATAGGTTTAAAATCTAGATCTATGTTATTATATGAAACACGTTCTAAAATATCACAGCATATTAATGTTGAAAATCATGCAAAATATGTATGTGATCAATACTAATTACAAGCTTATGTTATATTGGACAGCATGCTGATTTTCTAGTTAATATTAATCTCTTTTTTTCCCAGGAGAACATCAGTTCAACAAGCCCAGTTCACTCAGTTTTCTAGGTCCACTTTTTCAAGGATCAACAGTGTTTAGGCCAGTGGTGTTTAGGTGGAAATCTACTGAGTGACAAGTTTGCAGATTTCCACTATTTTTCCGCGTTAAAGAAACAGTTGTCACATGACTGTTTTGCCTCTTACCTTCTAGCACTGTCTTTCATGTAACACCACATTGCTGTTGGAAAGAGTCAAGTGATTTAGTGGCTATGAATTTCAAAGTAAGGTTGTAAGATGAAGGAGCAGGGATAAGAAGGATGTTAGACCTTGAGAATCTCCTTTACTGGCATGACTAGCCTAAGCTGTCTATTACTAGACTTCTTGGTTCTTGAGAAAAATGAAATTTTTTCTCAATCAGCCACTTGATGGCTTACCACAGCATGCACACAATCTAATTTTCAGCAGACATAATGACAAGAGAAAGTGACCCTGATCCAGCAGATGTGTACTAGAGAGAGAGAAATCAACAATTCTACGACGACAGAAATGACTATATCTCTTCTAGTAAAGGATTACCTAAGCAGACAACATATATGACAATATAGATTATTTGAATAATACAATTATTAAGCTTAATCTAGGAGATACATATGTAACTATGAATTTGATGACAGGCAGGAGGACAATCTATCTTTTAGATTTATGTATGTGCATAAGTGCTCTGCCTGCATGGAACACCTGTGCATCACTTGTGTGCCTGATGCTGAGGAGAACAGAATATGGCACTGGATCCCCTGGTACTGAAGTGATGGACAGTTGTGAACTGTCACGTGGGTCCTTGAAACTAAACTTGATCCTTTACAAGTGCTTTTATCACCTAAGTCATCTCTGTAGCCTTAAGAATTATTGCTATTTTTTAAATTAAGGATTAATAGAATAGCCATAAAACCTGACCCTCAGGCTAGGTGTGACGGTGCAA
The DNA here is from genome assembly GCA_028551405.1 of Uromys caudimaculatus. Taxonomy (NCBI): domain Eukaryota; kingdom Metazoa; phylum Chordata; class Mammalia; order Rodentia; family Muridae; genus Uromys; species Uromys caudimaculatus. Next base: position 88,748,425 of record CM052703.1, on the reverse strand, counting down.
GCCTGTGATCCTCGCACCTGGGAGGTAGGGAGCACCTGGAGGATGGGAATCCAGTCTTTCTACAGTAGTGACCCACAGATGACTCACTCACCTTCACTGTGTACAAGGATGGTCACTTTAGATATATTTTACATCTATAAAAAGTAAAATGCCAAACAAAAACAGATTTGGGAATTTAAAACACATTTCTAAATAGTGATCCAAAAATGATTATTACAGGAATAGAAGCTGCTTAGAATCTTCCAGTTTTCCTGACAGGAAAGAATAGGCTGTAATCAGGATACAGACAATCATTCCCTTGGGAGCGCATATCCTCCGTCTTTGAGGAACCTCATTTGTTGACTTTAACTATGGTAGCAAATCTTAGTACCCAGGTATGCTCAAACTCACTTCTGGTTCTCAGCCTAGCCTTGAGACGGTTGATAAGCAGAAAAGAAATTACCATCTTTGGATGACTTATGACATTCCCAAGTAAAACTCAAGAGCTGGATGTGATCAATTAAGTTCAAATAGGAAAGATTTCAAGTGCTCCTTTCCTTCTCTGTGCCATGCTAAGAGATAATAAGTTTTTTGAGAGAAATGGGGCCTCAAGAGGCCTCTGGCATGGATGGGAGAGAAGACTCAGCAAGAGAAATGCCGATAGCATGCTTGTGAACTAGTTACAATCCAGGAACTCTGATTCTAGCTGCAGGTGCCCTTGGGTAAGCTCCACTTAACTTTGACAAGGATCCCTTCCCCCTCACCCCCGCTCCACTCCCCCAGTCTATAAAACACTGGACAAGATGAGCTCTGAGCTCTACAGTTATGTTTACCTCTCACTGACTCCTCCCCACTCTTCAACCTATTAAAATATAAGAGATAGTCCCAGGCAAGAGCTAAGTCTCTGTTTGACTGTCTAATCATTGCCTCAGAAGATAACTGCAGGAGCAACTATGGAGGAAGGCAGGCTAACCTATACCAGATGGGTGTTTGTATTCCATCTGGAAGAGGAAGGCAGGGGGCATTTAGAGTTCAGGATCTGAGTTGGAATCCAAAGGCCAAGAGAGGAGAAAAGAATCAAGTCTGCAAGCATGTCTCCTCTATTTTTGTTTTGAGAGGAACACAGAAATCCACAATTGTAGCATACACTGGAGTGAAGAACTAAGGCTGGAGTGAAGGCACTCCCTTGCCTCACAGAATTGTGAGGAACATTTTTGTTTGTTTGTTTTGGTTTTTTAAAGCACATTTGGAGGTCATGTGTGCCACAGAAAACACTCTGGTATGAGTCCTCAGAATATGTCTCCCATACTCCAGCATGTTTGCGGGGTGAGGGAGAGTAGGCAACAGGACAGATGAAGACATGGGTTTCACATCAGATCCACCATAGCCAAAGGACCCTGCTGACTGTATGCTGGCAGCCAGCTCTCAATGGTCTTCCGGGAGCTGCTTATTTTACTCTAAGAATAACAAGGAGCAAACAAAGTGTCACAAGAAAGAAGGTGGCATGGTTTTCTGGGAATCACTGTGGCTGCAGTACAGGGAACAGACAACCAATGAGACCAGAAAGTGACTTTGATCATATCTTCTAAACTTTTCCACTTGTGACACTTTTATGCCCAAGAAACTTTTTTACACTTTGGGTACATAGGCATCTAAAATAAGGATATGAATCAAACATCAACTGAGTCTAAATCATAACAAAATTTATTTCAAAACAATTGTTGGCTCATACAAATCAAACAAAAAGCAGATTTGCATGATAATGAAATGGAAATGCTTATTTTCACGTGATGAATTAAATCTTGACTGGTCTGACTATGCATACTGATAATCCTAACACGCAAGAGGTAGAAACAGGAACATCAAAAGTCAGCCTTAGCTACACAGAGAGCCAGCCTGGGCTATAAGAGGCCTTGTCTCAAAAAAGTAATTAATGCAAGGGATGGAGAGCTGACTTCACAGTTCAGAGTGCTTACTGCTTTTCCTTTAGATTGGGGTTTGGTTGCTAGCACCCATAACGGGTAGTTTAGAACTGTCTGTAACTCACACCTTCATGAATGCATACTGATTTATAACAATGTACATGTATATCAATTTGTGTTTATCTGGGCATATACAAGAGAAGTTAATAAAGTTGATAAAATATTTATGGAACATCTAATGTTTTATTCTTGCATCCTCATGCATGTCACTCTCCCACTCGGACCAAGTCCTCTGAGAACCAGCACCAAACTGCTCTCCGTGACAACTGTCACATCTTCCTAGCTCGGAGCTACGTCTGCATTTCACATCCTTGCTACTTGTGTTTTCTAGGCTATGTCTTATCTCTCCTAATAACTTCTTCACAATATTATTTTATATTTAAAATATATGACTTTATATTAACCTGAGAACTAGGCAAAAAATTGGCATTGTCACCACAGGTCAGTTGGTTCACTGGGTATTCTAAAATGACATAAATATGAACCTTCAATTTAGCTTGTTATTTGGATCATAATCCATTAGAGGCACCATATTTCTCAAACTTTAAACTACAGCTCTCCGGTACCCAGAGATACCAGGGGAGCAAGTGTTCATAGCCTGCGCTTGCTGAAGATGTATTGACAGCTGAAGAGCCACTTTCTGCCTAGCTTAAAGAGACTTTCTATCATACCAGCTCAGACATTCAGTGCTGTGTAGCCCAGCTACCCTTCTGGAAAGAGGCTGATCTCTCCTGTCTCTGATTCATATACATAACAGTTTACAGAAGCTCCTCTGTTTACACTGCTCCTGGAAGAAGAAAAAAAAAAAAAAACAAAAACTACTTTCTTTGAAATCATGCATGTCAGAAGTCTGCCTGAGGCAGAGAGTACTCTACTCTGGGCAAGCTATCATATCACCTCACAAAAAACATCTATTTTCCAAATCCCTGAGGGTGGTCAATGGTCTATTAAGCTAGCTGGGATCTGGCCAAACAGCACACATGTCCAACATCTGGGACCCCCTCAGGCTGAGGGCAGATGCTCACCTTCTGCTGTATTAGCTCTCCTCACCCCCACCTCTATCTGATAAAATATTATGGAACATCTAATGTTTTATTCTTGCATCCTCATGCATGTCACTCTCCCACTCGGACCAAGTCCTCTGAGAACCAGCACCAAACTGCTCTCTGTGACAACTGTCACATCTTCCTAGCTCGGAGCTATCTCTGCATTTCACATCCTTGCTACTTGTGTTTTCTAGGCTATGTCTTATCTCTCCTAATAACTTCTTCACAATATCATTTTATATTTAAAATATATGACTTTATCTTAACCTCCACTCTTACAGAAAGGTTTGTTTCCTAGAAAACACAGTCACTGACAGCTCACCTACTCACAGGTTCTGGAGTGAAGTTCTTGGTCACTTACTGGCTATTTTGTCCTTCCACTCTCCTTCCTTTGATGCCTGACAGCCACACTCCTAGTGACAGTTACAGACAGAACCCTCCCAGCCCTTGGTGTATACACACTAGCCTGTGTTTCAGGTGAGCCCACTACTTGAGAATATTTTGCTTACTAGAGCAGTAGCAAAATGTTGACAAAACACAGCCTAGCTCCATCTCAAGTTTCTGCTTCCATCTTCACAATTGGTGAGGATTCTGGAAAGTGCACTGTTAATCCCATTACATCATCCTATTGAAGAAGACAGCTAGTGTTTACAAAAGGAAATGCTCGCCCCATAAAATCAATAATGACAGGGTGAGGCTCTGGGCAGGAATGGACAGTCTGGAATTCCAGCTGGACACACAGCTCCCAGATGGGCAGTGTCACTTAGGAGCTGCTCTCAAAAGTAGGCCAGCTCAGTGCTGCACTGGGCACTAGGTAGCTGCCATTTTACATTGACTGTGGGAGCCATATCTCTGGTCAATTAGCATAGAAGACAGACTCTCATAAAATGTAACCACTGCCCCAAATGACACACTGGCAATTATTTTCTTATAAAGATCTTAGGAATTATTGAGCTTTTGGTTTCTTTCCCCACCAAATTTTATGTTGCTCAGTCATTAAGCTGTAGGCAGTGGGGCTAGGGATACAGTACTTGCCCAGCATGTGTGAAGCTGTGGGTTCAAGTCCAGTATATGCTGATAATCTCAACACTGAGGAGGTGGAGACAAAAGGGGCAGAAGTTTACGGTCATTCTCAGCTATACAGAAAGTCAAAGGCTAGCCTGGGATACAAGAAGGAGCTAGAGGAAGAGTGGATGAGAGGAGAGTAGAAAGGATGGGGAAGAGGAATGGAGATGGAAAGGAAAGAGGAGATAGAAGGGAAGAGGAGGAGGGGTAGGAGAGAGAGGAGAGAGAAGAAAGGGGTGGGGGGGGGAGAGAGAAAGAGGTAAAGTAAGCCAGGCTGCAAGGCTACATTATGGATGCTTATGAAGTATCCATGAAGCAGGCTTCACAAGACACAAGAGGCACAGGACAGAAGGGGTGGGATTTATAGTCTATGGAGTAGAAGTAGGTAGGCAGCTCAGGCAGGAGATGATTTTGGCCCTCTTTCAAATGTATTATTTATATGCTGTCTCAGCACTTACTAGAACAGAGGTCAGTTCATCTGCCTGAAGCTGCACTGTCAAAAGATATGTTGGCTGATGAGCTCTCTGCAACCTGAGCTATGTGGAAATGTCATCAGTCTTTCTAATTGGCTTATTAAAGTATTGTTTCCAACCCTAGGTAATATTTTTCCAGGAAGTGTGATTAATAGTTCTTTCCACCTCAGTGTTACAGTACCATTATTGATTAGGTCTCTGGAAATCTGTCTGGCCTGCCTATTCCTTCTTCTTATTCTGATGTGCCATCTATTTTAGCAAAAACAAGACCATGGGCACAAGACACTGGAGGTGGGTCCTACTGGCACGAGAGACTCACCTGGCAGAGCTGTGGGAACTGCTGAGTGGTTCTCACGAGTGTGCTAGAATCCAATCAGAGTCTTCAATCCAGAGTTGACAAAGGGATTGTGACAGGCAGGCCACAGTAGCTCATGCCTGTAATCCTAGCATTTGGGAGGTGAAGGCAGGGGATGGGCAGTGAAGTCATCCCCCACTACAGAGTGAGTTTGAGGCTAGCCTGAGCTATAGAAAACCTGTCCCAAAACAGTAACAAGACGTCAACTACCATGTGGAGACACAAAGTATAGAGTACTATAACAGAAAATGAGAAGCTTGAATTCTGGAAAATAGACTTTAAACAGACCTGTATTCAAACTCGGGCTTACTAATAATACTAATATTTGGTGAAGTCATGGGTTCCTTCCTGTCTTCCTCAGTTTCCTTTACTACAAAAAGAAGATCATACCCATTTCATGTGTGTGTAAATTAACTGTGAAGCTAGGGTCTGGCACACAGGAAGTGTGGATGCCTTTTGCTTCTCCTCTTTCCTGCTGTGGGCTTGAGGAAGCTCCATCAGAAACATTGGAGTCTCTCAACCTGTAGAAACTTTTAATCCTGATTTCTGTTTATTTTTTTCTAGCAAGTGTATTCAGGAAGTAAGTTTGCATATGGATGGTGAGATCAGGGAATTAGGGGGAGACAGGGAAGCAGGTGGACTCTGGGAAGTCAGATGGTGGCAGAATAATGGGGCTGGGTTCTGGGAATCGGAGGGAGTTTTGTTTTGTGTTTCTCGTTGTGGTAGAGCAGACATGACACACCATTCAGCACTTTAACCATCTGTAAGTGTGCAGCTCAGCTGCTCTTGAGAATTTGTGGTCACCGGCACTCTCTCCTCCGTTAACCGCATCATTCCAAACAGACACTCTGGAGCCATTAAACAATCTTCCTGTCCCCTACTCCTGGCAACCCAGCAGAGGTTTTGAACTTGAAATTTCCTATTCCAAACCCAGCTGTGAAATTCTGACAGCCCTGGAAGCCACTCCCTAAAAGGTGTAGGCAGCTAGAACCACGATTGTAAGTTTGGCCATTCTGTCTGATAGCCCAGTAGTACTGCTTGCTGCTTAGCTGTGGCCCTGGAATTTCTTTGGTTGATGATAGTTTGATAGAGATCACCCCCCCTTTTCTTTATTCAACGTCAGTCAAACAGACCTTATCTACTTCTAAAGAAAAAAGTTAGAATGAGGGAGGGGTGTAAGAGACAGAGGTGGTGGATGACATCAAGAAAATAGTGTCCTTCAGACACAGCAGGGCAGTTGTACAAATGAACTCACAAAGACTGATACAGAATGCATAAGACTTGTACAAGCTCAAAGCAGACAAAATCCCAGCATGGAGACGGGAAAGTAGGTGGTAACCCCTAGCACTAGCTGAGTAGGGACTGGCTTTTGATAGTTGCTGGGAGAGACAGTAAGCTCTGGTAGGTTGACCATACTCCAGGGCAGGCTCCACATACAAGAGTGGTAAGGTAGGCCGGGCAGTGGTGGCGCACACCTTTAATCCCAGCACTTGGGAGGCAGAGGCAGGCGGATTTCTGAGTTCGAGGCCAGCCTGGTCTACAGAGTGAGTTCCAGGACAGCCAGGGCTACACAGAGAAACCCTGTCTCGAAAAACCAAAAAAAAAAAAAAAAAAAAAAAGAGTGGTAAGGTAACATCAACTGGTTTTGAAGAAAATTCAAGTTGGGTGGTTAGGGAAGGGAGCGGGAGAGGGTGGATCTGGGCGGAGCTAGGGAAGGGGACTGAATACAATAAAAACACATTATTTTAAATTATATGGGTTAATAAAAATATTTTTAAAAACCTGTTAGAATGGAGAAACACAGACTAGAGGCACAAACTCACAACTGAGCAGACATGATATCTAAAAGACAGGAGGGAGAGACTCACTTCTTAAAAGGACCAGCTCAATTCTTAAGTGACATCCAGCCACAATCTGGAAATATAGAGGAGGATTTTCGAGCATGCGTGCGTGCGTGTGTGCATGTGTGTGTGTTAAACCAACAGGTACCTGTAAGGGATTAAATGCCAAAAATAGCTCAAGGCATTAAGAATATGCAGCGAATGAACAGCGGATGAATCAGAGGACAGTAAAACCTCAAACGAAATGCTAATGAGAGAAGAATCCTTCAGGAATTGTGGGTCAGTGGGACCTTCCTCCACTCAACCTACAGCAATACACTTCAATAGCAGCAGAATATGGATCTTCCTCCCTGACCCAGTTTGTTAAGAAGTCTCTAAAGGATGTCAAACTGATCTGCAATGAAGGAAATAAGTGGTGTAGATAGATTTTCTAGCACTGCCCTGTTTTGAGTAAAGCCATGCTGATGGCCAGGTGACATCTGCATGGCCATCTGGTGACATTTCTTTTTGGGAACAGATTAATAGAGACTGGGGAGGGTGGTAGAGTTGGTGCATGGGCCAATACAAGATTCTCCGGTGGCTCTGTGCACATCTTTGTAGAAAGGTCCCCTGGTTTTTGTTTTGTTTGTTTTTCTATGAGAATGTGGTCATACAATAATTATCAAATAATCAGTAGATGGATGGAGTGCTCCTTCAGTGAATATGGAGAACCTTTGAATTCTCAGAGTATCAATCGACACAAAGCCTAGGTATACAAGATTCTTGTTATGAAATTATAAATCTCCTGCCTCAGTGGTCCAGGGTAAGAAGAAAATAAACAGCTAGAGTCAGTTTGCTGTTCACGGAATCAGTCTTGCTCCAGGGCCAACCCACAGTCCCCTTCTCCAGGTGTGTGTGTGTGTGTGTGTGTGTGTCGGTCTGTCGGTCTGTCTGTCTGTCTGTCTGTCTGTCTAGGGCCTGAAGCTACTGGTTAGGCTTGTCTGGCTGGGCAGAGCCCCTGGTGTCTGCCTGTCTTGAACAAATGCTTTGCTGGCCCGTGGCCCACTCCCCAAAGCTCTGCTTCCACTGAGTTTCTCATTCCCACTTCAATATAACAAGATAATAAAATTCTCTCTGTTCTGCTCACCACCTTCTTGACAAGCTGCTATCCATGTGCCAATGGGAAAGATCGGGAACCTTTTCTTCTAATCCCACTGGGAGCCTCATCTGCCCTCTCTTCCAGTTCTCAGGACCTGTGGTGTACCTTTCTGAGGAGACGCTGCAACCAGTATCATGAATATTGTAAATGAGCTTCCTTCATGCCTGGCCCTATGACCACCACCCTGCTCTCACTGAAAAGGATCAATGAAGGCCATCTGAATGCAGTGTTTAGTCAACTGATCAGTGCCAGCTTCTTTTCCAGACAGGAAGATGAGCCCCGAAAGAGAAGTGAGAGAAGCTCCTTTGAAGGTTATAGAAAGTAGTTTGAGACTACCTGAATGGGAGGGGAAGCAAGCGTAGTCTGGTTCTTCAGGGATGGGGAGCCTCATCTACTGGTAGAGAGAGTCCTTAAAGATTCAGAACTGCTGTTTCTCTTTTCAGTGTACAACCACGAAGCACAGTGGTTCTCAACCTATGGGTTGTGACCCTTCTGAAGGCCAAACAACTCTTTCACAGGGGTCGTATATCAGATATCCTACAATCAGATATTTACATTACATTTGCATAACAGCAGCAAAATGCTACTTACATCTATGCAGTAGCATCAAAAATAATTTTATGGTTGGGGGGGGTCACACAACATGAGGAACTGTATTGAAGGGTCACAGGTTAGAAAGGTTGAGAAGTGCTGACATAGTACTTGCAAATGAAGCACCCTGGCAAGAGGCTAAACCAGGTAAAGGCAGAACTCTAAAGATGGGTACTGTTGGCCAGAGGGATTATGGAAGACATTCAGGATGATCTATTCTTCTATTTTAATGTTTTAATCAAGCAGATTACTTAATAAAGGAAAAAGGCAACACATTATCTTTGAAAAGTAAAATACATTCCAAGGTTTACAAAAGCCAAAAGATAAAGAAAGATTGAGTTTACAATGTATTTTGAAGCCATGCCTGGTGGTACATGTCTATAATCCTTGAACTCTGGAGTCAGAGGGAGAAAGATTGAAGTAGGTTTGAGGCCAATGTGGTCTACATAGCAAGTTCCAGGCCAGACAAGGCTGGGGGAGGAGGGGGGAAGAAAGGCGGGAAGGGGACCGAAGGAGGGGGAGGGAAGAGGGAGGGAAGAAATGTATTTGCTAGTTACATAAAAGAAACCCAGAGTCCGGTTTACACCTGTGAGTGGAGACCCCTGCCTGGGCCAGCAGGAGTCCTTAGCCAACAAGCACCGTAGAAAGGTAACCTCCCAGGAGTTTGGAAGGGCCGTGAGTGGGGTTGAGGGGAGCAGCACCTCTCACCCAGACCCGCCCGGATCTGCCTGGATCCAGGGCCTGAGAACCCAGGGACAGAAAAACTCCGAAACTTCCGGATTTCACCTGCAGGTGGAAACCTCTGCCTGGGCCGCCAGGAGTCAGTAGCCAACGAGCGCCGGAGAGGGGTGGCCTCCCAGGAGCTTGGAAAGGCCATGAGTGGGATTAAGGGGAACAACACCTCTCACCCAGACCCACCCGGATCTGCCGGGATCCGGGGCCTGAGAACCCAGGGACAGAAAAACTCTGAAACTTCCGGATTTCACCTGTGGGTGGAAACCTCTGCCTGGGCCGCCAGGAGTCAGTAGCCAATGAGCGCTAGAGAGGGGTGGCCTCCCAGGAACTTGGAAAGGCCGTGAGTGGGGTTAAGGGGAACAACACCTCTAACCCAGACCCGCCCGGATCTGCCGGGATCTGGGGCCTGAGAACCCGGGGACAGAAAAACTCCAAAACTTCCGGTTTCCACCTGTGGTTTGAGACCTGTGTCAGGGCCGACACGGGCCTGTACCTGGGGACCTCAGCCTGGGCAACAAGGCTCCACAAGAACAGGGAATCCCAGAAGTGCTGACACACCTTTGAGCACAGGCAAAACCACCACTTCTGGATCAAGAGAGACCTTTACAGAGCCTTCGGGGCATAGGAACCAAGGGACAGCTGGGGACAAGATCCTTCTGGTTCCATTCTGCACCCCAGAGTGGACCCTGAGGGACAGCTCTCCAAACCCAAACAGCTCTCAGAGAGAGCTGGCCTGCAGGAGGGGCAAGCCACAACAGAACAGAGTAAGATCAGCTAACATCAGAGTCAACAAGATGGCAAAAGGCAAGGGTAAGAACATAAAGAACAGAAACCAAGAGTACTCCACACCCTCAGAACCCAGCTCTCCCAGCACAGTAAGCCCTGGATACCCCAACACACCAGAAAAGCAAGACTCAGATTTAAAATCATTTCTCATGATGATGATAGAAGACTTTAAGAAAGAAATGAATAACAGCCTTAAAGAAATACAAGACAACAGAGATAAACAACGAGAAGCCTTTCAAGAGGAAATTCGAAAATCCATTAAAGAATTACAGGAAACCTCAATCAAACAGGCAGAATTTCAAGAAAACACAATCAAACAGACAAAGGAAATGCACAAAACTATCCAGGAGCTAAAAATAGAAATAGAAAAAATAAAGAAATCACAAAGGGAGACAACCCTGGAGTTAGAAAACCTAGGAAAGAGATCAGGAACCGTTGATGTAAGCATCACCAACAGAATACAAGAAATAGAAGAGAGAATCTCAGG
>CM052703.1:88668694-88737447 GCA_028551405.1 Uromys caudimaculatus | reverse complement strand
CTGTCACTGTACCAATACCATGCAGTTTTAATCACTACTGCTCTGTAGTACAGCTTGAAGTCAGGGGTGCTGATTCCCCCAGAAGTTCTTTTGTTGTTAAGGATAGCTTTTGCTATCCTGGGTTTTTTGTTGTTCCAAATGAATTTGAGAATTGCTCTTTCTAAGTCCATGAAGAATTGAGTTGGAATTTTGATGCGGATTGCATTGAATTTGTAGATTGCTTTTGGCAGGATGGCCATTTTTACTATATTAATCCTCCCAATCCATGAGCATGGGAGATCTTTCCACCTTCTCAGGTCTTGTTCGATTTCTTTCTTCAGCGACTTGAAGTTCTTGTCATACAGATCTTTCTCTTGCTTGGTTAGAGTCACACCAAGATACTTTATATTGTTTGTGACAATTGTGAAGGGTGTCATTTCCCTAATTTCTTTCTCAGCCTGTTTATGAAGGTGACTTTTCAAAGCTCTGCTTTACATTCATGCTAGCTGTTGCATGTGTGCTGCAGCTGTTGCGTGTGTGCTGCAGCTGTTGCACGTGTGCTGCAGCTGTTGCGTGTGTGCTGCAGCTGTTGCATGTGTGCTGCAGCTGTTGCATGTGTGTTCCAGCAGCTTCACGTCCTTCCCAGGGTTTGCTGTTGCCATTGTTGTTTTGACCATGCTAGGGATGGTATTTTATTGTGATTTTTCTTTACAACTAACGATTCAGAGACTCCTATATATATTCATTTATTAAATTTACAGTTTGGTTTTTGCTGTTGAGTTTTAATTGGCTTGTTTTTATCTTCTGATTTGTAGGAGTTCTTTATTTCTGTCCACTTGTAATTAGCCACCTGTCTCATTAGCTTAAATAGTTATTTGCTTGGTTATCTTGGATTGCCAACTCGGTTCTCTTTGAATAATTACATGCAACTGCTTTTTAAAATCATATTTGTTTTACTTATTTTTCACACATGTTAGAGTATTTCATAGAACATCCCAAACTATTTAAAACGAGTAAGATCAGGAATTCTGGTCATGTTCCTAAATTCACACTCCTAAGGTTTGTTTATTAGGGCTGGATCTCAGATTTGCATAGTGTATTTTCCTCTGTGTGTGTTTGTGTTCACATGCATGGAAGTGTGTGTGAAGATCACAGGAATCATCAACAGCACTGGTAGCTCCTTTGATTACTTTCCACCTTAGTGTGCCCCTTTCTGTCTCTGTCTGTCTCTGTCTCTGTCTGTCTCTCTGTCTCTGAACATCTCTCTCTCTCTCTCTCTCTCTCTCTCTCTCTCTCTCTCTCTCTCTCTCTCTCTCTCTGTGTGTGTGTGTGTGTGTGTGTGTGTGTGTGTGTGTGTGTGTGTGTGCATTTAGGAGTGCTTACCTATATGTGAGTGTGTAGAGGCCTGAAGTTAATGTCTGCTATCTTCCTCTGTTGCTCCCCATTGTCATTATCATCCTCATCGTCATTATCATCATCATCATCATCATCATCATCATCATCATCATCATTTTGATAGTAGTGGTGATTGAACCTTGAGCCTCACGCACGGGAGGCAGTCACTCTGCCACTGAGCTACATTCTCAGCCCCTCCACCTTGTTTTTGAGGCAGGGTCTTTCACTTAGTTTAAAAGTTCAGCAGAAGGGTCTGTAGGCCCCCAGGGTCCACCTGGCTCCCTCCCTGCAGGGTGGGGATTAGAGATGTACCCTGCCATGCCCTGAGTTTACAGGGATGTTGGGATCCCAACTGAGGTCCTCACGTTTGCACAGCAAGAACGTCCTCACTCAGCTGCCACCTCGCTAGCCTTTTCTGTTGAGGTGTTCAGTGGTTTTCCTTCTCTAGCAATTAATAAGATTTATCACATTCCTCATTTACTGATTCTGACTCACCCTGTGCCCGGAAATAAACCACTTGGTCAATGCATATTGCCATGGATAGATTTTCATTGTTAATATATGGGACTTTTCAGCCAGATTTATGTAAGAATCAGCCTATCACTTTATTTCTTGGGAACTGTTTGGTTTATGAATCTCTACCCCATCCTGGTTTCAGGGTTAGACCGGTTAAGTTAGACTCATTGGCAGAGGTGAGACACAGGTATCATGTCTTCTCTTTGTCACATTTTAAACTATATTGACGACACAGGTTGTTCTGTCATTATCAGTCCTCCCTGTTTTGTCCTGGAGTAGTTTTTCTCTACCTCAAATCTCATTCGTCCATATTGCTGTTGCCATCCTGTGCAGAGCTCCAGAGTCCCCCATGGTCATATCTTTACCTGATTTGGCCCTGATTCTGCATGATTAGTCTTTGTCAGAATCCTTGGCTGCCTGGGTCATTCGGGGTTGATTTTCTCTGTGGATAATATCCCATCAGCTAAGCTGGAGGGCATTTAATGGCCGCGTCTGGGGCAGCCGTCATCCCAGTCATCATCTTGAGCTGTGTCCTCAGTTGGGCGACATAAAATTTACAGTATGCTATTTTTGACCTACAAAAAGCAGCTTCACATCATTCAGGCTGTTACCTCTGAGATGGCTGGAGTCTCCTGGAAGCCAGGAAAACCTTCACTTCCCGACTGCTGGACATCTTTAGGAGAGGCCTGCAGAGGCACAGTTGGACGCAGAAGAGAAAGTCTTCCTGATAAACATTTCAAGATATCTTTTTACAGCTCACTTACTTTCTTCGTCTGTCTGTCTTTTGTCTTTTGTTTATTTTTGTTTTTTAATTTTGTGTGTGTGTGCACACAACACACACACACACAAACACACACACACACACACACACACAACTGCAAGTGACTTAAAAGCTAAAATAGGCCATTAGCTCCCCTGGAGCTGCAGTTAAAAGTGGTTGTAAGCTGCCCAACATCATTTTTGGGAACCAAACTTGGGTCCTCTGGAAGAACAAGAAGTGTTCTTGACCCCTGAACCTTTTCTCCAGCCCCTTAGTATTTTTGTTATTGTATTGTTTTAAGGTATCTTACCCTCCAGGCTGAAGAGATTGCTCACTGCTTAAGCGTGTTTATTGCTCTTGCAGAGGACCTGAATTCAGTTTTCAGTACCCAAATCAGGTAGCTCACAACTGCCTGTAACTCCAGCTGGTGGGACCTGATGCCTTTGAAGTCTGTAGGCACCACCACTAATATGGACATACCCATTCCACAGGCCCACACATACACATAATTAAAAATAATAAAACAAACCTTATAGTTTAAACTGGCTTTGAATTTAAGATATAGCCTGGGCTAGTCTTAAGCACAGTCCTCCAAGTGCTAGAATATGTTCTACCACCCCTGGTTCATCTTACATTTTTCTGTATTGTCCTAAACTCAGAGGGTTTCTTGCTTTACTAGCCCTGAGTTCCTGGGGAGAATATTTTCTTCGTATAGTTATAACCCTTTCTAAACAAGAGTAGCCCCTTTCCATGCACAGCAGCATCCAAAGCAGCCGTACTTCCTAATGGCTAGAGACCTTATAAAATCCAAGACAGTCTCAAGAACTTAGTGAAAAAACAGCACTTGAATGTCATAAACATGCTCCTGATTTTCTCTGCTACCTCCTCAAACTGTTATCTGCACAGAGGCCAAAATGGTCATTCTCAACGCCCAGTTGAATCATGTCACTAATCTGATGATACTCTTCTAGTGGTTCCTCATTTCAGCAGAGTAAAACCAGAGTCCTAGGCTAGGGATGTAGCTCAGTTGGTAGAGTGCTTGCCTAGCATGCAGAAGGTCCTGGGTTCAATCCCCAGCAAAACATAAATTGGATGCAGTGATACTTACTTGCCTGTAATCCCAACACTCATAAGGTGACAGCAAGAGAAATGGGAATCCAAGGTCATCCTCAATAATGAGTTCAGGGCAACTTGGGATATATATGACACCCTGTCTTAAAAGAACAGCACAAAGCCAGAGTTCTTCATGACCTCCATGATGTGGACCTGTCCGTCCTCAGGTCTCAGCTCTCCACCACTGTCCTGCACACTTTCTCTAGCTACCCCAGCCGCTCCCATTACTCACACCCATTCTGTGACAGGACCATTTTCTCTAACTAGCTGCTTCCCTCATCAGCCTTCAGCCTTAAACTTTGACTTCTTTGGGGTCTCCTCTTCTACAGCACCTTCTCTGAGGGCTCCCTGGCCGTCCTCTTTAAACTTGCATTTTCCCTCACCAGATCTGATCAGCCCTTAGCTCATTACTCACTCCTTTCACTATAACGAAGTTACTTGGTTCTCTGGGCTCTCCGATGGCAGTGTGAGTGGCTATTCCATCACAGCAAGAAGTTTTATTCCTTCGTCTTCTTTGCATCCCCAGCACCTAGTGTAATGTCTAGAACATAGTAAATAGCCAGCAAGTGGTCACTAAATAAGAAAGTGCATTTAAATGAAGGGATGTGTAACTCCACTGTAGAGCACTAGCCTAGCATGCACAAGCTCTGGGTTCAGTGCACACACACAGCAACAAGAGGAAGCTTCGTGTGTGTCAGAATACTAGATGGAGAAAACTGCTGGTCCTCTTATCCTACTCACCTGTGTCCCCTGGAAAAATTGAACTAGGACATTTGTTTTTAAATTCTACTAGTATCACTTGACACATTCTAAAAATGGTCTTTTAATGAAGACATAAAGCTCAGGGGGATGGATGAGAAATATGTAGCAGACCCTTCTTGACACTGATCAACTTTGTGACTATGGGCCAATGGTTCAGCCTGTTCAACTAAGATACAGTGTCATCTTCCTGAAAACTTCTGTCTGCTTCCAGGGGAATTCTTTCAGCATGCTTACATCTCCTTTATCCACATCATAGGTCAGACTATAGAATATCTTTGAAGAAGAGCTGAGCTGGGGGAGCAGTCCCTGCCCTGAGCTGCCCCTGATCAATCAGTCTGTCCCTAAGAGACTTCTGCCACTCATCACTGGTGTGCTACCTTTCTATGGGCCACTGTGTGCCAGGCCCTGCTCTAGGAGTATGGCAAGAAGACAGTGAGTTAGCACATGTGTATCAGATGCAGTGCTAACTGCCTGAGGCCTGTTAGTTCAGAGAGTGCATTCAGGCACAGACGGTCTATGATTGCCCCTATTTGAAGTGTACCTAAGATGGTCCCTTATTACACCTTCCTAAAAATGCCCTTTATTGTACCAAATCTCCTCTTTCCCTCAATAATGTTAGAAAATTGGCCACAGAAGAAAGTAGTCTGCTGTTTACGCTCGGATGAAACGTAGATCCTCTTTGGCTAAAGTACCATTTGCCCCAGTTCTCAAATTGGATTTAGTGCATTCCTCTCTTTTTCCCTACTAGTTGAAAAGGCAAAAAGTTTCTTATGATGAAGGGTGAAACAGAAGGTCATTCCTAAGGGTGGGAATATTTTGTGGCAAAAGAATCTAGATACTTTTCTTCTTTATCCCCCAACCCTGCCCTACATTTCCAAGTTACCTCAAATCTTCAGTATTCAAGAAAGGATGTGACGGCCTCCCCCATAGTAAAGCTATATAGAAAATGTTGGCTCCTATGTGGAGGAATTATAGGATCTTCAGTCAGGCTGCCTGGTTGACAGTGTGGCTCCCACACTAAGTAACCCAGTGACCTTGGTCAAATTAATTAACCTCTCCTACTTCCCAGAATAAATGTGGCAAAAGGAATACACTACTCTTGCCTTCTACATCTCAGACTTACAGCTGTCTTTTTTTTTTTTTTAAAGATAAGATCTCATGTAGCCCTGACTGGTCTTGAACTTGCTATGTAGCTGAGGATGACCTTGAACTTCTGATCCTTCTGTCCCTATCTCCCAAGTGCTGGAATTACAGGTATATATTACCATGCCTGATTTTATGTGATACTGGGAATCAAACCCAGGGCTTTGTGTAATCTATGCAAGTACTCTACCAACTGGGCCACATCACCAGCCCTGTTAATATCATAAAATAATAGAAATATGGGCAAGGAGTTACCAGAGCAAACAGCACAGGCGTGGAGACATTCTGAGTATTGCATAGTGATATAACTTGGCAAACTGAATTGTCAAAGATTAAGAAGAAAAAAAATAGCTTGACAAGGTGATGAACTCATACTCCTAGCATGTGAGTAAGGTAGAAGGATCTAAAACTCCAGGCCAGCCTAAGTTATACAGGGAGTTTTAGGCCAGCTTGGTCTATGGGACCTTGACTCAAAAAGTAGACAATTAAAATGTTAATTATTTACATTTAAAAATCAATTTAGATTTAAAGTTTCCTTGGGGAGAAGTGCCAGTGCTCAGGGAATGAGAGATAGAAGCAGAGGCTGAGACTGGCTCAGACTGGCTGAAGAAGTGTTATGTTAGGAGAATGAGCAGCTGAGGAGCCTTCCCTAGAACATGAGAACATCTGGGATGTGCTGAAGAATTTCAGGAAGGGTGAAGTGGTAAGATCTGTTAGTGCTGGAGGGTGCTTTTGGAGGTGAAGTTCAGTTCCCAACATCCACACGGCAGCTCACAATCATCCCTACACTCAAAGCATCCAACTCCTTCTGGCCTCTGTGAGCACTGCCCATGCATAGTGCACATACAGCCATGCAAGCAAAACACTCATACACATAAAACAAATCTCAAACTAATTTTAAAGAGACATTTGAGGTAAGGAACACAAGTATTAGGTTGTCAGGGTCAGTTAATGGAGAAAGAAAGGAAGAAGCATGGTGCTTGTCTCCAACCACAGGTAATACTAAAAGATAAAACAGCCCTATGTCCTGTAATTGTCATTGGGCAAAATCTCCATCCAAGGTAGAATAAAATGTTTTTTTCACACCAGGGGCATGTTGGTTTGACTTATATTCCACCATGTTCCTCTGCACAGGGAATCTTTACGAGAGTCTGACCTTCAGTTCTGATCAACTGAATTCTTCGATGGAAAATTTCAGAATGACAAAGATGCTGAGCATACAGGATGAATTCAAAATCACTTTCAGCTCATCTTAATGTTTTCTTCAAAAGCCAGTGAAACACGTTGTTCCCAGCCAAGCCAGCACACAATGCTCAATCCTGAGGATGCTCTGAGATTCCCTCAGCCTTTAAATAAGAACAAATTTTCATCTAAAATGACTTTTGTGGGTTTTTTTTTTTCTATTGAGATTAGAAGATCTGGTCTTTTTAAACCAAAAACTTCTGAATAGTTACTAACATTCAAAATAAATATTAGAACCTTTTAGGGCCCTTTAATTTTTGAAAATGGCTGTGTTTGTTTCCTCCAAGGACCCTCTTTAGCTAGACATGACCCCTTGGGAAAACAGAAGAATGAAAAACAATCATACATAGTCTCAAAGTATCTATTAGGAAGGCAGTGTTGAGAAAAGAAAGGGACGGGGAGAAGGGAAAGGCAGGGCTCAAGCCCTAAGTTCCTTTGCCAGAGACTCAATGACTTGGGACTCAGACGCCGGCCATCTCCCTTTTATGCTCATAGGATGTGGATTAACATCCCTAAGCAACAGACTTCATCTCCAGCTCTTTCCTCCAAGACAGTCACAGGCTCCACCTAACCATATCTCCTTAGTCATACATCTGATAACACAGTGGTCTAGCCCAGAAATCTAATATTGTATCTCTTACTGTGTGGGCCAAGTGTCTCCAGGTTCTTGGCCTTTTATTTAAGAGTTGTCCCAGAGTAGCAAGGAAACTATATTAAAAAGCAAAGCAATAATGCAGATGAAAAAGAAAGACACTCTGCCAACTGTGACACCAGCTGTGTGAGTAAGAGTACTTGGGGACCTGCTGTTGTCTGCCTCTTCCTTTGCAGAGCTCAAGAAAAGGAGCTTGGTTGTAAAGGAGCATAATGTCCATGTTTCTCTGTTTTGATAGACAGATCGGATTACATAAGACTGCTCTCTGCAAATGCCCCTTCCTTTGATATATCAGACTTTAATAATATGCATGCCAATTATGTATAGGCATGAGGTGGCTAATTGTGTGTCCCTCGTAAGTTTACTCAGAGGACAAAGTTTGTCTTTTGAACATGCAGCCTAGCCAATTCAGCCCAGATGGACTGATGTCCCTTGATCTCAGGATACGTCCTAGGACATGTTTAAATAGAAACAGGGCATTATCAGGGAGTTGCTAAGGGCAATAACATACTTCTGTTGCTTACAGAAGACACACACACATCCTAATGCCAACAAGTTACTTAGGTGCATTGTTAGGAGTGTAGTGTGCGTAACCAAACCAAGTGCACTCAAGTTGCTAAGCTTGTCCCTGTGTTTGCCTGCCTCATTACCTGTCCCCTTATGTCTGCTTCTGATCCATGGGATTACAGGGGGTCGGGACAGCAAGAGAGAAAAGCTTTTCCATTTGTTCAACTGCCTTATTGATACTTGACTCTTCTGTAACACATTGAAACTTGCCAAACAGATGGGGAATGCATTGCTTTCAAAGCCCATGGTTTAGAATTGTGATAGAAGAGAACATTATAGATTTCCTGTGGCTCTCACTTATGGATCCTAATTCTTCTTGTTGGAACCATTAAGGGCAGATTCAGCCCCTCTTCTCTGTGACAGAAATTCCCATTGATGCCAGCAAGAACCTTGTGCTTCCTGGTGATTATTTTCCCTCAAGGCTTACAGGCTTACTAGCCCCTCACTGTCCCTCCTATGGTTCTCCCATGGTGGCTGCTCTTATCAGTTTTTTTCCGGCTACTTCCACATCTCGAAAGTCCAGATGCCCAGAAAAGAATTTGGTTTCAAGTGAGGCAGGGGGTTGATGCACACACCCTTCCTCATACAAAGTTAGTTTCTGATTGCTATATCACATTTTGGCTAAAATACGGATAAAACCTGTGATTGCTACATGCATTAGGCTACATCTACTTTAGGAATTGTACCATTGACTTTTTAGGTTCTCAAATAATGTACCTTAATATAGTTATATTATTAGGCTTCATACATCTCACCTGTCGGATATTTATGGTCTTGAATCAGGACTCCCATGTACTTATCAAATCTGCTGTATCCTATCAAATTCTGCTTCTTCCAGACTATTGACAGTTTTGAACTGGATAAGACCCAGGTCATTGAATCATTTACTGACACCATTTTACATATGGTGGTTACTTTGGATATGAATTCCCCTTTATTATTAGATCTGAGCTCCATTATCCAGATCATTTGCAAGGTTCCAAGAGAGGATTCACCACACATCCTGCTGAGGTCCCACTTACTGAGCCCACACAAGCTTACAAGCTTCCTTCTCTGAGTCTAGTAGCTTGGTCATAAAAGGAAGTGAAATTAATCTGATAGCCACTGTTTTCAATGAACCTGTTAGCTGAATGAGCTCTGATATTGGAGAGGGGGATACATGTTCCTGTGTGTGCACAGGTGTGCATGTATGTAGTTCTCATGCTTGTGTAGGTTGTGCGATTTTTGAAAAATTGGGAAACCATCTGATAAAACATCTGAGATGAGAACAGTGTTTGATTTTCTGGGAAAGTGGCTTAGTTTTTTTTATATTTGGGAAGATGGCTTTCCTCTGCCCGTTAGGACCCAAGACTACTGCCCTGTAGTGAAGCTCTACTCTGTGTTCCCAGGTAGTTGGCTCCATTTGACAGAAAATATTTGCCTTCAGTACTGACAAAAGCTGTGGACCTAGTCGACCCTCTCATGGTGAGATACTGCCACCTAAGAATGTCAGAGCCAGTGTCTGCTAGATTCAAAGCCAGATTCCAAACCAACCAAGGCCATTTTTTTTCTTATGGGAATGGAAAGTGTCTCCATCAAGTTCTTCTCAGTGTAATCAGCAGCAGCAGCCCCATCTGCCACTGCAGCACTGGGTTGCAGCTGGCGTCAAGTGTATTCAGGTGAGGTGAGAGCTCTTCCGCCACCTCCCAGAAGCCTTTGAAGGGGAAGCTCTAGTCACGTGAGGAGGGTCAAGAACGATGACATCTCCACGATTCTCCAGATAGAGACAGCACTCTCCTGAATCAGCCCCACGTGACTCGGATCAGCGTAGACTGAACCTGAGACTCAGAGCCGTGCTGCAGCACGTGCGCATGTGCAAACCGATGTTGCCTCTCGGGGGGCAGCGCTGTAGAGGGGGAAGCTGGGATGATTCTAGGTATTTTTGAAGGGAGAAATGACATGACTTGCAGGTGTGGGATGGTGAGAAGAGAGGAGGAATACAGATACAGTGACAATTAGATTTTAACTTTAGCCGCTGGGAGGTTTTGCCCCACTAAGATGGAAAGGGCTGGGTGGTAAGGCTGCGGTAAGTGAGGGAAATGAACTCCATTTGTAGAAGGCGATTAAGATGGCTGTGCCTGTTAGACAACTTGCTACGAATCTGAAGGAGACATTGGATGTATGAATCTACAATGTAAGGAGGAGAATAGGCTAGATATCCAAACATTGGAACTAGTCATTGTCATATTAAACCAGAGAACTAGATAAGAGAGTGCTAAGAACTATTATTGACCACAAAGAGCACTGCACATGTGTGATGTTAATTTCCTTGTCCATTCCTAGGGTCAAGGAAATTCTTTCTTAAGAAGAACTAGACCCAGGCAGTATCCTTTGAGAACATGTCATATGGGGGAAAGCGTGGGCTGATGCCAGCCTCCTCCACTACTCTGTGCAGGCTGCAGGTTCACTTGTGTCCCAGCACCAGCTCAGAAGGTGTCATCCTCCAGGCACACTTCCAAAGCAATTAATCATGTTAATACCTATAAATAAAGTGCAACCAACAGTTACTTTAACAGCGCATGCTAATTATCATCAGGATTGTCACTAAAAGAGGCTCTCTCTCTCTCTCTCTCTCTCTCTCTCTCTCTCTCATTTATGCCCATTTTTGCCATGTCTTGGGGTTGTATCAGGAATACGGCTGGAGTATCTGAGAAGAGGGGATGAGCAGATCATTATTAACAGAGGCCATGTTACAAAAGGACCTGGGTTTGTCCCTCAATATAATTGTTATGGTTGAAGATAAAGGACATCCAGAAGGAATCTTGTAACTAGGATTGCACTTGCTACTGTTTCTTACAAGGTTTTTTTTTTTTTATTTTTGAAAGGGGCTCTTTAAAAAAACGGAGTTTCACCGTGAGCCAGTCACACTGAAGAACAGTATACTGAGAGGAAAAAAAGACAGGAGACCAGACGTTCCATAACCTTGTAGCTCATTGGCCTGTAGCTCAGCTATCTGGACAGCAAGCCTTGGGCATCTGCTTGGTCCTGTTCCCCAGTGCTGGGGTTACACACTGTGGCAGCACACCATGCTGTTCACATGTGTTCTGGGGATCAGTCTCTGGTCCTCATGTCTGCAAGGCGGGGACTATAGCACCTGAGCTATCACCACAGTCCCTATGTGTTATTTAACTTTCATTGTTATCAAATTTGTGTTTAGATATTAATTTCCCCAAAGGAAATATCTGAGAAGAGCTAACTGAGAAATGACACTGCTTATCTAAGGTTAACTGGGCAGCTGAGGCTTTAACGCAGCTTCCATCAGTCACACTGTATGTCTAAGCTTCAGGAACTTTTAAATACAAAGATATAGACCATTTCTTTTTAATGCCATTACTGAGATCATTTTGTTTTTCTTATAAACATCTTATAACTCATTTTGACTTCTGCTAGATCTCTCTCTGACCCTCACCCCTCCTGTATTCACCCATCTGTTTTCAATTATTAGCTGTTTTCACATACCTATATTAGCTCTTGCTTTTCATTTATTAGCCACAAACTTCTATTATTTTAGTTCTTTCTTTGGAGTATGCATTACACATCCTTAACATATATAAGCCAATTTAAAGTGATGTTATTCTACTTTTACTATACATCTTGCAAAAAAACCCACACAGTTTTTGTCTTTTATCTTCTAGTGAATAGCATCAGTAAAATGACAGTTTTTAAAATATTTAGTTATCAATCCTAGAAATGACTCCAACAACTCACTAGGAGTATGTACCCACCCTTTGTCCCAACAAAGCACAGGGGAGTGAATATTGTGGTTGGCATAGTTTCTTGCAGCCCCTTCTAGGATGTTGTGGAGTGGGGAAGGAGTTCACTAGGAGAATTCAGGGAGAACATGAAAGTGCACTGACTAGCCAGAAAATACAACTCACACTGAGCACTACAGGCACAGTCAGAGAAAAGAGATTACAGATCGGCAGACAGAGAACTTACACTCCTGAGAATTTCCCAGTGTGCCTTGCTGACAGTGCTGCACCTCACCACACAAAGCAGGAGCCAGTGAGGCATCTCTCTGCATGGCATTTTCCTTCCCCTTGAATCCTCCAGGGCACTCAATACCAGTGATACTTCCGCATTCCCATTCTGTCTGGCTAAAAAAGAAGGCAGCCATCCCGCCATTTCTTTCTATTTGTCTCTCCTCAGCATTCCAGAAAATTTACCAGGAGTCTCTACAGTCCTATACACATCATTTTCTAAACCCTAGCACAAGTCACATTTTGGACTAAGTAACTGAAGCTCACCTGTGTAATGTTTTTGCAAATACCAGTAACAGATCTGAGTCCCCAAAGGTGACAATCAGAAGTTGCTCCAGATTGTGTCAAATAGCTTCTGAGGAGCACATGCCCTTCTGGTTGGGAAGCATTGATTGAAGGGAATGTCCACACACAGAGAGAGCCACAGGTTCTTGATGCCCAAACCTTCATCAGCTGATGGGAAAAAGCCACATTACCATCAAATGCAGTGATCTCCTAGCCCCCCAAGGGATGATGGCTCTCAGTTACTATTGCAGATTCAGCCCCAAGACTCTGGGAGAACAGTGCTGAATTTATAGCCAAAAAGAAAAGGTGCTCTCAGATTAAGGAAACGAGGGACTGGAGAGATGACCCAGTGGTTCAAAAGCACTTGTTGCTCTTGCAGAGGACACAGGTTCAGTACTCAGCATCCTCGTGGTGGTCCATCTCAAATCCCATTTCCAGGAGACCAATGCATTGCCCTCTTCTGATTTCCATGGATACCAGACACATTGTGCACATATATACACATAGGCAAAACACATGAATAACATGAAATAAATATAAAAGAGTAAATGAACGATTGATGAATGGATGAATGAGTGCCCTAATGATTATTCAGTGTTACTCTGAGAAAGAGTGGCATTAGGTGGTGTCTATGGGAAAGGGGGATTTTTTCTTACTGCTTTACTTAAATCTTTTAATTTTTGAATCCTACGGTCATTTTATATTTTAATACTCATTTTAAATTTTGTGTGTGCAAATATGTGTGCAGGCACTTCAATTTGTACACACGAATGCAGGTGGGGAGGCATCAGTTCCCCTGGAGCTGTGAGCCTCCTGATGTGGGTGCTGGGAATTGAACTCTGGCCCTTTAAGAGTAGCATTCACTCTTAACCACTGAGCCATCATTTCAGCGTCATCTTTTTGCAATTATTTTATAGATAAATACTCCCATAAGTAAAATTTTAGAAAATGCACACACGCTGATTTCTTTTTTGAGGCAGGGTCACATGTAGCCTAGTCTGCTTTCGAAGTCTTTATGTGGCCGAGGAAGACCTTAAATCTGATCCTCCTGCCTCTACTTCCCAAGTGCTGGGCGTGTTCCACCATCCCTGGTTCATCTGTTGCACGCTAGACAAGTGCAGAGCCACATCCCCGCATACAAGATTTCTTTTTAAATCACTTGCAGATCAAAGACGTTTGCTTTGATCAATTATTTGTTTAACTTACGTGTTTTTAAAGATACAATCATGGATTTTAGTCAGAGTTTTGTTGTTTCCTTTCAACTCATGAGTACATAGTCTTACAATAGAAATATTTATGAATGGGATTCATGGTGGGAAAAAACCACAACTCCACATACTTAGTACAGAAGGAGTCTGACACTTCACATGTAACTATGTGCCTGGAAAGCAGGAGTAGAAAGAGTGTGTGTCCCATTGCAAGTCTTTCAGAGTGGGGTACACAGCGTGGGCCCTCAGGGAATAGATGCTGAAGGAATTGATTATGGAACCTTCATGGGCATGATTTTGGCCACTTTTAGAATTACTTTCTCAAGTTGGGATTCTCTGGGCAGGATGAGGTAGGACAAGAGAGCAAGGTACTGTGGAAAGAGAGACTAGAATTCAAGGACACAGGGGTGGACTGCGGTATAGAAAGCAAAGGAAAGGCTGGGCTCCTGCCGAAGTGAACACAGCTCCACACAGCAACAAGAACCAGCCATTTGTGAAACCTCACTCCTGTACTTCCTAGCTTCTCACCACAGAGAAAGGTCTAGCCACCCAGGTCTCCTAGGGCCAAAGCTCCAGAAACCAGGACGCCTGGGCTGCAAGGTGATGTGATTTATTTGCATAAGCCAGGCGATGCTTGAAGACACAGACCAATCCATCTGCCTTAGCTACCAAACAGATCCCTTTGCCACCTCCTCCCGTGGCAGCAGTCAAGGCAGGAGGTTGGCAAGGTGACCTTCCAAAGCTGAATCTGTGCTTCTAAAAATAGAAGCATCCTCCAAGAATCCAGAAGGGGAGGGGCGGCTGTGGATGTTAAGGGCTAAAACCCAATTCCCCAGAGCATTGTCAGTATGACACTGTATTAATTAGACACAGGCACCCAGATCTATAACCTCAGGTGTCTCACAGAAATTGAAACTAAATGAACTGGCTTTTTTCCTCTTCCTAGTTACACTCTCCTGGGCTTTAAGAAAAAAAAGAGAAAGAGAATCATATTTTCTGACCTATTTGGATTGGTTGTACATTGCCCAAGGAGATGTCTTCCCCAGTATACCAGTAGAGGGAATGGGAGCTCTTTGAGACAAAGCTGGGATGTAGCTAAGTGGGATCTTGAAGAGAAGACAGCATGGCTCCCTAAAATCTGGCTTCTGAACTTTTCTCCCTGTGTGGGTACTGTGCAGGACTAGGTTTGTGTCCCAGTGTGTCCAATTATGTGGGAACATGAGGTTAGAGGCTGCCACTACCGTGATCATGCAGTATTCTTGTCCAGAGTTAATGAGGGGCTAGAAGATTCTTTGAGCTCGTGGAGCCACCTGCTATTGCTCTACAGAGGTTGTTTGTGGTATTCTAATATACACATAGCGGCATAGAGTATGGGGGAGACTGGGCTCCGCAGGAATATGTGAGGATCGTGTGGCTCATTTGAGGGCTCTGTGTAGAGGGGCAAGCATAACATTAGAATGAAGCCCTGCTGGAAAGACCACAGACAGCTGAGTGGGGTTGTGGGCAGATTCTGAGCTCTGCTGGGGTGATCAGCCCCGCGAGGCTCCTTTTTGCGTGGCTTTGTGCTGAGAACTATGACTCTCACAAACATGTGAGTAGAGCCACATAGAAGGGCACTCTGGGAATGCTGTGGAACCTGTCTGAGGTTGTACATGTGGGTTGTGTGTGTGGCGGCTTTCTTTGAGAGCCTCCAACGCGCTGCTGTCAACAAATGAGTTGTGCTCGCATAGATGTAGAGCCACCCCAGTACAGAGGTGGAGTTTCTGTGTCATGAGCTGAACAAAAGGAGCAAAATGTCCTTTCTAACACTGCCCTGCAGCTGAGCCTCCTGCACATGGGCTGAGGACACTTTCTAATGCTTTGCTCTGTGCTTTTTTACCAGGATAATGTGGATCTGGGCGAGCTTATGTTTTCCCTCTGCTATCTTCCAACGGCTGGCAGGCTGACCATCACCATCATAAAAGCAAGGAATTTAAAGGCGATGGACATAACGGGAGCATCAGGTGGGCCATTCTTCCTCTGGTCCTAACTCAGCATGTGATCAAGTTGCTATTGTGGTACCTTGGGTCTGGTCTCCTAGGATCACATTCCTACCACCTCTAAGTGATGCGTGGCCTTGGACAAGTCACGGAACCACTCTAGGCTTCAAATTCCCATCTGTAAAGTGAGAGTAAGATTAGTATCTGGCCCATTGAGTTGTTGTGTGATTAACTGAGTTAATACGTATAAAACCATAAAAGTGTGTGGTGTATTAAAATGCTACATGTTACTTGACTCTTTAGCCTTTCTTTCCCCATACTTGGGATTCAACCTACAGTCTGCATAGTCTGAGGGGGTCTACCCTGTTAGGCCTTTCCTCTGACTTCATTATCTTAGGCTCATTGAAGATTAGAGATAATTCTGACTCCTTATAAGCATGAACTAGCTTGTGGGTTTGTTTTTTTTCATTGAGCCAAACACACGCCTTTCCATTGTAAACCCTGACACAAAATGTCTCACTGTGCAGTTCATACTATGCACACTTCATATCAGTTTCGGCCACGTGGTCACTATCACACAGAACACTGGCTCCTGGTCACTGAATTCAGAGAACCTGAGATACAATGTATTCTTTTGTTGTTGCTGGGTGTACACATGTGCATTTGTGTGTGTGTGTGTGTGTGTGTGCGCGCGCGCGTGTGTAGCTAGGTACCTGTGTTTGCACATAGGTGTAAAGACCAGAGGTCAGCAGCCTTCAGTGTGATTCCCCATGAATCACTTCCCACTGGCCCTTCACTACTGTTCAGCTAAAGAGGGAGCCCTGTATCTCTGTGCCTAACTGCATGTTGCCCTGACTCCTCACCCCTTCTGGAAGGTACTTCAAGCCGAAGGAGCTGTACTTTTCTTTTTTTCTTCTTCTTCTTCTTTTTAACCTTGATTAGAAACAGCCTGGAGTATAGAACATAGAAAATATCAACATCTTGGAGTAAATGCCATCCCTGACTTTGATTTGTGAGAAAGGTTCTCTCATTGAGACCTGGGCTCCATGGTTAGGCTATGGCTGCACAGGAAATACCAAGGATCCTTGCAAGTGCATGCCCCCCACCATGTGCAGGTCTATACATGGAAGATAGGATCTAACTCAAGTCTTACGCGTGCATGACAAGCTTGTTACTGACTGACATTCACTCCAACATGTTGATATGTTCTATTCTCTACTCCCAGCTGGTTCTAAGCATAGAGAACAAAAATACAAACAAAACAAAAAAAGAATACAGCTCCTCTGGATTAAAGTACCTTTTGGAAGGGGTGAGGAGTCAGGGTGGCTTGTAGTTAAACAGAGAGATAGAGCACTCCCCTTTGAGCTGCAAGGTACTGAGAGGCTAGTGGGACCAGGAGTGCCCCCTCCAGAAAGCAGCCAGCCTGGTCACCTGTCGATCTGCCTTGGTTGTGCTGTGAATGTCCTGTCCTCTCTCATCCTGATTGATGAGCAGATTCTCCCTTCACACACACATTTCCAGGAGTTCTTAGTACTTAAGGCTGTTCGTGCACACGGGCTGCCCCATTCTCTAGGAATTCAGAACGTGTAGAACTAGAAGCGTTCTCCTGCTTAAAGGCCCAATCTTTAAGCCAAGATTTCCATGGGTAGCTGAGTTGGGATACTGAGTTGGGATACTGAGTCTTGTCTCCCACTCCTTGGAGATGTCTGATTCTCTTCCTTTCACGGGCAGGCTGGTCCTGAATTCTGGTTGGCATATTTTCTAATTTGGTAACAGATGTTTTCACCCTATTTTTAAATTTCATGAATTTTGAAGAGACAGTGTCCTATGCTTTTTCTTGAATGAATAACTTAATTGTTCTAAGTAGTTACTGCCCACATCATGTATCACATGAATTAAAATCCTCAAACTCTAGACTCCAGACAGAGAAGGGGAGTCTTCCTGCACTGGCCACATATTCCCAGCATCTCCCTTTGTCCTCACAATGCCCTGTTCTCATGCCTGTTCAGATCCCTACGTGAAAGTCTCGCTGATGTGTGATGGCCGGAGAATGAAGAAGAGGAAAACATCCACCAAGAGGAACACCCTTAATCCCGTTTACAATGAAGCCATAGTCTTCGACGTCCCTCCTGAGAGCATTGACCAGATCCACTTGTCCATAGCTGTCATGGACTATGACCGGTGAGATGCCAGGCGCTCTTTCTCTGTGCAGGCTCACTGTTCTTGGGGCAGGATGGGCAGATTAGGGAGCAGCCATATGAGCAGCCTTATTAGGGAGCTTAGCTGAGGTCCAAGGATAGGGTGACTGAAAGGGCAGCATGTGGGAAGCAGGCTGACAGGGACTCACGTTGTCCAAACCAGAGTGTTGAATCCTGTTACTACAGTACTTCTAATATCCTCAGCTCTCCCCTCCCCCTTTCTTATCTTTCTCCTCCTCCACCCTCCCACCTGCCACCTTTTCCCCTTCCCATCTCTGCACACTCCCTGGTACCTCTCTATGGAGAACTATGATCCCACAGTCCTGACTCCTTTAGTGGAAAGCTTCTACCCAAAACACAGAATGATTACTTTAGCCACGCCATCAACGTTTCTAAATATATTACTTCGATCCTTTTTTTTCCTTCTTGCACTATTTAATAAAGATCATCTCCATCCACTTAAGTCTGAAAGCAAACACAGAAATGTTCTCTTGAAAATGCTAGAATCAGTATGGATGACAGGCTACATTAAAATGTATAAGATGCTAGACTCTTTAATTAATACAGCACAGAGGAGATATTTATAGCCTGCATTGTAGCCAATTGTGTATTTAAAGGACAGATTTGAAAAACAGTCATTTTAATATGCAAAGGAAGTACCAACAGGGAATTATACATGTTAAACCAGTCATCAGACTGAAATGCAAAGTCTCTTTTTAATTAGAAACCTCCCACGTGGTCTGGGCACAATTATAAAAGAAAAAAATCGGTCTGACTTCTAATATAATCTTACAAATATTATTTGTAGCTAAAAATGTTTCCATCTACCTCTGAAATGTCAGCACAGCAGCCTCGGTGACCTCAATGCTTTCCAGTAGATCCCAACACGAAGCATGCCTTGTCTTCTGCCGCACTTGCCCCTGAGTGTGACGGCCCACGCTGGGCATAGACCTTGCCCTGTCTTCTCTGGACACATACAACACCATAGTGCCAGGGCCCAGGAGGGGATGCTGCCCAGCAGCTGTGGAAAGCTAGGGTAGCACTTCCTAAGCTATTGCCAAGGTTCCTGCATCAACAAATCTGATTATGTGATCTCTGCATCAATTCAATTATTAGTAAACTCATGACAGTGGCCTGGAAAAACCCATGACAGTATGCAAGGGGCCTCTGTGTCCATCTGATTTTAATGAGCACAGACTTAACTATCCCAGAGAGTCCATTCCCACCTCTTCTCCTTCTCCCCACGCAAATAGAACAGAAGCCATTTGTCTTTTTTGGGGAGGAAAACCAGGTCATCATGAAGAGTCAAGAATGGGCCACATCCTTCCAGTTATTTAAGTGACTTTTTCCCCCTAAGGAAAAAGTAAAATGACTCAACTCAGAGACCTACTCACAGAAAGTTTCAGCCCTAAGTTTAAGAAGCTGGGTGTCTGTCACAGCTAAAAACTCAAGTTGGCTCAAAAAACCAAAGGTGAGCATAGAAAGAGCTGTACAGAAGATGACGGCAGCAGTCTCTAATGAAGAGAGGAGCAAGGAGAGCCAGGAGCCCTCCCCACCTGCCTTCATCTCGCCATCCTTGGTTGCCTCTTGTGGGAACTCAAGTAGGTTATATATCACTCCATCCTAAGGGTTCCTTTTCATTCTGTAAATCTGGATGCCAGCTTAGCCTCCAGAACCAGAAGCAGTATCATTAGGTCAAATCAAGGAGCAAAGGTTCTCAGGACCAAGTGAATCCATGCCAGCATTAGGAAACTTAGATACAATATTGAACCCTAGGTCTTTCTGATGGTTAGCTTGGACTGTAGTTTTAAATTAGATAAGTGGTTTTTTAAAAAATAGCCCACCACTTCTGAATTTCCTGCACCCATTTGAGTTGTTGCTTTCAGTTGATGGTTCTCAACCTTCCTAATGCTGTGAGCCATCAATACAGATCCTCATGTTGTGGTGACCCTAACCATAAAACTCATTACTACTTCATAACTGCAATCTTGCTACTGTTAGGTATTGTAATGTAGATATCTGATATGTAGAATATCTGATATATGACACTCCCCCAAGAGGTTGTGACCCACAGGTTGAGAACTGCTGCTTTTACTTCTGCATACCAAAATTTTAAGAAAAAACTGTTGTGGCCCATTTTCACAGTGTAGGTCACAATGAGGTCATCGGCGTGTGCCAAGTAGGCAACGAGGCTGAGCGGCTGGGCAGAGACCACTGGAGTGAGATGCTGTCATATCCCCGGAAGCCCATCGCACACTGGCACTCCCTGATGGAGGTAAGCCCTACCCCGACGTGGCCTACTCTGTAGATGACAAGTTTTGCTGCTGAAATGCAGAGCTGTTAACAGCACGGATGTACCAGGCTCTTCTATCCCAGCACTGTCCCTGGTCACTTTCCCAGGGCTGTTGTGCCATACACAGGATATTCTCTCAACCAGCCTGGGACATATGGATCAGGGACATTTTTATTGTCTTTTAAAAGGATCAGTAGTCTCTGAGTCCATGTTACAGCTTTGAGTTGGCTTTCGGAGGGCATCTCCAAGACAGAGGAACCCTCAATTTTAGGACTGCCTCTAGCTCTAACCTGTAAACCTTATGTTGCTTAGCACTAGGTTCAGATTTATTTAGTAAAAATAACAAAGCACAAAACAACAATGTGTAGAAAGTAAATTTCTCTCATCCCTACATACAGCAAGTCCAAAGGAAGACAGTGTGGGGTGTGGCACCATAGTCAACAGAAGCCTGGAATTCTCCCATCTTTCAGCTTAACTGTCCCAGAAGTTACCTCATTATGCAGTGTGGCTGCTAAGCTCAAAACCATCTATCTTTCATGCCACAAAAATATGGAACAAGGCAAAGGGTCAAAAGAACACACAGCACTTCTTTCAGGGTTCTCTTTGAGATTTTCCATGATACTGGTTCTTATATGCGTGTAGTCACAGAACTTTGGATGTGTCTACTTTCAAAGGAAGGCAATAAATACATTCTGTTTATTATGTACCTAACTAGAAATAGGGTTTTATTTGCAAAGAAAGGGAGCTTGGATACTGGCTGTCATCCTGCACTTGTCTCTCATCCGCTCCTCTCATGCGTTCTTCAGTTTGTCTCTGTTTATTGACTCCTTTACATGAGTATTCTCTCAGCACTGATTTTCATTGAGAAACATCTCTGAGGATCACATGCCACGAAGACACATGGAGCACACCTGCGAATGAGAGGCCACTTTCTTTGTAGTTCTTCTAGGTACTACAAGACAGTTTTTTTTTTTTTACATAAATGTATTTGCCTGTTGGTGGTGCTCATGCAAGGGCATACGTGTGGAGACTGGAGGGCAACTTTTGGGAGTTGGTTTTCTCCTTCCGCTTGGTGGCCCCCAGAGCTTGAGCTCGGGTTGTCAAACTTGGAGACAAGTACCTTAACCCACTGACCCTCTCACTCGCCGAAGAGTGTATGAAATGGAGTGTGACTCACTAAAGTGCATAGAGATGAGCTTTGTGACCCAGAGGATGAGCTACCAGGACACATGGGGAGGGAGCTCACTGAGGTTACAGGAGACTGGAGCTGCTGAGAGTGAGAACCCCAGAAAGCGAGCGAGGGTCACTGACCAAGGGTATGCAGGTTCCAGGCAGAGGACTTTCCTCTGTTCTCTCCGTGCAGGCAGCTTCTCCATGCATCAGCATCCTGAAATCAAGAGAGAGCACTGTCCAGTGTGGGTAGTTCCTCTGCCCTTGACAGTGAGGTGAGTGTGGTGGAGTGAACATGCAGGCAACTAGAGAGGAAGAGAGGCTCTACCCAGGCCTGAGGACAAGGGGATGCCTCCTCTGAAGGAATAGTACAGACAGGCACTAGTTATATTCAATGACAGGCTAGAGGCCCGAAATTTGCAGGCCCCTGAGCATCTATCTCTGCCTCTGGGACACAGAAGGCAAACCTCTCTTTTCTGAAATTAAAATGAATCCCTAAGGGAGACCTCAAGACCCGAGAGCCACTTGGGAAAGAGCATGGGAAACTATGCCTCATTTCCTCAGCTCCTTGTGGAATCCTCAAAGGACCCCAGATGTGGGCTTAGTAAACTGCCCAGGGATGCCACTGGTGAGTGGCAGTGGGAGCCATTGGAATCTACCTCCTATACCCTTCGAAGTCACTTCTGCTTTAAATTCTCCTTTGTGGTCAGAAGTGTCAAAACTCTGTGGCAGGGAAGGGAGGAAGGTCCACAGGGGCTGGGAAACGAGCCCTGAACCAAGCAGAACTTTCTCGGTGGCCTTGGCAGGGTGTGACATGCCAGGTGTGCGAGCATCACAAAGCAGGGGTAGGAATTTCTGTGGAGACTTCTTCCACTTCAGGAAAGAAAGTCGTGCAACTCTGGTCCTTGGGAGGTGCTCCTTAAACCCTTAGCTCCCAGCTTTTTGCAAGTCTGTGTTCAACAGTTACATAAGTGAGAAATAAACGTCTTGAGGGTTAAAGTAATGAAACTTGGGAGTCATTTGTACAGTGGCTAGAACTACTTCAGCTAATACAATGATGGTGTCTCAGTGGTTGCAAGAGAACTAAGGAAATGAAGTACCTATGTCCCCCATAGGAAAGGCGAGCGAGGCTGCTCCTTCTCTATGGCCTCTTGCCTGTTTTTTGAAGTCGTGTCCTGAACTATAGCTCCATTTCCAGAGGGGAAATGCTGCCTTTCCTTTTAAAAATAAACATGTAGCTAGCAAAATTAGGGCAATGGTACCAGATGAGATTAAAGAAGGTGGGAGGTGGGCCGTGATTTGTCAGCCACTCTGTGGGTCGAGGCGGTCACAGGCAAGGGAAGGAAGTGAGCTGGAGTTGGGTGGGCCTAGAACCGCACTGCTGTACAGCCACGTGTTGGTTGACTGTTCTTCACCTTTGCTTTTTCTCATCTGTGAAGTTGTCATAACTGCCTGTCTCTCGTGGGCAGTTGTGAAGATTACAGTTTCTAAGGGGGTGAGTGTGCTGAGATAGGGTTTCATGTAGCCAAGGCTAGCCTTAAGCTTGTTATGTAGTGGAGAATGAACTTGGATTTCTAAATCCCCTTGCATCTCATAGGTACTAAGACTATAGGTATAGACCACCACACCCATTTTACACTGTGCTGGGGATGGAACCTAGGCATTTTTAGTGCTGAGCAAGCACCCTATGACTGAACTATGTCCCCAGCGTAGATCATCAAGTCTATAATAGATCGTCTATGAGAAATGCCACCCCATGACTGGCACCTAAGCAGTGCAACAGCTGGGAACCCCAGTGAGCATCACCCCAGGTTACTCAGCACTTAGATAGACATGGGCATACAGATTTGTTTGTTTTGGTTTGGTTTTGGAGACATGGTTTGTCTGTGTAGCTCTGGCTATCCTAGAAATTTCTCTGTAGACCAGGCTGGCCTTGACATCTGCCTGCCCCAGCTTTCCAAGTGCTGGAATTAAAGGCAAAGGCTACCACCCAACTCAAGTATATAGATTTAAGGTCTACCCCTTTTCCCCTTTAACTTAATTGTAAAGTTAACCTGCTAGTCTCTCTTAAATTAAAAAAAAAACCAAAAACAAAAATGTGTGTGTGTGTATGCATAAGTGTGTGTTGTGTGTGAGTGTATAAACATATATTATGGGGCACAGGGCATGCTTCATGAGAATGAGCATAAGTTGGGATTTAGTGTGAAAGGAGGTTGGCCTGACAGAAATGCCATTCTGCTAGGGACCAAGGGACTAAGTTATAAATGAACCCTTACTCCTGCAGAGACCTGGCCATCTACTCAGGGTCATAGCAAACATACCCTGACATTGCTAGAGTAGGTAGCAGATGGAGTCTTCAGAACCAATGAATTCAAAAATCCGTTTCTCTCTCTGGGACTTGGCATGGCTTCACTGCACACCCAAAGGTCAGCCAGTGTCTTTCTCTTTATTCTTTATAATGCCATTAGCTCAGAAGGCCATGTAAGCTCTCCCAGAGCAATGTTCCTGGAACTTGGAGGTAAGAATGTCCCTTCTGTAGGACTGCAGGAGACCAGAGTGCTCAGGGCTTTCTCTTTTTTTATATACTTTATTTACATTTCAAATGTTTTCCCCTTTCCAGGTCTCCCCTTTGGAACTCCCCTATCCCATCCCCCTCCCCCTGCCTCTATGAGGGTATTCCCCCACCCACCCACCCATTCCCGTCTTCCCTCCCTGGCATTCCCCTATACTGAGGCATCTAACACCCTCTGGCCCAAGGGCCTCTCCTCCCCCTGATGGCTAACAAGGCCCTCCTCTGCCACATATGTGGCCAGCACTATGGGTCCCTCCATGTGTATTCTTTGGTTGGTGGTCCAGTCTCCAGGAGCACCCAGGGGGATCAGGCCAGTTGACACTGTTGCTCCCTCCATTAGCCTCAGCTCCTTCAGTCCATCCTCCAACTCCTCCATCCGGGACTTTCTTACCACAGCATCTTCCTCTGTGCATCCAAGATAAGATGGTGTTGATCTGGTCATGTCATCACACCCTCCTTACAGTCGAGTTGACCTACATCCCAAGCCTCGGGAGATTAGCAGGCAATAGTTCCAGGTTTTGCATAGTTTCCCTGTGAAGTACCATGTAATGTCTGGATTAAGACTTGGAATTATGGGAAACCAGATGTAGATGCCATTTGTTTAAATCATGCTTTACTTTTATGAGATGATAATGACAGATAATTCACTGAGAATATATGGTAAAGTTCTTATCTGAGTTCATAGAATGTAATAACCCCATTTATAGAATTATAACATATATTTACATATATATTTTTTTTTCTGGTTTACCCCAAGTTTGAAACCCTATGATCAGATGGATTGAAGCAGAAATTAAGTGCAAAAGTGGTCCCTGGACTAATATGAGCCACAGGAACAAGAGGTCCTATATATATATATATATATATAAAATATATCCTATACTATAAAATATCCTATACTAGGGTGCCCAGTGTGGATTCATCTTCTCCAAATGACTAGCCCTTGTACAGGCATGTGCATCAGGCCAGAAATGCTTTACAGCAGCATGTACAGATCACCTGATTAACCCCGCTGCACCCTTTCTTCTGGACAGTCCAATAGCACAGGATGTACTGTAATGACCAGAGTCATCTATGTACTACTCAGGCTCGGTAAAGCTACAAATTATTTTTTCAGAAGTAAAGCTATAAATTTAATGCTGTGAGGAACCTAAACCAAACATCAGTTATGGAGTCTTGCATCAGTGCCCTCTTTAAAACACTCCTAGATATTTCCTATCTAGAGTGCTCAGCAGAGCCCACTTGGAGTCTTGAATCTACACATTCCCAGGAGAAAACATCTGATTTCCCAGGCTGGGTCAAAGAAAGGTAATTGGTAACCCATTCCATCAATAGTGTAAGGATGATAGTTCTTGAGAAAGGTACCAGCAAGACAGGAAAATTCAATAGAGTGATCATGGCTGCTTCCCAAAGGCACAAGTGACTTAAACACTCTGGGCAAGTTGCTCTCCACCGCAGAGGCAGGCAGTAGGAGCAGTTTTTAAGAAAGGGTGTAAACGGGAAGGGTGCATGGAGCTATGGGAGCCTGGGTGCCATCACAGACCTGTCACTGCCCACTGACCTCTTGTTCCTGTGGTTCATGTTAGTTCAGGGGCCACTTTTGCACTTAGTTCCTGCTTCAATGCATCTGATCATAAGGTTTCAAACTTGGGGTAAACCACAATCACTTCTTCCTGCTCCCAGGCTTTCTCCTTCTAGGACTTGGTGTGGCTTCACTGCAGACCCAAAGGTAATCTATGAGAAATGCAGCTCACAGCTGGTATCTAATGAGTGCTCAGTAAAATCCTTATGATCACTGAGTACCCTACATTCTGATGGGTCACTGTGTGTCCTCGTAGGACCTTGCCAAAGGCTCTCTAGAAACACCCTTTCTGACACAGTATTATTCTTCTCTACCTATGAATTATGTCCCAGATGTCAAAGTGCCCTCTGGACATGTCAAGGAAATGTTTGGAGATTAGAAGTGTTTCTTTTCCCTCAACAGGGCCCATCTCTGTGATTTTTTTTCCTATGAGAGACTGATTGTTGACTATGTTACCTGTCTCCAGTTTTCGTTAATTCAGTGCATGGGACATGATTCATAGATATTGAGAAAACAACCCGTTTACATAGATAGTTAATATCTGATGAGTTTAGGAAGGAATAAACAAAAGAAATGTGTAACGGAGTCAACTGGGTTCCTTTCATGCAGAAGATGCAGAATCTCCATTCAGTGGAACTCAAAGTAGAAGAGGGCAAGGAGTAAAAGTCCCTGAGAGTGACTCTGTAGCACTTGTTTAAATGGAGCTGGTCCTTCTTAGTTGCTCCAAGCTTTTGATTACTTCTCCATCTCAAAGTGAACAGAAAGCATTTCCTCTATCCTTCCCACTAATTAGCCAATCACCATGGCTTTACATTTTGGATACAACCAAGATAATATTCAGAACTGAGAGTCCTTAGTAAAACATGAGACTCCTGTTGAGCTGATGTGGTTGACTGGGTCCTAGAATACTTGGTACCTGCTTTCATAAGAGAGAGGTAATGCACAGGTATCCCAGAGGCCAGCAGCAGTACCCTGAGTGAGAACTATTTGGGAAATGACAAAGATATTAACCCTTGAGTTGGCTTTCCTCTCCAGGAAAATATTTCAGTACCAGTGTTATACAACAGAATGACTTGATGAACCATCTGTAGAGATAAAAGAGGAGGAAAAGCATGGGATTTGGGGAAATAGTAGGAAGGACCTGCTTTTGAAATGTCTCGAACTGTTCTCTAATGGTGGGACACAGCAAAGCAGCATCCATGAGCACTCAGGGAGCCCCTGAGCTGAACTGACTGCGGTGAATACAAAGTGGTGCTCCAAGGTGGGCACAGGAAACCAGCACGGCACCTGTTAGAACCTGTTCCAGCGCATGTTAAGTGGTCGGGATCCAGTTTGGCTGATGGGTACAGTCAGCGTTAGGGAAGCATTGTGTCTCCAGCTGGGGGGAAGGAAGTAGTTAACAAAATCAAAACAATTGAGATTTTCACAAGAAACCCTTCCTTCCTACATTAAACTATCTGTACAGAAAGAGAGGACACTAAGCATTTTCTCATTTTCAGAAAAGATACAAAATCCCGAACTTCCTCAAAGGTCTGTAGAGACAGGAATCATACAAAGCACAGAAGCACTCAAAATAACCATTGTTGACATAAAAAATGACAACAGTGTGATGGACATTAACATTTCTGCTGAACAGAGAGTTAACTGTGTCTTCACAACCCTCTCCTTCCCAGACCACCTTGCTGTCGCACCTTCCGGCCGTTGGGGGTATTCTCCAATAGTTACACCCAGAAGGTAGATGGCAATGGCCTTGCACCTTTGCTCCTCCCATCTCCAAAATGACATTCACAGGGGACTGGCTGACACATGGGATGGGCTGATTCTTTCTTCCCAAATGAAATAAATCATTGATTTATGGTGCTCCTGAAAGAGCCACTTGCAGGTACTAAGCTGCTAATCATTCTAGGGACTGTCCCTTGCCTGGGACTTCCCAGGGGGAATTCAGCTCATCTGTGGAGCTGAAGGGCCTACAGAAAGTTTCCCATCAGAGGCAGTTTCTCAGCTCAGTCGTGTGCCCATTCTCCTCCATGGTGTCTCCTTCCCCATGTTTCAATTGATTTAGAATGAAAGTGAAAATTGAGTCAGTGAAATCGATGACTTAGCTGAGAAAGACTTGCTACCAAGCTTGACAGCCTGAATTTAATCCCTGGGACCCAGCCTGCAAAAGGAGAGAACCAAACTCCTGCACGTTGTCTTCCCACCTCTACATGCATGCTGTGGTACACGCTCACTATGGACACTTCCCACATGTGTGTGTCCGTGTGCGCGCGCACACACACACACACACACACACACAGGGGTGTGCTAAATAAGTGAAATTAAAAATTGAAAATAACTTTTAACATTAATAGCTTTAGTAACTTTATCTTTTACTCCTGCCCCTTTATTTTTAAGTAATAAGTAACAAATCTCACTGTGTTGAAAGTTGGCAGTCAGAAGTGGTAAGATCATACCTTTTCTCAAATTTTAAGTAAAATTCAGAGCATGATACATGATAGCATTTATAAGTAAAAATCTTAAAGGAAGATTTTCTCAAAACCAAGGAAAACTTTATAAATTGCTGGCAATTACATAAAGCAGTCTCCACTCTTCGGCACCTGCTGTGCGGTGACTCATTATACCCCAACTGTCCAAACAAGCATTCTGCATGAGACAGGAAACATCAATGTGGCTGTGTTCTGTGTGGCTGAGGATCTGGGTGACACCTGTTTAGGTACTTTAATATTGATAAATAAATGTTCAGACTGACAGTTGAGTAGAGAAAGGTCATAAAACCAATCAAGCAAGTAAATGCCATCCAAAAAGATTAAGACTGACTACAAATTGTAAAATGTAAACATTCTGGATTTTTCTTCCTGTTATTAATGCTTAATGAAGTCTCTGCAGGGGACATGGAAATTTGGATCCAAAGAAATCCACATCTGTTTGTGTTTTTCTCTGGGCCTTATCTACATTTTATCTCTGTGATGGTCTGAATGTTTGATTTTGTTGTTGTTGGTGGTGGGTTGGTTTTTTTTGTTTTTTGGGGTTTTTTTTGGGGGGGGGTTGGTTTTTTTTTTTTTTTTTGAAAGAAAGAAATCTTGTTAAAATCAGATTCCCAATGAGGTAGTATGAAAAGGTGGGGAAATTATCAAGTGAGAGGTCTCTGCCCCATGAATAGAACTGGGGCCTTATAAAGGAAGCCTACTACATAAGGGCACAGCAAGAAGGGTGTGGCCTATCAAGGCTTAGAGCTAGCTAGCCCTAACCAGACACCAAAACACTGGAGCCTTGATCGTGGACTTCAGATATCCAGAACTGTGGGTGGTAAATTTCTCAGCTTATAGATGATGTAGTTTAAGGTACTTTAAGCCCAAAATCCAAGGGACCCTCCTTACTATTTGTGTTCAGAGACACGTTAAAAAACAATTGCTGGGCCAAGCAATACCTGCTTGCCAAGAGAAGACAGGAATTCCCTTGGATACACAGACATCCAGAATTCATCAATATGAACTGAGCATCATCTGTTTGTGTCCTGTCTCTAGAAACTTCTCTGCAGGGGTAAGGAGTAAGCCTCCCTCTACTGGAATTGACATTCCAGAAAAGGATAGACGATCTTTTAGCTGCAAACTTTAAGGCCTGGAGTAGGATCTCGTGTAGAGGACCTGGCCTATCAGGCTAGGTCTCTCTGGTGGGGAACTGAACTGTGTGGGAGTGCTTCTCTCTTCAAGACACAAGGTCTAGGAATGAGTTGCCAATCAAGGCCACTTGACTATGGAAGATTATATCCCAGGACCTTAAAGCCACAGGACAGCAGGCCCGCTCTTTCCTCCTTGGGCCTGCAGGGTGACATCATCATACCTAGGTTTATAGTTGAGGCCATAGAACTTTATCTTTTTGTTTGTTTTTTGTTTTTTGTTTGTTTGTTTGTTTTGTTTTTCAAGACAGGGTTTCTCTGTGTAGCCCTGGCTGTCCTGGAACTCACTCTGCAGACCAGGCTCAAACTCAGAAATCCACCTGCCTCTGCCTCCCAAGTGCCAGGATCAAAGGCGTGCGCCACCACTCCCTGGTGAATTTTATCTTTCAGCTGCATTTTAAATTCTGTATTCATAGAAGCTGCAGAATATCCACTTCCAGGATTAGAGCCAGTGGCTCTTATGTTACTATTTATAAATAGTGTACCATTTGTTACTTTTCAAGTATTAAACCAACATATATGAGAACAGATTTACCTAGAAATCTCATCAGGAATGAGAAGAGAATCAAAACTGAGTGAAGCCCTGTGCTCTCAGTGTAACGGGAAAATCGGACATAGCGCTGTCAGTCCTCTGCTTGAGTAGGGCAGTCCTCACCCACTCAACCATCCATATCAGCTCCAGCGTTTTTGCTTCCTCCACGTAGCAGCGGGCATAAAAGAGTTAATAGCAAAGACCTTGAGAAACCCTCTCCCTGTTACAGGAAAATCACTCAGCTCCAGTTGCTGCTGTCAGATGAGCTCCTTGAAAAGTAAGAGAGGGAAGAATGGGGAAGAAAAGGATTTTTGAATTACATGGGAGGTTTTGAGGACTACGCGGTCCAGACGATGCTCCTCTTACTGTTTTAAGCCAATAATTCTCTCAAGCCCCCAAGCGCAGCTATAGAGCCCTCTCATCATTGTAGATTGTATCTGAATCCATGGGTACCCAGACACTGCGCTGCTAAGTATGAGTTCCCTCAGTAGAAGAAGATGAGCAAAATCGGGACTAGAAATAGTGCTGAGCTCTCAGTACAGTGCCAAAGGAGGAAAGTCGTCAAGACTCTTACTCAGCTGTGGACTGAGTGCAGCACTATTGACCTTCCAGGCAAGGTATGCTCAGTGCTGTAATAGTGGCAAGTCTGTGATGGTGGTAACCAGCTGCTGTCTGATTAGAACTGGGGCCCACTCCGCCTGACAGGAATCACTATAATCCAGTTAAGAGACTGTGGCTAAGGATGTTATAGGCTGTGGTGAAGAAGCTACAGCCATTGTTTTGTTACATGGTTATGATATGGTTTAGGGGAAGGACGACACTCAGAAAACACAGAGAGTGGTAGAACCATAAGCTCTACAGAGAAGCACTCCATAAGATAGGGCAATGTGTAAGCCAACTACTAAACAATAGATCTGGACCAGGCTGCACTCTGTCTCCTTCTAGAAGGAATGAGAAGTTAAGCACTGAGCTCACTCTAACTCTACCCCCCCTCTGTACTCAGAGAGCAACATATGGCTTCTGCTTTTAGGTTTTATGAGACTAAATGGGATTTACTTGCTGGGTAGCTATTGGGGTGGGTTGGGGGTTGTTACATAAAAGTCCTTCCATGTGACTGAAGAAACTGAAGAAAGAATAGACTTGGAAGACAGACAAATGCTAGAGCAGTAACCAGCCACAAGGATGGAATTATTTAAATTTGTATTAACATATATTAATTATGTAATATTGTGGTTTTCTGTTTTCTTTTCAAACGTACATAATATTCCTCCCCTCCCCCATCACCTCTCGTGTCCCCTTCTGCTCCTGTTACTCCTTCCTCTTCTCAAGCAATCCCCTTCCTACTTTGATTGTCTTTTTTACATGACTCAGTGAGTTTCATTAGGACTGCTTACAGGAGCATGGGAGTCTTGCCAGTGAGTTTGCCACTGAAGAAATGCCCCCTCCCATGAACCAGCTATTAACTGTTTACGTTTTCTTTGAACTCACTCCCTAAAGTCTGATTTGAAATATGAATTTGAAAAACAGATCCACGCAAGCACACTGTGACTGAAGCAACAAGAAATTGAGAAAGCAAAATCATTTAATCAGAGAGAAATCCATGGCCCGATTAAACATCCCGGTGGGCTACCCAGTATGCTTTGTCACTGGTGTCTAGTGGGGAGGGTCTCATAGCAGCTCTGCCACTTACAGCTGCTGAGCTTCAGCAAGTTACCTGATCTCTCTGAGGATCAGCCCCCTCCCTGGCTGCAGAGAATCAGTGCCAGCTGTAAACACCTGTTGTGATTAGATGGCGCACAAACAGAGGAAAGGACTGTCAGAGGCCCTGGCAACAACATACCCCCAGCAAGTTTCTTTCCTTTGTTAGTCCAGAAAAATCTTGATTTTCTTCTCCTTCCACTCATTAGCTTTTAAGGACAGTGGCTCTTAAATTGACCTTGAGCCCAGAATCCTCCAGCTTCAGCCTCCTAAGTGCTGAGATTGATTAGAGGTGTGTACCCTCACACACACACACACACACACACACACACACACACACACACACACACACACACACAGAGAGAGAGAGAGACAGAGAGACAGAGAGACAGAGAGACAGAGAAAGAGACAGACAGAGACAGACAGAGACAGACAGAGACAGACAGAGACAGAGAGAGCGCTTACAATTTTATTTTTCTCTGGTGACAGAGATCAAACTTTGGGCCTTGCACATGCCAGCTAGGTGGGTGCTTTGCCCACTCAGCTGCATCCTTTGCCTCGGCAGCTAATCTTCCATGACGTTATTGCAGGGTACTCAGATGAGGACAACTTTGAAGAGTTACTCCAAGTTACACTCCTCCTCTTTGTCCCTGACTCTTCCCCCTCCTCTTCCTTCCTCTCCCCTCCCTCCTCCTTCCTACCCACTTTTGGGGTTTTCAGTGGTTCACAAAGATACTGGGCTCTAAAATGTAAGCTGCAGCACAATATTGAAACAAGTTCCCCACACACCTGAACTAGAGTTTGTTCCTCATTATGCTTGCCTCTGGTTCCTGAAACATATTTGAGCTGGGCATGGTACTATGTGCCTATAGTCCCTTTCCTTAGGAGGCTGAGCCAACCTTGGCTAATAGCAAGACTTTGACACCCTCCCCCCACACACACACATATGCACACAGACACACAAAGAAGAAATGAGAAAGTAAAGAAAATACATTTGACATTATTACAGACACATAATTGTAAGGCTTTTTTTAAAGTTCAATGAAAACCATGTGCATGCATGTGGTGTGTGCTTTTGTTCTTTACATTCTTATTTCCATTTAAACAGGAATACATGACAGAATCATTACATGAATTTCATATATCCAGCAAAGAGTAAATATTTTCAGCACAAAATTGCTGAGTTAAAGGGTGCAGACATTCAGAAGTACATATGCAGTTTTGGTCCAGAATAGGTCTGTAATGAGGGAGCTATGGAATTGAATCATGATCAAGTGTATATATTTGGGGCTGGGGTTATAGCTCAGTCGTAGTATGTGCAGAGCCCTAGGTTTGATCACACACACACACACACACACACACACACACACACACACACACACACCCCAGAACTGTGCACATTTTCCAGGCTGTATATTCTAGCCTTTCTCTTGAAAGTCCAGAATTCCAGGCTTTGCTTCACTGGCACATACCAGGAATCAACACCTTGGTTTAAGACTCTGAATAGGACACTACATTCCCTGGGTTTATGTTACCAAGTTTTCATGAGCAAAAGTAAGTTATTTTACCACAAATATATAACCTTTGCTGTGGGGCTGGATTTACCCTTAGATGCTAAACAACACAGAGATACCAACTGTGTGTTGGTCATTGAAAACACATGTTTAAAACCAGAGAAGGAAGAAGTAGCGATTTGTGTTGGAGGTAAGTGCCACCTGCTATAAAAGCGCTCTCTTCACATGTCTCCTTCACTCCTGCTGGGGGCCAGGTCTCATATTGAGTGCTACAGCTACAGGGGTGAAGACTAAGTGCTGGCTTTCATGAGACTGGCCAGGAAGATGGACAGTAAACTGTTCCAGTGTAATGCAACCAATTATGTGATTGGTGTTTTCACGGTGTGTAAGGGAGCACAGGGGACAGAGTTCCCATGCCTCCGGTCACATGCTGACCCTGTTTGAGCAAGCTCTTGGAAATGGGTAAGAAGTCTCCCATTGAGCAAAGAGGGGGAGAGAAAGGAGAGATCTGTACATTCAAAGGCACAGAATGGTGAAGGGATGGACCAGCACCTGGGCAGCAGCTGATGAACTCAGGGGCTTGGGGGGGGACATGAATGATACCAGAAAAGGGGGTGTGGGGATGCCCTTTCTATTAGAACTTTGGAATGACTTTAAGATGAATGGTAGCATGCTCGA
Source organism: Uromys caudimaculatus (assembly GCA_028551405.1). Classification (NCBI taxonomy): domain Eukaryota; kingdom Metazoa; phylum Chordata; class Mammalia; order Rodentia; family Muridae; genus Uromys; species Uromys caudimaculatus. Next base: position 88,703,914 of record CM052703.1, on the reverse strand, counting down.
ATTGATATTTTAAAGGGACCGTGCTGACCATCAGGAAGAGCTGGGCAGGAGGCTGGAGACAGGTGACAGCAGTGGTCAGGATGGGTGTGCTGAAGTTGGAAGGCAGAAGTAGATGGCTCTGGAGAGGGAAGTCAACTCAGATGGGTTATGAGCTAACATCACATGGAAAGTCAGAGACAGAGAGGAACTTGGGGTGATAGCCAAATCACCATGTTGAACAGATGGATGGTCCCTACTGTTCACCAATGGCTGGAAAGGGGGCCTGGAATGAAGGACAGAAAAAATGGGAAGCCACTGATAGGAGAAGGGGAAGATTGAGGAAGTCCGGTGTGTTGTACTTAACTATCTACAAAAAGACGCCCCTCTCAAAGACACATTGAATTCCAAACAGTTACTTTGATTTTACTCATCACCCTCCTGCACGGACACAACGGTCACGGGCATGCACACACAGCGCTGTCTGTACAGTGGCAGGCTGCTCCACTAATTTTTTTCAGTGAAAATGTGCCAATAATCTACTAATCAAAGACTAATTAGGCTCCCAGATCCCTTGGCAAAGAGCATATCAGAAAGCTCAGCACTTGGCTGAAAAGCTTTTCCTGAACTGAGAGAGACTGCAGTTGGATGGCCTGTGTATCCCTGTGAGATGACTCCAGACTCAGCTGTGGCCTTAATGTGAAGAGAAGGGACCTCAGTTCAGACTGAAAGGTCCAGATCTTGCCACCCCTGCCTGATGAGGACAACAATGTGGAGGAGAACAACATTCTGCAAGAGCATCAGCAAGTCTCAGGATCTCAGGCAGACAACACTGTCAGAACAAGGAGTTGGTAGAGCGGGGTCTAGGGAAAGATACACGATTTCATTAATAACACTGTACACAGAAGGCCACACAAATTAAAGGCCACACAGATTAAATTAATCAAATAAATTTCTGTCTCAATTTGATAATATTTTAAAATTGTTCCATGGACTAGGGAAATAACTTAGTCAATCAAGAGTTTCCCCTGGAAGGACAAGGACTGTGTTTGGTCCCCAGAACCCAGTTAAACACCCAGAAGTGCTGTGTGCTTAAAATCCCAATGCTGGGGAAATTGAGACAGGCGATTCCCATCTCTGGCCAGCCAGTCTAGCATACTTGGTAAGTTCCAAGCCAAATGAGAGGCAAAGTAGTGGGAGGTGGCTGACAAACAATTCCTGAGGTTGTCCCCTTACCTCCGCATGCATGTGTATTTCTGTGGATGGGTACATGTCTATGCATGAACACACATGTGTACCTACACAGATACATAAAACTATTCCTCAACATCACGCACTATCCCTAAGCTGCCTGAACACAGGCTGGACTGACTCCACGAGGTTTTGTGGTTGCATTGAGGAAAGCAGTTTCAAAGGAGCGATGATATCTGAAAGCATCCTAATCGGAGAGAAAGGAGACAAAGAGGGCAGGATTGGAAAGTAAGGAGGTGGAGTCCATGGCTATAGATGTCTTCAGGTGTCTTATTGGAAGAGGAGGAAGGCAGAGATAGGCTAGTAGCTTGAAAAAGATGAAGGGTCATGGGGGCAGAATGGACTTTCCCTCCCCAAAGCAAGAAATATGAATATTACATAGAGTAAGAAAAGGCCAATGGGGGAGAGTGGGTTGAAGCAGGAGGAAGAGGAGATAACTGCTCTGAGGCTCTACCTAGATATTCTGCCCACTTCTAAGTGTGTACAGGATGCCCCGCCCCCACTAACAGGCTCATCATGGTGCCATCGTGCCTCTGTGGCATCTGTGCTACTCCATGATCTGCTGCTTTCAAGCCAGGAACAAAGAAGCCAACATTATGTAGTACCCACTCAGGACTTCCCCCCACTACCAGAACTAGCATACCACCTGCCTCCTGTCTTCCAGAGCTTCCTGGTTACCTGGGTTTTCTCTGTATAATTACCACATACTCAACTGTTATGGAAGCATCTCTGCCCTCTTCTATCTAGCCTTAAAAGGACCACTTTCCCACTTTGGCCCTACTGAGCCGTTTGCCAGCCTCTGGACCAGCAGTTCTCAACCTGTGGGTCAAGACCCCATTGGGGGGTCACATATCTGATATTCTGCATCTCAGATATTTACATTATGATTTGTAACAGTAGCAAAATTACAATTAAGAAGTAGCAAGAAAATAATGTTATGGCTGGGGGTCACCACAGCACGAGGCACTGTATTAAAGAGCCACAGCGTTAGAAAGTGGAGAACCACTGATCTGGACCCTGTCCTTATTCTTTCAGCCGCCTTCTCTAGATTATCTACAACGACCCGTCTCTCTCCCAAGCTTTGCTCTGCACTTGAAACTGCACTCCTCAGATCAGACCTCACATGCACTGTCACCCCCACACCTCCCACATCCCGCCCTAACTCTTAGATGTCACTTTTTGTTCAGATTTCATCTCTGATTTCAGTATCAGCTCTCAACACAGAAGCTTTTTCCTGCTAACCCGTCTCCTCCCAGGTCCAGTTCAGGACCCACGCTTACATTCATTCTCAGGAAGTCCAGCTGTAGGCAAGCTTTGAACGTTTGTTCTAAAACTCTAAAGGCCCAGTGCTGATACAAGAGACAGCCTCACCACTCATAAAGCAGTCAGTGCTTTATGTGTTTGTTTGTTTGTTTGTTTGTTTGTTTGTTTTGGTAGGGATTTTTGTTTTGCTTTGTTTTTTGTGCCTCTTGGTTGTGGTCAGACAACCCCCAAGACACTCAGAAAAGGTATCCGTCCGAAGAAATAAAGCACCAGTTCAATAGAGAGAACAAAATACCAGCAAAGAATGGAAGAAAGTACATGGATTGGATTTATACTGACCAGTAAAAGCATGCAGGCTTGTGTACAACATAGAAGAAAAGGAAAAGTAATTCAATCCACTAGTTTCCTGATGGAATGAAACCTCTATCTAGTTTAAAATATAAATGTTAACATTTTGAGACACCAGAAAAGGCAGCTGAGGAGTCTGTATGGGAGTCCAGGAAGACTGGTAGAAGAGCACCTGGTCTAATCTCAAGTTTCCTGTACCACTAAGGAGGCAGCCTCAGGACCACTCAGGAGCACTGGGCCACACCCGCTGAGGCTCCTAGGGAAGCATTTCTAGGGAGGAGAGTTCACACCCTGCCACAGGAACTGCCATCACTCAACATCAAGTCAGAAGACAAGCTTGACACTGAGAAGAGAAACTGGAAGCTCAAGAATGGAGAAGATGAGTATGTGAATGAGGGTTAGTACATAGAGAAGACGTGAGACAAATCCATGCTGGACCATGTGACCCACAGTACCTGCTCAGGCTTGCCTGCACATGGCCAGACCTTATTTTTCCAGTTGAAGAGGCATCCTAAACACTAAGGTATATGTGCCTGGCCATGGCAGAAGGGGCCATGTTTCCAGCAGCCACTCTGTAGGCTTCCCTATGACTGATGACACCATCTGATACACCATGGTACATTGCAACAAATGTGTTTTATTATGACTTGAAAATATTATGAACATGGCCAATGAAGCATCAGCAGAACCAGAAATCATCAGATTTTCCGGGGAGAATTGAGAAGGCTTTATGAGCCGTGATGAAAGATAAATAGTAATCATGACAGACTTCTAATGAGAAGAAATGTATGTAAACTGGTGGATAAAGAAACTCAGCGGTAAAAGGAGGGCAGAGAAGCAGTGATCTAAGATCTTAATTTTATTAATCCAGAAGCCAGTTCAAAACACTGTAGAGGTTCTGCTGCTAAGGTCCTGGGGATTATCTTGGATGGCAAAGGAAATTTCTGCATCCGTTCCTCATCATGGTTCCTTCTATGGAGCATCTTTAAGAATCCACTGTCATTATTATGAGTATTTAAATCGTCTCAAGCAAGCCCATCCAAGTGTGTATTAAACATTCATGAATGGACCTGTAGTACTTGCAACCCAAGCGTTCACCAGAACTAGTGTGGCCTTGGGCACATCCGGAAGCCAAGGATTTACAAGTGTTTGCTCTGCACACTTGTTTTTTTGTTTGTTTGTTTGTTTGTTTGTTTTTGGTTTTTTTTTGGTTTTTCGAGACAGGGTTTCTCTGTGTAGCCCTGGCTGTCCTGGAACTCACTCTGTAGACCAGGCTGGCCTCGAACTCAGAAATCCACCTGCTTCTGCCTTCCAAGTGCTGGGATTAAAGGCATGCGCCACCACTGCCCACCTGGACACTGGTTTATACATAGGATTTTGCAGTCTAGCAATGAAACCTTCAATGGTGGTGATCTCCTGAGTAGAAAAGATACTAGAAAAACAAAACTAACACAAGCAGAGACAGGACCCATCCCATTGGAAGAAAGCTAAACTGTCTGTAAAAGCGACAGATGAGATCCTCCACCACAGTGAATAAAGCTGCATGGAGACAAGCTAAAAGGATCAATACCAATCTGTTTTCTTGTGATGCATGAAGAAACTGTGTGGGGGCTGGGCGTGTAGCTCAGTTTGCAGAGTGCTTGCCTCCTGTACAAAGCTGGGTTCTCTCCAGTACTGTATAAAGCAGCAGGGCATGGTGGCAAATGCCTGTAATCCTAATACTCAAGGGGTAGAGGGAGGAGGGTCAACCCTAGCTACAAAATGGGCAGTAATGCAGAGAGAGAGGATAGAAAAAAAGACAGTGACAAAGAGGGAAACTAACTTTGTGAACCCAGAAGGTCCCAGAGCAAGACGCCATCCTGCTGTTGAATAAGGTGTGACAGTGTCTGCTAAAACTGTTCAAACTCACTGCCTCTCCTGGACACAGAAAAACCCACAGGAGTGAACATGAATGTGTCTTCAGAGGCAGGGTTGGGTTGGCTTGGCTTGGCTTGGCTTGGCTTGGCTTGGCTTGGCTTGGCTTGGCTTGGCTTGGCTTGTCCTAGTTTACATTGAGAAAATGATGAATTCATGAGGCAGGTGGCAACCTCTTTCTCTCCACATGTTGCCTTCCTCTTCTTTCCCCATGTTGCCATTTGACACTCTGGAGGGATGAGCAGTAATCGGAGATGATGGTTATGGCTGTTTAGTAATCAGAGATGATGGTTTGTGGCCGTTAGTGTTTCTTGTGAGAACTGCCCTTTTCAGCGGGTCACGTGTTGCTTGGCAGGTATTCCTGTTGTTTGGTATTGAATTCTGTAGTTCTCTATAAATTTTGGATATTGGTTTCCTGTCTGGAGTATAACTTCTATTCTGTGAGCTGGTATTGTACTGTGCAGAAACCTCGATTTCCTGTAGTCCCATCTGTTGCGTCTTGGGGTTACTTCCTACACTGTTGGAATTCTGATCACAAAGCTTCCCCCAATATCTTGACTTTCATATAACTAAATGAATCATTTTCTTTCCAAGAAATAGATCCTCCAGGAATGCACTGCCTATTCATATACATGTGCCTCCAAGTGGTCTGCTGACCCTCCTGCTTGGATACCAGTGTTACCTACAAGGCTGTAGGCACACACACAATCAATCAATAACACAACATAAAAATAAAACAATCATGGACAGAAGCTTTCCTCCTGGCAGAAGCAGAAGAGATTCCACCAGACATGCAGCTATATAATCTCAAAGATTGGTTAGCTAACTTCATCAATATTAAAACCTGAAGGTAGGGATTAAAATCAGAATGGAGGGAGCCAACAGAATCAAATAACCTGTGATACTATTTGATATGAATGACATTAAGTTGGATATGGGGGGAAAAGAATATTAAGACAAGAAGTGTCCAGTAAATCAGAAGAGATAAGACAGAAGCTCAGCTATTGAGATGTATATGAATGCATCCTTCATGGGCGTTAGCAGAATGTCCCAGGGTAGTGTTACAGCCTTGTAGGCATCGCTGGCAGGTCAGCAGACCACTTAGAAGCACAAATATATGAATGAGCCATGTCTGCCTAGAAAGCTGTCCATATGAGGTTGAGCACTCCTTGAAAAGCCAGAGTGTGGAGCGGAGCAGAAATTATCCATAAGGGACTATCCAGTAAAGAGCCGAGGCTTCCAAAGCTAGCCTTCACCCTAGTGCAGAGACTCATCTAGTCATGAGGACACACTTCCTGGCAGTTTTATTTTGTCAAGGACACAGTATCTGACAAGTCCTCAACTTGGCTTTGCTCTGAGATATAATCATTGGGTTACTTTTGATGTTTAACAGAAATTCTACAACTCAACAGATTCAGCAAGGAAAATATGTGTTATCTGGCCTTAGGGTCTAGAGAGAGGATAAGAGGTAAGGGACTAGGGATTCGGCAGCTAAAGATGGTGCCAAGATGGTGGACATCTTTCCTTTGTTTCATCTTCAGACAAGTGACGTCAGACTTTAGACATTAAGCCCAGAGGATATGGTAAAACTATACTTCTTGTGGCTCTCACATAGGAAACAAGAGGAACTTTTCTCAGACTCCTGTCAGTTTTTCTACTTACATTTCAAGGCCATACATTTGCTGGTTATTGAAACAATGTGTATAAAAGAGGCCTAACCTTAAAGATTAATTGCCTCTGTGACACCATTAAAAGCACCATTTCCTTCCCTAGTAAGACCTGCCCAACCTTCCTGGCTGCCTCTCCCTGTCCACTCAAAGTTTACCTTCAACTCAAGACTCCATCTTAGGATTCAGAAAGGCTCAAGCCAGCATGGTGCCACATAGCAGCAGTCAAGAACAGATCCATGCCCTTCCCATACCAGTAGGTCCTGTGGAACCTTTCCAGACATGAAATGATCTGTCTAGAGACCCTTAATGGCCATTGCTCCACTGCAACCTGTCACATCTCTGCATATGGCTGACAATATTCTTTTCTTTGGTGAAAATGGAGGATAAGGAGCTTTTTTTTTTTAATCCCCATACTCTGCCCATGGTCTGCCTGGGAAGAAAGCCAGCACAATAATGCTAAACCTACCTCGTGGGGAATCCTGGCTTTAAATTCTTTGTACACCTCAATCCCAGCACTGGATACTGGCTTCTCCAGCTTTCACGAAAATGTTTTCCCTCCTTTATAACACTAAGATTCAAATAGATATTTGTCAGGAATTTTCTCCAGTCCTACTACCCTCAGTGTTCGCAAATGGTCGGTGTTGGTTGTGGGACCTTTGTACCACTGCCAAGCATCCCCCCTTAGCTGGAAGGAGAGGGCAGAGGGCTGGAGATCGGCTATCATCACTCTGCTACTCTTTGCTGCCCTCCCCTGGCCATTGATACCAATGCACCTACCTCGTCAGGGGCGTATGGATGCATTCTGCTGATAAATATGTAGGGTCAAACAATTCCAAACAAGGTTCATACATGGAGGAACAAATATGTGATCCAATAAGAACAAAGGGTTTCTACTACCTCCCAAGAGAAAATGGCTGAACAAGAGGAGACAGACAGGTGGATGGCATGAATGGATCCTGCTGGGGCACTCCTGGAAGCTGCGATCTGTTCATTGTTATATAGAATCTCACCATTCCACTGTCCAGTATCCTCACTTAAAGGAGAACACTTGGAATTGACCTTCTTTCCCCTTTGAGAGTAGAGCTGGAAGTCCTTGGCCTCCCCCTAGACAGTGATTAGGCCACGATAGCTGCCTTCGTCCTCCATAGCATTTTAAGACTTATTCTTTTGGATAAAACAAATATTCTGAACAGGTGGCTGACATATTGCCAAACTAAGGCAAATGCTGATTTCATCCCCATAGCTAAGTAGACATAGTTTGTTTAATAACAGTTCTGTTGTCACCTGGTGCTGTGTTCTGTGCGATCCATACTTAGCAAGAGTTCTGTGTGCCAAGGATAGAACTCATGACCCACATTTTGGGGTGTACTATGAATGAATCACGGAGAAGCACAACCTGTAGGCGTGGAAAGCACCCCAGGAATGCTGGACAGCAGAGAGGCTGTAGAGATGACAGGGATAAATGCCTATGGCCCGCTCAGCTATTAAGTCAGTAGCTCACATGTACTCCCTTACTGTAGCCTGTCCACTTAACCCTGAACTGTTCCCCTCTGGATGCAGCTCCTGATGCCTCAGACTTGATTATTGCTGAGTTCAAAGTCAAGTCCAGGATAACCCAAAAACCACAGAAGTGTGGTAATAGGGACTGTATCTGCTCTGTATATCGTGGCATTTCTTACCTTTCCTGTAGCACCTACAACATTGTTTTATACATGAAAACAATTCTTAAAATGCTGACAAGAAAGAGAGTAGTTGTGGTGTCATACACCAAACTAGAAGAAGGTCACGGTATCCCATTATGCATTCACAGTGGAAAGTCAATTTCAATGACTGATTTTTTTAAATGAAGATTTTAGACATAGAATGATGAGACTCTACAAAATGATGAACAAATATCTACTTCAAGAGACACACCAGAGGAATTCCCTCATTTCCATTCATCTCCAGATTTCTGTGGTTGGTGTTGAATTAATGGTTTGAATAACTATCAAACAAGAACTGAGCTTTTGAAGAGTACTTGGTCACAATTAGACTCAACAGATCCGTCAAGGCAGTCAGTCATTCCTGTCTATTCTGGTCAAATGCAGACAGAGAATTTAAGTTGGCCTGTGGGTCTCCAGTGAGGTACAGACCTGTCATGATGCCACAGGTCTTCCTCAGTCCTCAATGTAAGAGCTCCAGCACCACCACTGAGTTGACTTACGAGTGCCCCAGCTCGGTGAGTCTACTGTCTAGCCTCTAGGGCACAGAGTCAGTAACTGCTAACTGATCTGAGAACTCTTCCTGGCAACAGAACAAACAGGAGGAAAGATTTCCTGCAGCAAGGAAGAGCAAGCAGAGCAGTGAGTGCACAGTGACAGCAATGGGCAAGGATTCAGGAATGCTCAGTGAGGGTACCTTCCCTCCCCAAGGCTCTGCTCCCTCTTTGACTGGCCCTACAGGGATGCCTGTGCTGGTGGTGGCCGACTTTTCCTTAAAGATCCAGCAGAGGCTGCAACATATTTTGCTTAAAACTACAGCTGGTTTATAATTTTGGCCTCAGACAGTAATTACAGCTGCCAGGGCCCCTCTGAGAGATAATTACTGGAAGATTCAGCACACTCATTTTATCTACACACTTAACCATCAATTAAATCATTACCATCTAACCCTCTCCCAGAGTCTAGGAATGTTCTGTGAATATATAATTTTGAAGACATTGAAGTTTGTTTTCAGATGATTTTAAGTGAAAAATTGCTCAATTTCCATAGCCCACACAGGCCCCCAGGCATGCTATCCCTATGAAGGCAGAGCCAGTGTCTCCTAGCCTGTGGTCACTGCCTCCCTGGAGGCCTGTGCTGCACACCAAGCTAAGACTCTTCATTCACTCAAACTCAGAAGTGGGTCTTTTCTCATTAGAAGTTTGGGGCTCCAGAGTCTGACCACTGAATTCACACCTTGTCTGACTTTTCTGAGCTGTGTCCCAGAGCAGGTTGCTAAAATTTATTTAAGCCAGATTAGTCAGCTTTTCAAGCATACAAATCTTACCAAATAGGAAGGGCTGTGGCTAGTCTTCCATGAGGCCATGAGTGTAATATGTTTAGCACAGGGCCTGGCATTTTCTGGATGCTATGTAGGTTTTAATAGTGTTATTCAGTATACTAGTATGTACAGGGCAGGGAGGGAAGCAGACGGAGACCAGGAGGGTCTAAAGATACTATTCCAGGCTCTGAGAACACTTGCGGTGCTTGGCTGGTGTTGACCCTGGGATAATACCTTGAGCCTCAGTATCTAGCCTTGGACTTCACAGCCTCTAACGTCTTGGTCCTTATCTTCCTCAATGTAGCCTACCTGAAAGCCCTATACCCCTGTCCTGGGTAATTTTATGTCAACTCGACAGAGTCTAGAGTCACCAAAGAGGAGGGAACTGCAATTGAAAAAATATCTCCATTATATTAGGCTGTAGACAAGCCTGTAGGTCATTTCTTAATTAGTGATTGAAGTGGGTGACGGTCCTGGGTTCTATAAGGCAGCAGAGTGAGCACACCATGAGAATCAGGAAGCACCACTTCTCCCATGGCTACTGCATCAGCTCCTGCCTCCAGGTTCTTGCCCTAACTGCTTTAGATGATAAACTGTTACATGGCAATGTGATTTAAATAAACCCTTCCCTCCCCAAATTGTTCTTAGTCATGCCATCTAATCACAGAAGTACTAAACCTTAGGCACCCTTACCCCCTGGCCCAGCTCTCCATTAAATCTTGCCCTGATACCTTTCTAGAAGCCTGGAGTTCTGCCAGCTCCACCAGCCTGCTGTCTTACATCGCTCTCTCACCAACTTCCAAGGGTTGACAGTCAAACATGACCATGCCCTGTTGTTTATTCTTAACACTTTTTTGTTTTCCCTCTATTTAAATTCCTTTTCCTTAAGTTGCCTTTAGAAAAAAAAAAAAAAAGTACGCTGTCTTCAGACTCACCAGAAGAGGGCATCAGATCCTATTACTAATGGTTGTGAGCTACCCTGTGGTTGCTGGGAATTGAACTCAGGACCTCTGGAAGGGCAGTTAGTGCTCTTAACCACTGAACCATCTCTCTAGCCCTACAAAAATCCTTTTCAAGCAAGAGGGCTGATAATACACAAGGGTAAAACTGCTTCCTGCCCTCCTAACTCCAGAGAGATAAGCTTTTAAATTACATATTTCAATTGGCATGTAGTAATTGCATGCATTCATGAGTTATAATATATAGTATTTTAATACCTATATTCAATGTGTAATAATCAAAAGAGAGTAATTGGCATATTTATCATTTCTTTGTAAGACATACTAGTTAATTATTATCAGCCATAGTTTTCTAACTGTGCTATAGAATGTGATAATATAGAATGTTATCCCAGAGACAATTCTTCCAGTAAGCTAGATGTTTGCACAGAACCAGCCCCTCAAACTCAATACCCAACACTGGGGTGTCAGAGGTGCTTTCTATGCATTGAGGCTCTGGGAAAGTCCTCTGTCAGCCAGCCCTTCAAGACTGCCACACCAGTCCTCAGCTAGAGTCCATCCTGCCTACAGCACATGGTGCTCCCTTGCTGAAGTCACTGAAAAGCCCAGCTTTTGTAGTTTGGAACTGGCCACAGGGCTGGGATTTTTACTAGAATGAGCAACAACTCTGCCGGAATCCACAAACAGCATGGATGCCAGCTGGATGCCAAGCTAGCCTAAAGAGCAGACACTAGATCTTACAGCCAAGCCTAACCCTGAGCCGGGGGCTGCAGAGAGAATGAGAGGCCTCCAACTCCTGAAGTCATTATACCAGAGATGTCCAGTAACTATGCTCAGAAATAATCATGATTATCATTGGGAGGAATAAAGAGGATATTGATTTGTGTGCAGGAGACCTACAAGGGTACATAGTACTTAGTGTATGCTGTGTGTATGATAGTTAGAGTTAGTGTAGTTATCAGGATTAAAGGAAGCTGATGGAGTCCTGGCCAGAACCACTGATTCTCCTTTTTTGAGAATTCCCCTTTGGGCTAGCCTTCCTATATTGTAATTGCCTACCCCAATGCCATTATGACAACTCACTGATCTCTTACTGAAGCTCAGAGTAGTCCTTTAAAAAGATCTAATTCTATCCAGATTGAGGAAAGGCAAAGCATTCCTCACACTCCCATTGATTACATGGTGATTCCTTGGAGGGAAAGCAATTGGGGCAAGAGGTTAGACCAGACAGTATATGGATACCTATCAGCTTGTCCTCACTCACAGCCCTGGAAAATGTGGGTGAGCAGTTCTTGCTCCTCCCTTCTGTCAATGAGCCTCACCTTGGCCCAGGTGCACCCAAGAATATTTGGAATGAAATGGTACCAGGCAGTGGACAGTAAGGGTTTAAGCCTTGAGAGAAGTGAACGAAACATGGGACCCCCAGTATTGCCTACTATTCACTCTGGGGCTCAGGAGCATCCATCTTGGTGTCCTCTTGTGTTGACATGGAGTTTGACAACTCAGAAGCTTGCAGGCTTGCAGAGTAGGTGCACGGTCATGCCCTGTGGTCGAGGAGCCTCCAAAGCAATCCAGTGTTCTAGGACAGTGTGCGTTCAGGCCTGACCAGTCTTGACCCTGGTCTGAATACCTCTCAGCAGCTCATGTCCACTCCTGGTTCCCCATTGCTACAGTGAGGATGCCTACTAGTTCATGACTCACCCCAATTCTGTTGTTCTCTCTGCCTCTCTTCGGCGGCTTTTTACAGTTTTGAGTGCAGTACCTTAGAACATACACAGAACCCTCCACAACCTGACTAATTCCTGTCTGGAGCCCATAACATATCACTGCCACCTTCACATGATAGTTGCACATGAGCTACATTCAGGACCCTGGAAATGTGGCACTCTAGAGTCACTTTGCCCTTCCATGGAGTGCATCCCTTTGCCTGGAGTACCTCCAGCTGCATCCTAAATTAACTTCTTTAGAATTCTACCTGGTTCCTCAGTCCCTCTCCCAACAATTTCATAAGACTCCTCGCGCTCCATCGAATGTTTGGATATGAGTCTCTGCATCTCTTCTAAATGGCTGCTGGATAGAGCCTCAGAGGACAGTTATGTCAGGTTTCTGTCTTACATGTCCTTTTGGGTCTGGGTTACCTCACTCAGAGTGATATTTTATAGTTCCATCCATTTGCCTGCAAAATTAACGATGTCCTTGTTTTTAATGCCTGAGTAGTACTCCATTGTGTAGATATACATTTTCTTTATCCATTCTTCAATTGAGAGATATCTAGGTTGTTTCCAGTTTCTGACTATTACGAATAAAGCTGCTATGAACATAGTTGAGCAAGTGTCCTTGTAGGATGGTGGAGCATATGTTGGGTATATGTCTAGAAGAGGTATAGGTGGGTCTTGAGGTAGAACTATTCCCAATCTTCTGAGAAACCACCAAATTGATTTTCAGGGCAGTTGTACAAGTTTGCACTCCCACCAGCAGTGGAAGAGTGTTTGCCTTGCTCCACAACCCCACCAGCATGTGCTATCCTTTGAGTTTTTGATCTTAGCCATTCTAATGGGTGTGATTTTGATTTGCATTTCTCTGATGACTAAGGATGTTAAACATTTCTTTAGGTGCTTCTGAGCCATTCAAGATTCCTCTGTTGAGAATTCTCTGTTTAACTCTGTACCTCATTTTAAATTGTTGTTGTCTAAATTCTTGAGTTGTTTATATATTTGGATATTAGCCCTCTGTCAAATGTAGTATTAGTGAAGACGAGCGGCTTAGTCTTCATGGGGGCCCCCCAACAATTGGATCAGGGGCTGTCCAGGAGCCTGTTGTCTGCCTGCCTGTGGATCCCACGCCCCTAAATGGACCACCTTTTCTGGCCTCGGTAGGAGGGGATGTACCTAGTCCCACAGTGACTTAATGTGGGGGGAGGGTGTTAGTAGGGGGTGACACCCAGAAGGGGATGAGATGGAGGGAGGACTTGTGTGAGGGGGTACTAGGAGGAGACGAAGGGCTGATACTGGGTTATAAAGTGAATAAATAAATAAAATTTTAAAGTAAAAATAAATTTCTACACGCTAAAAAGATGATAGAAAAAGCCCCCCCACTGCCAGTATCCCACACTTTATGTCAGAGCCTGAGATCGCCTCCCCCTTAGGAGGAACAAACCCTTGTGATCCACAACAGAAACACTGGAGTCCAGCCAGGCTTCAGGATCCTATGGACTTTGACATTTTGAGAGTTTGTAAGTGTGATGCTGAGAAAGGAAGACATTCAGAGACAACGGGGAAGGGGGGTGGGCGGCAGACACAGCCTGGCCTCTCCCACCATTCAGTGGAGACTTGTCCTTATTCTGAGAGCAGCCTCTACCCTGTAGGGGCCTTACTTGAGGCTCTGCTGCCTTTGATGGCCCCTAGATGTGCACACAGTCCTTGCAGGCAGATCTTATCTCCTCATGCACGGATACTCATCCCTGCTGTGTCCTGCCACAAGGAAGAAGAACAGGGCAACAGTACATACCTCCTGCTCTGAAGAAGAAAGCATTCTTCCTCCTGAGGGCCTTGGCTTCAGTAAGGCACCATGCTTTCCTTCCCGTCTCATGCCCTGATTTTTCTGCTTCAACTCTCCTGAAAATGGCACCGACACTCATTGTGTCCCTGACATTGTGTCACACAGAGTTCTCTTTTTGGAATTACTGAAGTAGTTTGATAAACTAGCATAATCTGCTCTGTGACAGAACACAGAATTCTCTCAAAATAACTCACCTTCATAAACTCTCAGACAAAATTCTTCAGTAGGCACAGTGAGTATGAGGCCAGGCCTCTACAGCTTCCCCAAACTGCTGGCCAGGATGCCTGGTGAGTTAGCTCAAGGATAAAATACCAACAAGCCCTGCTTTACTGGAGTGGCATAGAGGCAGGGCTTAGTTTGGAAAGGAAAACCAAGAGCAAGAGAGGCCTTGGTCCTCAAGGAATGGTAACAGGGAGGAGAGGTAAAAGGTTGAGTAGGGAGGGGACATTGTATGTAAGGATGGAGCAGTCAAGGCTGTGAGAAAGAAAGACATCCCCACAGCCCCACCCAGAGATGGCAGAGTCTGAGGCCTCCTGAAATGGGCCACAGAGAGCTGTGACTCATAGAAAGAACCAGGATCCAGTAAAGAGAAGGAAATGTACAGAGAACTATAATAAAGTACTAAGGATACAGAGGGGCCCAGGTGAGATTAATGGTGAGGACCAGAGGAAGTCTATAGATGGTCGGAAGAGGGTGCAGGTTCTGTGAAAGGAGGTACAGAGCAGCATGAAGGAGGCAGTACCCAGAGGAGAATTGATGGGCAGAACTTGTAAGAAGCAAGCAGCAGGACCTGGCAGGTGTGGTCTTCAGGGGTTTCCAGTCTTCCTGGCCTACAGGAAGCTAGGTGACCAGGCTGTGCTAGGTTTGGAAAGACAAAGCCTCAGCCTGAGACCATGGCCTGTTGGAGAGGGGTTCTCCATTGTATAGCACTTATGAGCATTGAGTCTGATGTACCCTTGTCTTCTCACCACCTTACACCCTAGCCTGTGTCTCTGCATTTCTGTCCTGCCTTCTCTCCCGTGCTGGTCCCTGCCACCCTCACAGGCCAGCATGCCTTGTGTGGTGCTTTGAAAGGTTTGGCCCCCATAGATTCATGTCTTTGAATGCTTGTCCATAGGGAGTGGCACTGTTAGGAGGTGTGGCCTTGTTAGAGGAAGTACGTCACCGTGTAGGTGGGCTTTAAGGACTTAATGTTCAAGCCAAGCCCAGTGTGGAATCCAGTCTCCTTCGGCTGCCTTCCGATCAATATGTAGAACTCTCAGCTGTTCCAGCACCATGTCTACCTACATGCCACCATGCTTCCCACCATGATGGCAATGGAGTAAATCTCTGAAACTGTAAGCCAGCCCTAATTAAATGTTTTCCTTTATAAGAGTTGCCTTGGTCATGGTGTCTCTTCACAGCAATAAAACCCTAGCTAAAACACCTTGTTTTTTAGAAATAATGCCTTGAATTAACAATGATATAATGTAAATATTCTTGCACCAAACTCCCCCTCTCACCAAGATGCTGTATCATGCTATGTATATACATCGTCCAACTGAGCTTTCACCCTGTGTGGTGCTTAATCTCCATTGGCAAGCTGTCTAAATTAGGAATCATCTAGGAGATGTGTCTCTAGGTGTTGTGTTTTGTAAAGAAGGCCAGAATGTGTTTTGGTAGAGGCGTGGTATGGTGAAGTGGGAGGGGGTGCCTCAGCAGGCCCATTCTGAGGTATCCCTTCCCCCTGGAATACCAGCCATAGGACAAATATAGTATAGAATAGAGTTTATTTAGGGCATGGGGAGGGGAGTTGGGAAGGGAGGGGAGAGACAGAGAGAGAGGGAGAGAGAGAGAGAGAGAGAGAGAGAGAGAGAGAGAGAGAGAGAGAAGGAGAGAGGGAGGGAGAGAGACAGAGAGAGAGAAAGGGAGGGAGGGAGGGACAGAGAGAGGAGGAGGAGGGAGAAAGAGACAGAGAGAGAAGAGGCTGGTCGGGAACACATAAGAGAGATGCGAAAGGAGGGAGGGGAGAAAGGGTTCTGGGAGAGAAGGGGCAGAGAGTAAGAAGGAGAGGAGAGAGGGAGAGAGTGAGCAGCCCCTTTTATAGTAAACCAGGCATACCTGGCTATTGCCAGGTAACTATGGGGTGGAGCCTAGAAGGAATGGTATATCTTTGAAGGAGAGTTTCCAGGAAGATTTAGCTGAGAAAAGTAGACCCAAACCTAAATGTGAGTGAAACCAAGCCATGGTCTCAGGATATGGCCTAAATAAAAAGGGGAAAAGAAAAAGTGAACTGAACACCAACATTCATCTCTGCTTCCTGGCTGTGGACACAATGTCACCCAATATCTGGTGTTCCTGCTGCCATCCCTTTCCCACCACAAAGACTGTGTCCTCTCAAACTGAGAGCCAACATAAGCCAACCCTCCCCTAAGTTGCTTTTGTTAAATACTGTGTCACAGTAACAAGAAAGGTAAGGAGTGTAGCCTATAAACAGGCAAACAGTATTGTCTCCTACGAAACAAACTGAGCCTTAAATAATGTGCTCACCATCACCAACCCATGAGCGGCAGAGCAAACAGGCTGAGGTAGACTGTCCTATTTGTTCTATGTGATCCTCTGCAGTCAAGTCTCACATCAGTAACTTTGGACCTGGCCGTGTTGCCTTCCTTGGTGGTAGAACACAGACTTGATGATAAGCCAGTGCTTGGTTAACCCTGAGGTGTATAACATGCTGCCTGCCATTTGCTCCCTCTACCCCTGGGGCTCTGTCTTGGGCACGGCACACAAGGAGTTCCTTCCACCCTCGCCTGGTATGAGAAGACAAAGCAGTGTCCTTTACTTGTTTGGCAGAGCAGCAGCCAACCCAACCCACAAACTGTGAGCCCAGTATCTCTCTCTTCCTGCTGCCTGCCAGATATAGAACTCTCAGCTCCTTCTTCGGCACTCGTCTTTCCACCAAGCTTCCCTCCATGATAATAATGGAGTAAACCTCTGAAACTGTAAGACAACCCTGGCGCTGTGGAATGAAGCTCCACGTGTCTGTCCCAGGCTTTGTGGCTCTGGGTGGGACAGGAGGCGCGTCTTCCCACACAGTCCAATGGGCAAGTGGGGGCTGTGGGAAGCTTTTGTGGGCCCTGCCCATGGGTGGAGGAGGGGGCCATTCTCAGGGAACGTGTGGCAGTCATCTCCGTGGGTTCTCTAGCCTGGGGCACCGCAGGGTGCTGCAGACGGACTAGCCGGAGCACAGCTGGGGTTCCCACCTTGCGGTGCTGGGCTAGCTGCTTAGACTTGGGTGAATGGGGACCATCTGGGAGCACTGGGAAGCCCTCGGTGAGAGATTAGACGAGGCTCCTTAATCGAGGGCCAGATCCCTTGCTTCCCAGGGCGGGTCCAGATGAAGAGACAGTCCATAATTCTAAGACGTTTATTTTCATCATGTGGAGTGGCTGTGGGTGGAATTGTACCCCCGCCTTTCTGAGAGAGATGAGGCAGATATAGTAACTGGGAAGGGGCGTGGCTAAGCCTCTAGGTGTCTCATTAACATGGGGATGGCTTGGGGCTGTGTGACCACGCCTCTACCTGAAGAGGGGTGGTAATGTGACCTTGACTGGAGCCAAAGCCTCCTGGGAGCGTTAGCATAAAGTTTTTCGGTCCCTTGTGGATTGTTCCACTGGGTCGCTCAGATTTTACACCTGCGCTCAACTGGGTGCCAGATTGCCTGTCACAGACCACTGCCCCACACAACCCCAGTTAAATGTCTTCCTTTCTAAGAGTTGCTGTGGTCCCGTGCCTCTTCATAGTCATAGGAACCTTAACTAAGACGATGGATTTATTTGACTAACTCTTAACCTCACAAGTGGGGAGGTATGGCAGGGGAATTTGAAGTGTTCCCACAGTAAGGAAACAGATGAATGGTATTGGCCGGCTGCTTTCACATTTTCATATAGTCTGGGATCCCAGCCCAGGGATTGGCTCTCCCTGCCTCAGTTGACCTTAACTAGATCATCTCTCAGACATACCTGTCTCCCAGGCAATTCTAGATCCTGTCAGGCTGACACTTGTTATTGACCACTGTCCCTGGAGAGAGCGTGCGGATACCACTCTCATCACACTTTGCAGCCACACATCTCAGCCATTTAGAAGACATGGCTGTACCTCACAAAGCTTGACCAGGGCCTTGCATGGTTAGGGATCACACAATTATGCTGGCTCTAAGAACTGTTTTCCCTTCAGTGTTAGCATTACTAGCTTCACTTAACAATGTGAGATGAAAACAAAGCCTAAGGATTCTGAGGAAAATTCTTTTGTTTCCACCCTGCTGGCATTGACTCACGGCGCCTGAGACCTCACATTCCCAAATGCGTTGTGATGTAAGGGGTTTTGCTAATTTACTTTCAGTTGTTTTGATCTTGCTATTTCTTCTTCCACCTAATCATCTGCTTCAAGATCACCATAATTCCAAGCCCAGTAGGATGCATGGTGAACAACAACGCAGCCAAACTGGGGAACTAAAAACCCTTCGCTTTTAAAATCTTAAAAGCTAATGGAGTTTTTTTCTTTTCCTTAATTTAGTGCTGTGCTATAGTCTGCAGTGCTTCCCCACCCCCACTAATGTCTTCTAAAATATATTCTGATCGGTTCTGATGTTGTAGATGCAAAGGCTTGGTTCTTCTAAAGCAGCACCTGATCTTCCTTAGTTACCTTAGCCTGCAACACTCCGGAGGGAAAGGTTGGATTTTTCAAGTGCATCCCTTCTGTTCTGATAAAAGGATCTCATTTCCCCTCAGGGCTCAGTCTCTGTCACCGGATAACCAAACCTAAGGGCTCCAGAAGTGTCTCTGTCCCCATCACTTAGCACATTCTAGGATTGCTTTAGGGTAAGGCCATGACCTAGTGTAGGCCCAGAGATCCTATTGGAGCACCCATTTAAAATGCCACACTTCTGCACTGCAATTGGAGCTGTGAGGTGCTACTGTGAAGTTTCTAGCAGCTGTTGTGACTTGTAAACCTTAGAACCCAATACCAGAAAGGGGCCAAACAAAAGAAAGCCAACCCCAGAGGTAGAGAAAGTGATGAGGCCTGGTGACATTGAATCTCTGGATCCAGCTGCTCCTAAATGTGTATCTTATGTGTGAACATAAACGTATGATGAACAGTGATAAGCCTTTACAGTTGACACAGCTCCTAGTCAAAATTTTCTACCCTCCACAGACACCGAGAGAAAAATCACACACATACGTGGTTCTTCATTTTAAGCTGTGAATGCACAGTGACTGGTCACTAAGTAGAAAAGAGCTGACAACAGAGCAGGCTTAGAAACCAGTTTTACAAAACAACCTGTTCAGAGACTTTATCAAATGAAGAATATATGGAAGTGTGTAATGACTATAAGCATTAGCATCTAGGAAACACCATTGTTTGGCACCACCTTGCTATCAGTGTATCAGAGAAGATTGTCATTGACCTCATAGGCACAGGGACTGCCTCGCCTGCTGTGGCCTGTCTACCTCCAGGGCTAAGGGCCTTTCACTCCAATTCTGTGACCTATAATGCTACCCATATGAAGAGCTTCCTTCAGACTCTGCCCACAGCCTCTTTCCCACTGGGACGTAGATGCGCTGATAGGGCCCATCTCAAAGGTCAGGGTGCTGGCTCTGCAGAAGCCTGCTTCCTTGCTTGTGGAAACTGAACATATAGCAAGACAGTGCAGGTGACCAAGAGAGAACTCATCCTTTTATCCTCCATTAGTCTCCTGACCAGTTAATCCATGATGGATAACTTCATTCATGAGAAAAGAACTCTCAGGACCAATTACCTTCCAAAGATCTCGTCTTTCACGTAGCATTAACCATGACTTTTGAGAGTTAACATTCGGATGGGATTTGGAGAAGACATTCAAACCCCGCCTCATCCAGAATCCTTTCATAGAGGGTTGTCCTATAGCATAGATGGAATCCCACATAGCCTGGCCAGTGGGATTCCGTGGGTCCCACACTATAGAACTTTGTCCTTAGCTGGTCCAGAGGGCTTTGAATGGGACAGTTCTCATATCCCAAGACAAGCAATACATTGGACTTCTAGGAACAGAAACCTCAGTTCGAACTGCTCTGAAGAGTAGATCTATTGCTTCGTGCAAATTAAAGATGAGATGTCTGTTTTAATCTAGAAGTTTACAGTATCTAGGACCTCTGCTGTGGGGCTCTTATATTCTCTTAGATCTATATATTTCTGTGTAAAAACCCTGCATCCTCCAAGCAGCTGTCAGGCCCAGCCCTAGTTGGGGCCTGGGGAATACTGCTGAGAACATGATGTAATGAGCGGTGGATTAGACTGGTACAACATCGGTGATCCATCTTAAAATGGGTAAAAATAGGACAACTGGATGCCGTGTGCTTTTTCCTTTAGCACAGCACCACCTACATTAGTCAGTGTTCTCTGGAGGAACAGAATTGACAGAACGAATATAGATTAAAAAGAGAGTTTATTAGCTTGGTTTACACAGCACGGGCCTGGCAGTCTAGCAGTGACTGTCTGCGTGTTAGAGAGGTTGGGGATATGATAGCTGCTCTGTCCATGAGAGTAGATGCTCCAGCAGTCCCAGGCTGGCACTGAAGGAGGCCTGGAGGATTCAGTCCACCTTGGAAGGCCAAGGTAACTAGATTTCCCACTTCAGGGAAGAATAGTAGCAGCAGCAAAATTCATGTACTTACCAGCAGGGACTAAAGGTGAGCAGGCAAAGCAAGCCCTGCATTTTCCTCAGCTCTCTATCTCTAGGCAGCCAGTAGAAGGCACTGTCTGCTCTGAGGAGCAGTCCTTCCAGGAAATATCCTCACAGACCTACCCGGAACTCTGGGTTGATCCCAGATCCTTCCTCTGCCTACACTACTTAAAATCCTCTAGCAACTGCCCTCTGTCCTGAACAACCTCAGAGCTCCCTTGTATTCAAGCCATCCATCCATGACCTTTGTCTATCTCCCCCTTACACTTGATGTTGGGGCCATGCCTAATTGCTCTTTGTCCACTTAATGCTTTTTATTGACCCTGCATCCTTGTCCTGCTTTGATTTTCTATGCTCTCTTTCCTACCTGTTACCTGGCTACATCTTGTTCATCATTTAAGCATCTGATTGGCTATCATTCTGGGAAAGTATCCTGAAGACCCTCAGTACGGGATGAGCTAAGTGTTCTGTCTGCGCTCCTTTTCTTAGCTCACTGGCACTCACCCTGACATAGTATTTGGTGACACTTGATATCATCTGTGTATGTATGTGTCATCCCCAGCACTTCCAGCTGCTGCTTGAGGCTAGAGCATGCTATTCATTCATCATCATATAACCTGTATCTGGTAAATTTCCCAGCAGAGTCAGCACTGAGTACATTCCTGTTGGATGGAATACCAATTGCTCTCATCTTATGATATATAAAATGATTGCTGATTTCTTATAGACGCTGTATGCCAGCTTTCAAATCTAGGAGCACAGTGGTTCTCTTAAGACATAAAAATGCGTGAGCACAGCTGTGCAAACTCGCATGCTCTTTTTGTTGACCCCTGCTTTTCCCATGGTTCTTACTTCTCCAAGCCTTAGGCAACATCCAGTAGAATTAAAGACAATGGCAATCAAGGTCCTGTTGGACATCTCGTATGAGATTTTTCAGCCTCAAGCCTAATGCCTCAGATGGTCCTCATCGGCTTACTGTAGTTTAAAAGGCAGACTGGAGTGGGGCAGGTACTTCCTCTGGAACACTCAGAAGTCTGGGTCATCATGCTGGCTGCCTTGCTGGCTTAGCTCGGTGATTATTTCAAGACTCCCATTTCTGTGGCATCATTTGCTGTGTTGTGACATTCTGTTTGAGCAAGGATCAGACAGACTTCCTTTGAAACAATCACTTTGAAGATGGAATTGCTGCCTTCAAGTATTTGTTCAACAAATATCAGCTGAATACTTACAATGGGTGCTCGTGACACACGGAGAAGGCGAGAGTCCTCTCTTGAGTGGAACTTATATCCATAAGGAAGAAATAGGAAACAAGCATGGTGAAGAATTTCAGGTAGTTTTATAAAAATAAAATAAGGATGATTAGAAGTGTGGGGAGCCTGTGTATAACACTAGGAGACGAGCAGTACATGCCTCGGCATGGTTGGTGATGGTGGGTCAGTCACTTGTGGTATCCCCAGAGCACTTCTTAGTACATGCTATACAATGTGACCCAGTGAGCTAACTTTTTGTCTTTAACTAAAATATTCACTTTACTTTCTAGAATTCTCGGCTCCTTAATTTAACAGATTAATACCCATACACTTCTAAAATCAATTCTACATTTAACCAAATTCTCTCAAACATTTTTATATAAAGAAACAGTATTTTATAAACCTAACAAACAAAATTCTATTAAACATCCAGGTACTATTTAAGCCACTGGTAGGCTGAAGCCCCTTGAACTAAAATTGCTGAATTAAAATGTAATTATATTACATGCCTCAAACAGAAATCATTTTATATATTAAACAAAATGGTTTTCAAACACCTAATTCTTATGATGCTTAAAACATAAAAACTCATAGCTTTGGGCTAAATCAATATAAGCATCTTGAAATCAGCTTTACAAGATGTATTCCTGAGCATTTAGGCTATGTGTATACTTGACAAGTTAAAACCAGGCATGGTGGCACACACCTGTAACCCCAGGACTCCAGAGACTAAGGCAGAAGGATTGCCAAGAGTTTGAGACTAGCTTGAGCTACATAGAGATGGCTATCTGAAAGAACACACCCAAAAATAGAGAAAAATAAGTTATCCTAAATATGGCCATTCAAATGATGAATTTAGTGATTTTCTAGTATAGCAAATTGTTGTTAGGCATGTGCCTTATTAATCAAATAAGTTGTGCATCATGGTACAAATATGGGCCTATAGTCCCTTCCAGAACTTGGGAGGTAGAGGCAGGGAGATCAGGAATTTAAGGCTTGCCTCAACTACATGTCAAGTTGAAAGTCAGCCTAGGCTACATAAGACCATGCATATTTTTTTTTAAATACAAATAAATTTAAAGTAAAACATAAGACAAAATTGGTGTCACAAAATACAAATTGCTTCTGAGTAAATATATTTGTGCAAAAGCTTCATCACTTTGCCATTTATAAATCCTGTGTGTTGCACCTGTCTGTTGTTGTAGTTAATTTTTCAATTAATAGGAATAGAATTATCAGTTCAGGTCTTTAATAGTAATGTAAATTCCTGTGGCCGTCCAGAGAAATTGAAAAGGTAAAATAAGTGTACAGAAACAGGGTGGGGCATGAGTTGCCTCCCCAGGGGAGTTTTCCCAATGTTAGGTGTTAACAAGCCAGATTCCTCTTCTAGAAGACAATCCAGACTTTTGATTTCATCTCATAATCCAGTGCAATATATATGTCCTTGGACTTCCCTCCCAACCCAAGTTTTATTACATTATTTTCTTTCTTATCCTGTGACTTGGATAGATGGCATCATATATCCCACACACATGTACAGCATACAGTCAGAGCTTTCTGCTAAGAGTTAGTCATTATTCTTGGCATCTCATGGTTACTTTGAACTCTTTAAGAGGTGAGTGAGTAGGCATGGTTCTTTTTGTGTGCTGGTGCTCAGTAAATGTTTGTTGAATTTGTTAATGAGTAAATGTAATGATACAGATTTGGAGTGGCACACTCCATGTATCTTCCACTTGATCTCAATAAGTAGTAATTACCTAATGTGCTGCCTCATTTGAAAAACTGTGATATTTCCCTTTTGAATAGTATTGTCACTGGGGCCCTTGCCTCTGTGTGTAGCTAGTGAGCTAGTCTTTGTGAGTAACATGTACATCTCTGTGTGTGTGTGTCTCTCTGTCTCTGTCTCTGTCTGTCTCTCCCTCTCTCCCTCTCTCTCTCTCTTTCTCTTTCTCTGTCTCACATACACATACACATTTTTACCACACTTTTTACCTTGACAACTTGACAATGGATTTGATTCACTTTCTTGTGACATCTGAACTATACAGTTCTTTTCTAGACTGAGACTTCTTTAAGGATTTTTAGGATTGTTGGGTTTTTTTAAATTTTTTTATTTTTATTTTTTATTTTTGATACTTTATTTACATTTCCAATGTTTCCCCTTTTCTAGGTCTCCTCTTTGGAAACCCCCTATCCCCTCCCCCTCCCTTCCTCTATGAGGGAATTCCACCTCCCACCCACCCGCCCACCCATCCCCATATTCCCACCTTGACATTCTGCGCCTGTGAGAGAAGGTGCCTATGGGAACCAGAAGAGGGAGTTGATTCCCCTGGAGGTGCACTTAGGGTCAGTTGTTGTAAGGCACTTGATACAGATGCTGGGAACCAAATTGATTCTCTGAAGAGGTCTTCCAGCCTCCTAAGACGGCTTTATAGAAAGAATCTATAGTGGTATGCAGAGCCTAGTACGTTCAGACAGAGCATGCATTTAGATAATAAGGGTGTGGTAGCAGAGTCTGGCCATGCTGTTTCTTACCTTTATGAAATCCTTTATCTCGATGGAGGGAAATTTTAATTGTCCTGTCAGTCATAAAGGTTTAAAGAAAGGATTAAGTGAGATATGATATACAAATTCTTAAGATGGAGCCCACATATTAAACATGGTACTTGATGTGTTTATAAAAAGATAAAGGATATAATATGTTCTATGAGTGTGTGGTGAGGTGTGAGGGAAGGGAGTGCCTCAGTGGGCCCATGCTGAGACATCCCTTCCCCCTGAGGGACCAGCCACACCATGGTATAGTATAGAATAGAGTTTTTTCAGGGCATGGGGAGGGGAGTTAAGAGGGTAGTAGAGGCAGAGAAAGGCAGAGAGAGGGAGAGAGTAGAGGAGTAGAGAAGTGGAGAAGCAGAGGCCGGCCATGACCACGTGGAGATGGAGGGGAAAGGGAATGGGGAGAGAGAGGGAGCAAGAGGGCAAGAGGCAAGGCAAGAGGGCAAGAGAGAGAGGAGGGGCAAGCAGCCCCTTTTATAGTGGGTCAGGCCTACCTGGCTGTTGCCAGGTAACTGTGGGTTGGGGTTTAGACAGAATGCTAACAGTACTCTTTACCCAAGTGGACATTTCCATCTTCTAAGCTGTTACCTCAAGCTGCTGGTGGCAATGCCATTCCATTTACACTGCTTTATTTCTTCTGCTTCTTTAGTTATTTTAATTTTTATTCCTTTACACTTTAACCCCTATTGTCCCATCCCATTCCTTTCCTTTTCTTAAAATCCTTCTACCCAACATGCCCCCCCCCTCATGTATGTCTGGTGTGTGCAACCCACTAAGTTTAATTAAGTCACCCAGGGATGGGTAGGAGGACAGTTACTGAATCATGGCAGCACCACTGAAGGAAGGGACTCCTCTTCCCTTGGCCACCAATAACTGTTGTTAGTCCCTCATGAGCCCTCCCCATTCTTCAAGGAAGTGCTACCGTGAATCCAGGTCATGTGCAGGTAGTCCAGCCTCAGCACATCAGCCATGTCATGCCCAGAAGATAGTGCTTCCCAGCGCTCCTCTCAGCCCCTGACCTCCGTTCCTTCCACCCCTCTTCCACCATGCTCCCTGCTGAAGGAGCAATGGAGAAATCTCACTTCAGACTGAGCCCCAAGGTCACTTAGTCTCTGCATATTGACTAGTTGTAGCCTCTGTATAGACCACAGCCAACTGCAAAAAGAAGCTTGCCTGGTGAGGGCTGAGAGGTGCAGTGGGGAATGAAGAAAGTGTTTAGAAGTCACTTTGATGGTGTGTCTGTCTACTTAGCTGGCACAATAGCAGTGGGCTCTGTTGTAGAGCCCTGTTGTAGAATCCCCAGGATTCCACACCGTCTTATTTTCTTTAGCATGCTAGCTCTATGAGAGGAAAAACAGAGTAATAAAAAAGAAACATTGCCTTTGAGGGAAGGTAATGTTCACCTGATTCTAGGTGGGTAGTGCTTGTTTCATATAAATATTTGTAAAGCTGTACTAACAGCCAGGAAAAATGCTAAGATTTTACACTTTTTAGATTAAAGAATTTAAAATACAAGAGTAGCAATATTAAGCACATATAAGATTGACTCATACAATAAGAATCACTTCCATTTTTTGGCAGAATTCTTAGTCTAAAACCCATAGAAACTTCCTGTAATCAGAACCCATTTTCAGATTCACAGGGAGATGCAATCAGCCTCTCCCCTTGGTCATTCTGTGGTCTTAATTTGGGGTCAGTTTGAATGGCCTGTCTTACATCAGCTGTCATCTTTGGGATTGAAGTGTCATTGTACATTACCGTTTTCACTGGGACAGTTCTTGTCTTCTATTTCAATTCAATTTAATTCCAATCAAGTCCTTATGTCGCAGGACAATTAAAGCCACTTAGAAATCTTTCTGGTCAGATAGGATTGTAACCACCACTTCCTGTCAGGCTGCTGAATATCCTGAAGCCTCCTAAACCCATGACACAGCCTGGAAGGCCACTGGGTCTGCCTACAAGGAGAGAGCCGCTGTGCTCAGTAGTGGTAGCACTGGAACCAGCAAGGCCAAGATTGGACACACAGTGCTTAAACCATCATTTCTGTCTCCACTCTCCCATCCTTACACTGCCCCACTGGGTCAGTGCTGTTCTGAGCTAGAGGAAACTCTCCTCTAAGATCTTCTTATGAAAATACAGGATGAGAAGCAACTCACTGGATGATACAAGTTAGAAAGGTGTTGCAGTGTGTTTTGTTTGATGGAACTGTATGAGCGAGCTCACATGTTCTCTCTCTCTCTCTCTCTCTCTCTCTCTCTCTCTCTCTCTCTCACACACACACACACACACACACACACACACACACACAACACACACACACAATGAGAGACAAAAAGGATTTGGGAGACAGCATAAGTCATCCGTGTCAAACTCTACCAAGCTACTTTTTTCAGACATAACCTAGGCATCTGACTTTCTCCTGGCTCTTGTAAGACTACTGATACAGATGACCAGCCACTCCTTCAGATATATCAAAACTCCTTTCTCCTGTCAGCCCGTGGGCTTGGTCCCTGGCCACAGTGTTTTGGAACCTAGTGGCAATATCCAGAGAAGGAAAACAAGGGACATTCGGCCCAGACAGGACTGGTGCCAGAAGACTCTTGAGCCAGAGGATTTCATCTGAAGCAGAGGAGAAAGTAGCAGGCCACTCCTCAACATTCCCTGAGGCTATGCCAGAGACTGGTATTACACACAAAGAAAGGCAACAAATGAGTCCCCTGAAGCTGCAGTGTCTGGTTAGAGCCATGTTATTACTTGGGTCATTGGAATCGTGGCCTCTGCTAGTGGTTCTTCTCCATATGGGAACTAGCTTTAAAAGTCTAGACCTGTGAACACATTCCAGGCAAGGCATAACTAGCCCGGAATAGAGGTGACTCCTGGATCTGAAGCCATATGTACTAGCTTGCCTGTGCACCTCAGGCAATCTGTTAAGATTTGTTCAAATGACAAATACGTTTGCCCTTCCCTGCTACCCTCAGAAGTGAATACATCTTTCCTGAGGGATGTGTGTGTAGACAAGCACATAAATACTTTCAAGCCAGTCATGGCTTTCTGTCTCCCACATACCCTGGCTTTAATCACTTTCTGTAAGTTGTAGCTTTATTGCAGAACTCTGATTTCTGAGATATCGTCTGCACATTCCAATTTGAGAACATTTGCTGCCCTCTCAGACTGTGTAAAATTCTGTTACTGTAGTCACAGAAGTCACTTTGGTTCCTGTTCTCTCTCTATGCCACCCTTAATCTGTATATAAAGATAATGCCATGAACTGAGTTTCAGCTGAATGCTGGGTTGAGAGAGCAACACAAGAGAACTCACTTATCTAAGTCTGAGGTTTTACTGAGAACGTCCACTGTTCAGGGCTGGGGGTATAGCTTAATGCTAGAACACTTGCCCAACATGTACAAGGACCTGGTTCTTTCCCCCAGAAAACCACACACACACACACACATGCACACACGTGTGTATCTTTCACAGCTGGGAAACAAGGACTGAGTGTTAGGAGGTTTCACCACTCAAGCCCCCTCTCTCCAGCCCGGTCTTCTTGCTGCTGCCATACTCCCCACAGCGCAGTGCCTGCAGCTCAGATCCTTCCTCTGCACCAGTTCCTTTTCCTGCCTCCGCATGGGCTTTCTCCTCTGCCCCAAAGGCCCGAACTCACCTTCAGCCCAGTGGTACTTGTACTTCAGAATCAAAGGCTCTGCTAGGAGGTTGTGTACATCTCTATAGTTCACGTATCCCCTTATGAGTCCTTTGAAATCTGGATGAATATCTCACACATGGTTTGTGTGTTTCCAGCATCCATCTCAGTGTCTGGTGTTTGGTACACATTAAATATATACAAGTGAAAGCCAGCTCATTCTCTGTTTCTTCTCCCTACAGAAACGATGACTATGGAGAAGACTGCTTGTGCCAAGGACACAGTCGGACAACCATGTAACAAAGATCTTCAGTAACTTTTCCCACCTAGCAACACCCAGATGACTCCGGTGATGAAATACTCAGCTGTGACCACAGCAATAACTGGCCCTCTTTCCAAATTGGATTTGGTGAATCTGAATGGTTCATCTGTTTTCTTCAGGTGGCCAAAGGTGATATGCTCTAGGGAAGTTCATCCCTCACTGTCAAAATCCCAGTTGGACTGTGGAAGAGAGCAGGTGGCATAGTAAGAGTCCTGAATGCCAAGGTTCCTAGTGGTTATTGTAAGGCCTTTGGTTGAATGGACATGATACTGGTCCTGACAGTGGTCAGTCTAACATGCAGTCATTTGATTGGATGCCCTGGAAGGACAGAATATTTAAAATATATATATATCCAGGTGCTAAATAGGCAGCAGATTTCAAATCAATCTCTCCTACCTGTGAGCTAATGACTGTCTTCAGAGAATAGCTCCCCTCCAGAAAGTGTTCCAGTTTTCCAAGGAATGGCCCAAGAGAATATTAGACCAAGCCAGCCTGGAAAAAGTCTCATGCAAGGCAGGTCAGTTCATAGCGAACGCACTGCCCCCTCCCATGCACATGGCAGCGTCCCAGTTAGCCGTGGTCATTCTTCACAGCTGCACCCAGGTTCTGGGATTCTAAAACATTATTCCCAGGTGGCCAGCAGCCTCTTTCTTTCCAGCGGTGATGTTACCAGAGTGAAACCTGCCACCCGTCCTTGCTGGAGACGCTGGCCTCCCAGTGGCACGTGCGTCCTGGAATATTCTTTCCTGGACACACAAGTATGCGTTAGGAGATAAGATCACTGAGAGATGACACTTAAAAAAGTCACAGCTTTTGGACTTTCTTGATACAACTGCCTTCTGGGTGTTTCCATATACAACAGCCCAGGGTACAGACTTGGGCAGCCACAGAGAGAGGCTGTTTTCCACCTCAGACACATACCACTTTTGCAGCACTTGGGAAATGGAAATACCTACAAGAATGAAGGCCAAGAGCTCTCCCTGGGGTAGCTCATCCATCACCCAGCATCCTTCTCGACCAGTCTACTGCCAGTTCTGCACCTCATCCTTCCTGTGTCTGCCTCCAGGAAATGAAACCAAAGGCCCCAGCACCCCCTGAATGGACCAGGGGCTGTTACCTAGAGGTCCTCTCTCATCATGGGTCTAGAAGGCCTCCTCCTGCATCACTGCTCCATAATTCCACTCCCCCTTCAGTCTCTGTTAGAGTCCAGAGTTGGGTTGCAATTATCCATCCTGGAGAGTGGCCTCTCTTCATTTCACTTCATGTTTCAGTGTAGGTTGCACCTGACAGATGCAGCATCACAGTAGATGTTGGAAAGTTCTGGCTTCCATATAACCTAGTACAAGAAATCCTACTGCCAATGCCAGATCTTGTGTCTTAAAAGGGTGGGGGCCTTCGGCTGTGTAAGGCAATGTCAGTTCACTCAAGCTTAGTGCATTCCCCAGCCTGCCTGATCCACTCCCATCTCCTTCCAACTTCATTTGAAGGGGTTCAAAGGGAACCTGGTTCATAGTCCAGCCTATGTCTGATAAAATGAGAAAAACACACCTTCCTTTCCCTTCGGGTCCTCTCTACCCATCCCTTCCATTCAGACATCCTCCACCATATCAGTGTTTAGAACCAAAGTATGAAGGGCGAGTGCCAACAGGACACTGAGCACAAATATTGTCACTAGGTCCAGGCAGATTCGCCTAGAAGAATGGTCCCAAAGAAATTAGAATGGCTCCATCAAAAGATTATCAGGCAGCCATCTTGTTAAGCTTTGACATGTCCTTGGCAATGGGAGCCCAGGTTGGAGATCCCGGGGTAGCCTGCTGTTCCCACCTCAGGATCTTTACGCTAGCAGCCCTGGGGTACTATGGAATAAGCTGACTGAAAGATAGTTTTGTGGGGGCATTCAGGTGAAGAAGAAGACTACCCCCGTGATGAACAGATGGCTTCGTGTGTGGATAGCTTTGCCTAGCCAGTACAGCTGTGGCCAGAAGCTGGCTATCAATTTGAATTCCCTCAGCTCATTTGCAACCCTGCCTCTGTTCTCTTGTGTTCTGTTTGGTTGCCCTTTAGTTTCCTAGTAAATGTTCCTTTTGAAAAATACAGTCGTTGTCTCGTTAAATCGGGAAGGGGGGGGAGAGAGGACACTACAATATCTTGAAAACAATTAAAATCCTGGTGGAAAGAGAAGCAACCTGATCAGATCTTCAGACAACACCCTGGGGAGATCTGGTGCTGAGTGAGAGAAAGGCTGGCTGTCCTCCCATCAATAACCAGCTCTCCCCCTGCCCCTATGTCAGGGATCTCTGCCCTGGGTGTGTGTAGCCACTAAGGTGTCTCCTGAGCTAATGAACAACAGCGTGCATTCAGTAGAGGCTGCAACGTTCAGTACGGACTAACCTTGGCAAGTCAGGGAAGCAGAAAAGACAGATGTTTCTAAAACTCTCTAGAGATCCTAACTCTTCATAACCATCAGTAACCAGTTCCTCATATGAGAAGAACATCACTCACACTTAACTGACAGACAGAGGTGGAAAATGGCTTCTTATTGTTATGGTTATATTGTCCTGCAATGGTATGTGTCCTAAATATCTTTTGATATATAAGAAAACATGACAAGACAAATATAGTGGCACTCTGCTGGTCATATGTGTGGAGGGGTGGAGGGGTGTGTGTTAGTTTCTCTATATGGCTCAGGGCAGCTTCAGAGTCAGAGGTCTCATGCCTCAGCTTTGTGAGTTCTGAGACTAGACACGTCCACTATCATGTCAGGCCATAAGATTCTGTGGGTTTCCTGGCCTTGGTATTCTCATTCTCCCTCCCCTCTCTGTGTGTTGGGGTCACTCATACATGTACACATGCAAGACAGTCAAGAACATTACCTAAACCCAAATGCAATATCCCTAATTTTTTTCTGTTTAAAATCTGTTAAACCCAGGGCATCAAGTATACTAGACAAATACTCTACCACTGAGCTTAATCCTCAGTTCTTAAAGTTTACTATCTTAAAATTTTAGGAAAAAAATAAAGATATAATTTTAAAACTATGCAGTGAGGCCAGGCATGGTGGCTCACACTTTTAATCCCAGCACTCAGAAAGGACCTTCATAAAGGACTATTCCTGGGTAAAGCTTCTGTGTGTCCCTCAGGGGGCCTCTTCTGGCTTGGAAGATATGAGATGGTAGCTCAGGACAGCAGCATGGCCTTCAGGTTTCCTACTGGTTTAGAGAGGAGAGCAGGTCCTGATGGAGCACGGTGTTTATTGAAATGAGGAGAGAGTCCTTGCTAA
Organism: Uromys caudimaculatus; assembly: GCA_028551405.1. Taxonomy (NCBI): domain Eukaryota; kingdom Metazoa; phylum Chordata; class Mammalia; order Rodentia; family Muridae; genus Uromys; species Uromys caudimaculatus. The sequence goes on along the minus strand of CM052703.1, from coordinate 88,672,209 downwards.
CCTTCATTTTATGACCTTTGTTGATTCCAGGGTCAAAGGTGAAATCACACGTTTGGGAGACATAGATTTCAGGCTTGAAGCTATAATTACCCAGGGGTTAAGGGGCAGGCAGGGAAGTTGAACTTGTACCCATTACTAGAATCTTTTCCACTGTATAAACATACTGTTTGGGGTTCTACCATAAAATTCTTAATTTCTGGTGGGTGGACACAGTGGTTTGGCACTAAGTTCCAGACAATGGAAAACAAAACAACAACAAAACTTCAGACCATGTATCTCCAAGCAGAATATGCCTTCTAGTCAACCTGCTCTGTGGGGAGCTGAGGACTGCTTTGCCACTGGCCAACCCCCAAAGCTCCAGGCCTCACCTTCCTCTCTCTTCCTTATCATCAGGGGTCCCACTCAGACCCCTGTCAATCCCAGGGCAACCAGGTCACAGAGAGCTGAGGGAAACCAAACAAGCACACAGTACCTAGGGCTGGGCTGGGCTTGGCCCCCACTCTTCTCAGCTTAGAAAGCACTTCTGCTCTCCCCCCAAAGAGCTGGACAACAGAAGTGTGGCTGTGGGAACCCCTTGTCTAGAACTTTATTCTTGACCCGTGCTTAGCGTTCTCATATATGCACACATTCAATCACAGATGCAGTCCAGAGCTTCTGTTCCTCTCAGAACAATGAAGGAGAAATAGAAATCATGGCCCTGTCAGGGTTAGGAGCTCTGGATCCTTAGCAGCAAGGAGCTCTCTAGATCTTTCAGAAGTTGCTTCGTGGGAATTGCATAAATAATTCGAAGGCCTATGAATGTGCCTGCCTACTTAGCACAGTTAGGCAGTCTTCTCAGGGAAACATCTATCTCCCTAAATACTCAGCTCCTGCAGCGACAGCAGCCCTCCCCTCTTTGTTTTATACAAGATTCTACACAACACCTTCATGATCTGGTTGCAGCTAGAAAAGGAACCCCTGAGGTGATGTCACCTCCTCAAACCCTGCTATGTGATTTTTTTTTTTAAGGAATGTCAGAGACTCCAGCATCAATGTGTTGGTTTTTCAGAGCTGTCTTTTCATCTGAAAGTCTGTCATTCATATGTAGGGTTTACAAGTGGTGCTAAACCTGGGGAGCACAAAGCATGGGCCAGGACACGGCTTATGTGGAACTATTGGTGGGAGCTAGGGCCCAGAGTTCTCGCTCGCCTCTGATTTGTAGGCCTCCTCTGAATGTGTTTCTTTTCCCATTAGAAACAGTTGGCACAGTGTGTTCTGAGCTCTTCTACCTTTAAAGTCTGTGTCTCTCCATCTGAGAACTTCTTGTGCCCAACTCTGGGAAAGGCTTGGAGCTGGAGCAGAGCTGTGCAGCTTGTGCAGGAGGGGGTCTGAGTGTCCGAGGACATCAACTGTCTACCAAGTTCCTTCTTTTTCTTTCTTTTTTCTGTTCCCTTTTTAATGACTTTTCATCTTTAACAAATAATCTGAAAGGATATTGACTGTCCAGAAAGCCTCTATAATAACCACTGAAGACTTGTGCAGACCATAAAACCAAGATTTATACGCTCCATCTTGAATTAAATACCAAAACAGGTTCTCTTAATAACCACCCTCCAGAGGGCTCATCACAACCCAGCAAGTAAACCAAAAGGAAGAAATGGGGAAGCCCAGTGACCAAGATGCAAACAAGAGTGATTGTGTCTCTGTGGATGGCATAGCCAAGGGTAGGGAGAAGGGAGGGCACTGAGCACTCTCTCCTGACTGACCTGCTTACTTAAGCACCTGCTTGTAATCCCTCTCCAAGGGCTCTGATACAGATCTTCATCCCAGGAAGCTCCTGGATTTGTCCACAGTTCACAGTCTATGTTTCTGATAACATCAAGGCAGAGGTGTCTGGCAATGTCAAATTGTAAACCAGCCTTCCTCAGATTACACAGCTCACACACAGCTGCATTAGCCATCCCTGTGCACCCTGGATTGAGATGCATGTGTCATGGGCCTGATGTTCTGTGCACTGCTAGAACCATCACCCATGTACCTCAGCCCAGTTCTTTAAAAATGAAAACTTGAAGCTCAATTCAGTCAAGAAGATCAGTCAGACTGGAGGAGAAAAGGAAAGATTTGTAGAGAAGTAAGAAGACGGAGCCATGTGATGTTTCCAAGAGTGTGGAGTTGAGCACCTACCTTTCAGAGTAGAGCCCACAGGTCGTCTTTGGAGTCTCCTCTGGAGGACACATACTCATGAATGCAGAGGATACAGTCAGGAGCCATCATGGCTGAGGATATGTTGTTTGGATGGAATGCATTCTCATTCAGTCTAAAAAGTCAGATCTGAAAAGTGTCTGCTCTCTGGTGGCAAAAGGCTCCAAAGCTCAGTGTTTAGGTTGGAAACACTACCCAAAGATGCCCATTATAGAGTAACAGGAAAGCCATCCTCAGCTTGAAGTTCTGGGGATCTGTCTCCAGTACGCTAAAAACTTCACAGAACCCCAGAGACCTCAGTTGGGAACCTGAGCAGGAGAGATCAAGGGTCAATCCTTTGTCGGAAACCCAGGCTCTAAAGAGCCGTTTATATCTGGAGAATTACAAAGAAACCCTGTTCACGGAGTCATCAAGACAGAGGACACCATGCTTTTGAAAGCTGGTGGTTCTCCATTATCAGCCCCCTTCCCTGCAGTCTCGTCCTTCTCAAACTGTATGACAATCTGGACGATTCCAGAAGCTCTTGGCAGAGCGGTATTTAACAGCGGCTAACGAACGGACTCAGAGTGGGCTCTGGAGCGCAGCCAGACACACCTGGTCCACCCAGCATTTGACTAATGCCAGCTAGGAGAGAACACAGCCTCCAGAAAGAACCAGCCAACAGGAAACCGCACGGGTGTGAGCATTCTGGGAAGTCTTTTTTTTTTTTTGATACTTTATTTACATTTCCAATGTTTCCCCTTTCTAGGTCTCCTCTTTGGAGACACCTATCCCTTCCCCATCCCCCATCTCTATGAGGGAATTCCACCTCCCATCCATCCGCCCGCCCACTCCCATATTCCCACGTTGACATTCCCCTTTACTGGGGCCTCTCATCCCCCTGATGGCCAACAAGGCCCTCCTCTGCCACATATGTGGTCCGAACCATGGGTCCCTCCGTATGTATTCTTTGGTTGGTGGTCCAGCCTCCAGGAAGGGTGGGGGGTCAGGCCAGTTGACACTGTTGCTCCCTCCATAGGGCTGCAGACTAAGAACTCAAGAAGTTAGACTCCAGAAAACCAAATAACCTCATCAAAAAATGGAGAACAGAGTTTGTAACAGTTACTAGTTTCGAAGTTCCCGCCAGCGGATACTTCGTGCTGTGGAAATGCTGTGGAAGGAAGCCATTGATAATGGAAAGAAGCAGGAAACAAAGGAATGCGTTGGAGCAAGACGGAATCCGATCAAGCTCAAAAGAAATCTTTAATGGTACAATGTTTTAAACACATTAGGGCGGGAAATGGCAGGGGCGGGGAGAATCCATAATGCGACCAGACATCAATTATGACATAGTT
>CM052703.1:88647776-88668194 GCA_028551405.1 Uromys caudimaculatus | reverse complement strand
TGCAGCAGATATGCAAAAGGCCAAGGCCTTTGTCTCCAACAAGAGTTAAACAGAGAATTCTCAACTGAGGAAATTTGGAGGGCTGAGAAGCACCTAAAGAAATGCTCAACATCCTTAGTCATCAGGGAAATGCAAATCAAAACAAGTCTGAGATTCCACCTCACACCAGTCAGAATGGCTAAGATCAAAAACTCAGGTGACAGCAGATGCTGGTGAGGATGTGGAGAAAGAGGAACACTCCTCCATTGCTGGTGGGATTGCAAGCTGGTACAACCATTCTGGAAATCAGTTTGGCGGACCCTCAGAAAAATGGACATAATACTACCTGAGGACCCAGCATTCTGGAAATTCTGATGCACAGTCTTACTTTCAAAAAACAACAACGGGAGACTGTTCTGCCAGGTGAATGCTGGGTAAACAAGCGGCCGTCTCACCCTGCGGACTGGGGGAAGCAGGACTTGGCTCTTTGATTGAAAGAGAAGAAAGAGCACTGCTGTGGAGCATTTGAAAGGACTGGGGCAGAAAGCATTTCCAGTAAAACGTGAGTCAATGCTGGAGGTAAATAACCAGAACTGAGAGGCTGCTCTGAACAGACTCAGCCAGAGGAAAGGCATAGGGTTAAAAGTGGAGGTTGAAGGCCCGGTGAGATGGCTCAGTGGGATAAGGCATTTGCCATGCTAGCCTGACCACCTGAGTTCAGTTCCTGGACGCCGCAAACATGAGGGGCGAGAACAAGCTCCACAAAATTGTCTTCACACACACACACACACACACACACACACACACACACACACACACACACACAAACACGCATGCACACTTTTTTTTTTTGAAGATGTGACAGGAGCACTTTGCAGGCTTTTTTCTCACTTATCTCTGGTTCACAGTGTTACTGATAAGTGGAGTTTGTTACCATGAGCTAAATGTTTATGTTCCCTTGAACTCTTATGTTGTATCCTACCCCCCAAAATGATGGCACTTGGACATTCTAAGGGTTAAGTAGGTCTGTCCACCATGAGTGGATTAACATCTTTATGAAGAAGGAAGAGAGCCTATCAGAAGGCAGAGACAGTCTGACCTCTGTAAATTCAAAGCCAGCCTGGTCTACATGTAAAACCTTGTCTCAAAAACAAACAAACAAACAAACAAACAAACAAAGAAACAAAAAAAAACATAGAACTGGATGGGCAGACAGAGCATGCCATCTAGCACATGAGTGTGCATTATGAAGCAGCTGTGTATGAACCACAGAGTGAGCACTTACTAGTCACTGAATGCAGCGGCACCTTAATCTCAGCCTCCCAGCCTCCAGAACCATGAGAAATAAATGCTTATTGTTTAAGACTCTACAGTATTTCCTGCAGCAAAACTAAGACAGTTGGCAACTCACAGCAAAAGGACTTTGCAGACAGAGTTGATAAAGGTATACCTGGCAAGGCTAGAAAAGATGATTGTACAGAATTCAGAATGCTGCTGTAGTTAGGTGGGTGTGGTAGTTGACACGCCTACAGCCTCAGCACTTGGGAAGTGGAAGCAGGAGTCTGAAGTTGCGGTTCTGGGGACTGAGCTCAGGGCTTCATGCCTGCATGGCAAAACTCAGCTGATGGAGCCACGGCCCTAGCCCTGTGAATTGTTTTAAAGAATTAATTTAGTATTTCAAGGTAACAATGCTTCCTCTGGTATCTACTACACTGACCCAAAGCAGGCTGGAGTTTGAACATGGATTCTTCCTGAGACGGCCTCTCTACACAGCCACCACAAAAACCATCAGCTCAAGTTGATCTTCTCCCATCTCTCCAGAGTGGCAGTGTGACAGGACTTAAATGTGCTAATATTTGGGAGAAGAGTTCTATCTAGCTCCAGAGGCAGCATGGAGACCAAAACCCTAAGTCCTTCCCAAGCTTCTTAGTCAAAACTTCGTGCTTTCCCTGGGGGCATGTGTGGCTGCAGCTTGGCAGAGCATGAAGACATGCTGGCACAGGGTTCACATCAGAGTGTGATTACAGGAAAGAGCAGAGGTGAGCATCTACTTGTATAGGTGGGTCCTGTGGGTCTTTGGAGACTTTCCTGGGAGGCCCTCATGACAGTCATCCCCAGTCCTTCTGTAAATGCTGTTACAGGGACCCATTACCAAATCAGGTTGTGGCCTAGGAAAAGAGGAAGAATGGAGCGGTTGACTAAGAAGAGGAGCATCCAGTCCCTAACAAATGCTAAAGCCTCGTCTAAACCTCGTCTCAAACAAGGCTATTTCACACTGGAGGGAGGAGAGAACAAGCCCAGCATTAATGCATTGGAGTTAAAAGAGTTAGGTGGAGGCCAGGTGGGCAGAAGGTCAGAGAACATGGGCAGATCCAGAAACTAAAATGTTCTGCCAGTTCTTACCTGGTAAGCACCTTTGCAAATTGCTCTAGGTAACCTAACACTTGCTGAAGGAGCCCCATGCAATACTAAATATTCAGAGACTTTATGTTATAAGAAAAACAATAAGCTGTGAAGCTGGCGAGATGGCTCAGCAGTGAAGAGCACTGGTTGCTCTTCCAGAGGACTGGGGTTCAATTCTCAAAACTCACATGGCAGCTCACAACCATCTAGAACTTCAATCCCAGGGGATCCTGTGCCCTCTTCTGGCCTCTTTTGGTACTGCACACATGTCTTCACAGATCTAAATGCAGGCAAATCACCAATATACATAAGATAAAAGAAAAAAAGAAAACAATAAATAGGCCAATGAGATGAATCATCTGGTAATACACTTGCTGAGCAAGCCTGACAACCTGAGTGGGTCCCCAGAATCCACTTAAAGGTAGAAGGAGAGACTGATCCCATGAAGTTGCCTTCTGATCTCCACAATGGGGTATGGTGTGTGCCCCTCAATAAATAATAATAATAATAATAATAATAATAATAATAATAATAATAATAATAATTTTAAAAAGAAATATATAATGGCTTTTTAAAAGTAAATAAGTCTGAAATACACTTGGGAGGAGTTTCATTAAAATACAGAAGCTTAAAAATTTTTAGTATTTTCCACTAAGAGAGAATTTTGCCCCCTGTCTTCTGAAAATTTATTTGTGGATCCAATCTCATTCTTTCCCCAGCATCTGTAGAGAGATTTGCAGGTAACACAGCTCCTGAGACAACATGGGTGCAAAAACCATATCAAGTGCAGAAGATAGTGTTGACAGCACCTCTCTTTGTCCTCCGGATCTTTATATCTCTTCTCCACAAAATTTCTTCTGAGCTTTGGAGATGATATAGCTGTCTCATTAAGGGCAGAACATTCAACAGACACTTACTCGCAGCTCTTTGACCAGTTATGAGGCTCTCCATTACCCATTGTCCACTGCAAACAAGGACTTCTCTGACAAGGACAGAGAGCAGCACTAATCTTGGGTATAAACATAAATATTGAGAAGACAATTTGACCCAGTGTCCATTTAGCAAAGCAACAGAAATAGATTCCCCCTGCCCACTATCTCTTAAATTATGGAATTTTGACCAGGTTGACAGTATCAGGCATGAATTGAGGCCTGTGGAGCAGGCCTCAAGCATAAATAAAAACTGTTGGTTACCCACAATAACAGGCATGCCACTATTGCTCCAGTGGGCAAATCTTGCCTGTCAGATCAGTAATGGAGTTTACAGAGTTCACAGCTGAGGAAGGCAGCTGCTGATCCGTGTCTCGAAGCAGCCTGCACGGCATCTTCCCACACTCTGCAAGCTAGTCAACAGGAAAGAAGCTTCCATCTCAGTTCCAGCCTGATTTCCTGTGTTCTGCCACCAAGTTATATAGTATCTTTATCAACAGAGTCTTACCACCGAGTTCTGGTGGGCAAACGAGAACAATGGTAATGCCATGTATTGTTTAGGGGGCCCTTGAGGCCTCCCTGACCAACAACCCTGAGACGGGTATCCCACATCTGGCACTGGGATTTTCATTTAATAACCTGTACCTACTGGGAGCAGCATTTTCCCTCTGTTTGGGGAGGTGGAGGGTATCTCCAGGATGAAGCAGAGACTGAAAATAAGGGAGGCACTCAAGAATCAATGGGGGTGACCTTAGCTGTGACTCACAGCATTGGGGATATGGAACCTGAAGAGGCCACCTCCTATAGCCAGGCATGAACTCCAGTGGAGCAATAGGACCAACCTATCCATAAAACTTTCAACCCAAAATTTATCCTGCCTACACAAAATGTAGGCACGGGGGATGGAGCAGAGATTGAGGGAATGGCCAGCCAATAATGGGCCCAACTTGAGACCCATCCCATAGGCAAGCACTGATTCCTGACACTATTAATGATTGTCTTATTTAGGGTTTTACTGCTGTGAACAGACACCATGACCAAGGCAAGTCTTGTAAAGGACAACATTTAATTGGGGCTGGCTTACAGGTTCAGAGGTTCAGTCCATTATCATCAAGGCAGGAACATGGCAGCATCCAGGCAGGCATGGTACAGAAGAAGCTGAGAGTTCTACATCTTCATCTGAAGGTTGCTAGCAGAATACTGGCTTCCAAGCAGGTAGGATGAGGGTCTTAAAGCCCAAGCTCACAATGACATGCCTATTCCAACAAAGTCACACCTACTCCAACAGGGCCACACCTTCTAATAGTTCCACTTCCTGGGCCAAGCATATACAACCATCACAGTGATAGATACTGTTTTGCTTGCAGACAAGAGCCTAGCATGGCTGTCCTCTGAGAGGCTCCACCCAGCAGCTGACTCAGAAAGATGTAGACACTCACAGCCAAACATTGGATGGAGCTTGGAAAAATAGGAGGAAGGATTGCAGGCCCCAAAGGGGATAGAAACTTGACAGGAAGAAAGACCAACAGAGTCAACTAACCTGGACCCTTGGGGCTCTCAGACTGAACCATCAACCAAAAAACATACATGGGCTGGACCTAGGCCTCCTCGCACATATTTAGCAGATGTGCAGCTTGATCTTCGTGTGGGTCCTAAACAACTGGAGTGGGAGCTATCCCAAAAGCTGTTGTCTGTACATGGGATATGTTCTACTAGGTGGGCTGCCCTTGTCTGGTCTCAGTGGGAGAGGAAACGCCTAGCCTCACAGAGACTTGAAGTGGCGGGGGGATATCCGGGGAGGCCCACTTGTTCAGAGAAGAAGGAGGGGGAGGGGAGAAGGATTGTGGGAGGGGGTGACCAGGAGGGGGACAGTAAGAGGGATATAAAGTGAAATAAGATTAATAAAAATAAATTTAATTTTTTTTAAAAAAGGTACCTCTGTTTAAACATTTTAATCACATTTTTAGCTACCTTACAAAAAATTAGTGTGTTTCCACAGGCTTTTACATACATCCTTAGTTTTGGTTAACCCTTCACTACCTGCTCATGGCCCAGCGCTACCTCCATCCCACATAAATCTTTCCACTTTCAGTTAAAAATCTTTTCTATAATGAAGCCAGTATGTTTCATGAGAGCAGAAATCCTAATATGTAGAATAATAGCTAAAACTGCTGACACAGAGTGGTATCACATCTGAGCAGAGTTGTCCCAGGCAGCACTGGTGGCATGACATGGCATGACAGCTCACGGGAACCTAAGTATTCCGAACTTTTTGCCATTGCCAAGCTTCTCTTGACCCCATCCATATCTGGGAATGTGAGTCTGACTGGGTAGTGACCCACAGTTTAAGAAACTGCGACTTACATGAAGAGTCGGTTCAGAAGCAAATCTGAGCCCAGACCATGAGGAAGGGGTGAGTGATGGAGGTTCAGGCGAGGATGTGGTGTTCGATACAGCTCTGAGACGGAATAGAAGACATGTGACAAGGATGGGCAGCATGGCAGAGACTGGATCTGGAAGAGAGCCCGATTCTAAGAGAGAAGCTTTCTGCACAATGCTGCATTACATGGTAGTGTATACGTGGGCCCCCCCCACTGAGTTGTGTATCTCATACACATTCCCTCTTCCTTATATGAGCAGTCACTCCTGGAAGTCTCAGCATTAGATAGAGTTTACTTGCAAAGATTTCACTGAGTCTGAGGGATGTTGGCTTTATTGGGAAAGTACTGGCAGACAATCAAGGCTCCTAAGCAGAAAAATTGCATAGTAACTTGGCACATTAGCTCATCACCATGGCTACAGTGTAGATAATAGACAGAAGGGATCTGAATAGAGATTGACCGTCAGGCCAGACACCTTCACTGTGCCATTAATTTACTCAATCAATAACTAAATGCTGTCACTTCTACATCATATATATATCTCCACTGACACTATTCTAGCCCTGTATATTCTCCCACAAATCTCTATAACAGCCTTATAATCCATCGTGTGCCTTTGAACTTAGTCTTGGTTCCCTCTGATCTAGCCTTCACCTGGCCTCCAAGGGCGGGGGGGAGTTCTGCTTAAAACACAGATTTACTGAGGTTGCTCACTTCCCAGTCTATGTGTCTCTTACTGCTCTTACGATGACTCCCATAAGGCTTGGTCCGCCCTACACAGTTGACAAGGTCTGGGTTCTCCTTGCGGTGCTGAAGAAGCCACTGGTCCATTCCCTAAATTTGCTTTTCCATTCAAGGGTGCTCATCTCTGCAGCTGCTGGGGCATTACCGCCTCCCAGCTCGCAGCTGAGGCGTTCTGTACGAATTGTCCTGGGCCTGAGGAAGCAACCTCATCAAAACTATATGCCTTCATCAGGGAATTGATTGAAGAGTGTCTGGGCAGGGACCTCTTGCCACAGTGTAGGGTGTACCTAATGAGCTCTTGTGGTGGTTAATCTACATTGTCTACTTGATCAAATTCAGAGTCACCGTGGAAACACACCTCTGGGTGTGTCTATGAGGATATTTTCAGAAAGATTTAAGTGAAAAGGGAAGAGTCACCCTGAATAGGCTGTGTTTCTGGACTGAATAGAAGGGAGAAAGGAACTGAACACCTGCATTCATCTCTGTTTCCTGACCATAATGCTATGGGACCAGCCGCCTTGTGCTCCCACCACCATAACTTCCCAGTAAGTCACACAGTAAATCAGAACAAACCTTTCTCTCCCTGAGGTGCTTTTCTTAGGCATTTTGTCACAGCAACAAGACACATAACTACAACAGCCCATCCAGACTCCAACCTCCTCATGGAATCACTTGAGACCTGTATTACAACCATATTGCAATTCAGCTCCTCTTTCTACCTGATCTTCTTCCCTTACTCTCTCCCTTCATAAGATTGTTCCAGAAAGCATACCCTCAGAGACATCTTGTTTGTGAATTGGCCTCAGAGTCTATTTCCTGGAATTCCTAAAGCACAGCACTCTCCTGTCACTATAGAAATGCAGCCTTCACATTAGCTCCTGAGTCCACTAAGCCATGTCTAGGTCATTGTTTTTTGCATGAGGTGCTGCTTCTATGTCAGGGACTTCTTCTTCTCCTTCTCCGTCTCCTCCTTCTTCTCCTTCTCCTTCTCCTTCTCCTTCTCCTTCTCCTTCTCCTTCTCCTTCTTCTTCTTCTTCTTCCTCCTCCTCCTCCTCCTCCTCCTCCTGTCCTCCTGTCCTCCTCCTCCTCTTGTTCCTCCTCCTCCTCTTCCTCCCCCTCTTCTTCCTCCTCCTCTTCCTCTTCTTCCTCCTCCTCCTCCTTGTGGAGTTAATGTCTGTCCATCCTTCAGGACTCAATTAAGGTTTTCTTCCTTTGAGAGGTCATCCCCGATTTGCTGAGCCCTGCTTGATACTGTCAAACCAATTGGTGCCGCCCTTACAACTATGTAATTATAAGAATTATGGTACACTGAACTTATGTACCCATGTAATTGACTCATCTATTAGGGCAAGGAATTTGTGTGCTATGTTTGTCCTTGTATCCCTAGTGTATAGTCCAATACCTGGAACACAAATAGGTAGCAAAAACCATTTCCTAAACAAAGAAAAAGTAGGAAATGTCCTTAAGTGAGATGTTAACAGGATTAAAAAAGGGATTATATATATTTTGGTTACTGACTAAATAGGTATAATCCAGGATAACACCTCCATTTCTGCATTTGTTAGAGATAAAATATGACACTGTTGGCTGAGAGAAATAATTCTCAAGAAAGTTTTACAAAAAAGGTAAATGAAAAACAGGCCACATCTGTAGTGTTTGGCCCATATCGAGCACGAATGTCCAATAGGAAGGTTCTTCCAGCAAGTCCCCTTTGTCAGCTCCTTCTGACCAATAACACCCTGTACCCCATGTACATTATAAGTTGATGCTTATATTGGGTGTTGTGGGTTTCTAGAACAAAATACCACAGACCTCTGACTTAGATAATAGACATTTAGTTTCTCTCAGTTCCAGAGGCTGAAAGATCAAGATCAAAGTGTCAACATGTTTGGCTCTCTGAGGCCACCGTCCACAGCTCGCAGATGGCCATTCCTCAGTGTCCCCACACAGCCTTCTACCTGTATCTGTACCTATGTCTAAATTTGCTCTCTTTATAGGAACATTAGTTAGATGAGTATAGAATCCACCTCAAGAATTAACTCTAACTTTAACCACCTCTGTCTGCAAATACAGTTGCATTCTGAGGTCATACAGACACGCATGCAAACAGGAATCTATGGACACAGTTCAGCTCATAAAAATAGTACACTGTTTCCTCTGCCCACATCCATTGCCCGAGGGGCCGCTCAACCCCTCCTCTCCACCAGAGCACCTATGTCCAAAACAACCTCTCCCTCAAAGTCCCAGATTTCCACATGTTCTAGAACAGATGAAAAAGGGGGCTATTCTGCCGGGGGGGGGGGGTAGGTGATAGAAAGACCTGAAAGAGAAGGATGAACAAGAATTTGTAGTTACATTGGGAGAAAATATTCTAGGTTGTACATCCTTCCACCCGCTAATTCAAGCATAGAAACCGCCACATTGTTAAATTTTGTTGTGAACTTTGGACACAGTCGGATGTGGTTCTTGTGGAGGATGAATGGGGGCAGTGGTAAAAGTTGAAGTAAGAAAGGTTGGCCAAGGTCATGTTGTAAAGAGCCTCTTTCAATTTGCCATAAATCAGTCAATGCTTTATCTGGAGATGAACATGGGGAATTAGAGGCCGCTGCAATCACTCATGCAGGAAACAAGGCAATTACTTGTAAGAGGTTGGAAGATTGGAGCAAGACATTAAGGCAATAGCTATTAGGTGGGGGTGGGTAGCAGGAGTGGTGAATGATGAATAAGTGGATAAAGGCTGGGAAAGAGAGAAAGGAATCAAAACGGAGAGAAGAGAAAGCAGAAAGTCTCTACTCACACCTTCATCAGGAGTCTGTCTCCCCTATGGGGTTCTGTTGAGCTTGTTCAGGCCCCCTTGATCAGGGAGATTTTTCTTCTTTACAGACTTTCTCAGAGTTGTCCAGCATTTCTCAGCACCGTGAAAGATGCTGGAAGCTAGAAAAGCTCTAGACAGCAAGCAAGCGGTTAATTAACATGAAAAAGATGTAACAGATGGAGCCACCAATGATGAAGGTGGCTACCTGATCAGTCACTTACGGAAGGCACTTAGAAGAGAACAGAACTCACAGATCTAGGACCTGGATCCATCCACACTGAGGAAACAGCACTGGGTCTCTAAGAGTTGGAGTGTTTCCTGTTAGGATACTGAATCAGGAAAGCCAAAGAGCTTGGTTTTTATAGAGGAACAAGGTGGGTCACAGTACTTGGTCACTATCCTTATTCATAAGCTTAGAGTGATAGTCAAGCCTAGAGGTTAGATGTGAAGAAAACACTAGACAAGGCGAATGACTTTCTGTCTGCTGTAGGCTAAGGCCTAGTAGGCTGTCTTTCCATCCTCATGAACACAGCAGCTACTCAGTAGGATTGCTATGAGCAAAACTAGACACAGCAAGCCAGTCTGTGTCAAAGCTGGGACAGTCTCCAGGGTAAACTTACCTTTTCTTTTTGACCTCTCTTGTCACAAAAACCAGGAATCTGTCCTCTGGCTCACTTGTTCTAAGGTTTAGAGGTGCTAATATAGGATGTGTCATCTCTGTTTGGGATTTAAAGGAATAAAAATCTCCAGAATAGAACAGTTATGCTCAGTCAGAAATTAGGCTTTTCCCTGTGAACCTAATGACTACAGAGAGAGCCAAGGGCCTGAGTCACTAACAGGAAGAGACAGGAGTCCCTTCCAAGGTTGTGTCAGGCTGGAGTCCACACCCTCCAAAAAACCAAGAGCAACAGTAGGCAAGAGTGAGCCTGAGGACTTGGGAAATAGCTGAGGTTTAAGCAAGGAGATACCTCTTCACTAATTGCCTAGATTCTTTAGGCTTCACTGTGTGTGTGTGTTTCCTTGTTAAAAAAAATAATAATAATGTATGCATTTTATAGGAAGAGCAGGGGAGGGAGGGCTGCGCACTGTCACACACACAGAATTAATTGTGATATACTCAAGCACTTCCTCCACTGAATCTTTTCCATCCTAACTTAAAATCCCATAGGGAGAACTTGAGGCATTTGTGGAAGAAAATCAGCAAAGTATGAGGTATTTTATTTAAAAAAAAAATACCTAGCACAAGACTCTTTGGGGAGAGCATTCCCTCTTTGATAAAAAGACTGAATCAGGCAGATGTTTTTCAATTGATGCTGGAGATGGAAATCAGGACGGTGGGCTTGTTGTTGAGTGTTTATTGCTGATCTGTGTCCTCAGCCCTTCAGAATTTTTTAAATAACCCACCAATTTCAATATGTGCTGTCCATATAGCTCTAGGTCTAGGGCTCTCCACTGGAGCATGGTAGACTGACAAGGGGCCAGAGCCTTAGAGAAAACTGACTCTCTCTTTGACCAAGATGCCATTGGCTGTCCATAGCGCCTCCATTAGGGGTGAGGGCTCACTGAGCTTCCTACTCCATGCTGGAAGATGGTTGACGTGATCTGGTGCAGGTCTTGTGCAGGCAACCATACCTTCTGTGAATTAATGTGTGCAGAGGTCCTATCATGTCCAAAAGATGCTGTTTTCCTCTAGTCCTCTCCAAAATCTGGCTTTTAAAATCCTTCTGTCCCCTCTTTCCTGATGGTACTTGAACCTTGGGGAAGGGCTATGACATAGATGTCTCACTTGTAGCTTAGTTTGCTAGTCACTGATTTCTTGGTAGTTTGATCAGTAGTGAGCTTCTGTGTTAACCACTATCCATTGGGGGAGAGGATCAAATGCAAACTCAGGTCTTCTGACTCCTGACCAGGGCTCTTTCCATATTCCATCAATGTTCCAATTTGCCCTGTTTTTTAATGTGATTCACTAAAAACGCAAAATAAAACTGAACAGAACATGGAGGTGGGGTCCTGAGCCTGCCTATGGAAAATGTGGTAAAGGTAGGCAGGTTGGAAGGTTTTATGGGTTTGCTCCAGCAATGTGATTTCTCTTCAGCTGGACTGAGGGTCCTGTTTCTAGGCTACTGCTAATGGGAATTCTGACACTGATAACTGAGGAAACTCTGGGACTTCCTCACCGTGGGATTACATTTCCTGATGACTTAGTGTTCCATGTACCACTTCATCAATCACTCATTCTCCTCCTAAGGAATTTCTTCTGGGTCTGGAGAGGTGGCTCAGTGGTTAAAAGCACTTGCTGCTCCTGCAGAGGACTGGAATCCAGTTCCTAGCATCCATATCAGAGAGGTTGTAACTCTGGATGCAGGAATCTCTGAGGCCACCTTCTGAGCACTGTGGGCCCCAGGCTTTCATGCATACACATGCACATAATTTTTAAAAAAATCTAAAAAAAAAAAAAAAGAAAAAACTTTCTTCTAAGATCAATCCTGATAATTCTCAGCTATTGGCCTGGGTAGCCAGGCCTGTAGCCCACTGTACCTGCCCACAGAGCAATGCAGCCCTGTACACTTTTCTGAGATGGCATAGACCAGTGTTCACATTTCCTTGCTATGCCTTTAAGAGTTACAAGAATGCAAGAAAGAGAGGTGGGTTCTCCTAACAGAGCTTCTTGGAAAAGATCCTAGTTATTTCTGCCAGAAACTGAACTGAAATTCCAACCCTGAGACCTTGGGGGTGGCCTGTGTTGAGCTAGGCCTATGATTGGACTGATTGTCTATTAGGGAGGAGGGAACCAAAAGGAAAAGAGATGGGGGAGGGGAGAGGAGAAAAGACCTCCCCACCCCTTCCCCAACCCATACATTCTGAACCTGGAAGCAGTAAGTAGCCACTAGCCTGGAGAGGGTCTGTGCATGTCCAAGCTGAGAGCAGCAGATGCTGGACTCTGGGAGCTCTCTGCAAACAAGTGAACAAGTAAGGCCTGCAAAGACTGACTTGCCAACAGCTGGACTTGATCACCAGCTTGAAACTGAGATCACTCACTGGGTAGAATAACAAGCGGACTTTGTTCTCTCTGGCTATGCAAAGTGTTGTTTTCCAAGGAATTGCCACAGCAGCAGACAGAAAACCGGAGATCACCACCTGGACCCTTGAGTCATTTTAGAAAACCAAAGTTCCCGGGAAGTGTGCAGGATGGTGGTGGCCCTTCAGGGAGCTTCTGCCTCACTGGTTCTCCTCCTTGCAGCATTTCTGCCCCCACCACAAAATGCCCAGGACCCAGCCATGGTACACTACATCTACCAGCGCTTCCAAGTCTTGGAGGTAGGTGACGTGTCTTCCCTTCACTGGGAGTATGCCTCTTGGACGTCACTCTGTTGTACCCCCACTTTCCTGTCAACTAGGGTGCATGCCTTCCAGATACAAAATGAATCACTGCTAAGATCACATTTACAGATATGCATAGGTTAGCAGTTCAGGATACCACCTCCTGTGCAGACTGCTCCATCATGAGACCTCCAGTGTGGCTGCACTCTGTACTTTCCCCTGGCAGTTTTTCTTACCTATAAAATGGACATAGTGGTAGAATTTAAGTTCAAATGATATTCTATGGATTTAATAAAGAGATTTCAACTTTGACAAATTTGGAATGTTTTATTTGGGCCATTCATCCGTACTCAGAACATAGCCTAAGTCGCTGAGTAAATTTCCAGGATGTTGAACAGTTAAAACCAAATAGTTCAGTCTTCAAAGTCTGAGAATAGAACTGTAGACACGTCTTCTTCATCTTTTACTGTATTGGGTTGCTAACTGGTTCTAGTTTTTCTCTTTCTTTTCATGATAAACTGTTAAGTGACTATAAAATAATGTGTTATATACGGTGACTCACCATAGATTTTTGTTTTTTATTCCTAACTAGACTTGGGTTTGGAAGGGAGGATTTTCTAGCAATGTTAAACAGACAGCATTTGATGTGGAAACCTTGTTAGAACAGTTAAAAACCTGGGGCCAGGAATGTGGCTCAGCTGGTAAGTACTAGCCTAGCATGCACAGAGCCTTGGGTTCAAGGCCCATCACTGCATAAGCCAGGCATGTTTTGTAATATCATCTGTAACAGCAGGATTCAGAGACTGGAGGCAGAAGGACCAGGGGCTTCAGAGTCATCTTTGGCTAAACAGGAAGTCTGAGGCCAGTTTAGACTAACAAAACAAAAAACAAAAAAACAAATGAACAGAAGTTGATATTTTTATAGGCCAGTCAGGTTTTTAGGGACAAATGTAACCGTCTACCTTGCAATGCTCTTATACAAGTTAAATTGGCATATTATGCATCTTCTGTTTAGGACACTCTCATCTCAAACATTGATTTTCTATCTTTTCCTGGGGAAAAAAAATCTGTAAGTCCAAATGATGGGGCCATCTATCTATAGTTTCAGTAAAATAAGTGCACAGAACAAACAATCCAAATGCAGTTTCTCATACTGTCCATACAGCAGGTGGAGGCCTGGAATCTGTAGATAAAGCGCTCCCAGCTCCTGGGCCTCATTCTGCAATCCTTGCTCCCTTCCCGGACACACTGCCAGCCTCACCTGCTTAAAATGCTGAAACCCTGCTGGGGCTTTAGCACCAGCTAAACCCCTGTGCATTGTTCTGTGGTCCTGCGAAAGTGTGTCTACAGACAAACTTCCTTGTAGCATTTCTGCACCCCTGTAGCTCTGTAGCTGTGTAGATATGTTCTGTAGAAAATAAAGATATGCCCTTCTTTGACCACTAGGTTCTGGCCTGAGGGTGAAGACAAATCCCAGGTAGCAGCATTTCTGGCCAATGCAGAGGCTTGACAACACGGGAATACAGGGCTTGTTCTGCATGGGGGACATGGGGGGGGAGCAAGAAAGGGGAAATCAAGACTTGGGAATTATTGATATCCATTGTCTCTCTGTCTCTGTTCTCTGTCTTTATCTCTCTGTCTCTCTCTCTCTGTTTCTCTCTCTCTCTCTCCCCCCCGCAACTACTTTTCCTGTCTCTATCTCTCTCTTTCAAGTGCTCCCTCCCTGCCTGATTATGAGTAGAACATTTTCTGTTTGTGAAGAAGATTTTAGTCAATGTTGCCAAGTGAGCTTTAACTATTAACTCTGACCCAGCAGTCCCATTTCCGTTCACTAATTCTTCCATTCACCAACAATTCATTGACTATTACTCTATCCTTAGTTCTGTGCCAGATGTGAGAGAATGGAACTCCCTTCTGGAAATCTAGCCTAAGACTATAGCTAAGGACATAAAAAATGTAAATACAGAGGGTTTTTTTTTTCCTTAACATTGAGTGAAAAAATTGAAAACTAAATGGACATTGAAAGTTGTTTAATGGAATTTCAATGTAATGAGAAGCTGCATTTTATTAAAATTATGTTACATACAGATAAATAACTTGTACATACACACAATAGAATGTTTGTTGTTCAGCCTTGAAAATGAAGCTCATTCATGACACTGTAAAGGAACTTGCAGGATCTTATGCTAAGTGAAATAAGCAAGCCCCAAGAAGACAAACACTGAATGAATGATTTACTATACATCTAATCTGAAAATAATGAACTCATAAAAATAGAGAAGTATAGAAATTAGGAGATATTGATCAGAGAATACAAACTTTTAATTAGAATAAGTTCTGAAGGTAGACCAATGGCTCCATTAGAAAACTGTGCTGTGCAAGTGTGGGGACCTGAGTTCAGACCCCCAGCACCTACAGCAAAGTAAGGTGTAGAGATGCCCATCTGTAAGTCTGGTGCCATGGAGGCAGATACGGAGTTCTCTGGTGCTTACTGGCCAGGCAGTCTACACAGCCAATGAGCCTCAGATTCAATGAGAGACACTGCCTCAAAGCATAAGATGTTGATATGATTGTGAAAGATACCTAGTATTTATCTGTGCACCTGCATAGACACAGACACACAGACACAGACACACACACACACACACACACACAAATACACACAAACACAGCCACACACACACACACAAGCACACACACATACAAGTACACACATAAGCACACACACACAGACAAGCATACACACACACACACGAAAGAAAGAATATGTTCAAGAGATCCATTGTACCTATCATTACTATAGATAATAACAATATACTGCATACCTGGAAATTAAAAGAATGGATTTTTTTATCACCTCAAAAGTAAATATGCAAAATACAAAATATAAAGAATACATATGTTAACTTGCTTGATTTTAGCCATTCCACATCAAAATACCATATGTACGACAATTGTATAGTAGTTTCATTTGTTAATTAAATAATATAGTCAGCATAAAAAATTAGTGTGTGCTATAATGATATAATAATATTTATTACTATAATTATAATAAAATAATGGTATTTAAATATTTACAATATATTAAGAAATTAAAATAAACAGATATTTAGAAAATCACATGTAAATATATTTTATATGCATCATGAAATACATTGGAAAACTTAAAAACCAGTATAGTTTTAAAAACTAGTATAGTTCAATAGTACCCATGAATTTATGTTTATGGGTTATCTTCCCCATTTTGATTATTTATACTTATTTAATAATATTTTTCTAGGAATGATAATTATTTGTAGTACTTGAATCATTTAATTTGGTAACTTTGATAATTTATTTTCTTTTTGAAGCAAGGGCTGGAAAAATGTGCCCAAACAACAAGGGCATATATTCAAGACTTTCAGGAATTCTCAAAAAACATATCCATCATGCTGGGGAGGTGTCAGACCCACACAAGTGAATACAAGAGTGCAGTGGAAAACCTTGCCCTGAGAGTGGAGCGTGCGCAGCAGGAGATCGACTACCTGCAATACCTCCGAGAAGCTGACTTCTGCATTGAATCTGAGGAGAAGACACTGGCTGAAAAGGTGCTTCAAGACGCAGAAGAAGAAAAGAAAATCCGAACCCTGTTGAACACAAGTAAGGAATTCTTCTCCTATCCCTTTTAGGGCCTGTCACATCTGGAGAGATGCCTGCAGTTAGAAAGTGTGAGCAAGTGCTAGTGAGGACCGGGCACACACCTTGTGTGTATGGGCAGGAGCAACTTAGCAGGGGCTGGGTGTCCAGGCAGAATCCCACTTCAAGGAAGTAGTTTTCCTTTCTCCAGTAGTTTCTAAAGACCCTAGGAAAGGCCAGGTCTATGGTTTAAGAGGCAGCTTGGGGGTCCTCTCCGGATAAACTTTGGTTTAATAGAGCCAAGTGGTCCCAGCTCCTTCTAGGGAGGGTGGCAGGCTGGTGTGGGCTACACCAAAAGTCCTGAAAACACTGCTGCTAGTGTAGCAAGTAACAATCTGAAACTAGAAACTGTGACAACCAAACCTCAGGCCTGGGTACTGCAGCATGTTGCTATCTGTGCTGTCTGGGATGGTGGCATTCCGGAATTTGTCCTGTGTGTGACCAATCAGTATCAGTTCTAGGCTGTCACTGATAGTATCTGCTAGCTCATATTATAATAAGCATCACAGCTGAGGAGATGCTTCTGTGCACGAGTCCATTTCATTAAAACAGTAAGAGAAGGAAGGCCCCCACCTGTACTTCGTATTCTGGAAAGACTTCACTGCGAATAAGAAGACTTTTTTTTTTTTTTTTTTTGGTGTTTTGAGACAGTAAAGAGACTATTTATGTACTAATATGCCTTCAAATTTGGGACACTTTAGCAGGAAATAAGAGCACAAACTGAGTCATCTTTGCTTTTAGGGCTTTTCAATGTAACCTGTGGGTCATTATGAGAAGGGTCTTGGGGCTGAGGATGTAGCTCAGTTGGAAGAGCACTGCCTAGCATGCATGAGACCCTGGGTTCCATCCCCAGCATGAGGCAGAGGCAGAAAGATCAGCACTTTAAGGATAGCCTCAGTTATATAGCAAGCTTAGGGCCAACCTGAGCTACATGAGACCTTGTCTCAATTAAAAAAAAAAAATGGGTGAAGTTCTCTGTTAAGTGCAGTGAACATTGGAGACACTTCAAATGATAACACAAGTTATAAAGACGTGTCCATCTTGCCGGGCAGTGGTGGCGCACACCTTTAATCCCAGCACTTGGGAGGCAGAGGCAGGTGGATTTCTGAGTTCGAGGCCAGCCTGGTTTACAGAGTGAGTTCCAGGACAGCCAGGGCTACACAGAGAAACCCTGTCTCGAAAAACCAAAAAAAAAAAAAAGATGTGTCCATCTGCAAATGTGTAGAGCAGAGGGATGTAGGGGCAGGAAGCTGAAGAGTTCAAATCCAGCCCTGTGCTGGCACCAACAGTCACCCTTCCGCTCATTTAGTCGCCTATTTACTGACAGAGATACTGTTCCAGGCAGTGGATACAGATGATGAAATACCATGTGCTCCATGACTCAGCATGAAGTATCTATCACAGGACAGAAAAGAGCTGGTAGATTGAAAGCTATTCAGATTTGAAATCCACACACTTTGGTAACCTGGAGTTGAAAGAAAAAGATAAAGGGGAAATGTGAATCCAGGATACTTCCAAGGTTTGGGCTTAAGTCATTAATTGATTGGTATGAAATCTGTTTAGATAGACAGCCCAGAAGTAGTTTGAAGCATGTTGACTAGGTGGGTTTTCTCTAAGCACTTACATCTTCATTTGATTTCTGTTGCTATAATTGAATCATGCAAGATACTTTATAAAGAATAGAAATTTACTTAGCTTGCTTAGAAGTTTTCTAGGGCCTGGGAACACAACGTGAATACTAATATTGTCTGATCTGGAATAGGCCTGAACTTTCCCACAGGCTCACAGGCAGGCCACCAAGCCCAAATTGTAGAGCTGGGTCTCTGAGGTTTTTCCTGTTCCCTGGCATACTCTCAGACCTGCAGGCCTTGGGGTGACCCTTTTCCTGTTCTAGCTAGACTGCAACAGGGTTCCTGACAGTGGGGTTCATGGTTCCTCAAGTCCCATCCTCTGTTCCACCCTGCAGACACAGGCATCCAGTGTCTGCAAAGTTGCCACTCACAGGGCTGTCACCTCTGGAGTTCTGCTTCAACAATACCTCTTTAAAACTGACCCAACCCCCCCTCGCTGCCTCCGTCTGTCAGAAAGATGCAAGATGGACAGACATGTCTGAATCCTATGCCAGTGTCCTTACTACTTCTCTTACTTCCTAAGTCCCCACTGCTGTCATGAGGCCTTCACACAACTCTGTATAATGCCTTTCAGTATTGTTCACGACTTGTTAGCGACAGCAAAACGATCCGCTCTACTCCTCAGTCCTTTTATACAGAAAAGGCCTTTTGCAGGGCTGGAGAGATGGCTCAGTGGTTAAGAGCACTGACTGCTCTTCCAGAGGTCCTGAGTTCAATTCCCAACAACCACGTGGTGGCTCACAACCATCTGTAATGGGATCTGATGCCCTTTTCTGGTGTGTCTGAAGATAGCTACAGTGTACTCATATACATTAAATAAATAAATCTTTTAAAAAGAAAAGAAAGAAAAGAAAAGGCCTTTTGCAAGGTGACCTGGCTCAATCTCAACTGCTTCTCTTCCTAAAGTATCCATGTAGAGTTCTAACTTAAAGAAATATATTTATATGTACATACAGACACACATATGAGCATTTAACACTCTCAACCACACACACTTTATTTATGTACAACTTATTCTTATACCAGATGACTAATAAATATCCTGATATAATCTCTTCTATATTCAGGAAGCATAGAACAGGGACTCAGCCTGGAGAGAGAGGGCCAAAGAAACTGTTCCTAGAAGAGGGCTGAGTGGTAGAGATCCTGAAGAGCTTAGATTAAGGACATGTGACTTTACAAACAGAGCCTTGTGATTAGTGGTCCCTCAACCTGACCTGTTCTAGTCTGCTTCTCTATTGCTGTGATAAAACACTAACCAAAAAAGAAGCTGGGGAGGAAAGGGTTTATCTGGCTTACACATCCTAATCATAGTCAACTAGTAAGATAATTCAGGGCAGGAACTCAAGCAGGAGTAGAAGCAGGAACGCTGGAGGAACACTGCTTACTGCTTTGCTCCTCATGGCTTGATCAGCCTCCTTATATAGCCCAAGACCACCTACAATAGGCTGAGCCCTCCCACATCAACTGTCAATCAAGAAAATGCCCATAGACTTGCTAACAGGCCAAGCCAAAGGACATGATTCCTCACCAGAGGACCCCTCTTCCCTGGTAACTCTAACTTGTGTCAAGTTGGCAGAAGCTAACCAGCATATGAGCCATTATTTTCAGACAAGGCTAGATTTAGGATGCTAGTTCTAAGCTAGTTTTCCCCTGCACTGCACATATTTTATGATATGCCTGCTCTTATTTTATTGCTGATGTTGTTGATGACGGTCGCAGTGGTGGTAGTGGTGGTGGTTTTTGCTTGACTGTTCAGGTAGAAACTGTTCCATAGCAGTTTTCTAATTCTGTACAACAGGTCGCCATAAATTCAGCAGCTAAAAGCAATATGAATTCATCATTGCAGAGTCCACACGTGGCCTCTAATTGTACAAGCAAGGTCACAAGTTTCCTGCAGCTCTGGCTCCAATGGCAGCTCACAGTATGCCAACAAAAGGACAGTATTTTTCCTCAAGAGGTGCCTAATACCTCTTTGAAGAGTTTTTTTTAAATCTGATCAGATCAGGACTGTCTATCATAGTCATCCTTCTGATTAACTCAGAGTCAATTGATTTGGAGACTTATTAATTACAGAATCCCCGAAACTTTGTCTTCCAATGTCATGTGATCACAGTGTGCACCTTCTCAAAGGTCCAGGTCCTGTCCATGCTCTGGGGATAGAGTTATGTGGAGACTACACAGGACAAGGGATCTTGGGAGCTGCATTAGTTACTTGGCTCATAGCTACAACAGAATACTTGACCAAAGCCACTTTGGGAAGAAAGGATTTATTTTAGCTTTATAGTTCCATGGGATATCGTTCGTTATGGCAGGGACAGGAGCAGCAGGTAGCTGGTTATATTGTGTTCACAGTCAAAGAGTAGATAGCAGCTAATCTCTCTCTCTCTCTCTCTCTCTCTCTCTCTCTCTCCCCTTCCCTCCCTCCCTCTCTCCCTCCCCCTCTCCATTTCTTCCTTCTTTTCTTTCCCTCTCTCTCTGTTTCTCTCTCTCTCTCTCTCTCTCTCTCTCTCTCTCTCTCTCCTTCCCTCCCTCCCTCT
>CM052703.1:88594967-88647276 GCA_028551405.1 Uromys caudimaculatus | reverse complement strand
GTGGCTTGGAAATACCTGTAATGAGAACTGGTGCCCTCTTCTGGACTGCAGGCATACATGCAGGCAGAATGCTGTATACGTAATAAATAAAGGGAGGGGGGAGGGAGGGAGGGGGAGAGGGAAGAAAGGAAGGAAGGAAGGAAGGAAGGAAGGAAGGAAGGAAGGAAGGAAGGAAGGAAGGAAGGAAGGAAGGAAGGAAAGAAAAGAAGAAAGAAAGAAAGAAAGAAAGAAAGAAAGAAAGAAAGAAAGAAAGAAAGAAAGAAAGAAAGAAAGAAACTGTGCCTGTTGTACTTATCACTCAGCACCACGCCTCCAGCACCTAGATTGAGAATCTATCCAGCTGTAGGCTTTGGAAGAGTTCACAGGCTGCATTCTTGAGTGGATAAAAGTATTGACCTCCTTTTAACTTGTAAGTAGCTTTTGAAGAAGAATTCTCGGGGCAGTCAAAACAAGCCATTCTAACAGATTTTATTTTCTTTCTCTAGCCCAGCTCCCTTTGTTGCAAGGAAGCGTGAGAGTAACCTCACGTAACCCTCACCTGGTTGTGTTAAAATAACTCATATCTTTTGTTAGATCATATTTCCAAGAAGTCTGCTGAATATCTGAATGCCTCTGGAATACACTCCAAGTAGATAAAAAACAAATAACTAAACAAACACCCCACTGACTGAAAACTAAAGATAGTGTGTCTATGAGGCAACTCTCAAGGTCCATTGGTTCTTGGTGAGTAGAGGAAAACATTAAGAGAACCATAACTAATTTGTAACAGATGTATTAAGTATACAGGAGGAGACTGAAGGTCTGTCTGGGGGCAGAAATGTAGGAGATCACAAGGGTGCTTGTGTGCATATGTGTGCACAAATCCAGTGTTGCTGCATTCACAAGGCCACCAACACAGGACGTATATTCCATAGAGAGCGCATGCCCGAGAGTCCAGAAAGGTCTGTATACACGGCATTTCTTTTGTTTATTCATTTGAAAATTCTGGGTTGTTTTTTTTTGTTTATTTGTTTGTTCGTTTGTTTGGTGAGGCTATTTCTAGGTACTATGAATATTACCAAAAAAAGTCCCAAATCATGTCGCCTGGTAGCCTTTGGTCCCAGTTAGCATGAAGTCATCTATTCTCTCTCACTCATTTATTTATAGACTCAACAAATGTCTAACTCAATTCCAGATACATGCTGGACTTGTGTAAGGCATCAGGGATGGACACCGGCTATGACCTCACCACTTATAGTAAAACTGGGAAGTTATCCAGACATAGAGGATGGCCATCTAGAGTGAGAGCTGCTCTGATGGAGGGATGTATGAGGTGTCATGGAAACATGTTAAGTTACAGGGGTAAGGTTGCCATGGAGATGGGAGGGGTGGAAATACCCTAGAGCTAGAAAGTAACCCTCAGGCTCAGTTTTAATCATAGAAAAGAGTTCATGAGATGGAGATTGGAGCTGAGAGCATTCTAAGTTGCATGCAGCAACATAGTGGTAGAATGGAGCATGGTATGTTCGTGGAGCAAACTGTTCCATAGCACTCAGGGAGGGCAGGATGCTATGGAAAGGAGGAGGAGGAGGAGGGGGGAGGGTGAGGAGGAGGAGTTGGAGGAGGAGGAGGAGGGGAAGAAGAAGAAGACCAGAGGAGAGCTAAGATCCCCATGAGAATAATGTGAATAGTAGATATTATCTATTAGTAATACATTTTACATAGTCTCCAAATGATGTGTGTATCCTACTGGCAATTATCATGTAATTGACAAAAATCCCATGAGTTAGATATAATCCCCCACCCCCACCCCACCCCCATTTTACATATCAGGAAAACTAAACTCTTTGAGGACAGGTTGCCAAAGCTCATACAACAAAGGAAATGACCAGGGTGACATTCAAACCAACCCTGGGTTTGTACACATGCCAGACCCTCCCACTGTCCCACAGCTGGGCTGAGCAGGGATCATTATGGGGGTGCCATGGCTCAGACGGGATTGAGAAAGGTCACTCTGGACACAGGGTACAGAACAGCCTGCAACAGGAGAGGGTGAGAGCACATAGAAGGTAAAGGCTAGAGCCAGCAAAGCAATGGCAAGGGTGACCACAGAGGCATATAAGCTTGGAGCCTTCTTCCTTGAGAGTAAATAGTTATGCTAGAAGTTTCTGATTTTAGTGAGCGTCACAGTATGAACTATGATCCCATCTCCCAAAAGACTGATTTATTTAAATTCTGTCCAAGAAAAGTCAATAACCTTCTCCTGGTTTTTGAAAATTTACTATTTTATTTTATTTTATTTTATTTTATTTTATTTTATTTTATTTTATTTTTGAGACACAGTCTTATGTAGCCTAGGACTGTCTTGAGTTCACTGTGTCTAAGTGTGACCTTGAACTTAGGATCCTCCTACCTGTATCTACATCTGGAACGATGAGATACCAGGCATGCATCCCCATACCTGGTTGTGTGCAGTGCTGGAATTAGTGCATGCTAGGCAAGAATTCTACCAACTCAGGTCCTCTTTGTTGACTTTTTAACAACAAAATGTCTCTGTGTTGCTCCTATTCCTTTCTGTGGTTCTCGATTGACCTGTCACCATTTCAGCAGACTGTTTCTTCCCGTTATTTCTCAAATGCCTTCAGTCTACTTCCACTGTTCTCTCTTCCTCTGCCCACTCCACCCCATCCCTGAGAGTGCGCTCCCTGTCCCCATCTATCCCTGCCCCACTACTCTGGCTTATACTGCCACCAGGGTCATCTTACTAGAATTATAACACCATCACTTTCCCCCTTAATGGCAACGGCAAGCCCCAGGACAAACAAACATGCTTTTCACAAACCTAACCTACCATAGCTTTCTCTAAATACTTAATTTTTCCCTACAAAAGGAACACTGATGATTAAATAAAACTACAAATACTGTACAGACTATATTGGGGGGGGGGTCACTATGAAGGTAAGGGAGAAGCCCAGTCAAACAGCCATTTTTAGTCTGTCTCAGCTTATTTCCATCCATCTCTGGTGTTCTATGCTGTTTATTTCATCTATTTTAAAAACATAACTCATACATCCATGCATGCCTGCTCTGTGTATGCTTTGTTTCCAAAATCTATCCCAGTGCCTAGAATGAGTGGGAGATCAGGATGCTCTGGCCTGAGCATTTTATTAGAAACTGACGGCAACTGTTTGCTTGGGCTCACATTAGGCCTTTTTTTTCTGTTGTCCATTCTGTAGAAAGCTTTGTTCTGTAGATACTATAGGCCGTTTCCCCCAGGTAAAAACCCTGTGGCTCAGAGAATCTTCCCCCACATTCCTGTTCTACCCAGGAGTCCATGCCACCCTAGACACACAGTTTCCATCTCTGTTCTGTGCCTGAAAACCCTCACCCCACATCAGCTATCTTTTGCCACATTAGTGTAACTCAGCA
The DNA here is from genome assembly GCA_028551405.1 of Uromys caudimaculatus. Lineage (NCBI taxonomy): Eukaryota > Metazoa > Chordata > Mammalia > Rodentia > Muridae > Uromys > Uromys caudimaculatus. Next base: position 88,643,868 of record CM052703.1, on the reverse strand, counting down.
AACCACTCCAAATTTTGATGGGTTAAAGTAACACCCAACTCTTACTTCTCAGGAATTTGCAGTATGGAAGGACTGTTCTGTTGATTTGGGCCAGGACTGGCTTGCCTGCACACCTCCCATCCTTGGCACCTTGCCTAGGAATGACTTGTTGAGGAGGCCTTCTTCTGATATGACGTGGTTGTCCTCCACATGAATTCTGGCTCTCCTGGAGGCTGATCTAGGCTCATTCTTATGATGAATACAGATGTCTCAGAGAGGACAGACGTCCCCCTGGGGACTTAGTTTGGTCATTTTTACCAGATTCTTTTGGAAAGGCAATTTCAAATTCTGGCTCTAGGGTCCACCCTTCCACTGTAAACTCTAGTTGCTTCCGTAATGGACTTTTGGTCCTGATGTTCCTGGAAGCAGAGAGCAAGCAAGATCAGCTTTTAGTTATGCAAATGTGTGCTGAGAACAGGGAACAGATACCTGCTGATTGATGAGTTTGAGGAAATGAAAGAGAACCAACAAGAATGCTCCTATAGAGTTGAGGTGCTGGTGACTATCTCTTAGACCATCACACAGTGAGACAAGATGGAGAGAAGAAGGTGACATCTACTTTATAGGAATGTCAGATGACTTTTTTTTTCTGCAACCAGAAACAGACCCACAATATCATAGCTAGAAATGGAGAACATGTGTACCCTTTTTAGTTGGCTAAGAAACTTATTTAAAAACAAACAAAAGTGGGCTGGAGAGATGGCTCAGTGGTTACAAGCACTTGTTGCTTTTGAGAGGGAATGGGTTTGGTTCCCAGCACTTGATGGCAACATTAATCTGTAATTCCAGCCCCAGGGCATCTCATGTCTTCTGGCCTCCACAGATACCAGGCATGCATGTGGTGCATATACATGCATACAGGCGAAATACCCATACAGGTAAAGTAAATAAATGTAGAAAAATTACAACCAAAACAATGAAAATAGTGTATTTTTTTAAAAATTAAGAATCAACTCAGCCTACAAATGAAAAAATGGATAAAATCAAGGAGTTTACCTTTAGAACCCTGCCATGCTTGGGACCTTGCAATAGGCAGAGTCCTGGTGTAAAGTGGCAGTTGTCTGAGATCAGAAATGCCCCAGATGACTTGCCAGTCCCCTGCTTTGCTTCACATGAATACTGACCAGCCTCAGTGGTCCTGAGCAGTTCTCAGTCAGTCACAGAAACTCCTTTGCCATCTTAAAACTTATTCAGGGATCCAAAGAAGGCATCTTGAGTTTGGCTACAGGTACTGATTTTTGTCACATTCACAGTTAAGCTAAAGAAGTTGTAGCATGTGCCAGATGTTCTTTCAAGGAGAACACAAAATAATGTATGAAACAGTTATGACAGTGTCTTGAATCTTACCACATTTACTTTCTATCGAAGGGATGCTAACAATGTCAACAGATTAGTGTACACTGGATCATAAAAATGTAACAGGCTCAAGAGAAGAAAACGTATTACAGGAAGGAGGTTATGGAGTGCTGGCTTCTTCTAGAAGACAGTGTTGGAAGGAAGTTTGCCCATATTGGGGTGCAACTATAGAAACCTCACAGTGGAAGCTGGCTGGACTCACACTCAGAGTTTAGTCATCTTCCTGGCTTTCAGGAATGTTCCTTGTGTTCTCTGATTGTTGCTGGTGGGTGACATATACCTAAATAAGTGGAGAAGCAAGGGTCAAACCTGTTTACTTTCTCATACTCTACTGCTAATCACCAACAAAGCTGACCAGGTTCTAGGAACCTAGAACTACCTGTAGTAAATGTTTACTGAAGGGCTCTGTGTGCTTATCAAGATCAATACATACAATGTTTGTTGTATGCCAAACCCTACTGTGTAACACATAGCTGAGCTCTCCAACACCACCAAATCGGTGTGGATAATTGAGAAACATCCCGTACAAGGCAGCCTTGCTATTTTCCTGCCATCCATTCATCCACTGAAGCAGAGAGTGAGGCAACCCCTGCTAATCTATTTGTTTTCTAAGTTAGCACAGTAGAAATTGATATCACAACTTTGGGCAGTGTCAAACAATTGCACTATCAACAGCTATTTGTTTCCTGAGTATGGAGCATAAGCAGACAGAGTCTGGATAGTGAGGCAGGTATATATCGTGTCCTAGGCACAGAGTTCGGTTAAGGAGAAAGAAGGTGAGCAGAAAGAGAAAGGGAAAGAGGAGGACCAGGAAGGGGGCGGGGTTAAAGGAGAAGACTGTCCAGCATGATGCCTGTTTTAGTTACTTCTATATTGCTGCCACGAAACACCATGATCACAACAACTTATAGAAGAAAATGTTTATTGGAGTGTATGGTTTTAGAAGGTGAGTCCGTAACCATCATGGTGAGAAGCATGGCAGCAGGCTGGCAGACATGACACTGGAACAGAAACTGAGAGTTTACATTTATCCACAAGTAGGAGGCAGGAAGAGAACTAATTGGGAATACCATGGACTTCTGAAATCTCTAAGCCCAGTGCACACCTTCTCCAAGAAGACCACATCTACTAATTCTTCCTGAACAGTTCCACCAACTGGGGACCAAATATTCAAACATGCGAGCCTAATGGGGGCCATTCTCATTCAGATAACCACGGAACCAATCCTGAAAGAGGGCTATACAGATGGAACCATTTGTTAACTGGGGCAAGAGTAAGGCTTGAGAAAATCAAGGTTTATGACAAAACCTCAAGTAGTAAAAATGCTCATGGCTATAGAAGAATTCTCCTCTTTTTAATAAACTCTTACCAGGTAAACCTACTAGTCCTTGTCTGCTGGTGTCGGCTGTATCTGTCTCCCTTCCCTTTCCCCCCTATTGATATTGTTGTTGTTGGTGGTGGTGGTAGTGGTTTGCTGTTGTTGTTATTGTGGTTGTTTTTGTTTGGGTTATTTTGTTTTGTTGTTTTATTGTTTTGGTTTTTGACACTGGGTTTCTCTGTGTAGTCTGGCTGTCCTGGAACTTGCTGTGTAAACCAGGATGGTCTTTGAACCTGCCTTTGCCTCCACCAGGATCTGTGGCATGCACCACCACCATCACAGTCTCCCAGCTTGAGTCTGGTTTATCGTCATCACCGGGCTACCAAAATCTAACCAGTCAACTCCTTTCTTTCACCTCTTGTATCTATGCCTGGTTGTTTGGGATCTTGAATCTGGGCTGCACTTATAAACCTACTGCATATCTTCTCTGTGTCCATCACTCCACCTTCAGGTGCCTCCCCTTGCTCCCCACGGCAGCCACTTTTCTACCAGAGATGAGCCAATATCTCTAACATCAGATTGAGTCACAATGGAGGAACAAGTCTTACAAGTCTAGCAAGTGTTATTAATAAGGAGGAAAGTACTTTAAAAGATTCAAATAAGTGATATTTATGTATGAACTCATTGGCCTTGGGGTAATTCTATACCAACTGCTTGTCTGAAATTTTGCCTATTAGGGGAACTGCACATCTGTGTGTCCTGGTTTGCAGATGGAACCTTTGCATGCCATTGACTCTGTTAAATAATTTGCATCTTTGTTGGGTTCAAGGGTTTTTAAAAAAAATTATTATTTTCAATCTTTCCTCTATTTTCCCTTGCTAACTATCTGTTCCCAAGAGAAACACAGCAGGTAATTTTAATTTTATTGGGACACTGGAAATTTATGCTCCTTAACTTTCACAATTGATTGTCCTTGATGAACGAATAGAAAGCACCTAGCCTGAACTCATGGTTTTGGTGCTGGCGGAGTAAAGGCTGGATGGACAGAAGGACTTGATTGAGTCCAGCGTCCCCAGGTCTCAGACACTCAGTCCTGAGCGAGCTCCAGCTAAACCTGAAGGAGGGGGGGGACGTAGCAGAAAGACATGGGGGAGATTGTTGTGAGTTCTTTTTAGAGATTTTTTTTTAGCTCCTTAATCAAAACCTTACATCAGCACGTTGTTGTTCTGCTATTTCTCTAAGAGCTCTGCATTAAGAAGGGGAAGTGGGAAAGGGAGGCAAGGGAATGCTCATTCCTTCTATAGCTTACTACTTTTAGATTTTATTTCATTTAAGTTTATTTTTTAGACAGGGTCTCATTATGAAGCTCAGGCTATCCTGGAACTCATAGTGTAGCACAGGTGGGCCTGTAAATTACTATACAGGCCAGGCTGTCCTCAAACTTGCAATCTTCCTGGGTCTGCCTCCTCAGTGTTGGGATTGTATGTCTGCCACTCTACAATTGCTTCTCTTCTGTCCTTTATTTTATTTTATTTTATTTTATTTTATTTTATTTGTGTTTTTAGAGTCAGAATCTCATGTAGCCCAGACTGACATCCAATTGATGTATAGCTCAAAATGACCTTGAACTTCCAATTCTCCGCTCGAAAGTGCTAGGATTACATGTCTATTCTACATGCTCAGTTTTGTGCAGTGCTGGTGATCCAACAGAGGGCTTCATGCATGCAAAGCAGATAGTCTACCAACTTACCTATATCCTTAGCCCTTCTCTTCTGTATTGTAAGTGAATGTTTTCTTATAGGTAAGAAACAAATGGTCCACGTTCTAAGATACAGTCTTTGCATAGCTTAGCTTCAAGTCTCTTCTTTCCTAGCAGGAGGGACAGGCACTGTCCTGTCACACTTGGGAGCCCATGGCCTTCACTAGTCCTTCTCTGGGCACACCAATATACATGGCTCCCAGCCCTTCCTACCACACTAACCTGCCTCTGAGGCTGGCTGGGAGCATCCTGGCTCCCAACTCTGACTTCAGAAAACCCCTTCACCACTGACTAGCTCTGTGACCATTCCAAGAAACTAATGCAAGACTTAACTTGTTTTTACTTGGAAACCAGTGGTTAAAATATGTCATGGTAACTTATTATAAGAATTACATAAATTACTATAAAGTTATGCTGCACAGTACCAAACATATTCTACATATTTGTAAGATATTTAATAACTGCTTTAACTCTGGAATTTGTCGTCTAACATGGAATATCACATGGGTATCTCTAGGAACCCACGGACCCTCCTCTTCCTCTTATACAGTTATTCTATGGTTAAAGCTTAAAGCCCCACTCATTTCTCCTTGACAATCAGCACAGATCAGGGAAGAGCTGTGGCCTCACCTCAGTCAAGGTCAGCTGTGCTCAAGCAGAAATGGCACTTGGGAATCAGGGTGGCTATTCCCTGTCTTCACTCAGCTCTGTATAGCAGAGCTCTTCCTGCCACCTGCTTCTTCAAAGCTTAAACTCCCTGGCTGCCTTTTCTAGAGTCTGGCTTCCTATAACCAGGTCACCCACAACAATGTTGACACATGAAGGCAAATTATCATGCAATTGGAGCATATTAGGAGGACATGGTGGCTCCTGGTAGCTGAGAGATTTCTGTAGCTCTCTTCTAAATCTGGCTTCGGGCACAGTATGATCCAGGTGGGGCCTTTGTGCGTAATCTGAAGAACTAACTTACTGGGACTTGGATCTGTCCAGCTAAGCCTGCTCTCCTTTCATATGTTTTCTTTAGAAAACCAGGGATCCAGTTTTTTTTTTAAAAAAAAAAAAATGAAATAATGGATTTGAAAGTATCTTAAAATCTTTGAAGTGTTTTATGAATGATTATTTACTTAAGATAGGTCTGCAGTTAGAACCCAAAAGGTGCTAGACTGTTTAGATCCTAGAAAAACATCTGAAGTTTTTTATTTTCTTCATTCAACTGCCATTTACTGAGTCCTCAACATGTTGACTTAGACATTTGGGTACAATGCTAAACATGAAGATGAAGGCCCTGTTTTTGGAGAGCCTTGTGAAAGAGGCGGAGAATAAGCCAGTAAAGACACAGATAAAAACAGTGTAATGAGTGGGCTAAAAAATGAAGGAATGTTCCAGGTAGAAGGATTCCAAGTGTAAGATTCCTAAAGCACAAAGAAATCTGGAATGCTCAGAGACCATAACGAAAAAATTGTGTAGTCACAACATAGTGGGCCACAAAAGACAGAGTCTTAATGATAAACAAGGCCCATGCACAGCCTTATAGGTCAGGGCTGAGGATTAGGATGTTATTCTAAGTGTAAGGGAGGAGATAAAGTTTAACATATCAAATCACTCTTACTGCTTTGCAGAAAGTATACTTGATGTGTAGATAAGCAAGCAAGAGTAAAATCAAGGAGATAAATATGATACATTTTAAGTGATCTAGGCAAGAAATGATGAGTCATGATTTGCAGGAGAAGAGTAGGAGGTAAAGGTGAGATATATAATTGAGTTTTTGCAAAAACTATTCATATAATATTTTAATTAATTCTTTTGATAATCTTGTGTATGCATACCATGTATTTTGATCACATTCCTTCCTACTTCTCCCAACTCCTACCAGATCAATCCAAGACCAACCCCTACCTACCTACTTCTGTTCTTTAACAATCACTATTATAATCCCTCAAGTGCAATTTGTACTGTCCATGTGCTCATGGATATAGGGCCATCATTGGAGCATGGTTGACCTACCAGGAGCCGTACCCATAAAGAAAACTGGCATTCCCTCCCTTAGAAACCACCAATTATCAAGAGCTATCTAGTTAGGGATGTGGCTCATGCCCTGAAGCACCATCCCCTTGTAGCGTGTAGTTTTTGCCACCCCACTTTAAGCTCTGGGCAGACTGTGCTACCAGCTCCCACCCAGAGAATACTGGATCTGCGGAAGAAAAACACAGACACACACGCAGCTCAATTTCAACATGCTTTATTGGCTCAATTGCTGGGCTGTTCTAAGCCTTCCTCGGCTATCTTAGTTCAATTGCTGGGTGCTTCTAATCTCCTGTGGCTAGTGTGCCCTTTCTAATACTCTTAGCTCAGCACCTCTTAATCTGCCTTTAGCTTAGTGTCAGGACTACCCCAGGCCCAGTGGCCACTCCATCCTAGATCTCACATGACTGGTAGCTTTTTCTCTCTCTGAAGCATGTCAAATCATCCCTTCTCCTTCTATGTCCTTAGCCTCCTGCAGGGGCCCAGAAGTCCCTCCTCTTTCCTTTTGCCCTGTAATTAGCCCCTGGCATCTTTATTGATCGATCAAGAACCAATTGGGGAACAGGACCTTTACATCAGCACCATCCCCTGCACTCCCTCAGATGGAATATTGATTGGGTTGATCTTGTGCAGGTCTTATGCAGGTAGCATGAGTGCAGTGGTCCTGTCAAGTCCTGATGATAAGGTTTTCTTCCAGTCCTCTCTGACCCCTGACTCTTATAATCTTTCTGGATCCTCTTCTGTGGTAGTCCCTGAGACTTGAGGGGAAGGAGTGTAATATAGATGTCCTATTTGTGGCTGAGTACTCCTCAGACACTCTGCATACTGGCCAGTTGTAAATTCACTCTCTTCTAGTGCACAAAGAAACTACTCTGATGATGTCTGAGAGCTGTACTAATGGGTATAGAGATATCAGTTTAGAGAGTAGTTTATATCATTTAGGGAAGAATAATAATTGGTTCAGCCCTGTGGCCAGTGAGCTCCCTAACAGTGGGTTCTTGGACAGATTTATAGGGATCCACCAAAAAGTCTGAAGTTAGAACTGATGATTGACCTTTCCAGAAATGCCCAGTAGTGCTGACCTGTTGACCATGGTCACTATGATGATTCTAAGGAGCTACAGTCATCTAGAAGATGGCACACTTAAGGGCCAGGAGGGAGATGCTTGTACCATGGCTGTCCATATCCTATCCAGTGAAAACAACTCAGTGAATACATGGTCTCTCAAAGGAGACCATGAAATGTAGTTTTGTGAGTAGTGATAAAGACTGAACTGAAATGTAATTGGAGAAGCACAGATCATAATCTCCGCCACACTGTCAAAGGAGAAACAGGAAATGCACATAGAAACAAAGATGGTGAAGAAGGCATCTTCAAGGAGAAGGAACTGACAAATTCGGTCATACTACAGAACATTGAAGTAACATGTAAAAGTGTGGGGCTTTTCTACACTCACCCTTGTTCTCTAAATAATGACAAGGAGACCTTTATATTCATTAGTAAGCTTCTTGCACTATAGCTGGGGACTTTCCGATCTATTCTATGCCAACTATACTGGCCTGGCCTACTTCCCAGCTAAGTGGCATTACCTGCCATCTTAGACTAGTTCTGGCACCTCCTTCTTCATTTGTGTCCTCATGGCAACTCCCTGGGTCCCCAATGAAAACTCCCAGCCCATCTGAGACCCCCTCCTTCTCAGGGCTGAGAAGACCCACCTTATTCTCTCCTGCCTAGCTATAGGCTGTTTGCTCTTTATTGACCAAACTGAAGATAAGGGAGAACAATGTTTTACAAAATACTGAGCCAGGAAATGCTTCATAATAATGACAGTACACAGTCCAGTACTGCAACCAGATCTCTAGCGCACAGAAATCAGCCATTGAACACAGTGCACAAAAACATCCCCCAACACTAACATGCCTACATAAAAGAAGGGCAGGAATTTTCATTTAGGAGTTTCTTGGTAGTATTATCAAGAACAGATTCTGTTGTAAAGTAAGAGTGGGAAGTGAGAAAGTAAATATGGAAAATATAGACTGCTCTGTAGGAGAAGCTGAGGATGGAATGGTGCAAAAGATATCAAAGTATCCAGAAAAATGTTAACTAGTTGGAGATATTAAGACAGGATCTTACTATGTGCCCTGGGATCGCTGTATAGACCAAGCTGATCTCAGAGTCACAGAAAACTGCCTACCTCTCCCTCCAGAGTGCTGAGCATACACACTGTGCTCAGTCATGAGATTTTAAATTGATAACAAGCAAGATGCATACAAGTTAAGACTAAACAGCTAGTTATAAAGAAAAAATTTAAAGATTATAGGGTAGTTGGTTGAGAAGTCTAGAAGCTAGGACAGGATGTGATCTGAATACAGTGATTGTATTATTCACGGGAAGAAGAAATAACACAACTTCTAAGAATATTCTACTGTAAGTAAGGGTCAGAAAATGGAGGGAGTTCATGTCTAATGGTGTTTAAATTTTCAAAGGAGTTCATGCCTGTGTTCCATTTGTGCTCTAGGATTCTCCAAGGGAAACTCTTCTTTCAGAGGTCATGATATCATAGCAGAAATAAGAATATTACCTACTGTATTAGATCTGAATGGATTCTTCGGTGTAGTGAGTATTCTAGAAAGTAGTTACCTTGGGCTGGAGAGATGGCTCAGTGGTTAAGAGTACTGACTGCTCTTCCAGAGGTCCTGAGTTCAACTCCCAGTAACCACATGGTGGCTCATAACCATTTGTAATGCAATCGGATGCCCTCTTCCGGTGTGTCTGAAGATAGTTACTGTGTACTCATATACATAATAAAATAAATAACTTTTTAGAAAGTAGATACCTCATAAATAACCTGTTCTTTTTCTCCTGTCTGGCTAGGCTGTGACAACATGCTGATGGCTATAAAGTCTCTGAAAATAGTGAAGAAGACCATGGACCCAGATGGCTCTTGGATGAAAGATGCTGGCAGTAACTCTGCAAAAGTCTATCTATTAGCTGGATCCAGAAACAACACAGTTTTGGAATTTGCAAATTTGCGAGCATTCATGGAAGATAACATCAAGCCCGGTCCCCGTAAGCTAATCTTACCACTTTCCTGGCAGGGATCAGGGCAAGTGGTCTACCAAAACTTTCTATTTTTTCACAGTCAAGGAACTCCTAATGAGATAGTTAAATATAATCTGCAGAAGAAGACTGTGGAAGATCGAATGCTTCTCCCAGGAGGTGCAGGCCGAGCACCCATCTATCAACACTCCCTCTCTACGTACATTGACCTTGCTGTGGATGAACATGGACTCTGGGCAGTTCACTCAGGACCAGGTATTCAAGGCCATTTGGTTCTCACAAAAATTGAGCCTGGTACTTTGGCAATAGAACATTCATGGGATACACCGTGTAGAAGTCAGGATGCTGAAGCTTCATTCCTCCTGTGTGGGGTCCTCTATGTCGTCTACAGTTCCGGTGGCCAGGGCCCTCATCGAATCACCTGTGTCTATGATCCACTGGGCACTGTCAGGGAGGAGCATCTGCTTAATTTGTTCTTCCCCAGGCGGCCAAGAAGTCACTCCATGATCCATTACAACCCCAGAGATAAGCAGCTGTATGCCTGGAATGAAGGCAATCAGATCCTTTACAAACTCCAGACAAAGAAAAAGCTGCCTCTGGAGTAACGGATGGGAGTTTGGAGCGAGAGCTGTGTGGCTTTGGCAGTGGTTTTCTGGGACACTGAGGCCACAGCTCCTTTACAGTGGAGTATCTACGCCTCTAGATGCACACAGGAATAGGTTCTAAAAGTCGAAATACATATTCTTCCTTTCCCAAATGTCACTCACTGCCTTAGGTGTCTTTTGAGAGCATAGATGAGGTCACAGTTCAGACAATTGACCAATCCCTTGCCCTCATCCAAATCTGATGGGGCTTGAGGCCTCTTATTTGGCTTACTTATTTCCAGTCTCTCCTTCTCCCTTCCAGCATTTCCTCTGACTGCTCTACTCCCCATCCAGCAATTAGGATCTAGCTGGTCCTGGTATTGACTTCTCTGGACTTCACTCAGGTGCTGGCCTCCTTTTTCAAATGCTTATAAAGATTTTTTTATGGTCCAACTGTATTAGTTACATTTCTTGTTGCCGTGACCAAATAACTGACAAGAAACAATTTAAGAGAGAAAAGGTTTATGCCAGTTTATTGTTTTAAAAGGGAGCCAGGCACAGTAGTGCATACCTTCAGCCCCAGCATTCAGGAAGCAGAGGAAGGTGGATCTCTGTGTGTTCGAGACCAACCTGTTCTACATGATAAGTTCCATTCAGGCCAATCAGGACAATACATTGAGATCTTGTCTTAAAAAAAACAAAATGGATAAGTCCATCATGGTAGTAGTGAAAATGTGGTAGCAGAAGCATGAGACAGATGTTCAAGTTACATCTGCAGTCAGGAAGCAGGGAGCAAACAGGAAGAGAGGCTACACTAAGAAACTTGAAGGCTTGCCCTCATAGTAACTCATGCCTCGTCTTAGTAACACAAGGCTGCAGTCAGCGGGGAACCAAGAATTCACATGAGCCCATGGGGCACATATCACCCATCAGACCACAGCACCCAGGAAACACTATTTCTTGTTGATGCCTAATTTTTATTTCCTCTAGCCTTGCGGGTCAGCCAAGCCATGTGGATATAGTAACAATGTACACTCGTGAATAGTTGGATGTTACTTTCTAGTTACAAAGCTCTTTTTACATTGTTTAATTGTCTTTTTATCTTTGTCCAGTATATACACATCTTCCTAGTTGCTGAGATGAGAGTTCAGGTGAGTTATTCAGAGCAGCAAGCTACACAATGAAAGAGCTAGGAAAGGCTGCAAACCTCCTAACATTTCCGTCACCCAGGAAGGAAGGATCAGTTAGGTACTTTGCCCACTTCTCCTTAATCAGTGTGTCCATCAATTCAGCCTAAAAACAATACTCTGCCCCTTAGCCGGTTTTCATGTCTGCACAAGGTCTTATAGGTCTTTCCAAGTCTGCGTTCTCTAAAAAAACAGTCCAAGGCTAAGGATGCAATTCTAGCCTCATCTTGTTTTTCTGTAGCCTGCTTCTTTCTTCTTGCTTTCAATGTAATAAAAGTGAGATTAAGCAAATAATCTCATCAGGTTCTATTTGCCTACATCCTATCACCACAGAAGTGTTCCAGTTATTACTGTGCCGGGATTACTGTGAATGAAGATCCCTGACACACAAAGGCCCTTGGTAAAGATTCTAGTCTGGACGGAAGCCAGATAGCAGCTCTGCCACAGCAGGCGTGCTGGGCGTTACAGAGGGCAGTGTGACTCTTGAGAGGGGGCTCTTTTTCAAAGTGTTTCCCACATGTGTGTCCCACTTGGCTGAGTCTAGGTCACAAGTGAGGCTGCAGTGCCAGCCTGTGTCATGTGCTGAGGTCTCTGCCTTTCCAGGTTGGTCATATGAGAAGGCTTGCTTTTGTGTGCTTGCAGCTGTTTCTCGGTCTTTGCCAAGTCCAGGCTGGGCCCACAGGCAGTGAAGAGAGATCCACCCTCATACCATCTGAGTAGATCTTTGGCAGAATGGAATGACCCACAGTTCTAATGAAATGGCCCCAAGAGCCCAAATCTTTTGCAGAACGAGGCAGATAAGAATGTATAACTGTGATATACCGACCCCATGAGTCCATGATCAATATCTGCTCTATGGGCAGAGTCATGCTACCTACCTTACTGACAAAGAACATGACCTACTCACATTGAAGGGCGCAAGGGCATTATTCAAAGGAGTGAGCTCTGTATACATGATTCCTTTGAAGCCAAGAGAATAGTTTGTAGCTTCTATCTCGGAAATGTTGGGATTCAATAGTTCTGCAAGATATATCTATTTTAAACAGTGCACCCTGGCACACAGAATCCCCACAGGCAGAATATCTCTTTTGTGTGAAATTTTCTTTGGAAAGGACCAGTTCATTGCTACTTTCCCTAATAGCATGTGGGCCCTGGAACACCTGCTTTGGTATCTTTCACATGTGCTTTTGAGTTCCACTCTGGTTGGATTTAAATGAAGATTGATGGTGTCACCATGACACACAGCAATGGCTATTATATTGCTGCACATTAGAATCACCTGGGGAGCTTTAAAAATCTTAATATCCAGGCTATCCTCTCCAACGCCATCACATCAGACCCTCTGGAGATGGGAGGAAAGCGTCGGTAATTTTAAAGCTTCTTCCCAAACTGCACATAAGCTTGAGAAAGCCAATTTCATAAAACATTTTGCAAAATAATTGTATAGTTCTGAGAAAAGGCTAGCAGTTTCTGGGGTCCTGGGGAAGAAACTGCCCCGGTATCCCCAGGCTACCAGTGGGATTTGGAACTGCCCACACGTGAACTTATGTGAACTGCGCAGGCTCTGTTTCCAAAGGCCTCTCTGCCGCTATTTTAAGGAAGTGAAAGAACCGAAGAGTGTCCTGCTGTGACACAAGTCTCCAGAGGCCCCAGTCTTCCTCTACTGGCTTTGCCTTTGCTCTGCTGCTGGCCATGACCCTGCAGTGCTCACACACCTGTTTGCCACAGTGATTATGTTCTGTTCATGTGTACAAGCCTCTGGCCATACCAGTAATTTTAGACTAATTTTGAAGAAAAAAAAAAAGAAAAGAAAAAAGACGTGTCCTGTAGTGTCTGTCAGCACTCTAGGTGTAAGCAACTGGAGTCCAGCTTAGTAGTGACTCCTGCCAGAGTCCCTGTGTCGCTGCCATCAAGCAACTGGCCCTTGGAGGCCGGGGTAGGGCAAGCATCTGTGATAAAACCGAAGGTAGGTGCTGGGACTCGGTCTCCAGGTTTTTTGTTTTCTTTTTTTGTTTTTGCATACTTGTACCTGACCTTGCAGGGCACAGGAAATGTTCTGTCTTCAGTTATTCACAAGATAGAACACCAGAGCTTTAACCACTAGAGGGACCTTCAGGAAAGGTCCGGGTGTGTGTGTATATGTGTGTGTGTGTGGGGGGGGGGCAGCGGGGGGCGGCAGAGGTTGAACTTAGACAGACCTAAGGGTGACGTGGAACCCAAAGTGGGGGGTGGTCTGGGCTGAAACTGGGAATGATGCAGCTCTTAGACTACCCTTAATCTCAATGGGATCACACCAGGCCGTGTGCGTGCGTGTGTGTGTGTGTGTGTGTGTGTGTGTGTGTGTGTTTGCGCGCGCGCTTCGGTGCTCCTCTCTGCACTTCTCTGCAAGCTTTCTTAGTCCTGCTGACAAATTACAAAAGCTCTGGAGACCTGAGCACAGTGGGACATAAGGAAAGTGCCTAGGGGCCTTTCTGCGGCCGGAAGGGTACAGGAGTCCGAGGTGTAAGCAGTGGGTTGGACCCAGAGAGGGCGTGGTCTCCCGGGAGGGGCGGGTTTTGAGCCAGCACGCGAGCGCTGTATGGGGGCGGGGCTGACCAGGCAAGTCCCTGTGGAACTGGAACTGTGGCTCTTGGGTCCTCGCGGGCCACCGCGGTGCGAGAGAAGGAGGAGAGGTGGCAGAGGGGCGTTCCTAGGGGCAGGCCCTAGCAGTCAGAGAGCCACACTCCCGGACGAACCTCTCTGGGATCCCCGCCCCCGTCACGTGGGTGCCGAACCGGGTCGGTGCTGGCGGGTCGGCCACTTGGTTGGCAGTTGGTCCTTGAGCCAGTGGCCTGTCACTGGGTCCTCGGCTCATAAGTTGGAAAGTGTGAAGGACACAGGAGCGACCTGCATACCTGAGTCTCCGAGAGAGAAGCTGCGCTCTGGCATCCAGGTCAGTGGGGTCTCCCTGCCTCGGCTTACCGCTATCCCCGGAAACTGAGTACCCACAGATCCAAGGACTATATGAATAGTTGAGGGTCCGTGGTCCTTTAGACCTCCGAACGTTTTCAAGACTTGGGGACCTACTTATTTGTCTGGGAGCCTGAGAAAAGGGAGTAACTCCCGTGGATTTGCTTGAGTTCTCTATATGACCCTGCTGCGGTTGTGCCACCAGCCCCGCGCTTCTACAGGTGGCAGAGTGGTCCCTAAGATATCGGGATGTTCAGAAATCTCAGAGTTCTGGGCGATTTTGTCCCAGCCTTGTGTCCCGTGAGGGCAGCAGCAGCGGCGTCAGCTGGAGAGCCCTAGGTGGCTTGTTCCATTGACCCTTGGTCCGGAGCGCCTTGGCCAGAGCAGTTCTGTGCACTAATTGCTAAATGCAACACCCCTCCCAAAGGCTCAAGGCAGGATTAGGGTATGGGGATGCTTCTGTTTTTAAAAGTGGGTCCTCCCTCCCTCCATCCGGATGCCAGACCCGTACTTTCCCCTCCGATTAAAATAAGGTTATTATATGTTTAAACACTAGAACATTCAAGGTTCGGGTAGGATTCAAATAGGCATTCAGTTCTTTCTTTTAGAGCATTGAAATAATTGATATAGATCAGTCTTCCTTTTCATATTTTGGTTTTCTTCCTGTTTGTCTTCATTTCTCTTGGTTCATAATTGATTATACCGTAGACTGTAGTGTTGATAAGATGAGTGTGTATTTTGCTAAGTTAAATGCTCAACTACAGGAAGAAAGTCAACCACAGACCTAATTAATCTTCAGTCTTAGATTACTATTGGTATACTAAAAAAAGTGTTATCTGATTAGAAATTATTTCTCTCTTCACCAGCCCATATGCATGCATATTTAAGTGAGTTTAAAGTGGAGTATTTTGCTGGTTTTTTCATTTGGGATTTTATTTAAGGCTGATGGTGATGGGGACTGGTGATCTAATGTAGACCCTTGTGAATGCTAGATAGGCAAGTGCTCTACCACTGAGCAGCAACTCTCAGCCCTCACATAATATATTAGTGGTATTACTTTGAGATTTGATGATGTGCTAATTTTAGTTTATTGCTACCGTCTATGTTTTGGTAACTAAGGCAGATGTAGATGTGCTAAGTAGATGGATAAAATAAGAGATACATGTAAGAGAGAAAAGCAGTCGAAGGTTGGAACAAACTTACAGAAATTCTAGGTTTTTTTTTTTTTTTTTTTTTTTTTCACCAGAATAAGGAACATCTGGGAAAGTTCTAAGAAGGCTCAATCTATATGAGGGACTTCACAGGAAGATGTTAGGGGTGACTTGGACCATGGAGAGGTCTATCAGGCAAACTCAGTCTGTCTCTAAGAAATGGCTACTGGTCCTTCTTGGTTCCTGGCCTGACTGGTAGACAAAACAAAATAACAACAACAAAACCAAACAAAACCAGTGATCCCAGCTGGCCCAAGGCCACAGACTTCCATGTATGGGATATTAAGCTGAAACTGACTTGTGTTCCCCTGAGCTTATCAAAGTTAGAGTCCTTGAACTTTGACCTTCCCAACCTCCAGCCTGACAGAAATCTAGTAAACATTTGTGGAGGAGAAGGGTCAGCTGACACTTTAGAGCAGTGTGCTTCAGACACAAGCTTGAGAATCACCTGCTGCTCTTCAAATGTGGATTTTGACGATGTGGGTCAGGGGTGAAGTCTGGCATTGTGCATTTATAACCCATTTCTCTCCTGCTTGTATCAAGAATTCACAGTGATGTACAAACTCTCCGAAGGCTTTGGAATTATCCTGGGGAGTTTTGCAAACTCTTCAGGTTAAGTAGGTCCCAGACATGTTTAGAGTTCTCCAGGTGTTTCTGATAACAGCCAGGCGGATCGGCTAGTGGACTTGGTAGTGCCTGGAGGACCACGCGGGAAGGCCAGTTAGGAGACTGGCAGGCCAATTCTGGTAAATATGAGGAGAGTGAAGTGTGAGCAGACAGAAGAGACCCTAGAAATACCAGGGCGGAGACGGGAGGTGTCAAGCTTTATATTGATTAGGCAGAATAAGACACTAGGAAAAGGAACAGTTCTTGGAGAATTCTCCTTCAGTTTTGGATGCAAGGATTGGTGCACTGCGTAGACGATGCTCGTCAACAGCTAATTTGTACGTGTTCATTAGTTTGTGGGTTTTTGTTTTCTCCTGAAATACAGATCTGTTTATGATTCGTTCCTGTTTCAGATCTCCTGGTGAGGGAGAAAGAATGAATATATAGGCGACACATTTTAAACATTTATTAAACCCCACTAAGTGTGTGCCTGCATATAAATATGACAGTCACCCCTCTGTGCACAACTACACCAAAAGTAAAGCTAAAACTCTGGGCTTGGGTTTTCCTGAGTCACTGGTTTTCTTGCTTCCTCCTTCCTCTGAGGAGTTCCACTTCCTTTGCCCTTTGCTACCCTAGTATCTTGTTTTGTTTGTGCTTGAAGGCACCTATGTGTGTTTATTTTTGGAGCCTAGGGAAGGTGAGCTCTGTCTCTTATAAAACTGAAACGGCAGTCTGTTGGCCTAGTGGTTCTCCTCAGGGGCTGTTATTATCTCTAATACTTGTGATAAAAAGCCTTGTAGGAGATAGGTACCCTAAATTAAACTGGTGAGCTTTCTGTGGAGATTTCCAGAAGGCCTCAGACTTTTAAAGGCATTCTGACTCAGCTTTGTCTCCGCAAACTGCCTTAATGTCATTGGTTTGGTGTCCCTTGGTAAGTAATTCTTGCTTTCATTTCCTCTGTGTGTCTGTGCACATTTATGCACATGAGAGCTAAGCATTCATTGTGTATGATGCTTTTTATTAAGTTCCATGTTGAATAGTAATCTTGTACACATCTGTACGTGTCTGTAGCACATCTGTAGACACAGGTAGGATAAGACTGCCTCTCTGATAAGATAAACTATAATATCCTTGTGACTTTTAGGCCGATTCGTTTTCTAACTCCATCACCACTGTTCCTCAAACTGAGGAGTTTTATACTTGTCCTTTTGTGCCTCTCTGCCTGAGGAGTGTATGCTTCTTAGATAATAATGTTTGGGCATTGCTTTTTGCTTGGTCATGAATCTGAAATACAAACCTGTTCATGCTCCTTTTCTGCTTAAAATCCCCTGGTGGATCCTTCAATGCAAAATACGAGAAGAGTGACTACAAACAGAAGAGCTGCACTATTCCAACGTTAATTAAGCCCTGTAGATTGTATACCCCTATGCAAGACATGACAGCCATCACTGTTTCCTCGTTCTGAGGGTACTCGTTGCCTCTTCTCTGTAACAAGGAGGAAAACCCTAGAACCCCCCTCATCTCAAGCCATTCTACTCTCTTCACTAATACCATATATGAATTAGAATAGAACCTGTCTCTGCTGTGTTCCTTCCCCCCTCTGTATTCATACCCTGAGCAGCTGTAGCTACACTAGCTCTCCTGTGAGACCCAATACTTAACAGATATCAGCAAGAGTTTCCCATGCATGTGGGTCCCGTGTTGGCTGGCAGGTTTTGCTTCTGTAAGGAGGGAAAGGAACAGGTTGTTTTGTGAGAGAGAAGGGAAGGAATGGGAACAGAAGCCAAAAGACAGGAAGGGCAGGCTCAAGGAAGAATGGCTCAATGGCTAGAATTATGGGGTGTGGCGGGGTATGACTTCCTTGGGGAGACATGAACAGATGTCTACTCAACACAGATAAGAGGCTGATGACACACTAAAGAAGTGATTCCACCCAAGCATAGCTTGGAGAACCAATGAATTTATGAGGGGTTACTGACAGGAGTGTGGGCGACTTTAGGACAGCCACGTCCCTTAGTGTGGGTGAGAACATAGGAAAATGGAGCTCTAGAGCTCCTTGCTCATCTTGCAGGTAACAAGACCATATAGTCTCTCTTTTCCAGCAATTATTTACTGCTTTTATAACTTAGGGAGGGCCTTTGTGTATCTTGTAACTTCCCAACTCACTGAGACTCCCAAGTGCCCCCTAGGTAACTTTCACCGGCTTCCTGGTTTGTATGAGTTTACCCGTTTCCTCCAGGAGGAAGTGTTTGGATTCTGTGGAAATGGCTGGACATAATGCGGACCTTTGAAGAGGAAAGGCTGGAGTCCAGGAAGGCAAAGGGTGGTGGAAGGCCCTGAAGGCTGGATCTAAAGCATCCAAATTCTGACCTATATGATAACACATATACTAAAATCCCAGCTACTTGGCAACACGGTAAAAACTCATTTAAAAAGAAATTTTTTTTATTTGTACTGATGACATTGAAAGCTATGAGTGATATGGAAAAGGCTCTGTGCAAGTCTGTTTTCAGGAGGATGCTAGGCTGGGAAGGGTAGATTAGAGGGACTACACAAGGATATGTTATTGGAGAATAGGAGAATCTTAGGTCCTGAATCACGGCAGTGACAATAGCAATGAAGTGAGCTTGCCAAGAAATGACTGATTGGATTTGAGGGAGAGAAAAAGTCATAGTAGCTCCTGACTGGCAGAGAATGAAGTGATTGTGAATAGGAATGGGACCATGGAGGGATTCCTCAGAGGAGGGGAGGGACAGAGGGTGCTGATACATTTTAAAATCAGAGAACCTTGGGTAGCTTCTTGCTTACCCTTTATGATTTTACCCAACAGAATAGCTAAGCCTAAAGCAGTGGACCCAAAGTTACCCCATTCTTAGGTGCAGGTCCAGGCTTCCTAGCCTTCTCGCTTCCATCTTATCATCTGTAGCCCCATGTTACGGGCTAGAGGAGAGCTGCCTGAAGGACTAGTTGGAGATCCCATTAATCAATGAGAATGGGCATTTGATCAGATTGGGGGATTCTGTGTGTAGAACAGAACAGGGAAGCTGGAGCCATACAGCTCAGGTATTCAGGGAAGTGCTGAGTGGCAGCCAGTGCCTGAAGGCTCAGGAGGCCCTGTTTGTTTGTTTGTTTGTTTACTTACTTATTTGGTTCTGAGGTCTTTCCATAGGTGGGGCTGCTCAGGTAGAGAAGTGCTTTTTATGGTATCTGAACTCTATTCTCAATATGCTCTATGTTCACACTCAGGGGTTTTTTGAGAATATAACCATTAACCAATTTACCAATTCATTGGAAATGTATATTCGAAGGACCCAACAATCTCTTCTCTCCCAGACAAACTTTGGGGACACACTCAACATTCCATAGGATATTGCCACTACTGTAGCAATGAATAATGAGAGAAAGAAGGGGCAGGTGCTGGGAATGACAGCCAGCTGGGAACAGCAAACCAGTCCTAAGGACTTTCTCTCCTCAGAATGGTGGGGCCTGCGATGATTGAGTGATGGATGGGAAGAGCGCCTTATCTGGTAGCTAGCTGTGAGGGATTTAGTGAGCCTCCTCCTCGCCTACTCCTTCTGCACTTCTCTCAGGATAGAAGTCACTTCCAACTACTAAGGCAGAGCTAGGTAGGTTAATATATGTGAGATGATTGGAATTTATCTCTTGGCATGTGGGAGCTGACAAACCCAAACTTTAATTCACCTGTGCAGGGATTGACTTTGAAGGTGAACTTGTCTAGCTATCCTGGCTTTTTCTTGCCTGTTTCCACCTCATCTTGTTCTGAGGTTGAGTTAGTATCCTTGTCCTGCCATCCTAAGGAGACTTAAGTATGTGCTTGTGCCTCCTCACCCATGGGAACGTAGCAGGGACAGTCTTAGCAGACTTGGGTTGCCCAAGGCTTAGGAATGACTTCTGCACGTGTGAGGTGGGAGGAGAACCCATTAACAAAGATTAGCTACTTCTGTTGACTTTGGAATGTTTGGCTTTCCCTCCTGGTGTAAGTCCCGAGGGGCTTCTCTTTGAGTGTAATCATCTCTTCCAGAGATAAAGATTCCAATGGGAAGACCGGTTTTCTAAATCCTGGATTTTCTTTACCTTCCTGGGTAAGCTCTTTGCACTGTTTATTGCCTGAGGGTGTTTACCTTGTTTACCCAGAATATTCAGAAGGCTTCTCTCTCCAGGGTGGAGATGTAATTTCACAGTACATGCTGGAGGGTCAGTCAAATGCAGCTGGGCATCTCGGCTGGGCCAGGACCCTCTGAGGGAGAGGGCTGCTCCTGTGGCGGTACAAGGTGTCCCAAGTCATCGCTTTCTCTTCCTCCTTCAATACTTTGTTTTTAATTATGTGTATACATGTGGTGTATGTGCATGTGAGTGTAAGTGCCCTCAGAGGTCACTGGTGTCAGGTTCCCCTGGAGTTAGAGTGAGTGACAGTTGTGAGTGTTGGGAATTGAACTCATG
The DNA here is from genome assembly GCA_028551405.1 of Uromys caudimaculatus. Taxonomy (NCBI): domain Eukaryota; kingdom Metazoa; phylum Chordata; class Mammalia; order Rodentia; family Muridae; genus Uromys; species Uromys caudimaculatus. The sequence goes on along the minus strand of CM052703.1, from coordinate 88,623,313 downwards.
TCCTCTGCAAAAGCAGTATGTGCTCATGACTGCTGAGTCATCTCTTCTGCCTCCAAGAGTCCTTAACAAATGTTTCCAGCTTGCTTTTGGTAGAAAGACCCAGAGATGTATGGTAAGAGCAACTCCTTAGTTGATAGTTGATAAGTGTGTGTGTGTGTGTGTGTGTGTGTGTGTTTGGGAGAAAGTTGTATAGGAACTTAAAGGGGAAAAAAAAGGGCAGGAAACCGGAAGGTTCCATGACTCAAGACCACATTTCCCCTAAACCAAAGAGTTCTTTCATGAATATCTATCTCAGCACTGGACTGCTTACTGGAGCAACAGAGGTATAATGGGATGCCTGCTTTGATATGTTTGACAAAGGGCTTATCTCATGAGGCAAAGGTAGTGCTGTTCAATTTTATGGGGAAACACCCCATGCTGGGGTTCTAACTCAGGAGTTTTGGCATACTACCACCTAGTGTCCCCATCTCAGTGAAACAGATTTTTGAAGGTTCTAGAGTACTAGATTTAATTTTATATATTGCAACATGGATAATTTGTGTGTTCATGTGTGGCCATGTGTGTGCTGTGCATGTAGGGGCCAGAGTCAGCCTTGGCTTTCTTTCCTCAGGAGCTATCCAGTTTGTCTTCTTTGCCAGGCATGGCGGTACAGCCCTTTAATACCAGTACTTTGTTGTTTTGAGACAAGGTCTCTCCCTGGTACTCTTGTCCTGCTTAGGCTAGGCTGGCTGGGCAGCAAGCCCAGGGGTCGTCTTGTCTCTGCTTCCTAGCTTTGACATCACAAGTGCAGCACGATGCCCGGTATGGCAGGACTGCCTCAGACATGCTGGGATGTGGCATCAAGCTCATCCCAGACCCCAAAGTCTCTGAGCCATAGGGGCTCAGAGCAAGGGGGAAGGGAGCTGGGGGAGAGTACACTGGCATGCCAAGAGAAGTTAAATTGTGATTTAAGGAAGAAATGGCATGTTTTGCTCATTCAGCATTTTACCAGAGCAGAGGAATAGTTCTTGGCTCTGACACCTGACCTTGACTGGATATCATGGAAGGTTTTATTACATAAGCTCTTCCTGCACCCCGCCAAGACATCTGGTTCTTCGATGCATCACTGCTTACCTGGTAACAGCATCAACATCCCCATGTGTCTGTCTAGGTTTTCATTGTGCCAGCTCACTGGTGCAGACAGTGCCCAGGGCACAGATTATTGTCCTGCTTCAGCCGGGGAGGAAACTGACTCCTCCTGCTCTCCCCACCCTGCCCTTCCTTTATGGCAGGCAGCTGGTTTTCTCCAGCATGAAGGCTTGACCTGCCTGATCCTTGAGGGCCTTGGCAGCTCTAAGATGCCACGTTGAATCAAACAGTTCTCCATCCAAGTCCTTGAGCTGCACAGGTTCAAGGCTGCAACTTTGAGCAAGTCTGAGTTTTTAAGTTTCTCAGTTGTTCATTGGCTCAATGCTCATGGAAGCCGGCTTCATTTGGTTGTTGTGAAGATTAGATGAAATGATGCCGTCATTGTTGGCTAGAGTGCTTGCTTGGCATGGTTCAGGCAGTCAGTAATGGTATTATCATTATTTTTTCCTTTCTCAAGAAGCCTGAGAAAACATTTTGTCAGAAGGAGTGGTTCACATCATGAAATAACCTTGCAGTTTCTTCCCTCCTGATGCTGAACTTTCAAGAGGGAAGTGGCAGGTGTGCAGTAGAAAGGACGGTTATGGTGCCGGGGGAGGGGCTGGGGGGCGACAGAAAGTTCAGGAGGAGAGTGCACATTTGAGTCTGTAGCAGGTCAGTTTCAGATGGCTAGACATCAGCATACAGACAAAGAAAGCACACAGCTCAGCTCAGTGAGTTGTGTAGGATCCAGGCGAAGTCCTGTCCCTAGGGTCCCAGAATCAATTTGTGTGTGTGTTCACCAGCTAGGTGAAAACAATCACGCCATGTAAATTTTCTTAGCTTGGCTCCATTAATAGAAATAGAGAGGAACTTTCCTTGCGTTTACTGAACTTGTCACATGGAGACGAGTTGAAGGAGGGACCTATAAATGTTGCAAAATTAGTGCTCTTGTCATACAAGGCCTGAGAAGAGACAGGAAGGCGTAGAGATGAGGGTGCATGAGCTATCATGTTTTGCCCAGACTTGCATCTATCGACTGGGCAGCTGGAGGCTTTGGTGTGAGGGAAGAGACAATACAGGGATCCTTGGTCAATTAAATGCCATGAGTTAAGAGAACCGGAGGCAAAGCGGTGGTGGTGGCTCACGCCTTTAATCCCAGCACTCAGGAGTTACAGGCGGGAGGATCACTATGAGTTTGAAGCCAGCCTGGTCTATAGAGCTGCAAGTTCTGGACAACCAGGGATGTGCAGAAAAAGCCTGTCTCCAAAAGGAAAAAACCCCAAAAACCAAAAAAGCCCAAAAAACCCCAAAAGATCACCAGAGACATAGAGAAAACTGGGTTCAAGAAATAAGGAGGAAACCTTCCATTGCTGAAAATGGAACAAAGAATCAGAGTGTGATGGCTTGTGCCTGTAATCCTAGCACTCAGGAGGCTGAGGCAGGAGGATCACTGTGAGTTTGTAGTCCGATTGGGCTACAGAAGGAGACTCTGTCTCATAAAACAAGTTGAACAAAAACCTCTGGGACTGTGAAGTGGGTCGGAGATGGGGGATGAACTTACCAGCATGGGAAAAGCTAATGGCTCCGAGCAAAGGCAGCTAGTGAGGAATATAGACAGGGTCCAGTAAGCAGGAGAGCAGAAAAGGGAGTCTTCGAGTCACAGGCTGATGGATCAGGAGAGTGGAAGGCCTCTGAGGAAATGCCTTTGGGCTGATGCTCTGTAGCTAGGATCCCCAAGACATAAGTATCATGTATAATCTCTGCTGATACTGCCTTGGGCTCACCATGACTAGGTTCTGAATGCTCTTCCAGACACAGCTCTCCTGTGAAGATTGTAAAAACATGACGTCCCATGGCTTGGAGAACCATGCATTTGGTCTGAGGCGTTAGTCGCCCAGCATCCATTCGAGTATATAATAGGTGTCTAAGGGATAAGGACAATGTGACCCGAGATCCTGGACTCCCAGGTAATGCTGGGTGTAGAAGGGACCTAGTAACTGCCCCGACAAATATGATTTAATGCAGCCTAGGCCACAGTGAGGTTTCATCCCAGGAGCAGGCAGGGAAGGGCTGTGGTCACCGGGGGCCTTATACAAGCAGGCTGAGGCTTTGGGTGGGGCGTGCTGTATGGCAAGATGGAGAGAGCTGTGCTTAATGTGGATACCCGAGGGGCCTGATGGCCTGGTGTGCAGGGCAGGGAGGGAGCATGGCTCAGAGTAGGAACTAATCTCCCAGGTCTAGGGAAACGTTCTCAGGAACAGAGGTGGAGTATAATTCCTAGGTCCGACAGCCACGTTATTTCTGTCACTAGATAATTTTCATACCATTGTCTGCAGGCATAGTGGGAGCTCTAGCTGAGTGGGTCATGTCCCCTGCATGAGTGGGGTTTAAGAGCTGGAATTTAAGTGTGCAGAAAACAGCCAGTGAGTAGGCTGACCAAGGAGTCAACAAGGATAAGTAGAGCACCAGAGATGGACCATGATCATTTAGTAAGGACCCACAATGCCTGAGGCACTGAGTGCGGGATTTGTGCTTACTTAAACTTCACTGGGTGCCTGGGAAGCTTCAGGGCTGCAGGAAACTGACTCTGACAGGACTTGTGACTTTCCCAAGGTGTCCTAACTGGTGAGTGACTGGCATCACATTTCTGCTTTGTTGTCCTGACCCTAACTGCATGTTGTCTCTACCCTTGCCACCACATTTAGGGTCCAGAGTAAGCAGTCGATTATACTGAAGTCCTTTTTTCCTTAATGATGACAAAGCAGGAAGATGGTCAAGTCAGCATGTGCCTCACCATGTTAGTCTTCGGGGCAGGAGCTTGGTAGATGTGGTAGATCATGAAGGATAGTGTAGTTCTAGTTAGCAGCAGATCTCAAAAATAGTAACACATTAATGTTCTTTTTAAAAAGTGTGTGTGTGTGTGTGTGTGTGTCTGTCTGTCTGTCTGTACACATTTATATATGGGTAAGTGCTTGTGTGTGCCTTCCTCATGCCTTCTGAGCCCGGAAGAGGGCTTCAGATCCCCTGAAACTAGAGTTATTAGGGGTGGGCATGGGGGGGGGCTACAAGCTACCATGTAGGTGCTTCGAGCCAAACCCAGGTATATGCAAGAGTAGCAGGTACCCTTTTTTTTTGGGGGGGGGGGGAGTCGAGACAGGGTTTTTCTGTGTAGCCCTGGCTGTCCTGGAACTCACTCTGTAGACCAGGCTGGCCTCGAAATCAGAAATCCACCTGCCTTTTCCTCCTGAGTGCTGGGATTAAAGGCGTGCGCCACACTGCCCGGCTAGCAGGTACTCTTAACTGCTGAGCCATCTCTCAAGTCCCTACACTGCTGTTTTTTAAAGGTATCAGAGAAACTATTAAGTCCCTTACTACTATAGGTGATTTCTGAATTCTTAGCTAAATTTCTCTAGTTTCCCCCATTCAAGAAAATATGTTAAGATAGGTCTGATTATCTCAGTGAATACAAAAGGCGTCTTAGCTTTAGCTAACTTCATCACTAGTCACATCAGTTGCAACAACTCCATCATTTAAGGGCCTTGGGATGTTAAGCAAGAGTGGTGCTCTGGAGTGGGCTGGAAGGGCATAGTAAGGGATTCGAGTCAGGGCAACCTGGGCAGTAACCCAGGTGAAGCTGTGGGGGTGGAGAAGCATGGCTCATACAGTGTGGGAAGTATTTGCCCAGAGCTTGCCCAAGCAGAGGTTTTTAGAGTGGGCGCTAGGATCCCTGCATGAAAGGGTAACATTGTTCCCATGCATGACCGTGTTCAAGCTCTGGACAGGTGGGTGCTAATGGGCGCTGTCTGTTAAGTCAGCGATCTTTCCGATGCTGTTTGTTGGAGAGCTAGCTGGTCCTTATCACTAAGTAGGTCTGTCCTGGTCTCCATCCTCTCAGGCTTGATGTGCCTCCTGCAGTCAGGACCCAGCCCTAGTCCTAGAGGCCATTCTTTGTTCTGTCTTCTGTGTGAACCTGGGAAAGCTATCTGTCAGCTCAGAACATTTGAGATCAGCTGCAGAAGCTGTAAAAACAGTGACTCTTCGTATCAAGACGATTTGGGAGTACCTAGGCTACAATGTCCTATGATCTCATAATAAGAGGCTACATCTTGGGGAGGGAGAATCTCTACCTCCATGTCCCACCTTCCAAATTGGAGCACTTTAAAATTGTCAAGGGATGCTCCAATATCACAGTCCAGCACTCAAGGGTCAGGACCCCCTACATGTGAAAGCCAGTGTTAGATAAAGTGGCGATTGAATGAGGAGTGGTGTTGGTGAAGAGATCCATTAAGGGATGTGAGGAAGGTGTGCTGCTACTCGCTGTTACATACCACGGGTCTTCCCAGTTCCTGGACTGGTTCCTGTTTCGGTACTGATGTCTCCGTCAGAGTCTGGCATCTACTAAGAACATGATGGCGCTTCTCTAGGGTATTGCTTCCACTTGGCTGTCTTTCCTCAAAGTCATCACTGGACTAGATACAGGCAGTTTTGGTACCAGAGTAAAGGACAGAGGCCCTGTTGCTTCGGGATGACGCTAGCTGTGAATGTGATCAGAACATAGTCATTTCCCCACAGAAATCCACAGAGCCCTGCTTCTGCTTCTGCTTCTGCTTGAGTACCTCCCAGATCCTTTTCCCTGGTTGTGACTTCTGTGTCAAGTCAGCCCCCAAGCGGCCCCTGAGCGTCATAAACTTGGCCTGCTTACTTTTCCTCAACCAGGGTTAGCCGTTCCGCCTCTGGGTGAATGGCTGAGCAAAGAGCCCAGGACTGTAAGAGTGGACATGTGATCCACAAGAGACCTTCAGCTCAGGAAGGCCATGGCCTTGCTGGTTTTTTGTCAGATACTGCTAGAGAGACGTAGAAAATTCAGAACACATGTACTATGTTTGAGCTCTGGTACCCTCAATGTCTACTTACATTGGGATTGGCCTAGAGGCATTCAGCCACTTCTCTGTGGGAGTCAGGATATGCCTTGACTCTCTGATGTGCTCCCTAAGTGGGGTGAGACAGGGTGTTGCAGATTTACTGGGACAGGCACTGAGTCTGAATGGTTTATTCTGTCCTGGTTCTTATCACACTGTCCAGCCTTGTGTGAAGCAGGTATAATAGTAGCCCCAGTATACAATGACCTGACAGGTTAATGTATATTACCTACGGTAAGAACCAAACAAAACTGAGCAGAACCAGCATTTAATTACTTATCCATCCAATTTTGCTATGACCTGAATATGTTCCCCTCATCCACATTAATTTCTTGAAATCTAACCCTTGAGGTAATGGTATAAAGTAGGGCTCTAAGAGAAAGTTGAGCCTAGTCCCTATTAAAAAGGCCCGAGAAATGAAGCTGAAACAGGAAATGGGCCTTTACTAGACACCAAATCTTCCTTGTCTTGGACTCTCCATCTTCAGACTATTAGAAATAAATCTGTGTCATTTATAAGCTACCTGTTGAATATATGGTGACATTGCCATAGAGACTTAGACAAGGCAGAGTTGGACTCCTGCTGCTGGACCCTGTCTCTCTGACTTTGGAGGAGGAAAAGCCCAACTTTACCTGGTAATAAAGGAATTTCCAAAGGTTGTGCATCAGGTGGAGTGGTTTATGGGAACCTGGAATTTGTATGTCCTTGCTGTGTCCCTTTTGAATCAAATCATAGGGACCTCAGTATCTTTTACTTCTTCCTTTGACTCTGAGGAACTGTTGGGTGTGTCCCCACTGGGTCCAAAGCCCTGCTATATGAGAGAAGAGGCAAAGAAAAATGGAGGTTGCAAACATTTTTATTTTCCTGTGAAGAATGTGACTATGTGGGCCCACAAGAGAGGGGATACCCATGCAGTGTCTTGCTCCTGCAGTCTTGTGTTGGTTAGTTCTATCAACTCTATATCAACTAGACTTATGTGGGAAGAGGGAACCTTGGTTGAGGAGTTGCCTCTATCAGTTTGGCCTGTGAGTTATTTTCTTAATTGTTAATTAATGTAGAAGTACCTGCCCCACTTTGGGCAATGCCATCCCTAGGCAGGTGGGCCTAGGTGAGTTATGTCAGAAAGGTAGCTGAGCAAACCATGGGAACAAGCCAGTAAGCAGCATTCCTCCATGGTTTCTGCTTCTATTTGTGCCTCCAGGTTCTGCCTTGCTTTTTCTCTGTGATGGAATCAACCTCCAAGTTGCTTTTGGTTATATGTTTATCATAGCAATAGAAACCTGACTGGCACAGCCTTTCTTTGGTCTGCAGTAGCACATGTGCGAGTAGGGGATTCCTGGCTCCCTATTTGTGGGAAAGTCCCTAAATTATCCTCTGACCTAAGAACTCACAGGCAAGAAAATGATCTAAGTGACAAGTACCTTGTGACTGGCCCACTAAGGTTAGGGGACAGTCCCTGCTCCAACCCTCCTGCCCATTTCATATGCAGGAGCTTTTGCATTGTTTTGAAAAAAAGAGGGTTGGGCCCAGGGCTGTTAGTTTGTTGATAGCTACTATTTCTGTAGGTCTAATGGTTTCCTCCTCGATGCAACCTGATCTGTTCTCAAGTCATGGTTTTAGTTCCTAGGTACAATTAACCCAAGAGCTGACTTACAAATACTATAGATAGATAAATGTTAAGAAATGCCTGCACTTGGGTATTTAACGTGTGAGTGTGAATCAGAACTCTCCTTGGACTGAGAGAGAGGGAAACACCTTGGATCAGAATGATTAAGTCACCAACTGCAGGGAGGCTATATAGCCTTCTTCACATGAGCTTTCCTGACTATGTGTCTTAGGGGTTCATTGCTGTGAAGAGTCAACACGACCAAGGCAACTCTGAAGTGGAAACTTACGGGTTCTTTGGGAAGTCAGGTGTGTGTTGGATGATGTGTGATTGGAAAGTCAGTTGTGTCGGATGGTGTTTTGCTAAAGCAGACACGGGAAGGAACATTTCGCTGTAGCAGACACAGGTGAAAGGATGTTTTGCTAAAGTAAGTGTATTAAAGGACAAGTAATGAAGGATTCTTCACTAACAACAGGCATGTATTGGTCCATCATACACTGAGCAGTTGAGCTCCATTTGTCCTGACTCCATAGAGAGGAATGCACTAAAAAACTTCTGGTGGTGTTCTGGCAGCTTCTTGACACTTCTGCAGACTCGGACTTGGACTGATTGGCAGAGTGATGTCAGCTGATACAGATGCACATTCTGAGGCAAGACACGTGGTGAGGCAAGACCAGCGGAGGGCACGTGATGTTTGAAGGGAGTATAATTAGGACTCAACGGCCTGTGAGAGGGGCTTGCTTGTAGAGCTAGCTTCTTGGTCTCACCTCTTCGCTGATCTCTGTTGAGAGAGGCACAGCTGAGACCTTCTGGTGTTCTTTTTGTTTCTGGCCCCTCCTGCTGACTCCTGTGGATTCAGCTGAGGCCTGGCTGTGTCTGCTAGGTCGTGCCATCGCTGCTGATTTGTGTTGTTATTCAGACTCTATCGAACTGGACTGACTGCTAATATGTATCTGTGAAGTGTTTGCGAGTGGATGGAGCTGCTACTGCGACCTGTGAACTGAACTACTGGTTTCCTGACAACACAGATGAAATTTGCTCCAAAACCCAATTTCTGAACAGGTCCACTTCTCCCATATCCTTTCTTTTCTACTCCCTCTGGTGGGTGATGGGCTAGAAGGGAGGTTAAAGCAGTTAAGAACCATTATTAAAAGTAGACTTTAAAAAAATTAAAATTACACAACTTTTATAAAGGAAAGCACTTAATTGGAGCTGGCTTACAGTTTCAGAAGTTCAGTCCATTATCACCATGGTGGGAAGCATGGCAGTGTGCAGGCAGTCATGGCGCTGGAGGAGCTGAGAGTTCTACATCTTGACCGCAGTGGAAAGGGCAGGCAGTGGACGGGGACTACCTTTTGTACTGAGTGCCTGAGCATAGGAGATTTCAAAGCCCACCTACACAGTGACACACTTCCTTCAACAAGCCTACACCTTCTCCAATAAGGCCACACCTTCTAATAGTGCCAAGCATTCAAATACACGAGTTTGTGTGGCTCAAACTTATTCAATCCACCACACTATGTATCTGAGATCAAAGGAGAGTGTTGTTGAGTTTGCTCTGGCTGCTAGAACTAAGTATTGGAAATCAGAGGCTTCAAGTTTATGTTTTCACAATTTTGGATTCTCTAAGTTCAAGAGCATCTTGTTGGCAAGGTTGGTTCTTGTGGGCCCTCTCTCCTTAGGTTTTGGGTAGTTGTCTTCAGGTGTGCCTTCACATGGTTTTTCTTTTATACCTAGCATTTTATCCTTTTCTAAGAAGTCCTGTTTTATCTGATTGGATCTCACCATAACGTAATGATCTTTTTCATGGTCTTATTTCCAAATACAGTCATGCTCCATGTACAGTGACATGGCAGTTAGGACTACAACATGCAAACTTTGGAGTCAGAGTGTTTTTAGAATCCTCAGCAAACAAGTGTCATTGTCGTGGTGAAGGACAGAGAGGCACTTACTGCTGATCCTGACAAAGGAGACAGACAAAGCCCAACATGGAGCACAAGCTTGACTGACCTTGTCCAAAGACTCACCTAAGTGTTCTCAGGGCTGAGGTTTTCACATGCCATCGGAACTCTCTGGCAGTAGACCTGCAGTATCTTCATGGCTCTTAGGAAGCCAAGGCCAGTGGTGGGGAAGCTGTCTTTTCCTCTGACAGAAGCCAGAGGATTGCAGGCTACATCTGGAAGGATAGTGTTTGGACTTCTTCTGATGCTTATTTTTTAGTATGTATTAGTTATGCATAATGTATTTCATTAAGACATTTTCATATATGTATGTAATGTATTTTGATTTATTCATCTCCAGTTACTCTGTGTTGTCCCCTATTCCAATCCCACTGCCCTTCCCTCATCTAATCTTCCTCTCAGATAGAGCTGCATAAAAGAGAAGAAACTAACCTTGGTGTCTTTTACTCAAGATTGTGCCTGAGCCTGAACAAAGGCTGTCCGCTGTATTGAACTGTGAAGCAACTATGGTCTCTAAAAGGAATGATGAGCTTTTGTTTTAATCAATATTTTACAGGATTCTTATAAAGGAAGGTATTGTTTAAGTGACTATTGACTCATAAGGGCACACAGTCACAATCAGAGGTTATCAATCTATGCCAACAAGTTGTGGGGGAGACATTGTTTTCAATGCCTTACTGTGTCTAGTGAATATTCTTAGGTCTAGTTACCACATGTGCACTGTTCTGAATCAAGGGCGTGAATGGGTCATGTAGAGAACATAGCATTAGATCAAAGCTATTCAGCTTAGCTTGGAGGAGTTGATTACATTGGGAATCTAAAACCTAGTAAGATTGACTACATTGCTTTTCTTATGGTTAATTCTGGACAAGCTGAGTCCACAGTATGTCAGCAAAATGAGAATAAATAATCTCAAAGCACATTATTAACTTGATTTTAGCTCAGAAGGAAGTTTGGTTTGTAAAGGTATGTTTCAGTACATTTCCAGAAAAAGCATTTCTATACCTGTTTATTATACCTGTTTCCTCTTTGGTGACCTTATGAATTTCACTGAGATTGCTCATAGGAGTATGGTTAATTTTGGGAGCTGGACACCTTGCCATTGGCTACACCACTGAAGAAAAGGCCTCTGCCTTCTCCCAGCAACTCTTAGCTTCCTGTAGCTCCCTAGGGAAGCGTGAGGCCCTGTGAACCCCTCCACTGTAGTAACCATTAATGGCTGGCAAATCCTCAGGGTGAGTGTGGCTGTGTGTCTTGAATCACTCTTCCCCCTTTATGATAGGATGGGGCTAGGGCCAAGCTTGTGCTGGTGGTCACCATTGCTGTGAGTCCAATAGTGCAAGGGCCATGTAATGCCTGAAGACAGCATTCTACATGTCCCATTCCTTCCTGTCTCTCTGTGTAGCCCTGGCTGTCCTTGAACTGGCTTTGTAGACCAGTCTGGCTTTGAATTTAGAGACTCTCCTGCCTCTGCCTCCTGAGTGGTGGGATTAAAGGCTTGCACCAGGACCCCCTGGTTTTCTAAGCCCACTTCTGCATTGTCCCCTGAGCCCCAGACAGGGTTATAGAGATGTATCATGAGCATTTAAAAGTCACTGTTCTCATCATTTTGACCAGATAAGAGTTTACAGTTAGCCTGCCTACTGAAAAAAAGAAGCTTTTCTGACCAAAGCTGACAGCAACATTACTATATGCATCTTTTTAAAAACAGGGTCTTGTTATGTGTTGAGTGTGGCCATAGTCTCTGTGTTCAGATGATCTTTAAGTCTGTCCTTCCAGTTTCTAGAGCTGTCAGCACCCGCCCACCACGCAGCACCCACCATGCAGCACCCATCACGCAGCACCCATCACGCAGCACCCACTACAGAGCACTCACCGTGCAGCACTCATCACGCAGCACCCACTACAGAGCACTCACCATGCAGCACCCACTACAGAGCACCCACCATGCAGCACCCACCACGCAGCACCCACTGCAGAGCACCCGCCACGCAGCACACACTGCAGAGCACCCGCCACGCAGCACACACTGCAGAGCACCCCTTTTCTCTCTTGAATGCAAAAGAAAGCCATTGCTTTGAGTCAGAATTAAGTTGTTCAACAAATGTTAAGATGAATGGTCAAGTAAAGATACATTTTGAGTGGTTTAATTCATATGTGCTTTGGTCTGTCAAATTCTGGAGCTTCAAACCCCCATGGGCAGAGGGGCTTGTAGGAGGTAGCTGCTGAAGCTTGTAGTTATACATAACTATCCTAGATAATAAAGAGAGATGCCAGGTTTTCAGACCTGGTTGTTTTTTTTTTCTTTTCTTTTCTTTTTTTCTTGCTGTTTCTCATTCTAAGCTAATGGAATGAGGAGAAAAGTCTGGCTTTATTATCTCCCAGGGTAAGCTGTATCCTCTGCTCTTATTGGTCCTTTGGGAATACAGCTGCATCTATCATTTGCCTGTTGTTCGTTCGTTCCAAGCATACCCAGGTTCCCCTCAATCAGTAGTAGGAGAGCCTTAACCTCCAAAAGTCAGGCAGAAGGGAGAAAGCTAGGTGGGAGAGGCCGTCATCGTCAGGCCTCCAGTCCCTATTTCAGTATGCTGACAAAACACTGCTTTCTGTCTCTTAAGATATACATAGACATTTACTGAGTGTCCATCTGTGTCATCTCTTCACTGGGCTACCAGAGAGAAAGATGAATAGAATATAATCCTCACTCTAAGTCATGAAATTCAGAAGTGGGGACAGATACATCAAGACATAAGTTACTGTCATTCTCAAAAGCAGTGTAAGCAGCTCTGATGATGAATTTTGGTTCTCTGTGGGGTAGGAACAAGGACTAGAGGCATCCAGCATCCCTAGGGACTGGAACCAGGTGTGTTAGGAAGGCCTCCTGGTGTATAAGGCCTTAGGTGGGCTTTTGAAATACTGATGGAGAAAGCATTTGGAGTAAATAAGGAGATAGGAGAGGCTTTCTGTGTATGGCCAATTTTTTCTTTAAAACAAACAAACAAAACAGGGTTTTATGTATCCAATACTGGCTTTACATACATAGCAATGAATGACCTTTAACTTCTGATACTCGTAAATTCTAGAATTATAGTCATAGGCCATCATTCCTTGTTGCATGGTGCTGGGGATTGAACCATCGAATTAAGGTTCACCCTAGGTTGAGTGCACACTGGGCAAGCACTCTATCAGTAGAGCTTCATGCCCACTGGCAAGAAAACATTTATGTCTTTCTGGAGTGAGAAGTATTCTGGTGTGTTGGGACTCACAGCTTGGTAGTAGAGCACCGGGAAGGTACAATAAGACCTTTGCTATGCTACAAAATGGGACTTCTTAAAAAAAAAAAAAAAAAAAAAAAAAAGGCAAATAGTTGGGAGCCAGCTGTGGAAGGTTGAGGAGCAGCTCTGTGGACCATGTCCTACCGCCCTGGAAAGGATGGATCCAGAAGCCCAGAGAAGGTAGTTTTGACAACCTGTCGATGAGAGATGATAAGAGGAGGGAGAGCTGGGTTGGATGCTAGAACTTATTCAGGGCAGTTTGAATGGCACTGTTAGAGCCCTCCGAGTCATCAGGAATTCAGACACAGATCTGCCTTCTTCTGAAAGAGAAGGTAAAGAATCCTATAGACTGACCTCGCACCCCAACCCCCACAGAAGTTCAGAGCCTTAGATGGTGGACTCTCTTAACAGTTCATTATTTAAAATAAAACTCTAGCATTCATAGAATTGAAGGAATGGCCTGCCAGATCTGCCCACCCATCATCACCTGGCTTCAACAAGCCCTTGCTAGTGTTATTCTTTAGGGCTGGGTCTTGAGATGGACCTTTGGGAGAAGTATGCATTTTGAAGTCGTATTTGAAGCTTTTCTCGGAATCAGTATAATGGCATCATGCCCATGTGTTCCTCCGTATCAGTACAGTGGCATCGTGCCCTTGTATTCCTTCCTGAATGTGTAAGCGTATATTTGTAAACGTGAGTGTTTGCCGCAGCAAGAAGAAAAGTGAGTGTGATTCTTTTGAAGGCTGGGTTCTAAGCCTGAGGTGATACATTAACCCTCAGAGACCTGTCAGTGGAGTACAGGTTTGTCTACTTTGGTGGCTGGTGTGTGTAGTGGGGGAAAGAATGGAGAGATAAGCACTCTGGGAGGGCAGTTTTTAGGGTAAGACTCCCCCAGTGTCCACTGGAATGTTCATGTTGGTGAAGACCTGATTCACATTGACAGACCTGACAAAGCTTATCCAAACTCCAGACACTGAGGGATAATCCACTTTGGCAGGCATTGTCCATCAGCCACAACCCAGATGCCTTTCCTCCCAGACCACCTTTTTTGCATTGCCCTATGTGGGAAAATGAATTACAGCATCAACTTCAGGTTTCTGAGGAGCCGAGCTCCCAGATGGAGCCCGTGGGAAAAGTAGGTACGTCATCCTTGGCTGTGAGCCGCTTGGTAGCTACTGAGAGTGCTTCTTTCCACCCTTGAGGATGGTGTTACTAGTTGCTACATGGGGACCAATAATTCTATGGACACTGTTGCTTTGTCCTTCACTAAGTGGCCTGGCTTCATCTGAGATGTGCTAATTGTTCACAGTGCTGAAATTGGCAACAGTTGAAAAACAGGATCAGGAGCTGGAGGCAGGCTAAGCTATCAGCTTTAGAGCTGATGGAGTTATTTATAGAGAATGTGGCCACAGGGTTCTTATGCATTCCTCTGTAGAATTAACATACCCATCTCTAGTATGGGCATATATAAATGTAGTCTCCTCCAGAGACAGGCCACCTCCCTCATTAAGATATCTCTAGGGAGAGGGGAAGGACAGGGCAGAGCTGTACATGCTCTGTTGTTCCTTCTCTCACTCTCCCCTGTCAGAAACTTTGCCATACAAGAGAAGATGCCAGTCTTCTTCCATTGGCTATTTCCTTGGCAACATGAGACAGTAAATGTAGCTGAGAGAGCCTGTTGTGGATCTCAGCAGAGATGTGGGTGCTGTTATGGGGAGCATAGAACAGTTTGAACATTGGAAAAGAACCAATTTTTAGTGTTTTATAGAAACAGTTGGAAGGGGTCTTTCGGTTGAGGAGACAGCATGCAAAAGAAAGACCCAGGGCATGAAGATGCTCTCCTGTGCTTCAGTGTCAAGGATTCCAACTGTCTAACTGCAGCTAAAGCTTTTTAATACGACCATAGGCTGCTCCCTGGTATTGGTGCTTTCTTTTACTCTTTGCATCCTCCCACACGATTAGTGGGAAGAGTAGGTGGCTTCCAAGCGCTCTTTTCATGGATGCCATTGCCTGGGTGACAAGTTCAGGGGGTGAGTGGAGGTGAGGCTACTCTCAAGCTGGCCTCAGCTTCCACTGCAGTCACTCTTTCTCCGTCTCTGGTCACAGACTTTGCAAAACAGAGCTGATAATTGTAATGTATCCCTCACTAATGAGATAATGCAGACAAAGTCTATTCACTTCTGGGAGGCAGGAAACCTACTGTGAACTCCCAGAAGGCAGTGTTTACAGGCAGGTGGAAATTGCCCAGGCAGGAAGTCATTTGCCACCATTGTGATGTATTGTGAGAAACTGTGGGGTGAGACCAGGCTGGGGACCAGGCTGGGGAAGGGCTGCAGTTTGGAGACATTTCTGGCCTTTTCATCTCAGCCACCACATTTACATTTACTTCTCATTTTTCTGTGGCTCTCTGAAAGAAGGAGGGACCCTCCATCCAAAGTTCTCTAAGTAGCTGCAGTAGCTCCTCCCTCTGTGTGGAGACAGATCCACTTGTCCTAAGGTCTGACTAGGGCAGATTAGAGGAAGGATATGGTCCCCCATCTTACTTTTCCCCAGAGGTATAGGTTGGGGTCTCACTTCCCACTCCCACCCTGAATCTTTCTTCTTGGTGCCTTGCCTGTATAGTCTGTTCCTAGATCTACCCAAGCAACCTGTCATAATGCACAAGGGTACGACTGAAACCCTGGTCACTAGTGTCCTGTAGTCTCTTTACTACAATTATCCTTTGAATTAGACATGACCAGGTTGGGCGTTGAGCAGAGTGCAGGAGCTGACTTGGAGGTGTGAATGGCCACAGGAAGGTGAAGATGCCATTTGAAGATTTTAAATAACAAACGAAGGGGAACATCATCCCCTTCTCAATGCTCCTCCATCTAGAGTCCGATGTGCTGTCTGGATATAAGCCACCCCACTCACTGGCTTCCTGGCTAAATTGTACTCCTTGTGAACTGGCTCAGTTCTACAGGGTAGTGTCTCTCCTAAGTAGTTTGCATTTTAATGGGGAGGGAGATGTCAGTCCTGTTCCCAATACTGAGGGACAGTAATGGCAGTAGTTTGTGGTACTTGGAGGTAAAGTCACAGTGCTCTGGAATGCTCTTGGTGCTGAACTGTTGGCTGCCCTGCTGCTGGTACATGGTGTTGGAATATGGTTTTGTTTAAAGCGCTGTGGTTTGGTGAGAAGGGCTTGAGTATTTGGGTATGTGCTAAGTGGAAGCATCTGGGTTAGGCTGTGCCAAAGAAGGCTGCTGGTGGGGTGGCAAGGACATGTGATGGGAGCTGGGCTGGGGTTTAAATGGAGCTCCAGAAAGCTGAAGGAATCCTTCCAGCATGCTCCATAGAGCTGGCTTGCATGGCTTGGAACTCACCCATTAAGGAGTGACTGGGAATGTCCTGTCTATACTGCCTGCTAACCTGGTACAACCGAGAAGACGCTCATGGAGCAATGCTGCATCAGAACTCCAGGCCTTGCAGGAGAAAACAACAAATAAAACGGGTTTTGACGCTGTAAAGGCCTAGTGCTTGCTGTGAGGACTTACTGAGGGTGTGATTAGGTCTGGCCAAGGGCAGCAAGCTTCTTCACTTTGAGAAGCATTCTTTTATTTTCTCCTCCTCAGCTTTCCTTAGATGTGTTGCTGTCACAGAAAGAAACCCCTCTCTTCATTCTTACTAGACCCAGATATCATCCACCAAAGACAACATCTCTCCCGGCTTCAGACCTCTGTCACAAGAGAATGCTTTGTTGTGTTCTCTTCAGGGAACCCAATGCCTGTGGCTCTGTCTTTGGGTTTTGGCCCGGCTTGTCCGTAGCTCAAGGGATTGTCTCAGGCCAAGTAGACTGCTGCTTTCCACAGTCAAGGCTTTTACCCTATGGAATTTGTGACCTCAGGGTGTTTTAGGACTTGGTATGGTCTTCGAGACCTTGACTCAGGCACAAGGTAGGGGTAACTTGGCCAGCCATCCTTTGGAGCCTCTTCATGGCAGCTCTGTGACCCTCTTCTTCATTCTGTTTTTCCCTTTAGGCATGGAAATATTTATCTTATGCTTGTCCCATCATCGCAGTGTGGGAGCAGATAACTTGTTTCACAGGCTCATAAATGGAAGGAAGTTTTCCCAGTTAGCCTCAGGCTACTTCCTGAAGGCATCCGGTCTTTTCACTCCCTCAGCCTTGTGAGCTGGGATCCAAGGTCAGAAACATGGCCTTGCCCTTTAGGGCAAGGGACTGAAACCCCCAAAAGTCCACATATAAAGTGGCAAGTGCCCTGGAGAAGTCTGTGGTGGTATGGAAGGGAGGGGCTCTGGAGAGGATGACTGGATGTTTGAAGAGGAGAGGGAACAAGGGTCTTAAACATCCCATACCGAGAGAGCCTCTGAGAGCAGGACCGGGCTGGTCATGTCTTTGGCTTGGTTGTTGCTTAGGACAGGAGTCAAATGTGGCCAGGAGAAAAACTGCCGTGGCTGTGAACTTCCAAGCACAGGTTTGAGTTCCTACGACCCCACAATGACCCCTGCATCTTCTAAGTAGCAAAGATGAGGCTCAGTGATGTTAAGGATTGTCCAAGACACAGCTGGTAAAGAAGAACTGGGCTACAGATGTGGTCTGACCAGCACATACTCCATGGGTACACTTGCCCTCATCTGTGGGTGCCCAGGCCTCCATTCATGTCCTGCATGACCGGAAGCTACGAAACATTATAAAAACTCTAGGGATATATCCTCTTGGCAGCTATGGGGTGTTTTGGGTGGTGGTAAGTGGAAGGTGGGGCTGGAGATTGACAGATCACTTGGGAAGGACTGTACAGTTATTTTGAAGGCAGTGCTTTGACCAGGAGACTGGAGACCAGTCCAGCTCAGGAGACTGGAGGGATGGCAGAAGGAAGAAGGAATGTTCCTAGACCATATGATTGATATACCAGCCGAGCAAGAAAGTAGGGAAGACCCAATTACCCTCCGTGGAGAGACACAGCCCAGCACGCTGCTGCCAGTGGTCTGAGGAGGGCTGCCCTGTCCCTTAGGGTCTTCTGCTCATAAAAAAGCAGACCCTTGTCTAGGCCACAGGATAAGCCAGAGTGAAGCAGTTTTTTGATGTAGAGATAAGAGTTAGCACAAGCTTTAGACTTAATGTATAAGTATTTAGAGAGCAGGAGAAATGTGTAACAAAGTATGCACCTCTAAGCCATGGATCCTGCTCTCACATCTGTGTTTGTTTGTTTGTTTGCTCGTTCATTCAGTTTTTGGTTTTCCGAGACTGGGTTTCTCTGTGTAATAGCCCTGGAACTCTCTTTATAGACCAGGCTGGCCTCGAACTCATACCCACAGATTTCTGCCCATCTCTGCCTCCCGAGTGATTAGTGGGATTATAGTGGTGTACCATCACCATCTGGCTGACTTTAAGCTGGTTCTAGGCCTGATCCTGTGGCTTTCTGAGTTATCTAGTTTAAGGGATGTGCTATACAGTAGGGCTTATAGATTAAGCAAAGGTTAAACTGAATATAGGATAGGATTTACTTCTTTCTTTTCTTTTTTCTTTTTTTTTTTTTTTCGAAACAGGGTTTCTCTGTAGCCCTGGCTGTCCTGGAACTCACACTGTAGACCAGGCTGGCCTCAAACTCAGAAATCCACCTGCCTCTGCCTCCCAAATACTGGGATTAAAGGCGTGTGCCACCACCGCCCGGCCTACTTATTTCTCCTAAAGGTTTTTTTTTTTTTTTTTTTTTGTTATTGTTGTTTGTAAATGAGATTTAAGGTGGTTTCTACTGGGTGTTGTTTAGCTTCAGGGAAGAGAGAGGAATGCTAACTGTTAAACACAAGACCCTTTGTGAGCATAGTTTGCTGCTTTTAACTTTGTTTGAGATGTCTTTAGTAGGAAGAGATGCACTGTCTCTGCAGGCCATTTCGGCTGTTATCAGCCTTGTTGAACTCTCTGACCAAACAGTTCCAACATGAGGGGCTTTTTAACCCTTCCATGTTTGTTAAATTTCTCTGTCTTTCTGTACTGCCTCAACCTCCTTCCTAAGACTTTGTTCCCCTAATCTGAAGGTGTCATTGTGGTGGAACCACATTTATTTTCTGAAGTGTTCTCTGGCTGAGGCAGGGGTGTAGAAAGGATTGGACCTTGTGGATATAAGAAGCATTATTTGTTGGAAATTTAGAAGAAAAGATGCTATTACCTGAAGTATCAAACTGCATAAACAATAAAGCATTCAGATTGTTATGCCTAATTTTAGTTTTATCACTAAAAATAGAATAACATTTCTTAACAAGGTGTCTGAGAGCCATGAAGTCAAAGGAAAAAGCATATTGATGATTCTTAGAGTGTGTCAAAATGTAACAAGAACAGTTTTAAAAAGGAAGAAGGCTTAGTGGGTAAGAATGCGCTCTGTGGAAGCAAGAGGACCCAAGTTCAGATCTGCTGTACTATGTTGAGGCTAGGCATGGCTAGTCATGACTTAACCCCAGAGAACTGGTAGACAGGGAAAGAGATCCTGAGAGTTCAGTGGTTGGCTGGAATAGCCCCCCTTAATGGCAAATTTCAGGTTCAGGAGAAGATCATGTCTCAAAAAACAAGGTGGAGAGTGAAAGTGGGAAGCATCTAACATCCTTGGGCCGTTGGAAGTGCGTGTTGGAGGCTTGTTGGTGGCCTTTCCTGCATAGACATATGCATGTATCAAGCACACACACCTCCCAATCCACTCGACACCCCCCCCCGACAGAGGAGGGGGAGAAGGGAGAGAGAGGAAAAGGGGATTTAGTTGTGGCATAGTTTAGAAGGAAAATAGTATAGTAAGTTGTAATCATTGTCATCAAGGTTGTGTGACTACATTTATCATGTCTAAAGCAGGAGTTCTCAACCTGTGGGTCATGACCCATTTAGGGATTGAATTACCCACTTTCATAGTGGTTGCATATCAGATATTTACATTACTATTTATAACAGTAGTAAAATTGCAGTTATAAAGTGGCAACGAAATAATTTTGTGGTTGGGAGTCAACAGATCACGAGAAACTGTATTAAAGGGTCACAGTATTGGGAAGGTTGGGACTAAAGGGCTCACAAGAGTGAAGCAAATTAAAACACAAAATTAGATTAGAATTATGTATAGATTTTTTTTTGTTTGTTTGTTTTTTTCAAGACAGGGTTTCTCTGTGTAGCCCTGATTGTCCTGGAACTCACTCTGTAGACCAGGCTGGCCTCGAACTCAGAAATCCACCTGACTCTGCCTCTCAAGTGCTGGGATTAAAGGCGTGCGCCACCACTGCCTGGCTTATGTATAGATTTTTAAGTGGAACTTATCTTTATAAGTCTAGTTGGCAGGCTGCAGGCGTGAGAGACCTTGTTTTCAGGTTGCTCTTGAGTCTATGAGACTCAGAAGGGTTAGGTTTGATTTTAGAGAATAACTTCTTGAAGTGTTTAGATTTTTTTTTTTTTTTCTATCCGAGAAGGTGTCAGCACACATTACAAGAGATGAGTAAAATCCAGTTGCCAGTCTTCTGAAAGTGTCTCTTTCCTTTGGACTTGCCTAAGAAACCAGTGGGTTGGTCAGTTTTACCTTCTGGATTCACACACAAGGCAGGCACACCTGACCTCTTGGCCTGTGGACTTTACTTTCTGAAAGGTTCATGGTGCCTGCCTACCTTCTCTAGAGAACAGCTGGAGAAATGGGCTTTGGGTTACTTTTCTGGTGAAGACTTCTAATGCCATGCCTTGAGTTTCTGTTTCATACAGAACCAAAGGAGTTTTAAAATAGGCTTGAGGCTGCAAGGCTAATTAATGGCAGTGCCATGTCTGGAGGTACTGACATGGCAGGACTGGGGGTGAGAGGAGTTTGGGGATGGGCAGAGAAGG
Organism: Uromys caudimaculatus; assembly: GCA_028551405.1. Classification (NCBI taxonomy): domain Eukaryota; kingdom Metazoa; phylum Chordata; class Mammalia; order Rodentia; family Muridae; genus Uromys; species Uromys caudimaculatus. The sequence goes on along the minus strand of CM052703.1, from coordinate 88,602,605 downwards.
AGACTTTGCCAGATCTGGTGGCCCACTAGACACAGAGAGAAGAGAAAACCCAGGGAAGACTCTAGGTTTCTGGGCTTGGAAACAGTGCTGACGTCTCTGAGCTGGGGTGGGGAGCATTGAGGGTGTGATCTGTTGGGGGCCCCCAGTGTGACGATACAGGGAAGGGAGGTTCATGTTAGGTATGGGCTGGTGGAGCACCAGCTCCTACTAAATCCTCAGCCATATCTGTAAAGACCTTCAAACAGGCTATGTAGCTACACACTTCAGTTAACACCTAAAACCTGAGGCGGGTGAGATGGTAAAGGGCTTACTACATAAGGATGAGGACCTGAGTTCTGATCCCCAGCCCACCAGAAAAGAAAACCTCCGTTCAGCAATTCAGGCCTGTAATCCCAGAGATGGATAAGGGAAACAAAAGGATCCAGGGGGCTCACTAGCCAGCCAGTCTAGCCAATCAGTGAACTCCAAGTGAGAGCTTCTCTCTAAAAATAGTGGAAGACAGGTTGTAGTGGTAAACCCTTTTAATCTCAGCCATCAGGAGGCAGAAGCAAATGGATCTCTGTAAGTTCAAGGCCAGCCTGATCTACATAGTATGTTCCAGTTAAGTCAAGGCTACATAGTGAGTGACTCTACTTAAAGTTAATATATATTTCATTCTTATATATATGCAATATATACATATATATGTTAATGCATATATATATATATAATTTAATACACACACATATATAATTCGTGACTGAGGAAGATATCTTACATCTATCTCTGGTTTCAAGGTGCACTCACAGGTATGTGTAACACACACACACACACACACACACACACACACACACACACACTCACACACGACAGAGAGAAAGACAGAGACAGGCACAGGGAAAAACCTGGACTCTGCTGAATTGTGGCTGTGGGTCTTTATACAACTTATTTAACTTCTCCGAGGCTCCACTATGTCTTCTTCAAATCCATATAAAATGAATCTTACTGTTAAGGGCCGAGTAAACAAGGCAGACCTCAAGTAAATACAGGCAACTGAACCCAAACATCTCATTTAGCTGCCCACTCAAACAGCACAAAAGTTTACATAATCCACGAGGACTCAGAGAATGTAATAGGACTCACAGCGGAAATGCCAGAGTACCAGCTATGTACCAAGCATGGAAAAACAGTCCTAAGTTCTGGGAGAAGTTTCCGCAGTAACACCAGAGGCATCTGAACACTGTAGAAGGTTTATATAATTGGAAAAGAATTTACTTAATTCAATGATAAGAAAAGTATAGAAACAAGCAAATAACAAAGAAATGCTACAGAAACAAAAAAAGGCAGAGAAATCAGTCCTTGGGGTGAAACCCACATGCTGGTCTCCGTAACCCCAAGACTGCACTGGAGACATGGGTGGATGGAAGAGCGCTGGTAGGGGTCCCGGGGTAGAGCTGAAGTACAGCGGAATCATCCTGCTTGGAGTTTCCATAGAACTCATAAATCACAAGAAAATGATAAACAAGTAGATGAGAGAGGTAACAGAACATGTTATGTTTTAGATAGGAAAATGAAAAATCTTACAAGACTGTCAGTGCCCATTGTGTGACTATATGGTAGTGATACAAAATTTAAACATTAGGAGGTTGGGGAGATGACTCAGTCAGAAAGTGGTTGTCATTCAAGCACGGACACCTGAGTTCTGATTCCTCAAACTCGTGTAAAGAAAGAAGCCAAGAGTGGTGCATGCCTGTAACCACAGCACTGAGGTGATGGAGACAGGAAGATCCCTGGGACTCTGTCCAGCCAGGTAGACTAATGAATGAGCTCCAGGCCAATAAGAGATCCTGTATCAACTTAAGATGGATGGAACCTGAGGTAACACCGCTCAAGGCTGTCATCTGACCACCATGTACACACACACACACACACACACACACACATACACACAAATATTTAAAACATTTGGGGCTAAGGTGCTGTCTAACAATTGCCTAGCATGCTCGTGGCCCTGGATTTGAGCTTCAGAACTTAAAAAAAAAAATTTGGCAGGACACAGCAGTGAATACCTTTAATCTTCACACTTGGGAAGTCAAGGCAGGTGGATTTCTGAGTTGAAGACCATTCTGATCTACTTATAGAGTTGCAAGACAGTCAAAGCCACACAGTGAGATCTGTTTAAAAAAAAAAAAACAAAAAACTATAATAAAAAACCCTGAGAACAATGTGTGATACAGCTGGCGCAGGGCCAGAGCTTGACTGATGTGAGCCCCGACTCTTTTTTATACTCTTTTCCTTTGTATGCAGGAACTTGTTGACTATATGGATCAGGAGTTATCCAACTTTATCTCATTTAATCCTCACACAGCAGTTATGAACTGTCCCCCCTCTATTAGATGAGAAAACAAAGTGACCTACCTAAGAATTCACATTCTTCCTCCCCATTCCTGAGACAGGAACCCATTAAGGGGTTCTGAGCACACAGTGACAAGACAGGACTTAGTGAAAGGATTTACTAGAGCTACTGCTCAGAAAATACAGGGGGAAAAACACTGTGAACACAGGAAAGCTAAACAAGAAGAGAAGGTAGTATGGGCAGGAATGGTTGTAGGAGATGTCTTGAAATTTACTGACAGACTGCACTCAGGCCTGAGAGAAAAGCAGATCTGACTATGAGGTTCCAACCCCAAGTCCCAGGAGGGCAAAGTGGCACCCAATTGGGACACCTGGATTTCTAGGAAGGTGTGCTAAGAGGCCACCCGGAGCTCTGAGTCTTGGGTTGACAGAGAAGTCTTGACAGCAGTTTGAGAGTCATCTACAGAGAGATGGTATTTAAAGCAATCAAATGAAAGGCTTGTGAACTGGCACAGAGGAGAAGAGAGGAGTACCTGGGACACCCCAGAACATTGCAACACAGAGAAGATGCAGCCAGGAAGATTCCAGATAAGACGTGAGGAGAAGCGGGTGTTTCCAGAGGCACCTGAGGAAACAGAATAGGATAACCAGGTGTCCCTAGGCTACTATGTGAAGTCAGGCAGCATCTTCTCTCCAGCCACTGGCCAGTGGTGAGCTCATCTGCTTCTGTAACCTTGGCTGGCTCTCCATTACCTCACCCAGAGGATTACAAAAGCTGCCCAACTGGTGGCCTCCAGCAGCCCTTACCACTCCCCCTGCACTGAAGACTCACCCACCTCAGTGATCCTCAAACTTTGATGTTTATCAGGATCTCTTGGAGAGCTCACTGGGCTGAGCCCCAGCTTCCCTAGCACAGATAAGGACCTGGACTCTGCCTGAAACTTCCCAGGAGCTCAGCAGCAGACACAAGGTGGAATGCATGGCATTTTATGTTTGGAATCAGCCTGCTAGGTCGAACTTCCATCATAACCCTTTGTAGCCTTCTGCTCTGTCCCAGCTGGATTAGTACTGACGTGGTCCTGATCGCCTCACTGCACTCTCTCTCTCTCTTTCCTGCTCTTCTGCCCATGACAAGAGCATTCCTTGTTGAGCTCCAACCTTCCTCTCAAGCCAATAGTTTCAGGAAACTGATTTATTTCTCCTAATAGCGTTCATCCTGCAGGAAAGGGATGATAGCAGTTGTATGCCAGCCTCTTCCCCTCCATCCCTATCCTGTGTCTGGGCTCTGTAGTATCAACTCTGCAATCTATGGAGAAGTGTCTACAGATTTATTGATCAAGATAAACCAACTCAGGGTCAATGTGATAGGTAAGGAATTTTCTTCCATCTCCTTTTCCTCATCCACACTCACACTCCTTGTTCTTTCTTCCCCAAAGAGATGTCTCTTTTAGCCTTTACAGAAGCTGTCTCCCAAGCTCAGAAAGAGCAGTATGCATTTCTTAAAATAGCCATTAACAACAGCAGTTTATGGGAGGCCTGCGTGTTACAGGAAGATTTCAATTTCTTGTGATATGCTAGAACTCCTTAGTCATTTCTTGGCAATGCGGGGAGAGACTGTATATAAAGCTGAAGCAATGCATCATGAAAGTTGTAGGGCCCTTAGGTAAGGGCTTGTATAGATCTTGCCTACCCTGAATGTTGCTGGGTTCAGCTGTTTCCCAGGCTGAAAGAGCAGGAGATCCAGGGAACTCCAGTCCTCTTCCCAATTTGTTTTGCACCCTGTACAGCCTCAAGGCTGTCCAGCTGACTCCTGCTGTACAGCTCGAGATCACGTTGTACTTACTTATCACGTGTTGCTTTTCTAGAGCATACCCGTTCTTTCCTCATTGACTGCTTTCATAGGTACAAGGGTCATTTTCTTCTCATCTGGACTTGCCTTAGCAGGAGCTGCAGGCTTAGCTATCCTCACAGAGACATTCAAAGTGACCTATGAGTGCAGGGAAAGGCAAATGATGCATGGGCCATGCCCTTTTTTGACCCAAACACCCTGCCTTATCTTTGTGATCAAGGGTAAACCTATTTCTTGGTGTCAGACGCATATCTACTCATCTGGGCCAAGTTCGGGGCCATGTTAAGTGTTGAGATGATATGATTTAACTGTGTTCATTATAACCAAGGTCATTGTTTTGGACACATTGAGAGCAGTGCCCTTCTGTACAATTTCTCTTCCTAAGCTAGAGTCCCTACACCACGTAGTTGATCCCCATTGTCTGTTGGATCCACTATATTGCTGTTTTAGAATGGGTAAGCCATTCTACCAAGTTATAAAAACAAACAAATCTTTCCCATTGGTAGGGAAAGTGACTTGTTCCATTTCTCACTATCTGCTTACAGGCCACCCAGCTTCCTCTTTGGTCTTGCATTCTGACTGTCTCTTTCCTGGCCTCTGTCAGTTGGTGTCTCATTTGGACTCGCTACCTACTTTCTTCTCTCCCATTCTCTCTGGGATACCCCTCAGCACATTGCTTCTGGAGTTTCCTATACAGTAGCTACACATCTCCAGTGAACTTCACTGTTGAGGGAAATGTTACCTCTTGTTTTCTAACAGTTTCTTCCTAGACTTAAACATTCTACCCTGTAGGAAGCACCTTAAGTAGGAAGATAAACAGCTCAAAATAGCTTCAAGAAGTCCCTGGAACTGACCAGATTCAAGGGGCCCTCCTTGCCAAAGTAAGTAGAACCAAGCTGCAAACAAGACCCTCAGGGGAGCCTAACTGCCAGTAAGACTCTCAGACTGGCTGAGATGCCAAGAAGACTCAGAAAGGAAAGAGAGTAGAAGTTAGATCCCTCCTGGGGTCCAAGAACTTAGAACCCATGGAAAGAGAGAAAGAGGGAGGAAGAAGAGGCCATGAGAGAAGCAATAGAAGATACTCTGAGAGTCTGACCTTTAGTAGGAAAAGAGGGAAAACCTGTGATCCAACATAAAAATGGAGGTCTTAACAATGGTCTGGTACAAACTAGGGTGATCAGGAAATACTCAGCACTTGGAACTACTGGAATCTGGGGAGACTTTTAAACAAGCAACGGAAGTGTCTGCCATTGAGACTGTGGGACATGAGAGTGGATGGGATCAGTCTGACTACTGTGGAGGCAGAAAAACTGAGCCATGTAACTATCCATTCTTCCTTAAGACAAAGGCTGCATAACTTGAAAGGGTGTGAGGGAAATCAGCCCCTGATGGACTGGCTTATCAAAGCCGTTAGGAGCACTTGGTTATCACCATCTCAGGTCCTCATAAATGTTAGGAACTGAGGACCATGGAAAGCAGATGCTATTGAGGGAACTAGGAATAAGAGAGCTGTGTTTGAACCCAGTTCATGTTTAGTTGTCAGATAGAACTATGTTTACAGAGGAGTTAAAGGGACCTTGAGGCTGGTATGGAGTTCTAGTGGCTTTGGTGAGATCTTTGGTGGGGCAAGATCTTTATAAAGTAGGAAAGGCTTTGGTAGGTCTCAGTGACTTAGACCAGCTTGTAAAGACTGTCCATGATGTAAAAGAATAAGCTAGAGGAGATAAGTAAAAGATAAAACAGAGGAAGAGGTCTGTCTGGGTTCTTGAAAGAGGAGTTTCTTGAAGGCTTTAAAGCCTGGGGAACAGTTAACAGAACACACACACACACACACACACACACACACACACACACACACACACACACACAGAGAGAGAACAATATAAGTGAAGCTGATTAGCCTGTCCCAGGGGTGGGTAATTGTACCCCAGACTAAGGAGGGTACATTTCCCTCCAAGAAAGGTTATGGTAGGGGTGGAGATAGTTTGTCCACTTGGCAACTTCCCTAACAGCTACATGTGGCAAATAGGGAGGCAACTGCTATGGTGCCAACCCAGGGCCTGTCTGACCCAAGGTGCCAGCAGGTACAGCAGGGAGAATAAGAGCACGTGTCCCTTTGGCCCTGGGTGATAGATCAGAGTCGATTAAGTCAGGCTCACTGAGATTATTGGATATGGAGAAATGTAGGGAGGCTCCATGGAAGAGCTCCAGGTACTGAAACATGGCTCAGAGAGAGTGGCTGAGGGTTACAGGAGCTAAGAGTTAGCACCTCCTATCCATGCTTTGTACCCAGCCTTGATCTGTGGAGGATCAACTGATACAAACGGATGGATCCTTTCTGTGATGTGTTAGACCTTGTTTATGCCTGGCTTTAGTATCTTCTTAGTTGTGACCTTCTGGGATCACCTGATACTTGCTGAGAACAGGTAACAGCAGACTTTCAGAGTACTTCAGCAAGGTCATCTTTGTTAGGTGATGGTTCAGATGTTACCTTGTCCTGCTCATCCTCTGGAAAAGGTTTTGTTATTTAGATATAATACCAGCCTTGCAGATTTGGAAAGCCATTGAAGAGACAACCAAGGTACTTCCGCCTGTCTTACATCCTACCAGGGCTAGGTTTATTAAAAGGAAAAATGGGTTTTTAAAAAAAATAGCTAAAGAGTTAAAATACAAAAGGCAGCTTACATGGGTGGAAAAGGACACTCCCAGACGCAGTAAGATTACTGAATAAAAATCCCAGTGCCAGGACTAGGCTACTTTCCTGTGGGTTGTTAGTCAGGAAAGCCCCTGAGGCCCCACAAATCATAAAAGCTAATACTGCTGCTGTTGGTGGTTTGTCAGAACTAAACAGTAAGATCCTATTGCTGAAGACACCACATGTGCATGCTCTGACATGTGGACATGGGGACATTAAGCTGGGCATGAACTAGAAACTCACACCCTTCTGGCTGGCTTTTGTATTAGAGGAGGCCTTGCAGGCTGCTGGTGGAGAGCTGTCACCGACATTCCTGCTTGCCCATGGACCCTGAGTGTTAAAACACCAACATGCTAGCCAGGATGTGCCTGTTTATGCAATAGTGGCTTGGCTGTTGTGGGTTAAGACCAATAGTCTTCCAGTTGGGTTTAAGGTCTTTCCCACAAGAGGGAATTCAAGCCTGGTACTGTAAGTTATAAAACGAAACCTGCAGTTGGGAGCTTATAGGTTCAAATAGGAAAGCAATTTATATGACTTTTCTAGATGGATGTGATGTTGCCTGTCACTGTTGCTATCAGGGTCAACTCATACCCACTGGTAAAGCTGAGAACAGTGCCAGCTACTGTGACACGGTGGCCTATTTCTTTTTTTTATTTTTTGATATTTTATTTACATTTCCGATGATTCCCCTTTTCTTTAGAAACCCCGTGTCCCCTCCCCCTCCCCGCCTCTGTGAGGGAATTCCTCCTCCCACCTACCC
>CM052703.1:88577863-88594467 GCA_028551405.1 Uromys caudimaculatus | reverse complement strand
GGCACCAGGTCTGATCCTGGTCCTGGACGTTCCTGACCTTCAGTCTCTGTGGCCCACGGAAAGCGGGCGGAGTCCTTGAGCTCTGGGGCTCGTTTTGCCCCTGCTAGAGGCTTTTCCTCGTTCCTGGAAGAGAGAATTTTCTCCCGGGGCTGCTTGTCTATGGAATGTTCGTGTCCCAGGCAGAAGATTCCTGCCACAGGCGCCCGCCCTTGGGATCCAGGGGGGTTTCCAGGCCCGCCTACCTTGGTCCCTGTGTCTCGCGGGTTTGGGGCAGTACCTGGTGAGCTGTGGGGCGTGTCCCTGGCCCTTTGCTGGGTCCTGCGATCTCCTGCGAGGGATCCCTGTCCCGGCGCTGATCAGCCGTGGGGCCCCGTGGCCCAAGCTGAGGTCTCCGGCCGTAGCCGGAAGCCGCACGGTGGCCTATTTCATAGCCATAGATGGATCCCCTCCAAGGCTCAGGGACCATTGTGGAAGAGGGAGCAAAAAGAATATAAGGGCTAGAGGAAGGGATGGAGTGTTGTGTAACAGTTTCCTCTGAGATTAAAAACATTCTGTCCTGCAAGAACCTCCTTAAGCAGGAAGGCAAACAACTCAAAACAGTTTCAGGATGTCCCTGAAATTGATCAGATTTACCAGGTCCTTCCCTGCTAGAGTAAGCAGAACCTAGCTGCAAGGAAGACACTGAGACAAATTGAGCTGTAAAGAAGACTGAGACCAGATCAGCTGCCTAGAAGCAGAAACAAGCCAAGCTGCCTGGAAGAGGTTTATACCAGAGTCACTTAGAAAGGACATTGTACAATCTGTTGTTCTGCCTGCAAGTTCTGCAGTGTGCTCTAGCTTCCCAGCTTTTGTGAGCTGTTACCCATGCTGGGATAGGCCTTGGTGATATAACCGTCTGAGTCATTTCTGCTCCTGAAGTAACCCCTCACCCATATTCCTGTAAGTAACCACAGTAAAACTCATTGGTCCACCAAGTTGGACTTTGGTGATATCTGTATTTTAGTCTGTCGTGGGTTCCCTATCTAGGATGAGTAGATATGTGTGCGTGTGTGCGTGCATGTTACATCTCCCCAGGAAAAGTTTTGTCACACAGCACCTCTTTGGGGAGGAACAGATCAGACAAGGAAGGCACAGAGCTCATCGTTGCCGTTGTGAGCATTTGCCTCTGACGTTGTCTAATGAATGACATATGTAATCATTTTCCTTTGCTCCTAGCACAAGGCTCCCCAAACTCCCGAGGTTTAGAGTGACTCTAGATGTATTGCTAAGGCTAGAGGAATGTATAGACTAGCTTGTTATTTATAATAAATCTCTTTCAATCATATTTAAGTTGATGCTGATGATGTGACTCCCAGAGAATGAAGGCTAATGACCAAGGGAACCAGCTAGGAGTGATTGAAGGGTTAAAATGACTTTAAGTGTATGTGTGTGTGTGTGTGTGTGTGTGTGTGTGCCTGAGTGCATATGTGTTTCATGTATATTCAATAGTGTGCCGAGCATAGAAGAGGTATTGGATAACCTGGAACTGGAGTTACTAAACCCATGTCTTTGTAAGAGCAGTAAGCGCTCTTAACTACTGACCCATCTTTCCAGTCCCATGGGTTAAAAACACTTAACTCCACACCTAACCTTTTGTGAAATATTAAGTTTTGTGAGCTAATCGAGCATATTATCAAACCTAGGGAAGGGGTGGTGGACCCCTTGTTTTGTAGCTAGTCAGCCCAGAGGCCTGAACTTTTCACTAGCATCTAGGGTGGGGACAGATTGTGGGACTGAGCCTTCAACTTGTGATCTGAGACAAACTCCTGGTATGTAAGTGTTAAGATTATATTGAAACAGAACCCCTTATAGTTCACAGAAAATTGAAAATTTCATGTAGGAAAACCATATACATTTAATGTCACGAGTGCAAGAGAAGTGAAGTTTTTGTTTTTAGCCCAAGATTCTTGAGGCAAAGGTTACCTCATTGTGTATTCTTTGCTAACCTGATGTTTATCTTAGGAAGGGGGAGAACGGCTGGGCTGTTAGCGGTCAGAAGGGGGATGGCTGGAGACCGCTCGCCTTCCCTGAGTTAGTAATACCCTGGGTTCACACAGCGGGGAGGGAGCTCCTGTGGCACCTGGCCTCTCTCTTGTACACCTGACACCATGATGTCTCACAGTGGCCCTGTGACTGCTGGCAGGAACCCATCATTACCCACGTGTCCTGCTGTCACCTCCAATCCAGCAGGTCTAGAAGTGAGCTCATCAGCTCTGCCTGGAGCAGCTTCCCTGTGCCACTGCTGGGCTGTGGCAAGGATACACCTTTGACTCATGCTCCTTTTTCTGTGGGTGCCCAGGGTCCACCCGCTTGCTATTTGCCAAGTACCAGCTCATCACTGGGCAGACATTCTAGGTTGTTCTTCTAAAGCTTCTCTGTTGCAGGGTACATATCATGAGCTTTTGGGGTTGCACCATACCAAGCCGACCCCATCAATTTTCACCCTGGTCTGAGGCTTCAGTCTTGGCCAACCTCGACTCATCAGTTCAGTGGAGCCTGCCTGCCTTCTGAAATTTGAGATCTTTCCTTAAAAGTCTGCACTCCATTTCCATCTGAGATCATATGCTATGTATGTTATATGCTGGTATCCAGAGCCATGAAGTAGTGATTCCCAGGTTCCTCTAATTAAATTGCCCAGACCCTGCTTTGACTCATTGAGAGTAGCTGGTTGCTCCCGTATAATCTCGTCAACCATTTTGTCCTTAGCCAACTGGTGTCCTGCCCTTACATGCCTCCCTGTCTCATGCACCACCCCCTCTGCCTGAAAGAGCATTCTCCTCCTTACCTTCTGAGAGAGCTCCTATTCATCTGATAGGACGCAGTGACGCTGCCTGCCCACCTCTATCTATGCACCTCACAGTATGCCATAAGTATTTGCTCATAGTTTTGTCTCTTCCAATGGACTATGTGGCCCATACCTCCCCAGTGCCAAGTGTGGCAGAGTTCAGGGGATGATGGCTACCTGGACTCATTATTTTCTCACAAGTAATTTTTTACAAACAGCTTGCGTGAGGCACCCTGCAAGGCACAGAGACAGCAAGGGTAATAAGGGTTGACAGAGTCTCTTGTTTCACTGGGAAAGTGGCAAGATGGGAAGTGAACATATAGATAGATAAGAAACTTAGGAATTGTATGTATACTTTACCTTATACATGTATACTTTATGATGTCCAGAGAAGGGTCCTCTGGGAACCTAAGGATGAGAGGAACCCAGCCCTGTAGAAAGCTAGGGAGCAAACTCAACAGTGAAGAGGTTGGCAGGTGGCAACTCACAGAGGAGGACATGGCCTTAGAGTGCTTGGGGAGCCAATTGGGGGCAGTGCTGCAGAAAGATCAGTGTCATGCTGGCCTGGCAGTCCTGTTACCACAGGTCATGGGAAAGATTGCAATCATTGTCCTGTGTAGGAGCAGTGAGATGGCTCTGGAGGGAAGTATTTCAAACTTCAGGCTCCCATGGCTGAACAAGCCCTGCTTCTGCTACCTCCCCTTTCCCTGCTACCTTGTCTGTCTTGACCCAAGCTTGCTTCCTTCTCAGACTCCAATAATGTCACATTCTGGGGACAGCCTAGACCACTTTCCTGCTTCATGGGAGTTCTCACCCTTGTTACAGTGTGTATGGCCCCTACTAGGACCTTGAAGTACTAGTTAGGTCCCTGGATCCCCGATGATTAACTATTCTTATTCTCTTAAGCTAGCTGTGCAGTGGTTCTTGACTCAAGACAGATCCCCCTCCCTAGCCCCTCGCTACAGGCCCTTGCTTCTGAACCTTCCTTGGCCCTTGGTGCCATGGAGTATTGTTTTTCCTTCCATGTGGAGAATGATGTTCTTACTTTGTCATCTTCTGCAGGAAAACCAGCCTCTGAGTATAGCTGGATTCTTCCTCCATGGCCCCTGCAGTTTAGCTTCAAATCTTGTCTTATGAATTGGTCTGGCAAAGATATGTCCAGAGATAGTTCTCCACTTTAAAGGTAAAACAGCAAAACCAGACCTTACTGTATGCAAAGAGCACACAGTGTGACTTTACTGACCTTCTGGTCCTAACACCAATTGTGGGGGTTAGATGCTGTTGCCCTCAATTTGCAGTTGAGGAAACTCTAAGGCTCAGTGATCACATAGTAAGTGACTAGTAAATGGTAGAGCTGGGGCTTGGGCCTAGGTTTTTGTGGTCTTAAATTCCTTAACGATTCCATCTCCTGTGTGGTGCCTAATTTCCTTCAGGAGTTTCACATCCCAGGGGAAGCAGGTGGAGCTCTTCAGAACCATCTGTTTCATGCTCTGGCATGGGAACCATGCCTGGGTCATTTAAAGTACTGATGCACATTAGGTACGTGCGTAGGCTTTGCTGAATGAGCAAGCAGAGGATGACTCTGCTCCCAGCTTACAGACATGAGCTCAGTATCTTCTTAGGATGACAAATGCTGTTGTAAGACCTCCTCTGTCATCCAGGGAGGTGAGAAGCAGGAAACATGAGAGGAGGCAGCAAGAAGGCAGCTTACTTAGCCTTAGCGCCTTTCTAAGAGGCAGACTTATCCAGAGATAGAAGTAGTTGTCATGGGTGGGGAAGATCATCCTTAGTGATGGGCCCTGAGAAAAGAGATTGAACGTTAGAAAGTGGCTAGACTGTGCAGCCTAGGAGGTGTTCTGGTCTGGGATTTAGCCTAGATTGCCGTTGGGTAAGCAGGTAAGATAGTGTCAGTGTTCTTGGGACAGCATTCTCTCCCTGTCTTTGTAAACATGACACTCCTGGTCATTTAGACAAAGGTAAGTGACAGTGGCAGCTTATCATCCAGGACCACACACATCCAAGGGAAGGAATGCATGTAGGTAAGAGGCACACAGGCTACAAGACAGTAGGGCCTTCCCCAGTGGTTGTTAGAGCTTCTGGGGCCCTGACTATCAGCACAGAGAGGTGTAACAACTCTCTTGCTGCCAAAGGGGATGCTGGGTAAACTGGTTGCTCTTTGTTATAAAACTTGAATGCTTGAGAGTATTCTTACCAGGAAGGTGAGGCTATGGAGAAAATGGAAGCTAAATATACACCTCTAGGATTTTCCCCTTCCCCGTCCCCATCATCATATTTACCATTAATATTATTTTGTGTGTGTGCTGCAGCATATGTATGGAGGTCAGAGGAAAACTTTCGGCTCTATTCCCTCCTCCCATCTCTACATTGTTCTGGGGATTGAACCAATGTTTGACTCATGTAGCAATCTCTTTCCCTGCTAACCTACCTTACCGGCCCTGGCCTCGAATTAAAAACAAATATTTTATTTACTTGTATTTTATGTGTATGGGTGTTTTGCCTGCATGTATGTCTGTGTACCACATGCATGCTGTGTCTGCCGAGGCCAAACAAGGGCATCACATCTTCTGGAACTGAGTTACAGATAGTTGCAAGGTGCCATGTGGGTGCTGGGAACCAAACCCAGGTCCTTGGAAAAGCAGGCAGTGCTTTTGACTGCTGAGCTATCTAGCTGGCCTCTGGTCTGGAGTCTTAATGAAGGTATGTTGTATGTGCAATGAACACAGTGTTCTAAGCTTGAGCATTTGTGGGAAAAGTAGCTATCTCATTCATGGTAACTGCACTTAGTACCAAAACAAATGAATGGAACTTTTAAAGCAGATATACTTATTACCATTATGGTAGTCATGGTGTTGTGAGGTCTTTGTATGTGTCCAAACTCAACAGACAGAACATATTTATAAATTATGCTTCAGTAAGACTATTTTTTTTTTAAACATTGGGAAATATATGTTGGTGTGTCTAAAGCACTTTCATGGTCTTGCATGTATAACACCTAACTTCTGTAATTTCTCCTTTGTTCTGTATTTGAATTTTTAGTAGCAGCAGGAGACTAAGCAGATAAAAGGAGCCATGACTTCTGATGCTAGTCATATGCTGGAAGCTGCCCTGGAGCAGATGGACGGGATCATCGCAGGTAAGTCCCTAGGACTAATGTCCTGTCCCCCACGTCTCAGAACACGTTTCCTTTTGTCAGCATACAGAAAACCCTCTGTTAGACTAACATTTAAGTAGTTTAGCGTACATGCCCCCTTCTCTCTTTCTTAGGAAACTCTCTTCTACTGGTATGATAATTTGACTCGGGTGGGCATACCAGTGCCTATGTAGAGCTCTGTAGAGAGTTTGGATCCTGCCTTTGTGGCAGTTTGGGTGCAACGAGATTGCTTCTGTTGTAAAATTTTCAGAGCGCATCGTGGCTTATTACTGTGCAACTGAAGCTTGAAATTGAGCCGACTTTGTTCTCTAATCAGCGTCTGCTCATTTCCCTAGCTGTCATCTGCTGTGTTGAGGAGAAGACAGGCAGTTTTGATTCACACCATGATTACAGCACTTTTCCTCCTATCATTTTTTAAATTCACCCTAAGTGTTTGGTTTTAATATTTGCATTAGTCAGTAGGGACGTTCTTTAGAAAGGGTACAGTATACTTGTGGACACTTGGGGAAGACTACCAGTGTGCTATTCTGGCTGATTGACTGACTGATCAGGAAGCTATACTTGTAACAAGGCTGTTATTTCAAATCTTACAAGGGGGCCCCAGGTTTCCTTTCTGTCGTTACCAGACACATTCCAGTGCTCCCATCTATAGTCAGAGTATGCTGCTTCTGGCCCTTCCCCCCCCCCCCCCCCCCGTGTGAACTATATAGTCACAGGGAGAGATGGAGAAAGAAGTACATGGTTGAGTGGGGCTTGACTGTAGGATGTGCTCAGTGCATCTGATACCTCTCCTTTCCTGCTGCTTGCTTCTTCCTCTTGCAGAAATACATCTGAGTCACAGAGGGCCCTGGGCGTTGGAGCCTAGGGTGAGGGAGACTGTATGCTATGCTTCCTCATGTTACAGGTTCCACTGAAACTCAACTGAGCTGTCATCTGGCAGGCTCTTGATTTCTCCATCAACAGAGGTGTTCTTGGAAGGCTATGAGCAATGTCCTGTTTTTCCAAGTTTCCATAGTTTGGGATGTCTTGTTCTAAGTTAGGTTCTGTGATAACTTACTGAGAAGACACCATCAAGAGAGTGCACTTAAAAAGCCTGATCTAGAAGTTCTCACCTGTACTGAGAGAAAAGCCACAGGGTTGGACTGAGGCTGACAGTTCTGTCCGTTTGAGCCCGGGCCTGAGGACTGATTCCCTGGCAGGATTCATGGAGAGTTGTGAGGATGAATGAGATGATTACTATTTCTCCACCGCGTTGCTGTTGTTTCTTTGTCCAAGATTACTGACTGCAATTATGTAGGTCTATTTTTGTGGTTTTTGTTTGATTCTTTTGCCAGTGTTACAGCATGTTAATTACTGAAGTTCTATCGTAAGCCTTAAAGTCAGATCTTGTGTTAGTATGACAACTTTGTTAATTTCCATTGTGTTGGCTAGTCTGAATGTTGAGCTTAGTCGCCTTCCCCAACCTCCAGTCTCTCTCCTCTTTAGAATCAGTTTGCCAAACACAGAGGAAAACTTGTTGGGATTATGGTTAGAATCGTCACAATGTATTGGAGCCAGGGATGTAGCTAAAGAGCAGAGCACTTGTCTAGCATCACAAGGCCCTGCATTCAATCTCCATCTCTGCTCAAAAGAATAAGAACTGGTGTCTTGACAGTATCGACTCTTGGAGGGATGGATAAGCTGCTTCCTAAAGGAGGTAGCCTTGTGTGGGGTGAACATGCGGACCAAAGTTCAATCCCCAGAACAATGTAAAATAGCCAGGCATGGTGGTACTTGCTTATTAACTCCAGCATTGGAGAAACAGAGATAGGAGGATCCCCGGGGCTTACAAGTAGGCATTCTAGCCTAATCAGTGAATTCTAGGCCAAGTTTTGAGACCTTGTTTCAAAACATCATGGAAACAACATCAAAGGAACAGTGACAAAGGTTGTTCTCTGGAAACACACACACATACACACACACACACACACACACACACACAATGACATACATAGACAGAAATGCACATATGCACACATACGCACACATACACACTTGTACACACACAGACACAGACACAATACACATACATACATACACACATAAACATATACACAGGTACACACATAAACATACACACTAGTACATACATAAACACACACACATATGCATATATACACACACTCAAAAAAGAAAGGTAAGCAGGCCATGAGGACTGAGTGAGAATCCTGAACCAGGAAATCCAGGGGAGGCCTTTTGATCTGGAGACCTTTCATTGGAAATCTGAGGAGATCTGGAGAGCAGCTTTCCGGGGCAGGAGACAGAACGTGCCAGGGGCTGGAGAGAATCAGTGTACATAACTAACAGTTGATGAGACAGGAAAGAAAAGGGACAAGGCCCTAGATGCAGAAGAGACAAATCACATTGTGGCATTGGCTGGTATGGGGAGAACTTCGGCCATTGGTGTGCAAGGAGGGATGTGACTTTACTTACATTCTCTGGCTTACTCTGACACTCTGTGGGTGAGACAGTCTGTAAGAGGGCAACCGAGAGAGCAGAGACCAGTCAGGACTATATGTCAATCTTATAGAGCCTGGCTGAGTCCAGAGATGAACAGACACCATAAAGCCCAGAGGAGTGGAACATGTATAGTGAGAAGCTGACTGCAGCCTGGGAGGATCAGACTCAGCTCAGCATGGTAAAAGTTTTCTGTCCCTCTTTAATTTAGTAGGAGCTTACATTTTAGCTAGATAACCTTTACTCTCAGCATTTGAAAAGCTGAGGCAGGAATATCACTACAAGTTTCAGGCCAGCCTGGGCTACATAGTAAGCCCATGCCTGTGTTGACAAACAAGAGTTAGTATTTATTTTATAGCACTTACTGTATGCCAAGAACTGGCATAAGTGCTTTGAGCGGGTACCATCACCCTTCTTAGGTAGGAGCTGTTCTTAGTCCCATTGAAATATAAGGAAACTGATGCTCAAATCAACTTGTAGAGCCAGGCTCCAAATCAAGTAGTCTGCATACAGTTCCTCCTCCCTACCAACTGTTAGGAAGGGCTTAGGATTGTCTTCCTACAAAACTCTCACAGCTGTGCCAGACAGAAACTGAGAAAGCCTGTCCAGAAACACCCTTCAAGGCTGGAGAGCATGGAATAGGATGTCCCGGAAAGTGAGGAACCAGGTCTCCCATGTTCTCTACAAGCTATACTTAGGCCACTTCCCTCCAGATTCTCACCTGAGGAGACTGAGCTGAGACAAGGCCTTTTGAGGATCCAGCTAAATAATCTGTCAGTGATAGAGAGGACTGTTTCAGAGGCTCTGTTGTTTTAGGGATGCCTGTATGGGAAATCAGGAGGCAGGAGAAAGCAAGCACACCATGGAATGAGCCATTTCTCTTGCCTTCTTCATATTCCTTTATAGCACATGTGTCATTGCCTCTTACATCTGTATTGCTCTTCTTATTGAAACAGAATGTCGGTTCTAAGAGGACAAGGCTGTACCACCGCATCTCTCCACCAGTCTGCAACACACAAAGCTATTTAGTAAAATCTGTCATGTCCATATTTTATTTGCTTCTGTGACTAAGTTATCCTTTCATTGAGTATCAGATACTGGTTTCTGTTTGTGTCTTCTCTCTGGCATCATACTGACTTTCACTCTTACTTTCTCTACTTGCACATTTGGATGAGTGAGTTTATATATGTATGTATGTATGTATGTATGTATGTATGTATGTATGTATTCATTTATGTATGTATGCATGCATGTATTTATTGTTTTTCAAGATAAGATTTCTCTTTGTAACCCTGGCTGTCCTGGAATACATTTGGTAGACCAGGCTGACTTGGCTGACTTCAAACTCAGAGATCTTCTTGCCTCTGCCTCCGGAGTGCTGGAATTAAAGACCGCCTGGCTTAGATGAGTTTATTTTTAAAGAATATCACATCAGTATTTTTGAAGACTCAGTAGTTGCTAAGTGCTGTGAAGAGTCTCTCAGTTGTAATCAGCTGACACAAGCCCTTGATACAATTCAGCTTTGAGTTTATTACTGTTTGGAGGGCGTGCACCTCTGTGATGTCTGTAGTGAGGAGAATGATAATTAATGAATGCCTTTCTTCAGAACACCTTTCCCCAAGGTTTCTAATACCAGTCTCATTTTCAAGAAGGCTAAGACTGCTTGGGACAAAGAGCTTAGAGCTTGTGTAATTATAACTATGGCCTCTGGAGCTAAGCTTTGGAGTTTCAATTCCATGTTAGCCAGTCACTTATTCTGTGCTGTCTTTGACAGCTGTATAACCCTTCCTCTGCTCAGTTTCCTTGTAAATGAAATAGTGGCATCAGTGCTGTCTTTCTCTTATTATTGTGAGGAGTAAATTGATGGTCGGATACTTACTTAGTCTATGACATCTCTGCTTTATTGATATTAATATTAATGTTACTTTCACTACCAAAAGGCACAGTGCTGTTCAATGAATGGAAATAATACTGATAATTACCATTGTTATACGTGATGAAGACAGTAGGACTGTTGTACTGGACAAGTCTGTCCTGCTGACAAGTATGACCCCACCCCCTGAAGAGCCTCAGTGTGATGACATTCATCTCCAGGTGATCAGTGGCTAGGGTGGGAGTGGGGGTCTTGCAAGATTGGTTTTGTGAATGCAGAAAGAAATGCCCATAAGCAAAACCAGGAGGGTTATTCACATAAACGTGAGTTCTTGAATCTGAGTGAGTCCACCATAGGTATGAAGATATTGGTTGAAATCCCAGATGTTTGTGGGAGAAAGTTGAGAGGAGGTAACAGTTACAGACTTTGGGATCTGAGTCAGTAATGGTTTGTTTCTAATACAAAGAGCATTGTTGGAGCCTGCAGTAGGATGTTAACCTTCCATCCAGTCTTCCTTCTCTTTAGTCCCCATGAATCCATCTGCAGATAATACTGTAATTAAATTGTGTTGTTGGCGGTGGAAATCCAGCCATGTGTTGCCTAATTACATCCCTGTGGATGGCACAGAGAGGCCGACATGGATGCTGAGTTTACATAGGGCTTTACTGTGTGGATACACAGTTCAGTGGCTGCTCTGTCAGGCCCCTCTTGGCGTAGGACCAGAGCCCCATGGTCAGGACACAGGGGGCCGCTTATTTCTCTTTGCTTTGGCAGAAAGTCACCCATGTGACTATCTCTAAGCTGTACTTATTGATAAGAGATAAAGACTGCTTTAGGACAGCTAAGAAAGTGGTTATCCATCTTCTGGGCCTTCTGCCAGCCCTGATTAGTGTCTGGCTTTGAATGAAGGAAGAAATAAAGATTTCATGGGGGTGGAAAAGTTCTGGTCAAGACTGAGATGGTGCCTTTGGCCCTTGAATATCAGCGATGGGAGTTGTGGCTGAGGATGTGGCTGTCACCCCAGTATTCATTAACTGGTCTAGTCGGCTCCTCTGCAGTGCATCCGTGTGGCCAGTCATCAGTAACAGCAAGCCACCTCTACTGCCTCTTTCCCATTCAGGATTTATGGTGAGAGCCCTGTAACAGCTTTATTCAGAAGAAATGTGTAATCTGGGTATATGGCAGCACATGTCTAACCCTAGTACACAAGAAGCTGAGGCAGGAGGATTATGAGTTTGAGGCTAGATATAAGATATTGTTTCTAAGTAAAATATATATATATGCATTCATACATACCCCTAAAATTTTAAAATCATTTGTGTGTGTGTGTAAAGATATATGCATGTTTACATTTATATAAAGAACAGTATGACATCAGTGTCTTCTATTGCTCTCAAGCTTAATTTTTGAGACAGGGTCTCTCACTATGCCTGGAACTGACTGGACTAGCTGGGGCAAGTCTCTAGATTCTTCTTGTCGCCTTCAAATGCTGGGATTAAAGGTGTGACCACCATGTCTGGCTCTTTCTGTGGTTTCTGGGGATCCAAACTGGCTCTCATTCTTGCATGGCCAGCATTTTATCAACTGAGCCATGTCCTTAGCCCCCATCTTGCTTTTTGAGATGAGGTCCGTTACGGAGGCCCTGGACTTACTGATTGGCAGGGCTGGCTGGCCAGCAAGCCCAGGTCTCTTCCTGTCTCTGCCTCCCTGATGCATGATACCACACGTAGCTGTTAAGTGTGTGCTGAGGCTGGGATTCGGGCCTTTCCTAAAAGCACTTGCCTGACTGAGCCACCTCTCCAGGCTCTGTTTTTACCCATTATCTGTGCTGTCTTTACATGTGGATCAGTATTGCTGGAGATGATCTTTTGTTACTACTATGAACTAGTGGCTTTGGGTTTTATCAGTCAGTTACCCTGTGTGTGTGTGCTGGGTTGTGTATGCTTTTCTGTGAATAGTTACTTACATATACGTGTACTGATGATATCTCTGCACCATATACCTATACTTTTTTTAAAATCTGGATTTAATTTCTTTGATATCTGTTCATCTTCTTAATTTCTTAGATGTATTTCTTCTCTTTTAGAATCTCACCTTAAAACAGAAACGATCATATATATTCTAAATTGATTCTATTTTGCATTTGGTTGCAATCACCTGTGGCACTTACTCTAATGACCTGTGGCACTTACTACTGATATTTGCTTGATGGATGGCGTAGACCACTGCTACCATTCACTAATGTTCTGTGTGAGTTCACGGGTACACATGTTATTCTAGTTGTATGCAGGGATTTCTATTTTCCTGTTACATTAACCTATAAGTGTAGTTATTTGCATTTTCTCTGTCCTTGGTGATTACTTTTGTCCCCTGGATCTCAGCAACCCTAAGATGGTTGCCTTTTTATTCATCTGTTTTTGTGTGGTGCTAGGGATTGAAGCCATGGCCCTGTGTATGCTGGTCAAGCACTTTACAACTGAGCTACTGTCTCAGCCTTTAAATGGTGGCTTTGGCCTCTGGAATTATAGGCATCTTACATAAATACCGAATTGTTTGTATGTTAGGATTAGGGTTCCAAACCCGTTTTAAAATTGGCTTTAAAATTGATTGGCTGAGGTTGTTTACTTCTGCATCCTGGCTTTATACAGAGATCTTTCAATCATTTTCACCTTTGCTCAGTCCTAAAGGCATGTCCCCTTCCCTCAAGTGGCTCACTGAAGGACAGATTGTAGGAAACTAAACAAAGGCTCACCTGTTGAGAGTACATAGCTCTCACACTGGACCTGACTTCAGTTCCCAGCACCCAGGGTACACTAACAGCTTCTTGGGCAGCTACTGTCCTCTTCTGGCTGCTGCAGGCACTGCACTCACATACACAAATCCTCATATACTCATACCTACATACATATAATTAAATTTACACATTAAAGTTGTAAAGCAAAAAAGATCAGACTGTAGCCCACAGAGAATTTGGCAGTGACTTATAGGCCAAACACTAACTCAGTTGCTTTTACTACAGAGGTTGTGAGCTTCAAAGTTTCCCTTCAGTTAGTTTCATGGCTTTGGAAGGTACGTGAACTTTCGTATCCATGGGTATCTTAGGAGTTTTTCTCTGTGTAACCTGCTTCATATGTTCTGTGGCATTCCTTAGCGCATGGCCCTTTCTCCTTGTTTATACCAAGGAATGGCTAATCACAGCTCTCTAAGCATCTTCTGGGTTATCTCAACTGCACCTGTAAAATCCTTGATCCATGTGAGGTGACAGGTTGACAGGTGTCAGGAACTAGAAGGTAGATGTGGGGTCAGGTGGAGTGAACAGTTCATACTGATGGAGGGGACAGCATCGGTTCTGCTGTATTGCTGACTTGAGAAGTGGGCTTGACCAGAAGCCGTGGCTAGGATCGTAAACATTGTTCATCATGCACCCCTCCTCTAAGCACAAACTGAACTTATTAGCCTCTGGCTGTAGATTTCACTCTGTGGAGGTAGACTGGTTTCAGGTTTCCCCAGGGATAGTACCAACATCTAGAAGATGGATGGCTGTGGAGAGAAACAGTGAATTCTTTTAACTAGTAAAGAGAGACATTCTTTTGAGGAATGGGGTTGGGAGTGGGCGGTTTTTGTGGGGAGGTGTCCACTGAAAGAAGGGAGCACTAGTGAAATCTACCTTTTTCTCCATGGAAATACTGAAATCGGGATGCTTTAGTCCATCTTGTGCTACTGTAACAGAGCACTTGAGACTGGGTGACGTATAAAGAAAAGACATTTCTCACTGTTGTAAATACAGTCAGAAAATTCCAGCACCAAGGATGTAACACGGCAGGCTTTCAACCTGTGGGTGGTGACTTATTTGGGGGTCCAATGACCCTTTCACATGGTTGCCTAAGATTGTCAGGAAACAAAGATATTTATGTTAAAATTAATAACAGTAGAAAAATTACGGTTATGGAGAAAAAGATGAAAATAATTTTATGATGGGTAGCAAAATTACAGTTGTGATGAAAATAATTTTATGATTGGGGGTCACCACACCATGAGGAACTCTGAAGGGCCGCAGCGTTAGGGAGGTTGAGAACCACTGCTGCAGCACCTGGTAAGGGACAGCATCCGTGTCTTCCCATGGGAGAAGATAGCAAACAAGAGCTCCCTAAGAGCGGGAAGGGGTGAGGGCAGAGTGCATGCTTTTGTTAGGAACCCACCCCCACGTCCCTGGAAGTCCGCAGTCTATTCATGAAGGTGGAGGCCGCACGTACTTAAATACCTTTTCCTCCTTCCGTTCCCCCTCTCCCTTCCCCTTTGACATTTTTGTCTTCCCTTCCCTTTTTATTCTCCCCCCCTTCATTCTTCCCTTAAGGTTCCTTTCTCTCTCTGTCACCCCCTCCCCCTTTTTCCTTCCCTTCCTCCTTACCTTTTATGGAGACAAGGTCTCACGGTCCCAGGCTGTTTGTGTTGCCACAGCTCCCTCAGGGTGACATCCCAGGCATATGACACCACACCTGGCTCCTAATCTTCAAGATCTCACATTTCAATTTTTGTGTGTTAGAATTAGGTTTGCATGTTTGCTCATTTTGTAAATAGTGATATATCTCCCAGGTTGGCTTTGAACTCTTACTGTGGTCGTGGATACTCCTGCCTCTGCTTCTGTAGTGCTAGAATTACAGGCATGCGCTACTATATCCGGCTTGAGGCTGGGGATCGGTAGCACACTACCAAATGAGCCACGTGCAGCCCAAGGATGAACACTGGGGATACTTTCTGTTCTCTGTGGGACTTCCCACATAGCTTGGTATAGGGTAGGGTTGGGGAAGTGTTCTGTATTTGCATGCTTTAACAAAACCCTCTCTAGTGAAAGGAGACATTGGTCTTCACATCCTTTATCAACTGATCTGTTTCACTTTCTGTCTGGTTGTGTCTGCTTGGTTTACCATTTCCTGAGAGAGATGAGCTTGATTCTTATCTTTACACAATATGTGATGGATTTTCATATTTTTTTTGCATAGGATTTATCTATCCGAGTTCATGAGTGAGACGGGCTGTAATTTTCTTTTGTAGTAATCAGTGGGCTGCACAGTTCTGGGATGTGTGAGAAGGCACCATTCACCATTTTCTCTAAAACTTGTCCCAGCTCTCTGTCCTTGCAAAGTGAGTTCCTCTTTTCTAGGCTAAAATAAATAGTCCATTAGACTAGTTTGTTAGACATTTAGTTTGGAATTGTTTGATAGAATAAACTTGTGAAAGCATTTGACTTGCTCTTTTTTTCTGTCAAAAAGATTAGAACAGTAATACAGTTTTTTTATAGGATTATTGATGATTGTTGGTTTGTTACAGGATTTTTGGTTTCTTAATAGAATTATTGATAATTTTTTATTTCTTTCTTTTGTTGTTTTTTTAGAACTTTGATCAAAGTACCTATTCTGATGTATAGTATACAATGTCATGACATTCATTTTTGTTTATAGTTAATATACACTAATAAAAATTTGTCATTAGGCACTATTAACAAAATCTTGTGTTTCTGTTTTGTCTTATCCTCAACATTTATTTGAACATTAAATTAAATAAATGGAACAAAATTACTATATATTAAGTTCAGGTTTTGCTTCTTAAAATAAAACTTCGTGGGTAGCCTGTGTACACATCAGAGACCAGCACTGGTTGAGTGACCTTTTGATGCAATAGTCTCCACTTTGGCTTCATTCTAGAATGCCTGGAAACCTTTTCATTACCCTAGATCACATCTGAGACCAATTGAATTCAATCCTCTGAAGTGGGACCTATGCATCTGTAGTTGGCAAAATGTCCCCTGTGATTTCTGTAAGCATTGGACGCTACAAACCTTGGCGCTGACTTATATTCCCTAAACAGTCCTTTGTTATTTGAGATAATGTAATAGTGTGTTCCCAGAGAGAGAAACTTGTTTTTAGCACTTGACTATAAGCTGAATCACCTCTTTCTGAGAAACAATTTAGGGGGATCCCTTGCCATATACACAGGCACAGGCATTATTAATCTATTGTCTTGTTCTGTTGACCCCAGGATTAAGGCACACATTCTCTTATTTGTTGTGTGTGGTTTTTGATTTTGATTTGTTGTTTTTTTTTTATTTTTCTTTATTTTTTTTATTTTTGATACTTTATTTACATTTCCAATGTTTCCCCTTTTCTGGGTCTCCTCTTTGGAAACCCCCTATACACTCCCCCTCCCCGCCTCTGTGACGGAATTCCTCCTCCCACCTACCC
>CM052703.1:88555206-88577363 GCA_028551405.1 Uromys caudimaculatus | reverse complement strand
GTTGGGGTATCCAGGGCTTGCTGTGGTGAGAGAGCTGGGTTCTGATGGTGCCGAGTACTCTTGGTTTCTGTTCTTTATGTTCTTACCCTTGCCTTTTGCCGTCTTGTTGACTCTGATGTTAGCTGATCTTACTCTGTCTGGTTGTGGCTTGCCCCTCCTGCAGGCCTCTGTGTCAGTACTCCTTGAAGACCAGTTCTCTCTGAGAGGTGTTTGGGTTTGGAGAGCTGTGGCACCGGGTCTGCTCTGGGGTGCAGAAGGAAAGATTTTGTCCCCAGCTGTCCCTTGGTTCCTATGCCCTGATGGCTCTGCAAGGGTCCCTCTTGGTCCAATGGTTTTGAGCAGAAGTGGTGGTTTTGCCTGTGCTCAAAGGTGTGTCAGCACTCCTGGGATACCCACTCTCTCCTGGAGCCTTGTGGCCCAGGCTGGGGTCCCCAGGCACAGGCCCCTGGTGGCCCAGGCAGAGGTCTCCACCCACAGGTGGGAACCTGAAGGTTCAGAGATTTTGTGTTCCACAGCTTCTCAGAAGCTGGGTCCCGGTGGATCCGGGCGGGTCCGGGTGAGCGGTGTTGCTCCCCTTTATCCCACTTGCAGCTTTCCCAAGCTCCTGGGAGGGTAGCTTTTTCAGGTGTTCGTTGGCTGTGGACTCCTGGTGGTCCAGGCAGAGGTCTCCGCCCACATGTGGAAACCGGAAGGTTCAGAGATTTTGTGTCCCCCCCTTCTCAGGTCCTGGGTCCCGGCGGATCCAGGAGGGTCCGGGTGAGAGGTGTTGCTCCCCTTAACCCCACTCACTGCTTTCCCAAGCTCCTGGGAGGATAGCTTTTTCCGGTGCTAGTTGGCTATGGACTCCTGGTGGCCCAGGCAGAGGTCTCTGCCTCCAGGGGGTTTCTATGCCCGCCTACCTCGGTCCCTGTGTCTCCCAGGTTCGGAGCAGTTCCTGGTGAGCTGTGGAGGTTGTCTTGGGCCCACTCCCAGCGTTTCCAAGCTGCTGGGAGGGTATCTTTTTCCTGGCACTAATTTGCTATGGAGCCCTGTAGCCCAAGCTGAGGTCCCCGCAGAGGAAACCGGGCGGAATCGGTGAGCGCTGGGGCTCGTTTTGCCCCCAATCAGGGCTTTTCCACGCCCCTGGGAGAGAAGTTTTCTCCCGGCGCTGCTTGACTATGGAAATCTGGAGGCCCAAGCAGAAGTCTCCTGCTTCAGCCGCCTTCAGCCGCCCGCTGTTGGGGTCCAGGGGGTTTCTATGCCTGCCTACCTCGGTCCCTGTGTCTCCCCTTGATTTTGATTTGTGGTTGTAATTTTGTGTAGGAGGTGGTCATCTGGAGAGAACTTGTGTCGTGGAGAGCTGAGCCCTCTGGGAGACTGCGCTTTTGTAATGTTTAGCTGTAGCTCTTGTCCACTCTGGATAATTGTGTGTGCTGTGTACTGATTTCTGTTTGGGTTTTTTTTTTTTTTTTAAGGAAAGAATGCAAAATAGGCATTTGATCTGCACTTGTGGTATGCAGAGACCCATGGTTTGCATTTTTTACAGTGTGTGGGTATGCATGGCTTTACAGACATGCCTGGGGCCCTGCAAATTTCTCTGCCGTGGGGAATATTCTCAGAGCCCCCTGAATGAAACGGACAGTATTTATGGCTACTGTTCCTACAGACTTCCACTCAGTGTAACTGCTCTCACCAGGCACGTAGACCCAGCTCCAGTGCTGGGTCCTTCCTCTGGATCTGTGCCTAAGCTGCTCTAGAATCAGTGTGAACGTATTTCACCATTGGGTTTGGTTTTGTTTCCAGTCCCTGGGGTTTTAATTCTCCTTCAAGCATGTCTCTAGTTGGGGGCCTGTTTCATCCGGCCTTTCTGTTTGCTCACTGGGGGTGAAGGAGACTCCTGTGGTCTGGTCTGCCTGCTTGCCAGGAGACCCCATCCAGCTCTGCATGCTTTCCAATAGATCATGTGACCTGCCCGTAGATTTCTGAGATTGTTTGAAAATATACCAGGTCTTCATTTGTTACTGTGTGAAATAAAGCTCGTCAGGGCTCAGGGGGAGAATGCTTCTGTTCACTCACTGCTTTACTATTTGAAGAAGGGCCAGAGGACTGAGGAGATGGCTCAGTGAGTACACGCCAGGCAAGCATGAAGACTTGAGTTCAGATCTCCCGCTCCCATGTAGAAGCCAGGCATGGTGCATGCACCTGTAACTGTGATGCCGGGGTTGGGGGAGGAGAAACAAATGGATGCCAGAACTCACTGGCTGGTGAGTCAAGCTGAAGCCATGAGCTCAAAAAAATGATGTGTACAGCAGTAGAGGAAGATAGCAGCACACTCGAACACATGTATACATACACGAATAGCATATATACACATACACTAAGCCAAGTTACAAGCTCTCACTTCTGAATGTGATTGCCAACATTAAAAAAAGTTTGTTTCTCTCTCTCTCTCTCTCTCTCTCTCTCTCTCTCTCTCTCTCTGTATATGTGTGTGTGTTTGTGTGTGTATCTCATATGTTTAAAAATCCATATACATTAAAATTTTTTTTTCTTATTTATTTTATGTGTTATGGCATTTTGCCTGCTTGTATGTCTGTGTACCACATGTATGCTGTGCCCATAGAGGTTAGGAGAGGGCATCAGATCCCTTGGGACCGGAGTCAATAGATGGTTGTGAGGGCTTGTGTGAGTGTTGGGAACTGTTCTAGGAGTAATTTAAACACTCAATTGACGGTTTGTGCCCTTACTTTTTCAGAATTAGCACACCACTGAGATCATTATTGTGTAGGAATCTTTGATGCACATCTGATTATATTTTCTTAGATTAGATTTGTAAAATTGGAATTGGTTGTTTAAGAGGTATGAATATTTTTACAGTATCTTGCCAAATTGCTTCTTACAAAGACGTGGGCTAATGTTTGTGTCTCTGAATGGGTTCTGAGTGTCCACATTACCTGCTCGTCAGCAATGATCATTGCATTTCCAACGTCATTAATTTTATTAGTGAAAACTGAACTCCCATTTTAAAATGTTCCATAAACTATCCAGCAAACATTTTATTTCTATATTTTAATTTTCTATTTGTGTTTTTATAGATGTCCCAGAATAAGCTATGTAAAACCGTATGCATATTTCATGTGGGAGAAGTGAATTCAGACTTTTTAAAAACTGATTTATGAGGTGCCTCTTTATGAAGGATCTGGTTCTGTTTTATTATGATTGTTATACATGGTGCTTTCAGACTTGATTTTTTTTTAAATGTAGCAGAAGTTAATTTTATATAGTAGGTGTGCAGTGTTTTGTTATATTTTGCTCAGTTACTGTTGTGCTTACCAAATCTTAATCTAATCCAATTTTCATGTATACCTTTATACTTTTATTTTCTAATATTTATGTATAATCCATGTCTCTAAAATTTCATTTGTGTATGTGGTATAAAGTACCCAAGGCCACACCATCACATAAAAAGTTAATAAAAACTTCTGTATTTTCAGTCTCTTTCAGCCCAACTCATATACTTCACCTGTATGAAACTCTCTGCAGTTAGAATATGTGGCCTCCAATATAGCTCAGTAGGGAGAAACACTTGCTGTGAAAGTCCAGTGTTCTGAGCTCAGTCCCTGGGCCCCACAGTGGAAGGAAAAACACCAGCATCCCTAAATTATCCTGACTGCTACACTTGTACATGGCGTGTGTGTCCACACTGACCTATGCGCATGTGCTAGTGAACACACGCACATGCACGCACACATTCATGCGTGCAGGTGCACACTTTTAAAACAGAAAGTGTGTGCATTGCACGGGAATGATTTCTGAGCAATTGTGTGGCAATTGGAGGGCTTGCTGAGTTTCTAACCATTTTCTCCCCTGAGGTCGGCTTGTGCAAGTCCCAGTCAGCTCTAAATTGAATCTGTAGAAAAGTGCTGAGCACATACCAGGGCATGGATACTTGCTCTGTCTCCTAGCTTCCCAGAGCCTGACTTGTTTGTGGATTGTAACCCATGATTCCCTCTGTCATACATTTTCAGAAGGCAAACTGGCAATCAAATTCTGTGGTAATTGTTTCCTTCTGCATGGATTTTTCCTCCCCAAGCTGCTTGGCAAGGATGATGTTGGCTTCTAAAAGTATAAAGGGACCAGAGATTAGATGCCAAGCACATGGCCATAGTGGCCCACCAGCTTCCACTTTCCAGGCTGGTCCTAACTTTGGGTGTTTTACCCTATTGGTCTTTATGATCCAAATGCCTTAAAACAGGATCCTTTAAACTACATTTTACAAATTATCTCTAATTGCTGAAAGCACAGACATCCTTTGTCAGACTCTGTGAGGTCAGTTTGGGCTTTTCTGTAGTTGAATGATAGGGTGTAGGAAGACAAAAACCAGTCCTATTTTAGACATACTAAATTAGAAGGAGCTGACCCCACATCCCAGATCTCTAAGGAAATCTGGGCACTTATTTCTTTCTCTGAAGCTATTCCCTTGAGTATGTGTGCAGTCATTTGAACGAATTGCATTTCAACATCTACTCGGTGCTGGGAGCTCAGCTATGCCTGGCATACACTCTGCTTTCAGAGTCTGCGAAGTCCATCATGGGGAGGTGGGCTGTGGATATGCATTGAACTACATTAGTTTTAATATAGCAGCCTCTTAATTGGAGCATCCAGAATGATCCTGCTTTGCTATAATCAATCCATCACCAGATGAGTATAGTAATCCCTTTTTAAAAAATATTTTGTATAGTATAGTTGTCCATTACTGTGTCCAGCTAACCTAACTCACTCAGGACAACCTTTGCCATTCATTTCTTTATAATTCCTTGCTTATGGTAGTGCTCCATAGAAATAGCTCATGCTATATTACCTGGGATGGCTACTTTGGATTTGGAGGACCTAGGATGGCTTCACTCACAAGTCTGTCACTACAGTGAGATGGCTGGTGGCAGTTGGGGCTGTCTCCTGCAGGGTAGCTGGCCTTCGTTACAAGGTGATTTGGCCCTGGAGAGGAAGAGAAGAGCAGGGGCTATCAGTCCTCTTAAGCCCCAGGTCCAGCATTGGCACAGTCACTTCCTTGGTGTTCTAGAGATAGCAGCGACCAGGCCAACCCAGGGAGAGAAGCAGAATCACACAGGAGAATGGGAGGAGTTTGGAGTAACCATCTGTGCAGTGTAACACTGACTCAGAAGGAGACAAGTACATTTGAAAAGATGAAGAAGTGGGTCTCATTGGCTTTGGTCACTGGTGAGGACTGTCCGTGTTTTATCCGTTGTATTCATGTGTGAGCTTTGTATGCCAGGCTCAATGGGCTGTACCCAGCTCTGATGGGCCTCTCTTCCTACCATTGCAGGTCAGCGTAAAGATGCTGCTGCCATGTTCCAAGGTGAGGTAGGAGTAAGCCTCCAGTTGAGAAGTCCACTGTCTTGACATCTACTCTTCTTACCAAGGTCTCCACCTGTCTCTCTTCTGTTCCAGGCACTAGAACAGCTGCAGATTTTAGTGACAGTGCCTGTGAGCCTGGGCTGTGTCCTCCATCCCCCTGCTTGAACTCCGTGCCTGTGCTCCATCTCATTGAGGATCTGAGACTGGCCTTGGAGACGTTGGCACTTCCTCAGGAAAGAGAAGCCCTTCTGAGCCAGATCCCTGGCCCAACAGCTGCCTACATAAAGGAATGGTTTGAGGACAGCTTGGTGAGTTGGACCATGGCCTGATAAGGGAATTGTGGGACACATAATTATGCAGCAATGGAATGCCACCAGTGACTAGAGCCAAGGACTTCTCCCTGCATCTCCTAGCCCTATCTTATTCCCATATAGTTTTGGGCGCATCACCATTGGGTGGTCCTCAGCAGGAGCAAAAGGCCTAGTCAAGCTACTTAAGCTACTCATTCTGCCTTCTTGTGGTCGTCAGTAACTCTCCTCTGAGGTGAGAAATCCAGGGTCAGATAGACACCCCTAGAATTGTACATGTGACTTGCTGGACTCCCTTAGTGGAGTTTTAAACCACAGACTAAAGCCTGCTTGCTTCATTAGCGTCTTTGTTTCTGCTCATGACTCTTGCCCTACAACTACTTTTTGTGCACTAAATGTAATTGAGATTTATTTATTTTTATTTGTTTATTTATTTTTATTTATTTATTTTTTCTTGTGCTTTCTCTTGGTCAGGCCTGGGGACTTGCTGGGCTGTAGGGAAGAGAATGAGGGATTAACCTGCAAACTTGCTCTAGCTTTAGTTCATCCAACTGCTTTCCCAAAGAGATGCACAGGTCAACAGATGGAGAATTCATAGTATCTAGGGATGGGTAAGATGAGGAGCTAAATTAGGAGGTGGCCATTGGAGGGAGGGAGGGAGGGAGGGAGGGAGGGGGAGGATGGATGCTGGGAAGCCAGAGAAAGGATGAGGGGGAATGAAAGAGGGGTGTACTACTGTGGCCACCTAAGCTCAAATTGGGGTTGAAGGCTGGGGTACAGCTTTCTGATACAGGGCTCTAACACTAGAGCCCTGCAGACCTGTTCAGAATTAGAAAACATGTGCACAGGTAGGACGCAGGGACAGGGATATCAAATTGGGAGGGAGAGGTTGATGATGGAAGCTGAGACATCCTTATCCATAAATCATGTCATTTATGATTAAACAGCCTCCTTTCTGATCTAGAGGGACATGTCAGCGTATCTCATCCCATGCCTCCCTCAACAATGAGCAGTCTCTCATTATCTTCATTACATGGGTTATTCAATATTTTCATTATACAGGCTGCCTGCTGGTGCCTTTGTCGTGTACCTGTGTCAGGGTAGTAGGCAGTATAACAGTCTCCCAAAGATGCCTTTGTAGCAATGACCAGAACCTGTGAATATGTTTATGACCTTAAACATGAAGGAGAAGATAGTAAACAGTTTCAAATGAAGTGATCTTAAAATAGGGCATGTAGCTTGAACTGTCTAGGCAGCCCCATGTAATCACAGAGCCCTTGTAAACACATCCCTTTCTGTTTTCTCAGTCCTTTCATGTGTCTCCAGAGCCTTAGTTTTGCTGGCTCCCTTTCAGTTCTGTCCAGAACCTAACCAGCACATAGCCAGGAGCGCCATTGACCGTTTTTGTTGAGCAGAAGTCCTGTCTGCCATAGCCCGGCAGTTTCTGGACTGTCTTCTTCACTGTACAGTTTACAGTGAACACATGTCCCTTGGTCATATTACACGACTGTGCCTCTGTTTATGTGACAGTCTTTCTAACACTGACATTTAGATTATTTTATGTCTCTCACCATATGTGGCATTGCTGTAGTGGCTACCCTTTTCTGGCTCTAGGATTTTCTAGAAGTATAATTGCAGAGATCAGCTAGGGTCATCATTTAAAATCTACAATGTCCAGTTAAACTTGATTTTAGATAAGTAGTGAATAAAGATGATCAGGTATGCCCTAAGCATTTGGGGCTAATCCTGGTAACCATAATCCAAAAATGTTAATATGCTTAAGCCTTTGACACATTTTTCCAAATCTCTTTTCAGAAGAATTTCTTTGTCTTTATTTTCATTGGCTGAGTTTGAAGCAAGTCTTTCCCATGTTATCCTGAGATCAGAAATAATCACCAAGATTAAAAAATGGCTTTAGCAGTTTCATAAGGGGAAAGGGTTCACTGCTGTTTTGGTACATTTCTTTCTTTAATGAGAAGGCTAAGCTTTTTAAAAATTAGCTTATTAGTATTCTCTATAGTTTCTAAGCTTTTAATTTCATACCATGTGTGAAAAACATTCCACATATATACATGATAACATATGAATTACTTTACTAATATAGTTTAATTATGAAGGTAAGATGTTCAAACGGGGCATTTCTAAGTGTTCTTCCCCCACATTGTGACGCCGCCTTAACCCCTTGGGCAGGTCTGTTTTGCCCTCTGCTCTAATTTTGTGTTCATTTTTCTTCTGGTGTTTTGGTATTGCCATAT
The DNA here is from genome assembly GCA_028551405.1 of Uromys caudimaculatus. NCBI lineage: Eukaryota > Metazoa > Chordata > Mammalia > Rodentia > Muridae > Uromys > Uromys caudimaculatus. The sequence goes on along the minus strand of CM052703.1, from coordinate 88,569,445 downwards.
TGAAATGACCTTTTATTTTATTCGAGCATATATTTTCCTAAGTGCTATGCTTTTCAAGCCATGGGGTTTTAGAAAACTGTAGTTAATGCCATCACTCTTACTTATTTGGGTCTCTTCTCTTCCTTGTGGCCCTGCAAAGGCCTGACCTAACCTCATATCAGATAACTAGGGGCCTGTTTCTCCATCTAATAGATTTGACTGCTTTGTTACAGTTCACTCAAATTCATCAGCATACACTTGTAGCATGAAAAAAAATTATCTAACTTTTAAAATATTTTGGGGAAATATATTAAAAATAATTGTGTTCCAGATTCAGTTGATGTGGTACTTGGGGAAACATCTTGTGTTCAGGTTTGCACAGTTTTTAGGGGCAAATTATTTACAGTGATTACAGGAATCCACTGCTTAAGATAGATTTCCCTAAAAGCTATTGCACTCATAAATCTTTTAGAGTAATTATTCCCATCAACCACCTATGAATGGTGTCCCTTTTGGGGGTCAGAAGTTCACATAAACATTTCAAGAAGCCAGAGCTGCATGTTAAGGGTTTGATTCTGAGCAGAAAAGGCCTGTCTGCTTTTCAGGTCTGGCTGACCTAAAAAGTCAGTTTACATTCTGGCTCTATACACATTCCACACTAGGCCTTCTCTGTACAGCCACTAAATTCAGAGCAGTGAACGGTCACTAGGTACTTTCGAGTGATCCTTTTGGTGAAAGACTTGCCACACAAATTTTGGTCTATTGTCTAGGAGCTTGTGAAAAAATAAGAGATTTCAGATTAGACATTAAACCACGTCGAAGTGATTTGTTAAAAACTAAAAAGCTTGCTTTAATCACTGAGACTCCACTTGATTTTATTGTAAAATTCTTCTCTGTTTTAGACAGGGTTTATGTTTCCCTGGCTGGCCTGGAACTTTCTATGTAGACCAGGCTAGTCTTGAACTCATAGAAGTCTTCCTACCTCTGTCTCCTGAAAGCAGGGACTAAAGGCATGTGTCATCACAACCTTTTTTTAAGACCCTGAGGTGGATTAGGATTACTATTGGAACGAGAGAAGCAGTTTGATGGACCTGGGCCTACTATGCTTTGTATGCGTGTTTGTACCATTCTCTCCTGCAGACAGACTGCCTCTGTCACACAACTCAAAGTTCCTGTTTTGTTGGAGGGTCAGCCTGACACTGTCCAGCTCTGCCATGTAACACCACTATCTGTTGTTGGGATACTTTCTTCAACAAAGCAGTGTCAGCAGTAGGGTTTAGATCACCAGAAACCTGTAGAGAGGCTGGGCATGCCCATGTGAAAACACTGGCTTTAGATGACGTCAAAGGCTCTGGCTCCTCCCATCTTTCTCTCTTACCATCTCCTAGTGCTGGATTTTCCTCAGGTGTGTCGTTTAAAAAAGAACAAAGCTCAGGCACTATTCCTTCACTCAGGCCTGGCTCTACAGCTCTGTCCAGAGTTTCTTTTGATCAGTATGTCCGTTTTTATTTATTTTTAATTAAGGAGAGAAATGTTTTTCTGAAATCCTTCAGCATACTTTCCATTGGTCTGGTGGCCAAGATGCTACTGAAGCATCAGAAGAGGCTGGAAAAGAGTAATAGGGCTTTAGACCAAGAACAAGTTGGGTACCTGTCTTAGTTAGGGTTTACTGCTGCGAGCAGATACCATGACCAAGGCAAGTCTTATAAGGGCAACACTTAATTGGGACTGGCTTACAGGTTCAGAGGTTCAGTCCATTATCATCAAGGTGGGAGCAGGGCAGCATCCAGGCAGGCATGGTGCAGGAGGAACTGAGAATTCTACATCTTCATCTGAAGGCTGCTAGTGGAAGACTGACTTCCAGGCAGCTAGGGAGAGTCAAGCCCACAATGACACACCTACTTCAACAAGGCCACACCTCCAAATAGTGCCACTCCCTGGTTCAAGCATTTACAAACCATCACAGTTCCCCTCATCAAGATATCCAACAATTACAGATTTGGGGAATTTTGAATTTCAGAGTTTTTGAAATTTTATTTTACATTTCTTGATTAGGTATGCTTAGCCAGTAGATTCTATGTGAATGATAATAATAATATCTTTAAAAAAAAAAAAACAAAAATAAAACCAAAACCAACAAAAATATTGCCAGTCCGAAGTATTTCAGACAAGCAAAGTCTACCCGACATTGACTTCAGTTTGTCATAAGTAATCCAAGGTGAGCCAGGGCCTAGCTTGCAGAAGGTGGCCACTGTCAGAAAAGAAGAGTAGAGGGAAAGGATGGCCCCTAGGAAGACATCCCAAGATGTCTATGGCAAATATGTCTGTGTGTATGCATCTATGTGTATGTACACACACATACACACATATACTCAAGTCATTATCTACGTTTCCTTTTTATATTTTATTTTTGATACAGGCTCTTACTAGGTGTGCACCTAGTTTTAGATGATGCTGGGTGTCGGACTCAGGACCTGAAACGTACTAGCAAACACATTAACTGAGCTACAGCCCCCTCTCCTCCATTAAAACAACAAAACAAAACCTCAAACCCCCAAGCAAAAAGTCTCATTGACCTGCTAAATAGTGTTAGAGCCATTGAAATAGAAATGTGAAACAATTAGATTTCTTTGTGTGTGTGCCTGTTCATGTGTGAGAGTGTGTGCATGCCACAGCATGTATGGTGTGTATGTATGTGTGTGTGTGTCCATGTGTGAGAGTGTGTGCATGCCACAGTATGCATGTGGGGGTCAGGGGACAACCTTGGGTGCTGGTTTTCACCTTCTGCCTTGTTTCTAAGACAGAGTCTTTCTTGTTTGTCCCTGGCTGATACCCCAGGAACTGCCAGCCCGTGATCTAACAAGAGGTCCTCCTGTTTCTCTTGCCTCCCATCTCACCACAGACGTGCTGTGATTGCATCCCACATCTGGCTTTTACGTCCCATCTCACCACAGACGTGCTGTGATTGCATCCCACATCTGGCTTTTACATGGGTTCTGGTGATCTGAACTCAGGTTGTCAGTCTTGTACATATACAAAGTGCTTTTACTCACTGAGCTGTCTATCCCCTAGTCCACACATAAAACTTTTCAACAGAGCTGTGGATTAGCTACCCTTGTGTTACAGGACCCCTGCTAAGAATCACTGAGCTCTGGCCCAAGAGGAAGGGTTGTGTCCTGAAAAGTTTGGTTTCCTGCTGCTGGTGTTCTCCAGCGATGCTAAAGTCAGGCACCATAGGATCTCTAAGGCTTGTAGAGATGTAGCGTTGGGTGTGGGGACATGACCGCTGATTAGAATAGGACAAACTGACTAGTACTGGGCCTGGCCTGCCTTTCCTTTGTGTCTTAGAGGAGAGGGCACTCCTGGTCCTGCTGCATCCGAATTGATTGCTGGGTGTGTTTGAGCATAGGGTTTGTTCCTACAGGGCTGAGACACTGCTGTAGCAACATAGCCAGCAAGAATCTTGTTGGTCATATTCTGCTAGGATTACCTCAAAGAGCAACAGACCTGCCCACAGTTAATCACTGCTGAGCCATACGTTTCTAGAGCTCTGTGGTCTAGACCCTTGTCCTGCCCCTGGCAATGCGTGGGATGAGAAGTAGGCTCCAGGCTTGGAAGGGCATATGTAGGGCTCGCTGATCCCGGGGGGGGGGGGGGGGTCAGTGAAACAAGGAGCAAGACTTTGGGATTTCCTTGGTGTCTGTGTCTGAATTCTGGACCTACTCATGGAGAGTGGATTGACAAGGCTTTTGTACAGTTTTTTTTTTTTTTTTTTTTTTGGAGTCCAAGGCATGCTGAGGCTGCCTGTAAAGGGGATTCAATGAGGTGCTTCAGTCCTGTCCTGTAGGCAGCAGAAATGTTACCTTCAGGAGATAGGACTTTTCGTCCTTTGTGTTTTGGTGAGCAGTGTGAGGCTGGGGTAGGTGCTCACAGAGGATGCAGCCAGGAACCCCTGAAAGTCTGGAGCTGTCTGTCTAGAAACTGAGTTGATTTCCAGATAGGGCAGCTTCCCTTTCTTTGTGCTGTGGTGAGTGCAAGTCGATGCTGTTCAGGAGGGTAGAAGAGCTCCTGAACCTCACCAGACAGTTCTAAAGCCAAGAAAGGAGAGAGATGTGTCTTAGATGCCTGACAGGTAGGTAGCACGGTCATGAAAGGTTTGGTGCCACTAGGTATGCTTCTGAGACTTCTGGCGGCACCTCAAGAGGGCTTTCATGTGGTCTGCAAGGGGCGTGTCTACTTTTCCATACCTGCTTGGTAGGCTGGGTAGTTTTCTTGATGTGGTCAGCTTGGCTGTGCAGAGTCTTCTAAAGCAATTAGCCATCCAGAGTAGAATGTTCAAGTAGGGGAGGAGACACGTTTGCTAGTGTCGAGCTGATGTGAGCCCCAGAGCCAGCGGTCTCCAGATGGAGCAGCTCTGGGTATTCCTCTAACATCCTGGTATATACACCCCTCTTCTGCCAGAAGCTGGTATAGCCTGCTCTTTGATACTGTGGATGTGGGCCAAGGAGATCCTTGGTGAAAGTTCAAGATGAAGTCAGAGAAGGGGCAGGGGAGCCCAGCAACTGCACAGCGAGGACAAGTCAAGGCAGGACTGTAGGATGTGAGCCAGTGGTTGGCAGAGATGCTTGCTCCAAGAGGCAGGCTGCTGTTCTCTTTGGAACTGGAGCACATGCGCACCCCCAAGCCCCACCCTGGGAGCCCAAGCTTTCCTTGGTAATGCAGCAGATGTCCAGGTCAGTTAGCCTAGGCAACTGAACCAAGGCAAGGTGGGCTTAGGAGTTTAAAAGGCCAGTGCTCGGTCCTCTTCTGTACTCTGAGACTGTTTCCTACTAGAGATATCAGCTCAGTTTTGGTGTCTACAAGATCTGGCCTAGCTAGCTAGCCAAGTCGGTCTGTCTGTCTGTCTGTCTCTTTTTTTCCCTGTCCCTCCTTCCCTCCCTCCCTCCTTTCTTATATGCACATATGCACGTATGTATGTATGTATGTATGTATGTATGTATGTATTGTATATTATGGAAAAGAGTTTCATGCCCAGGCTAGACCTTTATTTCACTGCCTAGCTGCAAATTAGCTTCATGTTTCTACCTCTCTAGTGCTAGGGCTATAGGCCCATGGCACCATTCCAGGGCTATATGGTGGTGGGGTGCCAGGTTTTGTGTATGCCAAACACTTTACCAGCTGAGCTGTATCTCCAGCTCTGTAGGTAAGCATTTTGTCCAGTGTACTACTCTGGGGACTGGAGTAACAGCTCTCCCTTAAATTACCAGCCTTGGTCTTAGTCCACACTTCTTAGGGAGCCTCAGCTGAGGCTTGCATCTTAAGAACTGTGCAAAGACCTGTCTTGCATGGGCAGCCTCAGCTGTGCATTCTGGGAGGTTCCATGTGTAAACCTCTGAAATCTTAAACTCCCTCACATAGTTTTTGAGCTAGTCTTTCAACAAAGAAAGAGAAAGACCTTGGAAGAGGCCTGTCTTTGCCTTGTCACAGGTGGCGGCTCCTTCCGTTGCAGCTCCTCACGCAAAGCCGTAAGCTTTTCTCTTTGCCACATTCACTTTGCAGTTCTTCACTTGGCCAAAGAAGCAAATCTGTTTTCCATATTGGAAAGCTAGAGGTAGTTCAGGAGAGGTAGGAGAGAAAGCTATCTCATGGGTTATAAAACATGTGAGCTTGGGTTTCTCTTGCCCTGGGATTCATTGCTCTGTCACTGTTCTCCAGCAGGACCAAAATACAGGTCTGGGTATGTTTATATTGAACATTTTTACATTGCTTTGTTTTGTACATTGTACAGAACTACAGGCTGGGAATTTGTAGGGAAACCTGGGTTTTAAAAAAGAGGCGATTGGGATGCCATTCAGTGGCTTATAGCTTCATAGTAGTGCATATGCTTAGAATGCAGGAGGTCTTGGGCTTGATTGTCAGTGTGTACAGACACACACACACACACACACACACACACACACACACACACACACACACACACACACACACACACGGGCTGGAGGATACTTAGTTTTGTAGAACAAAAAAGGTGCCTCCAATGGCAGGTATCGTATGTGGTTGAGTGAGCTCTCAGAAATAAGTAGGGATCAGTCTCCCACCCCAATCGCTGGGCAGGCCCTAGTGGACAGTGTGCAGTGGTGGGACTTTATCCATGTGCAGTACTTCAAGAAGCCAGTAGGTGGCAGGCAGGGACAAAAGCTAGACTGTCTAAAGACCAAGGACTAGGAATCAGGTAGTAAGTAGGTTTTATAAGAGAAAATAGTTTGAATTTTTTCTTTTCTTCTTCCTGTGAGGCTACTGAGCAGTGCATCTGGGTCTGTCAGAAACAAGAGTCCTTTCTCATTTTCTTTAGCAAACAGTGGACAAAGAGCTGGCAAGAAGAGTCCGTTGTGGGGCTGGGAAGGGGAGACGGGCTGCTGAGGCCTGAGCCTAGGAGCATAGACTTGACCTTTCCTTTGTTAGTGGCAAGAAAACCTCTCCAGGCTCCTTGACCTTTTTGCCATGGCCCAGGAGGATGGTTCTTCACATTCCAGGAGGCATTTCCTGGGCCACGTGGTGTCTGTCAGCCCTAGAAACACTTCTCGTGCCTTGGGGGCTTATGAACACAATTTTCCTGGCATAGCAGCTAACATTTGAGGGACTATCAGTTACTCAGATTAACAGTATTACCTTTTTCCCCTTGAGGTTTTTTTTTTCTTCCCCCACCTCTCTAACTAAGCAAGTAAATTCAGGCAATCTGGATCCTTTCAGGACCTGACCAAAGAGACTATTCCAGCGCCCGGGAACCAGTGTTTATAAATGGCCAAGAATGTACAAACACTGGTGAAATGGCAAATAAATCTTTCCCCCTGAACTTCCTGCTTCAGGCCCAGGGGATGTGGTAGGGGGTGTTGCCAGATTAGCATGACTTGAGGTGTAAGCATGTAGACACCCACCTACCCTCAACCCGCAAAGAAGGCCTGTGAGAAAAGCTACCCAGAGCCTTCTGCCCCTCAGCACTGCTGTGGCCAGCCACAGGATGCGTTCTCCCAGGTCTTACTTCTTTGAGGAACTTCTGGATGTGACTTTCTTATTTTGTACCACTTCAGGTGTGGTCCTGGGATTAGCCATGTGAGTGTCTCCAGGTAGCTTCTTAGCAATGTGCAATTAAACCCAGGCTCCATTTTTACCCCACTGGTCCAACTTGGCATTTTCACTACAAGCCCCTCCAACCCAGGCAACTCATTATAGATGGGGAAGCTTAGTACTATCCCAGAGGCTTGTGAACTTGGCCTATATTTGGCCTATTACCTGTTTATTATGCCCTTGGATCAGTTAAGGATGATTTTCACATTTTAATAACTGAAGAAAAACCACAAGAATATTTTATGATGTGGAAATGATAAAAAAGTCAATTTTCTGCATTTATAAATAAAGTTTTATAAAAGCTCAGCCACAGGTTAGTTTAGTATTGGCTGTGACTACTTTCATGCTACAGATAGCAGTCAAGTATGATAGAATTTGTCTCTTGTCCTGACTCCCCCTGCAACCCCCTGAAGGAGAAGTACAGTGGAAATATGAATGTAATCCCCACCTCACTGAAATAACAAGGGCAGCCATTCCCAAGATCAGGCCAGATGAAGCCAGGCTGCTCCCGTTATGGTGTGTGTGTGTGTGTGTGTGTGTGTGTGATGGACTGTTTTGACACTATGATGAAAACCAGTTTTAGACTCAGAGAGAGCCATAGAGAGTTGATGCTTTGTATATATTTTATGAATATTATGAATGCATTTATGGGCTTATCTGATTTATTGAAATCTGTGGACCACCAAAAAGGTGCCCCTGACCAGGATGACCTTTGGGGTGGGTGTGGTGTACTGGGTTCACCTGCAGTACTATGAGGGAGCTCTGGCTGAGCTCCTGGGGGTTCCTGGAGTTGTAGGTACCTAAAGTTTCTGTGTTTAACTATCTCATGTCTCCCTGTCCTTACTGCTAGCCACGTGTGCGTGCTCTGCTCCAGATCCTATGGAGTGTGAGTTTTGTGGATTTGGGGGTTGACGTGCAGTAAGTCAAACATGCTTTGGTGGTTTTTAAAGGAAGCGGACTCATGCAAGAGCTGCTGTTTTCAGACATATGAAAGCGCCAAGAGTGTGGCTGAGCCCCCTGCATCTCTCCCTCTGCCTCCTCTCCACCCACCCCTAGCCCATCAGGCACCCGTTGAGTTACTAGGCAAAGAGGCCGTTACACCCTCATTTTTTCTAAGTAGAATATTAGTTTTTGCTAGTCTCTCTGTTTTGAGCTTCGTTCTTTCATTCTGAGAATGCTTAAATCCTTTCTGTGTAGCAAGAATTGTAATTGGCATGAAAGTTAAAAGAAATTTGTCAGAAATAAGATGCACTTTGCAGAGTCTGGTGCAGTGGAGCCTTGTCCACTATCAGCTGTGGTTTGCCATGGGTTGGAAGTCCCTAGAGTCTGGGGCAGAACACTTTAGCCACAATGGGAGGGTTGGGATGTATCAGGAAGGAGCTGAGAAAGAGTAGTCAGGGGATGCTCTCTGTCCTGTGCATCTGAGCCACCTCTCCCAGGAGGTTAGTTAGTGCTTAATGAGAAGTAACTTCTTACAGCTTCATCCTGACTCTTTTTCTCCTAGCAAAAGTAAAGGCAGGCACTAAGCCCCTCTGTGGAAAGCACAAGTTTCCCTTATCCTCAGGGCATGGGAATCAACTTCAAGTCAGCTCTTCAGCCTCTGCACACCTCTATTACATACTGTGAAAGATAATTCTTTATCTACTCTGGGCAGGAAGTACATTTCATTTGTCTTGGTGCAGAGCAAGTATTTGCTTACCTAATGCCTTTCTTCATTTCACTTTGCCAGATTCCTAGACACACACACACACACACACACACACACACGCACACACACTCTCTCTCTCTCTCTCTCTCTCTCTCTCTCTCTCTGTGTGTGTGTGTGCATGCTCGTGTGTGTGTGTGTGTGTGTGTGTGTGTGTGTGTGTGTGTGTGTGTATGTATGTATATATATAAAATCCTCCCTATCCCTGTGTTCTTCACACATTGTACTGAGGTCTAGTTGGGTGGTGATGGTGGCTCTTAGACCACACTGTAACTAGGCCAGAGTAAGGGGAGGGAACTAGAGATCATGGCAGGGCAGTGAGCCTGCTTTTTCCTTCTGCCCTCTGATCTGGGTGTGTCTGCAGGAATTTACTCCTCCCTTCATGCCAGCTGCCTGCTAGAGCCCTCCTCCCCTGGCCTCTGATCTGTGGCTTTGCTACTAGCCTTATTTGTGCTCTGTCTTTCTGGCTTGGCTTGTGGGCTATAGTGAACATTGATGTCATGTTGAGGGGGCTGTTGACACCCAGTGGAGTCTTTGCTTTCTGCTGGGATTTCCAGGAAAGACACAGGAAGGCCTCAGCAGTCACATGATATACGTCTGCAAGTCATTCAGGACAGACAGCTGAGTGCAGAGCCTTTGCATGTAACCACCATTCCCACTACACCCACATCAAAGATCACTTTCATAATCAGTCATAGCCAAAGGCCACACATTAAGGGTTGGGCAAGGGAGAAAAGCTGTGTTGGGGGAGCTCTCTAAGAAGATGACAGAGTATGAGGGGAGGAGGTGTGGCATCTGGGGAGCCAGCATGTGACCCACTCCAAGCTCTCCAGGGCTCCTTCTTACCTGGAGCCACTCCCAAATCTCATGGAAGCTCACCCTTTCTATCTCCCTGCTCTGTGAAGCAGGTCCTACAGAAGTGAAGATAGCCAGACGGCAGTCTGGGGACTTTACTGAAGCAGTAATCCCTGGTGTGGTATATGACCTGGAGGGCCCTGGCAGTGGTGGCTCACAGCCCAGAGCAGCACTCCCTGAGGGAGCCAGTAGTAAAGGTCTTGAGGTTGTAGCAGTTGGTCTCTGGTGAATAGTGCCAGCAGAGCGGAGCAAATGACAGAAGTCACCCTACCTTGGCCTGGCACATCTCTGAGCCCAGAACTAGGACTGGAACTGGTTTTAAATCTGTCCTTTTTGGAAACCCAGGCTTTCATTGGGGCATAACCTATACCCCATCTGTAAGAAGGGTAGGTGTGGGCTTCAAGGAAGGGGGTCCCTCTCCCTCTCTCTGTGTCTCTGTGTCTGTCTCTCTCTGTCTGCCTCTCTCTGTCTGTCTGTCTCTCTTTCTGTGTGTCTGTGTCTGTGTGTGTCTGTGTGTGGGAACCAGCAAGCTCCTCAGGGAGTGGTGCTTATTTTTAGTTGTCTCCCAAGTCCCAAATAAACTGAGAGCAGCTGGGAGCCTGTGGGTAAATGCAGAGTGAAGCAGAGACAGGAAATCGGGGGCTCTTCATAATGAGTTCCAGCCACTCCAGAAAGGGGAAGCCAGACAAGGCATTTTCTTCCGGACTCTTTCCCTCTGGCAGGCTCTGGTATTATCACTGAGAAGGTTCCCATTGCCCATGTGTGAGTTAGTGAGTGTATGCGTTCAAGTGTATGTGTGTTTACAACTTCTGCCTCCCCCTTTTGATGAGGTTTTATTGCTCTGAAGGACTGAAGTTGGTTCTGGTCTCTGTGTGAGTGCGTGTGTATGTATGTGTGTGTGTGTGTGTGTGTGTGTGTGTCCATGTGTCTGTGTGCCTGCCTGCCTGCTTGCCTGTGGGGGCGGTGGGGGAGGACCCTGGAACAGCACCGTCAAGTCTGAGTCTTGTGTATCTGAGCCTGTTTAGGGAAAGGAAGGCTACAGGACACAGGCCAGGGAAGTGGGGAAACTGGAACACAGCTTGCTGTTCCTGCGGGGGAGGGGGCAGAGGCAGGGAGGAGGAGAGGGCTTGAGCTCCAGCCAGAAAAGAGGGCTTTTTCTCCACCAAGGACTCTAACTGCTGACATGGGTACCCAGCATGGATGGGGACATTGATGTTTACAAGCATTTCTCGTGGCTGAAGAGGGTAAGTGACTGGCTGCTTTGTTTGGGTCTCTCTGGAAATGAGTAAGGAAAGAGACACTTTGGGGTGTTTGGCTGTGTGTGTGTGTGTGTGTGTGTGTATGTGTGTATGTGTGTGTGTGTGTGTGTGTGTGTGTGTGTGTGTGTGTGTGTGTGTGTATGTGTGTAATAGGGGGAGGTATTTGTCCAGCAAACCCTATTGTGGCCAAGTTCTTCATGAGAATCTAATTATAGACACCAAGGGAGAAAACAGGCAGCTGCCTTTGTTTCTGCCCTGACAGCCTAGTGAATGAGCTTCTGTACTGAACAGAATAGAGTGAGGAAAGTTAGGTTATTTTAACTTCAGCTCTTAAGCATTCAGGAGCTCCATAAGCTGTGACTAGAAAATTCTGTCTACTGCCTTTGGGTTCCAGGACACAGAGAGGAAGCTGTTGCTGTCTTAAATGCCTGAGTTCGGAAGTCATTTAACTCATTCTCAGCCCTGATGTTATCCGGAGCAGAGGGTATATTTGTTGCCAGCCCTGTGAGCCTCCGTGTTCCCGGAGGAAAGCTCCGGGCAGTTCTCTCTGCAGTGTTCTGCAGCCCAGGATTTTGTTTGTGAGTTGCTGGTGCCAGTTCTTTGGGGCATAGGCATTTGTGTGGCGTGTGAGTGAGGGATGAATGAACCCTGATGGCTGGATGTCACTGTACTCAGAGCTCCAGTGTCCTCTTTTAAGATGGGTTCACATTCATTTCACACTGAGGGATTCTAGGCTGAATATGTTTGTCTGAGAGGGAGGAAGGACAAGAGCACCTGACAGATAAGAAGCTTGACATTGTAACTGTAGAAGGAAGGACAGGAAGTGTCCTGCTTGGAAGGGACACACAGATCTTCACTGTCCAGCTCCCAGGCACTGGGCTTGGCTGGCTGGCTTTTTGTATGTATTCTTTGCAGCTGCAGTGTTTCCTTAGCAAATACAGAGCTCCTGGCCCTGTGTGTACAGCAGTGAGCAATGCTGAACGAATCTCCTCTACCTTAGTGGGAAATGGAAGTCACACAGACCCAGGAAATAAATGTTGGATTACAAGGGTGTAGTAAGGAAGGCTCAGTAGGACTGTCGGAGATTTAAGAAGAGGGTCAGGAGCCCTCTTTGAGGAAATAGCACTTTATAGAAACCCAAAAGAGCAATAGTATCCAGTCCGGTGGAAAGTGGCATGAGAAACATTCCTGGCCAAAGCCAAAGTGGGTGGTGCATGTGCAAAGGTCCTAAGGCAGGAGAGTCTGGAGGGCTTCAACAGAGAAAAGTGTTGTTGCTGAATTCATGGTGGGTGGAGGCAGGCGGATGCCAGATTACACAGACTAGTGACAGCCATGTAGGGGTCATGGATGACAGCGGTTTGTAATGATGGGGTTTGTAGTGAGGCAGCAACATGGGATCCAGTGTGAGGTCTAACTCGTATTTTGAGAAGATCGTTGTAACTGTGATGTGGTGTATGCTAAGTTGTGTTGGGAAAGTGAGGCAGCTGAGACATGATTAGAGCTGAATGGCTGAAAGGAGTCAGCTACTGACAGCCTTCACTTAGCTAAGCCCAAGAAAGGCCTAGGACATGGTGATTGCTGGCATCTTAGTTAGTGGTGGGCAGCCTGCTCTTGAACCATTTTCTCTGTCTCTTGGTCCTGTCCCTTCATCAGTTTTGCCAAATGTGCAGAGAATGATTGGTTCAGAATGCAACAGATATTCTGCCTGTGCTCAACCTCTGCTTTGCAGGGAGTAGGGCATCCCAGCCACCAGAGAACATGCCGAGACAACCAGACGTTTTGGCAAACATTGGCACCGTCCTAAGCTTTTAAAAGCCATGCTCCTAGAGAAAGCTAGGAAGCATACTTACCATTTAATCTTTGTTTCCTCATTTCCAAAGTGAAGCCTTTAACTGAGAGGGTCTACAGGTCACTGAGAAAGGAGGAGCCACATCTGTACCCCTGTGTGGATGCTGTGACTGGACTTTTGTCAGAGGTTCTGTCTTAGAAACCAGTTCTTCCCACAAGGCAGAATGAGATGGTTTTGTCTGCTCCAAGACACAGGATATGAGTCCTGGTGCTCCTAAAGTTTGCTTGTGGACTCTGACCCAGGTGACTTCAGAAACCCCTCACGGGACCCATAGCAAATACATTTCCTTTGCTTCTAGGATTCAAAGAGTCATTAACAACAAGAAAACAAACATTGACTGTTGGATGTATCATAGGAAAGATATATTATGTGGTAGATTGGTTTCCTTCTTTACCTCAAATCCTTGTGCCAGACTTTAATCTCCCCAAACCAGAAGACGCTCCTACTATGTATGAACTTGGCCATGAGTCTCTGGGACTCACCTTCTGTCTGGAAGAGGAAATGCAGCCTCATGAGCTTCTCCCTTCTTCAGGCTTTCCTCCCAGTACATTTTCTTTCTTTCTTTTTTTTGGTAGGATTTTTTTTTTTAAAGTTTTACTTTTTGATACTTTATTTATATTTCAAATGTTTCCTCCTTTCCACTTTGGAAACCCCCTATCTCCTCCACCCTCCCCCTGCCTCTATGAGGGTATTCCCCCACACACCCACCCGCCCACCCACTCCCATATTCCCACCTTGACATTCCCTTTTACTGGGGCCTCTAACACCCTCAGGCCCAAGGGCCTCTCCTCCCCCTGATGGCCAACAAGGCCCTCCTCTGCCACATATGTGGTCTGAACCATGGGTCCCTCCATGTGTATTCTTTGGTTGGTGGTCCAGTCTCCAGGAGCACCCAGGGGGAGGGGGGGATCAGGCCAGTTGACTCTGTTGCTCCCTCCATGGGGCTGCAAACTCCCTCAGCTCCTTCAGTCCCTTCTCCATCTCCTCCACCTGGAACCTCACACTCAGTCCAATGGTTACTGTAAAGTAAAACTTGGGTATTCCAAATTTTTGGGCTTATATCCACTTATCAGTGAGTACATACCATGTTCCTTCTTTTGTGACTGAGTTACCTCGCTGAGGATGATATTTTCAAGTTCATCCATTTGCCTGCGAATTTCATGAAGTCATTGTTTTTAATAGCTGAGTAGTATTCCATTGTGTAAATGTACCACATTTTCTGTATCCATTCCTCTGTTGAGGGACATCTGGATTGTTTCCAGCTTGTGGCTATTATAAATATGACTGCTATGAACATAGTGGAGCATGTGTCTTTATAACATGTTGGAGCATCTTTTGGGTATATGCCCAGGAGTGGTATAGCTGGGTCCTCAGGTAATATTATGTCCATTTTTCTGAGGGTCAGCCAAACTGATTTCCAGAGTGGTTGTACCAGCTTGCAATCCCACCAGCTGTCGAGGAGTGATC
>CM052703.1:88529422-88554706 GCA_028551405.1 Uromys caudimaculatus | reverse complement strand
GTTGTTGTTGCCATTGAAGACCAGCCTTAATCCGTAGTGATCTGATAGGAGGCATGGAATTATTTCAATCTTCTTATATCTGTTGAGGTTTGTTTTGTGACTGATTATATGGTCAGTTTTGGAGAAGGTATCATGAGGTGCTGAGATGAAGGTATATTCTTTTGATTTAGGATGAAATGTTCTGTTAGATATCTGTTAAATCCATTTGGTTCATAGCATTTGTTAGTTTCACTGTGTCTCTGTTTAGTTTGTGTTTCCAAGATCTGTCCATTGATGATAATGGGGTGTTGAAGTCTCCCACTATTATTGTGTGAGGTGCCATGTGTGCTTTGAGCTTTAGTAAAGTTTCTTTTATGAATGTGGGTGCCCTTGCATTTGGAGCATAGATATTCAGAATTGAGAGTTCTTCTTGGTAGATTTTTCCTTTGTTGAGTATGAAGTGTCCTTCCTTATCTTTCTTGATGACTTTTGGGTGAAAGTCGATTTTATCCAATATTTGAATGGCTATTCCAGCCTGTTTCTTGGGACCATTTGCCTGGAAAATTGTTTTCTAGCCCTTTACTCTGAGGTAGTGTTTGTTTTTATCTCCGAGGTGCATTTCCTGAATGTAGCAAAATGCTGGGTCCTCTTTATGGACCTAGTCTGTCAGTCTATGTCTCTTTATTGGGGAATTGAATCCATTGATGTTAAGAGATATTAAAGAATAGTGATTGTTGGTTCCTGTTATTTTCAATGTTATTTTTATGTTTGTGTGGCTCTCTTCTTTTCAGTTTGTTGAAAGATTACTCTCTTGCTTTTTCTAGGGTGTAGTTTCCCTCCTTGAGTTGACATTTTCCATCTATTATCCTTTGTAGGGCTGGGTTTGTGGAAACACATTGTGTAAATTTGGTTTTGTCATAGAATATTTTGGTTTCACCATCTATGGTAATTGAGAGTTTTGCTGGGTATAGCAGCCTGGGCTGCCAGTTGTGTTCTCTTAGGGTCTGTATGAGTTCTGCCTGGGATCTTCTAGCTTTCATAGTCTCAGGTGAGAAGTCTGGTGTAATTCTGATAGGTCTGCCTTTATATGTTACTTCATCTTTTTCCCTTATTGTTTTTAATATTCTTTCTTTGTTTTGTGTATTTTGTGTTTTCACTATAATGTGATGGGAGGAATTTCTTTTCTGGTCCAATCTATTGGAGTTCTGTAGGTTTCTTGTATATTTATGTGCATCTCTTTCTTTAGGTTAGGGAAGTTTTCTTCTCTAATTTTTTTGAAGATATTTACTGGTCCTTTAAGTTGAGAATCTTCACTCTCTTCTATACCTATTATTTTTAGGTTTTGTCTTCTCATTGTGTCCTGAATTTCCTGGCTGTTTTGGGTTAGGACCTTTTTTGCATTTTGCATTTACTTTGACTGTTGTGTCAATGTTTTCTATGGTATCTTCTGCACCTGAGATTCTCTCTTCTATCTCTTGTATTCTGTTGGTGATGCTTACATCAATGACTCCTGATCTCTTTCTAACTCCAGGGTTGTTTCCCTTTGTGATTTCTTTATTCTATTTCTATTTTTAGTTCCTGGATGGTTTTGTTCATTTCCTTCATCAGTTTGATTGTGTTTTCCTATAATTCTGCCTGTTTCATTGTGTTTTCCTGTAATTCTTTAATGGATTTTTGTTTTTTCTCTTTAAGGGCTTCTAGTTATTTATCTGTGTTCTCTTATATTTCTTTTTTAAACAGTTTTATTTATTTATTTATTTTTTTCGAGACAGGGTTTCTCTGTGTAGCCCTGGCTGTCCTGGAAGTCACTCTGTAGACCAGGGTGGCCTTGAACTCAGAAATCCTCCTGCCTCAGCCTCCCAAGTGCTGGGACTAATGGCTTGTGCCACCACTGCCCGGCTCTCTTGTATTTCTTTAAGGGAGTTATTTATTTCCTTCTTAAAGTCTTCTATCATCATCATGAGAAATGATTTTAAATCTGAGTCTTGCTTTTCTGGTGTGTTGGAATAGCCAGGGCTTGCTGTGGTGGGAGAGCTGGGTTCTGATGATGCCAAGTAGCCTTGGTTTCCGTTCCTTATATTCTTGCCCTTGCCTTTCGCCACCTGGTTAACTCTGGTGTTAGCTGGTCTTACTCTCTCTGGCTGTGGCTTGTCCCTCCTGCAAGCCTCTATGTCAATACTCCTTGAAGACCAGCTCTCTCTGAGAGGAATTTGGGTTTGGAGAGCTGTGGCACAGGGTCAGCTCTGGGGTGCAGACAGAAACCAGAAGCATCTTATCCCCAGCTGTCCCTTGGTTCCTGTGTCCTGATGGCTCTGCAAGGCTCCCTCTTATCCAGTCAATTTGAACAGAAGTGGTGGTCTTGCCGGTGCTCGAAGGTGTGTCGGCACTCCTGGGAGACCAGCTCTCTTCTGGCACTATTTGAGTATGTAGCCCTGTGTCCACTTCTCAGTCACTGTGTACTGGGATTCCAGGTGGGTCCCTCTGAGCAGACAGGCTTGTCCACACTTCTGGGAGTCTAGCTTTCTCCCGGCACTATTTGGCTATGGAGCCCTGTGGCACAGGCTGAGGTCCCCAGCCTCAGATGGAAACCAGAAGGCTCCTGTCCCAGGCTTTTCCTCAGTCCCTGTGTCCCAAGGATTCTGAGTGGGTCCCGCTGAGCAGTGGTGCTTGTCTGAACCCCACTCACAGCTTTTCCACACTCCTGGGAGTCTAGCTTTCTCCTGGCACTATTTGGCTATGGAGCCCTGGTGACCCAGGCAGAGGTCTCCTGCCACAGATGGAAACCGGAAGCCTCCCAATCCATTTTCAACCTTTTTCATTTTATGCTTCAGTAACCCCCAAGTATATATTTTCTGTTTTTATTTTTCACAGTTTTACTTCTTATTTTTGAAGCTTTCTCTCAGCTGTCTTCCACGTTAATACTCACCTTCTTTATCTTTATCACCATTCTGCCTCTCGTTTGCAACCATTCCTTTACTGACCTAGTCCCTCTGGGGACCCTCCAGACCAGGTGTCCAGCTTTCTCCCCCTTTTCATGTGCTTGTGCCGAAAATAGCTTTCTCTGACCAATGATTTTGATTCTTTCTCTTTGATTCTTGCATGCATAAGAGGTAGGTTCCAGAAGAAGAGATACCTGTTTGAACTGTGAGCTAGTGAACATAGTAGGAACCTTGACCTTTGACCTCAGACAAGAGGATAATGGCTTCTAGGAGTCAACTAGTACCAGTCCCTCATTTACGAAGCCCAAAAGAAGTCAGAATAAAGTCAAAATGCACTGTGTTGAGATCCTGTTAGCTGGAAGGAGAAAGTGAAAAAGGAACAGTCGAGAATGGTAGTTGCTAAGTAGAAGCTACTGGAAGCTCACCCTCCAGCTCATTCTTTGAACAGACAAAGCCTAAGAACTAAGTAATTCCTGCTATAAGTACCCAGAGGCTCTCAACCCCCTCAGCTGTCTGCTCCCTGACTCATCAACAGTTCCCATGTGTCCTGCACTGAGATCCGTAGATCCAGCCCACATAACAATGAAGGAGTCTCTGAGGATTGCTCCCAGCAGCGTCTGTGTGACTAGCCCACTGCCCTCTGAGCAGGAGTTCATTTTCCCACGAAGAGAACTCAGACAGTGGTGTGAGTACCTTCACACTGCCACGGAATTTACCTTAGCTCTGTAGTAAAACATGAAACACAAAACCTTATTCTATGCCATTGCTAACTCAAATGGTTGATCCAGTAGCATGTTCACTTGGATCACAAGAGCTGCAAAGACAGACAGACACATAGGACCTGACTTACTTGTTATTCATTTAGACTGTAGTAGTCCTAAAAATATAGCTAGCAGCTCCTGCGATCAGCCACATCTATTGGTTAACAGCACAGACCATGGATCCAGACTCCCTACATTCATATCTCACCTTTGGGGACATTGGACAATGTATATAACTTCCCCAGAACTCCCCTACCCTGACTGTAAAACAGAAGTGAATAATTCAGCACATGTAAAGTACTTAGGATGCATGTCACAGATGCTGGGTGTGGGGTGATCAGGGTCCTCTTTTGACAACCTGTGGATACTGCCCAGCCACTTGCCCAACTTTGATTCTGAGTAGGTTCTTCAGACCCATGAAGCAGACAATAATGTGCAGTTTCTTAGGGGCTCCTGCTGTTGACAGTTATTTACAGGTACCGACAGTTTGTAACTAACATACTCAACAAGCCTGCCTACCAAGCTCCCCAGAATAGTTTAGGAGCTAGAATTTGGCCATCTCTGACTACCTGTACCCAGGACTTCTGTTTGCTTGTTCCTTGTTGAGAGACACCGACCCCTCTACCTAGTGGAACCATGTAAAGTGGCATCTTGCCAGGGTTTTTGGTTGAGTAGCTAGTAGGTCAGTAGGTCCCTGATAAAACATAGACATTGGTAGTTTGGTGGTCTGGCAGCCCCCCCTTAGGCATCCCGTGACAGCTTTGTACTCCTGTCCCATCTTCTGTGGCAGCTCCTTCATGTTTATTCTCAACTGATGTCATTACTGACTTCATGGGGACAGGGTGAGGAGCAAATTGAGATGAATCTTTCATCTTCCTTCCCTTCTCAAAGTATAACTGTACTCACAGCTATTACTTCTGAACTTCCTTCTGTTTCTAGGTCTGGGGTCTTCTCTCTTAGCCAAGGCTATCCCAGTGTCTATTGGACCTTGCTCTGCTCTAGCTCTTTCTAGTCTTCTGTTTCTTCTCTCAATGGCTCCCTGCTTGTTCTGTTGCTCTTGAGGGAAACAGTTTTTCTTTTTTCTTTTCCTTTTTTTTTTAGACAGGGTTTCTTTATGTAGCCTTAGCTGTCCTGGAACTCACTCTGTAGACCAGGCTGGCCTTGTCTCTATTCCTCCTTTCCTCCACTTGTGAGCACACTGCCCTTGTCCCTACTGTCACCTTTAAAATTACCCTCTGCAATGCCTCTGCTATATGTATTTTTAAAGCAACCTTTTCTATCCATTTCCTCCTGAATTTATTCTCATCTTTAAAGTCTCATGTAGCCCAACCTGGTCTTAAACTAACCACTGATTGATGACTTTGGACATCTGAGCATCTGCCTCTACTTCCCAAGTGCTGAGATAACAGGTACGTACCAGCATGGCCCTGTTTATGCAGTCCTGGGGATTGAGCCCAGGGCCTTGTACATGCTGGGTGAGCACACTCCCAAATAACCTACCACTCCAGTCCCTACCTTCACCCACTTGAGGATCTTGTAGGGCTGCTGTCCTTCCTATTAAAGTTTAGTTGTCTGAGAGGCACTAGGCAATTAACTATGGTGCCTTCAGATAGCTAAAAGACATGTTCATTCCACCCCCGACTCCAGCACTTAGTGATGCTGTCCTGTCTCTGATGGTGTTTTCAGTAATGAGTCACCTTGTCTACTGGAACTGGCAAGATGAAGAGAGCCTTCAGTCTCCTCTTGTTCTCCTGGTTTTCGCATCAGCCTTTCATGTGGAATCAGCACATGTACAGATACCACTTCTCCTGATCCTTGCTTTGAGTTCCTTATGTATCCAGCTATCTATAAAGGACGTTCGGCAGTAGCTAGAGCTGAGCCATGTTTAACATTGGGAAGAGATCTTGGTAAATCACATGCGTTTCTCTCCAAATGCATGTTATCCGGAAGATGAGCTCGGAGCCTCACTCCACCCTTTGCTTGGAAAGCTTGTGGAATTCATAATGTCTGAAGGATAGTGATTATCATGGCCTTAAAGGAAGCCTGTTTGTCTTGGAAAGGCTATTTCCAAGGGTGCTGTTGTTCTCCCAGAAGTCTTTTATTGCCTCAGACTTAATCCTGTAAGTGGAGCCTCCTTTACAAAGTCTATTTTGCCCTTTGAAGGTAGAAATTTATCCATCTCTTCCTTATGTCCTTACTATTGATGCACACACACAACTTTCTCTGATAGTATTTATTATACCTGTTAGGGTGAGTATTTATTATACCTGTTAGGGTGCTCAGTAATACCTTAGTCACTGAATAAGTACATGAGTGAAGGATGGTGACACAAATGTTGGTTAACCAAGAGGCTATTTAATTCATTACTTGTGGACTCTGATGGATTTCCTAAAGGTGGGTATTTACATCACTGGATGATGAGAATCCCAACCAAATGGAGGAGGGCAGAAGGGTCAAGGTTAGGCTAGGATCATATTTGCTAGACTGATGGTAGCTAGAGTCTGCTTCCATCCTTTATTCCCATTGCAGTTACCTCTGTACCAAAGACAAGATAGTAGACAGCAGAGAAAGTAGACATTTTCTTCGGAGTAAATGAGGTTTATGACCTCCAGGAAGCCAAGAAATGTGTGGGACATTTTCCTATGTGCAGGGCAGTACCCATATTGTTTGGTTGCCTTGGTAATATAGGGGTTGTATTGTAGAGATATCAACTGGAGATGGCCACCACACTGTCAGCTGTTCTTTGCTTTTTGAACAGTTGTGGTTGCTGTGCAGAGACGCTTCTTTGATGAAATCCCAGAGCTAGTCTTCATCTATGGATAAAAGGATAGGTATTTAAGATGTAGTTGGGAATTGTATTAGTTTAGGAAATTGACAATAGTAGGTTTTCCTATCAGTTCCATGACCTCACCAGTGACAGGGAGTTGGCCAGGTTTACAGTACCAGGCAGGAATTCCCTAAGGTCTGTATTTGCTGTTTTTAAAGGCTTTCATGGAATGGTTGTGTTTGGTACCTTTCTTTACTTTTTGAGAAAATAACTGTTCCAAACAATTTAAGGATGGAAGGATTTCTGTTTGCTCACAGTTTGTGGGTGCTGTCCACTATGTTAGGGAAGATATGACAGTAGGACAATGAGGTATCTGGTCATATTGCATCTAAAGTCAGGAAGCAGAGAGAGACGAATACAGTTTATAATGATTACAATAAGAATTCCAGTAGCTTTTGATGACTAGTCATGAAATCCTGAATTTGGGGGGCTGGGGAGATGGCTTAGGAGGAAATCAGGCTTTCAGTGAAAGCTCAAGGACCTGAGTTCAAGTTCCAAGAACTTAGAAAAAGCCACTTTCTCCTTTCTATTCATTTTTGGGCCCCAGCCCAAAGAACGGTGCTACCCACGGTTAGGGTGGGTTTTCCTTCCTCAGTTAACACAATCTAGAAACTCCCTCACAGACATGCCAGAAATCTGTCTCCAAAGTGATTCTAGACCCTGTCAAGTTGATGGCATTACCCATTACAATATAGCTTTTGAGATTCAGCTATAGTTTTAGCGGCTCTGACATTTCTCCCGAAGCCCTGCAGCATTGTGACTCATTGATGTTTGAACTTTAGGACTCCGCATGTTCTTCTGTCTAGGCAGCCTGGAAGTAATAACTTTTTTCTTTTACTTTCACATTCATCTTAAAGCACATGTTATCTAAGTGGCTAAAAAAGAATCGGGCATAGTAGTACCTGATTCTAATTTCAGCACTTAGGATGATGAGGCAGGAAGATCATAAGTTCAAGGCCAGCCTAGGACTATACAGCAAGACTTTGTCACAATAAATAATTTTTTTCAAGAAACTGCCCAGTGTGATGTACTCAAAATCTCAGTGTATTTATAGGTAAAGTGCTTTGATATAAGTAAACTAGTCTGACCAGCTGGAGCAGTGTGTGTTCTATAACCAGGGTCTTGGAACTACAATCCAAGGCTTATAGGAAGTGCTGAGGGAAATGGGCTCCAACTTGCTCAGCCTGAAGACCTTGATACTTGATATCAAGACAGGAGGATGTCCTATGACAACCTTGAAGAAGTAGCTTTGGAAAGCAGCTCTTGGCTCTGAAAGTGACATGATGACCAGAGCTATTGTTGAGGGTCTGTCTTAGGGTTTTCCCATAATCCTTAGTGTTTTTCTATATACCAATGATATCTCATATGGCATCTGCCAACTGTCACTAAATTCAGTCAAGTACAGTACTGATAGTAGTCTCTTCGATATGCCAATCAAGGAAATGATGCAGAACTGTTCTTACCAGTATCCCTGAGAATGTACCAGAGTTATGTATTAAATGAAGGCTGTGCTCTCCCAGTAGATACTGGATAGGCTATAACAGTCATGTCTTTGGGATTCTGTTTTACCCCAGCCATGGCATCAAATACTCAAATGCCATCCAAAACTCCATAAAGAATTGTGCATAGCTAGCTGGATCCCTTGGTCAGGATCCAGTAGAAGGGACAGGCTAGAGACAAGCAAACATCGATAACCCACTATAGTTAGTGATGGCTTTGAAGAGGCTCATGGGTGAGGGGTGGGGGCTGCGTGAATTAGTTGGCCTAAAGTCTGGATTGGAACAGAAGTAAAACTCTTGATTTTTTTGTTTTTTGAAGTGTGTATGTCTGTGCACCTAGAGGGCAGAAGATGATATTGTCAGATGTGATGCTGTCTCTCAGTTCTCTACTTTATTCCTTTGAGGTAACATCCCTCACTGAACCTGGAGCTCATGGGATTTTGGCTAGGCTGGTGGCCAGCAAGGTCCAACAATTCTCCTGTCTCCACTTCACTCCTGCTTCCCAGACCTTGAGTTGTAGGCATGTTGCTCAGCCTTGCCTGGCTTTTTAGATGAGTCCTGGGGATTTGAATCAAGATCATCATGCTTTCATGGAAAGCTCAGTTTACCTACTGAGCCATCCCCTAGCTCCTCAAATTTCAGCTTTTATGACTACTGAAATTCTTACTGTATTAATATAAACATGTATGTAGAACAGAGTACTAGTCGTGCACAGCAAAATGTTTGTAAAGAGGAAAAAATTGTGGCCATGAAGATCTGACTCAAACCACAGGCACCTTCTCAGGGCAGTGGAAAAGTGACCGTGTCTTCAGCCGTGTGTGCCAGAGGCATGACTCCAGTCCTTGGCCAGCAGTGTATTCTGCATGGTCATGTGGGTCTTTCTTATTTTCCTTTCCAGCCTGAAAACATTTGGTTATTGTTCCTGTGGGTTGTTTGAACGGATCTTTATAGATACTTCTTAGATGTCCTGATCAGAAATACTGTTTCTTGTTCTCTTGAACAAAGTGGGGGAGTTAATTAAAACTCTCAGGAATGAGAATTAACAGCCTCTAACTGAGCCTTGGTCTCTGGGCTTAGACAAAGCCATTTAAATGATTTCCATATTCTTCTGAGCATTCAAAGGCTGTTTATAATGCTGAGGAATTATGACAGCTTCCTGCTTTAAAAGGCCTTCTGTACTTTGATCCCCACACGTTTTTATATATGTTGACCACCTAGGTGGCCCTCACTGCTCTCTGGACAATCATGGTTTTTACTGAATGAATTGGGTATCTGAGATGAGGTGACTTGCTTGAGATGGGAGCCTGGCTCCTAAAACGTCCTGGTCTGTCCCTCACAGCTGAGGAAGGGGCAGTAGGAACTCTGAGAATGAATGTGGAAGGCCCAGTAACACATTAGGGTTCCTCTGCCTTGAAGTTCAGTTGGACAGTGGATGGGGCCCAGAGAACCTGCAACTTGAGTCTCAGAGCTCCAGACCTGCCCGTGTATTCAGCTGTGCAGGACATGCATGTTCTTTCAACCTAGCCTTTTTAATAGGTAGGCTTAGGCTCTTATTTACCTACGTACATCTCCCATTTCACCTTTGTCTTTTGGACTTTAGTTTCTGTTTATTTCTTGTTCTTTTCTACATTTTTTTTCTTATCCCACTCCACCCTAGTACATGCCTCTGGGTCAGTTTATTCTTGTATTCATCTCTGTCTTCACCTGGAGGCAGACAGGTGGTGGATAGAAAGCCAGCCTTTCTACACACAAAGGAGATTCACTGCCCCTTTAATCCCAGTACATCCCACATAGACACACCCAGAGCCACACATTAGTCCTTGATATGATAATCCTAGTTTTAACTACCATGGTTTTAGAACTGACAGCCTAGTTTTAAAAATTACCAGCCCAAGCAAATCTAGCAAGAGAAGTCAGAATTCCTTTGTAATTCAGTATTGTATGCAAATTGCAGGAATTCTTTCCTATAAGTCTGTTTCTAGAGGAGTAAACTCAGTGATCATGCTGAGACAGATGCATTAGCAAGGTTTTGGGTTACAAATAACAGAAACACAATTTGAACCAGTGCAAGGACTAACAGGAAGGCTCAGGACGTATTTTTTGGATGATTCATTCTCTCCTTTCTCTCTCTCTTTCTCTCTCTCTCTCCCCCCTCCCTCCCTCCCTCCCTCTTCTTCCCTCCCTCTCCCTCCTTCCCTCTTCCTCTTTTCCCCTCCCCTCCCCTCCCCTTTCTCCCCCTCTCTCTTTTCCTCCCTCCCTCTCTCCTTCCTTCCTTCCTTCCTTCCTTCCTTCCTTCCTTCCTTCCTTCCTTCCTTCCTTCCTTCCTTCCTTCTTTCTTTCTTTCTTTCTTTCTTTCTTTCTTTCTTTTCATTGTTTCCTTTTATCTTTCCTAGTTTGTGTGCTTCCCCCCTTCCTTTTCTGTTATGCATGTTCCTTTATAACTCATGACTCCTGGCTACAATAGAAGTGATGCTCTTGGCCCAGACGGGACAAGTGATGATTCCATTAAAGCAGAGTTGAGAAGGATCCTCGGCCAAGAGTAATTAATCCAAGCTTTCTTCATTTCTTTTCCTTAGCAAAACAAGGGGAAGTTGCATAGTCTGTGGTTCTCACAAATATGGAAGGAAGGTTTCTTTTTGGAGACCTAAGTACCTCTCTGATAGACTCATTGCTAGCTAAAAATGTAGTGTCGTGCAAGGTGTAAAAAACCATTTTATTTCTTGAGTTTGCCTTCAATTTCAAGCTTTCTGTGCAGGAGGAACTTATCTGGAGTAAAACATTTGGGGAGAGGTGGCTCAGTGGTTAAGAATACCTACTCTTGCAGAAGACCTTGGTTCTATTCTCAGAACCTGCATAGCAGCTCAGGACTGACTGTAACTCCAGTTCCCAGGGATCTTGACACCCTCTTCTGATCTGTAAGGGACCAGACACACATGGTGCATAGACAAGTGTGCAGAAAGAACACTCATGCACATAAAAAGTAAATAAGTTAAACAATTCTTTTTTTTTTTTTTTTTTTTTTTTATGTAAGCATCTTAGCTCCTCAGGGTCAGATGTGAGGGGTTTAACAGTAGCCTGTTTGCTCACTGTTCTTGTATAGCCCCAAACTTCTCTTTATGCAGATACTACTCCTGCTGGAAGCTTGATAGCCAGTTATGTCCCTCTTGGACACACAGAAGCTTTGCTCCATCCCTTGACTGTTCTAGTAATAGCTGGGCTTGATCAACTATCAGGATACATCTCAAGATCCCCAGCCAAAACCCACCATCTATGCACCACATCTTCATGAAATCTGCTGTTCTGGTGTTTAGAAACAGCCCACCCTTAGGCTATTACTCAAAGTATGTGTTTGTTAGCCATGTTCAGCCCCAGTGGTAGTAGCCAATCATACAGAAAATGAGATGACCTTTAAGAGAAGAAGCATGTTGTTCCTGTTTCCAAGGACTTTGGAACATGACACCCAAGGCTTAGGGAAGGTGTTGAAATGGTGGCTCTCCTTCTTGTCTTATAATTTGCCTCTAAGAGATTTGAGGTTTCTGTTTGTTTTTTTTAAAGATTTTTAAAAATTTTGATTTATGTGTATATATGAGTGTCTGCACCTAAGCTTGTATACCATGTGAGCGAAGGTGCCCATGGAGGCCAGAAGGGGCATCAGATTTCCTGGATCTGCAATTACAAGAGGTAAACTTCTAAATGCTGGTGTAGGAAATGGACCTGGATCCTCTGCAAAGTAGCAAATGCACTTAACCATTGAGCCATTTCTCCAGCCTCTGAGACTGAATTTTAAGAGATGGAGTCCCTGAGTCCCAGTCTTTACCCTGTTTTTGAAAAGGACAGATGTGGTTTGTCTTTAACCATGATAGTGAAACTTTACAAGTTCTTGATGACAAGCATACAAGACATCTTTAGAGACCCTTCACTCCTTGTTCTAATTTAATTCTGTGATGTGAGGGGGTGGTATGTTTCACTGTATACAGCATTCTTTAGTTAAAATGCAAGGGATTTAGGAATGTTCTTCATACAGATGCCACCCCTCCCCCAATATTTTTAGGTAATTACCTCAACTTACAGTATTAAAACAGGTTTTTTGTTTTTTTACCATTTATGTCTGCCTGTCTGTCTGTTTATCATCTATGTATTTATCTATGTATCTATCTATCATACAACATGGTGTACATATAGATAGCAAAGGACAACTTTCAAGAGTCAGGGTTCTTGCCTTCCGCCATGTGGGTCCTGGGGATCAAACTCAGGTCATCATGTTTGGCAGTAAGCACTTTTGAGCAACTTTGTCAGTCTAAGAAGAAGTATTTTTAAGAAACTCAAAGTCTCACTGGACTTTATCTCATCCCTGCCCTTCTGTAGCTTTACCACTTCCCCAGAAGAAAATGCTGAAAAAGCTATGAGGTAACATGGTGGCGGTTCTGGTTTCCCTTACACATGTCAATAGCTGTGGAGTTGTGCTCATTCCATCATCATGCCACAGGGCCACATTTGTATTTTGCTTTGTTCATTACCCATCCTGTATTCTATGCTAGTAGGCATAAATATAAGCCTCATGTTTTAAGTGTTGCGAGTGAGTGGTTCATATTATGGATGAGACATCTTTTGTTTAACTTCTCCTCTAGAGACATTTTCCAACTGTGAGAGGAGTCACACAGTCAGTACTCAAACCAAATTTTATAGTTGAGCTATCCCAAAATTAAACCCAGAATGCATACTAATTTACTACATAGTATTTTGAGTATATGACCTACTTGCTTCATAGTTCTTTATCTGTTAATAGGTACAAAAATAATGTTCATTTCATGAGTTCATAGGAAGAAACCGACGAGTGACTGCGTGTGAAGTACTGTGAGCAATGCCTGGCTCCTGCTATGCGAAGGCTTGCTGTGTACTGAGAGTTCTGTGCTTGGACCACACTGTGTTGCTCTCCCAGAGCGGCTGTGACCTTTGCTGTGTGTGTTATCCTTCCATCTATTTTGTAAGCACCCCAGGAAAGCAATGAGTTTTATTACTGAGCTCTGTTTACAGTATCGTCCTAGACATAGTTTATCCCATTACACGAAGTCTCTCTGTGAAAACATGAGCAATTCCTTTCTTGCCCAGAACTAGGTAGACCTCCCCTAGGTGGTCAGTTTGATGCCTACATAGTCAGATCTGCCAGGATCTCACCATGTAGCCTAGGCTGGCCTCATATGATCCTCCTTACTCAGTCTTCCAGTTTCCTGTGTGTGAAGCTTTTAACACATTGTGTTCCTTCTGCTTCTACTGGCTGATAGACTGACCTGCACCTGCAGTGATTCCTACTGTGTACTGTAAACTCTGTGGCAGGCATTTTCTGTACTAACTGAACTTATGACTCGAACTTATTTTCTTACCATAACTTTTGGGTTAGTTAGTACAAATGGCTGCTGCAGTGGGTGCCTGTACAGGTAGACCTTGTACTTTAAAGAGGGCCTGGTTTGAATGACTTTTGTTATTAACTTACCTGGTAGGCACTGTTCCCAGAAACCACCAGAGGCCCAGACAGGAGAGTATCTATGCAAGAAGCACGTGAGTTTTATGAGTGCCTGGGTTTCCTAGGTCTCTCACTGTCTAGGGTCAGAGCTCAGGCATGGTGTCAGTAGACACAGTGTAGGAGACTAAGAGCCTTTACTATTTATGAACATGGGAATCCGTGGCATACATAGGGGAATCACAGATCCAGGAACAAAGGCGGAGAGAATGAGGTAGAATCTGGGCATGATGCAAACTGGTTTCCCATGGGAAGCCTTAATTGGTGGGTTTAAAGGGAGCAGATGTAAGATCCAGCCAAAGAGATAGCATCCACCTTAGTTTGCTGGCAAGTGTCTAAATAGTGCCTCTGCAAGAAGTGGTGGGAAAAGAGAGGCTTCTGAGTTATCACTGGTCTCCCAGTCAGAGCCATTCTGGTTTTGTAGAGGACTGCAAACTGTCAGTGGTGGCTGAACCTTACTGATGGTATGGGAAAGTTAGGTTTGTATTTAAAAATAGATGCTAACAGCTGATGGTACATGCTTGTGATCCCAGCTCTCAGGAGGCTGAGGAAGGATTGCAGTGAGTTCAGGACCAGCTTGGCCTACATGGTGAGGTAAAGGCCAGACTGAGATATATGGTGAAACCCTGTCTCACACAAAACAAAACAAAAACCAAAACAAAACAAAAATGATGTCTTTTTTAGGGGAGGAGTCAGTTCTAGAAAATCAAACTGACCACCTAGGAGAGGTTTACCTAGTCCTGGGTGAGAAACAAAGGGAACATAAAATTGTAGCAGTTACTATGGGGCAGACTATAAATAACTGAATACAGCACAGTGGCCATGGGGATTTGCTAGAGTCTCCTTTAGCCCTTGGTCTTCTCTTATCCACTGCCTGTTGGACAAGTTGTGACTCTCCGGATGGACAGTATCATTTATAAATGTGGTGGTTTTGACCTTGGAATCAGACACACGTCACTTCCGTGACTAGTAACTTTCCCCTCTGTCTTCTCAAAAGGCCCATTATGAGCCTTTTAGGGAGAGAATGTGTCCTGCTGCTAAGAGTTGCCTTCTTATCCAGTTCAGAAAAAACAGTGCTGATTGGCCCCACCTCTGGATGCTGGGGAGAGTCTGCCATGTGGGAGTACCTAGAGTGACCAGTGAGCTGACATCCACAGAGAAGCCATTGTGATAATGAAGGCTCTTTGTCTATGGCATGAAAGAGATTCTATAACTGTGGATGAGGTGGTGCAGGTTTGAGCTGGACTGGAAGGAAGGAGAGTGGTGTCACCAGGTGCCATGTGCCATCTTAACTGTGCCCAGTGTGCCTGTCTGGGAAGTGCCCCAGGCTCAGGCCACTACTGTCCCTTCAACAGAAACCCAGTGCTTCTCTCTCTAGTGAGGCTCCATTTTTCAGAATGCTTAGTTCCCATGCTGTTCTAGGTTGGGAGTGGCTCTGTCACTTGTCCATCTCCTGGAATGAAGTTGGGCTGAGGAGGTGCTCTTCCTCATAGAGCAGGGTTGGACAGCCCATTCTCCAAGTTGAAATGTAGGGGGATAAGCGTCATTATAAGGTGGGCCAACCCTGGGCCTCTCTGACCTGCCCTTTTGCACAATTGTGCTTTTCTCTGGTGATAAACACCTCCCTCAGGAATTGATCCCTGACACTAGACCAGCCCAGATTATCGGGATAACAGCTTTCCCACTGAGCAAGGAGATCTACTTTTTCAGACAGGCAACTGTCTGCACAGCTGGTTGTGGATCTTTGGTCTCAGCCTTTTATTCAGCATGGAGGCAGAAGCATGGGTGAGTTGGGGGCCAGCTGAATGCCATTAGGAACTCTTCCCCCACTCCCTGCCAAACCCTATAAAGTGACAGCTCTTGCATCTGGCTCAGGACAGTTTGTGGGAGCCTCTTTTCCTCTACCGCTTTGTACCCTCTCCCTTTCCTTTCCTTTCCTTTCTAGTTTCTAGTTACGTTGTGTTTATTATTTCCCCCGTTTCACGTTCACTCTTTGAGATCCTCTGGGTGTTATTTAGATTCCTCTCAAAACTGTGTCATTGAAGCTTTTTGCGGTCAGCCGAAGCACTGCTGAGACACGCTGTATGGCAATGCTCTTATCATGGCTCTGTTTGGAGCAGACCTTGGCTTTCTTAGTTCTCTATATGATTATGAGGTTTAGGGTATAGTGAGCCTGCAGAACCCTGGCAGGAAAAGTTGAGGATTCCAAGATCACTGACCAACTTTCCCCCACATACGTCCTTGGCAAGTGGGGCTGACTCTAGTCTCCACCCAGAGCAGACCCTTCATACGCTGTGCTTCCAGCTGAACCAGACCCAGCATGCCCCAGCCCATCAGGTCAAACTCTGCTAGTTGTTGAAAGCTCTCCGGAGTCCCTTGCAGCCAAGGGTGAGGTCATCAGGGGTGGTTTCACCATCTTCTAGGACACACCTTTTAGTGGCATGTGGTCTGGCCCTCTGAGCTGTCTTGAAATCAGGTTCCTGTTCTGGGATTGGTTTTGCACACAGCATCACAGAAACTGTCCTTATAAAGTAGCACACATTGTGTACTACATTTGGAAGTGGGCAGTGTTTCTTTAGCCCTTTAATTGTGTTATTTTCCCCCTCTTCAGTCCCAGGTAAATCACCACAGTGCTGCTAGTAATGAAACCTACCAGGAACGCCTGGCACGGCTAGAAGGAGATAAAGAGTCTCTCATACTGCAGGTGAGTCCTCTTCTTCCGTAGCTTCCCCAGGAAAGGAATGCATAGTGGGAATCCTCTGTTGGAAAGTGTTGTGAATTCATTTATTTTTCCTGTGCTACCGAGTATCTATCTCTGCACACTTCAAACCCTCTGGGCAGGCTGAAACTGGGTGCCAGCAATGAGCAAAATGGGTCCAGTCATCCAGGAGCCTGTAAGTCTGCTAAGGGAGATGAGTACATCCTGTGTCACTAATAAAACTGAGCCTTGAGTGCCACAGGCCCCAGGGAGCAGGCTAATAGAATCAGGTCCATGAGTCTGAAGCTGGATCCAGACACAGCACTTGGATGCAGATCCCCTGCTCTGGTAGAATGAGCTAGGCCTTTGCTGGCTCTCTTGCCTCTATAAGAGGAGCAGAGCTTTGAAACTTCTTGGAGAGAGAGAGAGAGAGCACCAAAACAGCCTCTGGCTTTCAAAAGCCCATGCTCCTTGGTAGGATATAACATTGGCTGTTCTTCCAGAGAGCTTGTACTACACCGGGAGCTCTTTGTTGTGTTATCCCTCAAATGCACAAAAACATTTAGCAAGTGGGTATTAAGAGTGGGCTCTGCATCACATATGACTGGACAGTTTGGAGAATATAGAGATTAATGTCCTAATTTCAGCCTCTTAAAAAGCTTGAAGGATGACGAATAAGTCTGATGATGGAGGCTGGGGATGCAGTCGGTAGAGTGCTTGCCTAATTCGCACACATCCCCTGGATTCTGTCCCCAGTGCTCTGGGATGCTGCACACCTGAACTCCCAGCGTTTGGGGGGTAGAAGCAGGAGGTTCAGAAATTCAGGGTCATCCTAAGCTAAGTTGGTTTGAGACCAGGGATATGAGGACCCCCTCATCCCCCCCCCACACACCCAACACAAATGACTTGTGGTGAAATGGAGGAATGGAGGGCAGGTGGGGTCTGGTGTTGGCCCCAGGGTGTTTGGAGCACTAGGGATGGTGAGTGAGATGACAGTATGCTTCTTTCTTTCTCGTTTTATGTTTTCATTTTATTTTATAAACATAAGATTAATCAGTTCTTTTAGAAACGGGAAATCCTGAGACTATCAAGCAGATTAGGTTAACATCTGTTCTTTGGTTGTACCCCTCTCACCTCCTTTAAAATGATTGAGCTCATACCAAATATACACTTTTGTAGTCCAGTTTTATTCTTTTATTTGCTTCATTGACTTTTAAAAGAATTAAATCATTATAAAGTAATTGAATATCTGAATTTGTCAGACACTGGCTTGGGATCCTGTGGGGGTATATCAGTGAATAAAATGGTGTGTGTGTGTCAGAGAAAGAGAGAGAGAGAGAATATAAACCTTAGCCAATACCTAAATATTTCAAGTAGTGATAAGTACCATAGAGAAAAATAAATGGAGATAAGCAGTGTATAGTCAGGAGCTCCCTGGCAGGAGAAAGCTAGGGAGGGAGCCAGAGATACCTGGAGGAGTGCATTCCAGGCAAAAGAGCTAGTCAGACCAGCCCACCCACAGAGGTGGAGGGGCAGAACAGCAGGGGGCTGTTTTGGCTGGAGTCCCTGAAAAGAAGGGGTGGGAAACCCCTTGGTGGGTAGCAGGAGCCTTTTATAGCTCAGGTCCCTTAGAGTATATGCAATTTGAAACTTTATCCTCAAGACATGATTCACGAAAGACCGTTCAATTTAGAATTATGTAGCAAGGAGTACAAAATTGCAAACTTTTGCACTAGGACCCCCCCCCCCCCGTGATTGAAACAACACATTGCTATTTAGAGGGGATTACAGTTAATGAAGAAGTCTCTTATAATAATGCTACCTTTCACAGCCATTTCTGTTCTTACCAAATTCTTGACTAATCCCCTAATAGTCTGAACACAGTTGAGGAGCTGTTGACTACTAAAGATGAAAGTTGACCCTCATGGTTTCTGTTCTGCCAGGAGCTGTGGGCAGACCATCAGCTACTCCCCCATTCTCACTTCTGCACTGATCAGTAGTGGTCTGTGGAACTGGTTTGGGGATTCTCAGCAGGACATGGCCTCTTGTATAATCCACGGTACAGTTGAGTCAAATGAATGAGAGGAACCCTTGGCCCAGAATAAGTTTTCCTGGGTTTATTTGTAGAAGAACATGATTCCACCAGGCAGTGGTGGTGCACGCCTTTAATCCCAGCACTTGGGAGGCAGAGGCAGGTGGATTTCTGAGTTTGAGGCCAGCCTGGTCTACAGAGTGAGTTCCAGGACAGCCAGGGCTACACAGAGAAACCCTGTCTCGAAAAACCAAAAAAAAAAAAAAAAAAGAACAAGTTTCCTTCCATGTTTCCTCCCAGTACCTAAAATTGTTTACTATAGGGCTCAAAAATATTTGTTCTCATAGAATGAAGATAAAATTCTAAAATCTTTAGTGCCATTTTCCATACTTCCTGACTCCACAATAGAGTTGATCTGAAGCTCAGAAGACTCCCTGCAGCCCCGTGTCTTCGGTCTTCTGTAAAACTGACTTGTGTCCCCAACCCTACACTAGCTGGTCCTTAAGTATGGGGCAGCTTTATAAATGTTAATCTGTGTAGTAGGACCAACTATAAAAACATTCCCAAACAGAAAGGAAGCACAATCATTTCTCAGAATCCCACTCTTTTAAAAAGGAGTTATTAGTAGAAAAGACCAGCGCTGCTGATATTATTCAGCAACAAGGACCAAAACCAAATAAAACAACGCATCTAGAGACATGGCTTAGCAGTTAGGCACACGGATGGTTCTTCCAGAGGACCTGGGTTCCATTCCCAGCACCCACAACAGCCCCAGTTTCCAGGGTATCTGATGCCCTCTTCTGATCTCTGAAGATACTGTACACACATACATGCAAGCATATATGCAGACAGAACTGCCATATATATATAAAATTAAGAAATATTAACAGTAAAAATAAAACCTTACACCAATGTGTTGTTGAAATGGCCTGGTTGGTGGAGGGAGCCCATCTGTGGATTATTGGAATGTCAGCACAGCAGGTGCACAGGTTTCAATCGTTCACTCATCATTTGGGTCTAGAAGTACAGTGTATAAAGTCAGCAGGCTTTTCTGTGTCTTCCAGAATGGGAACTTTCTAATTCATAAAATTCATTTAGACACTTATAAATGAACTTAGATGAAGTTCTCCATGCTTCATTAATCATTACAGAATGGGGAATTAACTAGAATAACCTCTATTTAAGGACCATGTCTTTGACCAAGAAGATCTTGGTTTACTATTCATTGATTTTTTCCTTCTGGAAGGTCACCATGATCTTTCATCTTCCTGTATGGAATTAGCTCATAATAAATAAAACATAGAAAAGGTCCTAGGGGTCAGTTGGCTAATAGGAAAGGTTACCAGAAACAGTTACAGTTTGTATATAGGGCATAATCAAAATGCCTTTGTGTAAACTTATTTTTCTTAGTATTTCCATAGACAATTTTAGGGTTCAGAAAAATGACTTATTTCTGCCACATGTGTGCAGTGTGGCTTTGGTGTTTGTATGACTTACAGTCATGTTTTGACCTGTAAAGCACAGAAACCTTTCTGGAGCCAAGTTTTGTCAGTGCTAATACATGCCCTTTATGTCCTACATTCCTTAATTGCTTCCAAACACTGGCTTGATAGGTGAGCAGTCCCCACACCCGTGTGAGAGAGGGGAGGTCATTGGTTGGTTTCCATAAAGGTTGAATTGCTCTTCCCCATGAGGTGGCAGAGCCCTGCCAAGAGCTGAGATATGCCTTAAAGTCAGGTTGCCTTATTAGAGGAACAAGGAGCAGGAGTCCAGCCCAGAGGCAGCTCTCTTGTCTCTTGGATAGCTGCTTTCCTCTGAGTCTGTCAAGAGCAGAAAATGTGACCACAGCCTTTTAGGCGGTGGCTAAGATTTCCCTGGTAAGGTGAAATTCTAACTGCAGTTGCTTTCCTCTGGGACACTTCCTCAACCCCACTCACCTAAAAGAAAGGCCTTCTGTCAGGTGAGTGTGAGTAGGTTGCTTTCACAGCTTATCCACCCAACAGTGATGACTCCCCACCCCCCACCCCCCACCCGCAATCCCCGTCCAGATCCTCTAGTATTGTTTATGTTCTATAACAGGTGAGCGTCCTCACAGATCAAGTGGAAGCCCAAGGAGAGAAGATTCGGGACCTTGAAGTGTGTCTGGAAGGTCACCAGGTGAAACTCAATGCTGCGGAAGAGATGCTTCAGCAGGTACGGTCAGGCAGAGTGGAGGGCTTGAGGCCTGAAGCAGCTATGGTGTTAAATGCCCCTTTATGGGTTCCTTCTTACTCTCCCATGATGCCTGGAGGTGGGGTTGGCTGTGCACTGTGCAATGTTTAGACAGCAGGTGAAACCAACCTGAACACCAAGGGTGGGGCGGGGTGGGGCGGGGCAGCCCAGTGGAGAAATAACTTGTTGAGCTGGTTAGACAGAGTCCCAGGAGCCCTTTCTACAGACCATGTCACCTCATCTTATCATAGAAGCTGCCATCTGCTAGGGTGGCATCTAGGGTTGTAGGAAGTCAGCTTGTCAGCGTATTATTTTTGTGCCCCTTCTTACTCTGTCACTCCCTGTGCAGTTTCCTCCAATTAAAAACTATCACACAAATACTATCTTACTGTAATTTAGTAGACATCAAAAAGGAAGGTTAGCTGCTTCCATACTTTGTAAATAGAGTCCTCCACTTATGTTCTTTTGTTGGTTCGAGTGTCTGTGCCCATGATTTGCAAAGTTGTAGTCCTACGGAGGGACAGACCAGTCCTTAGGCTAAAATTAAATATGACGTGGCAACTCTTTTCCATTTGAAAAATGTAGCCGTGTAGCTATCTCTACTACCACTTACAATTATTTTAAGTAGAGATATCAAAATTGACCTAACCATTCTTTGTCCCCCAAATACTTGTATCATTGTAAAGAAACAAGCTGGGCTATTACAGAGGGGTGCTGAGTTGTCATGAAGAGCCTTTAAGGTCTGCTGAGCACATCATTAGACTTTTGATTCAGTCTGTTTATTCATAGGTTTCCTTTGCTTAAGTCATCCTTGCATTCTTGGCTATTTTGAAAATTAAAGCACACTGGAAATTTATGTGTGTGTGCTTTGTGATTGTTGATAGGATTCCTGACATAAGGAAGAATCTCACCTTCCATTCAAAGAAGGAAAACCATTCCCTCAAAATGATTGGGTTCACTTAGATGACTGATCATAATCCTTTCCTCAAAGCTCCACTGTCTTGTTTTGTTTAACTGTCAAGATCAGCCTGTGAGCACAGACTTTGCATTCTACTGCTGGCCTGCTAAGTGCCATAGTTTCTGGGTTTGTTAGTTTTGTTTGGGTGCATTTGAAGAATTTAAGGGAGGAAAAGATAAATGAGTATCTCAGTGAACATGTTTTTATAACATTTAGTTGCAGCAGCTTGGAGGTTGTTAGTAATTTGCTGTCTTTTCACTCCTGATTAATAAATTACACTATTCTGTCTCAGTTTGATTTCATTTAGATTATATACCATTTTTCTTACTTACATTTTTTTTCTGAGAAATCATGATTTGTAACAGAAGATCTTTTATGGAAGAAAAAAACCCAAATCTTGTCTTTTGAATACCTGTAAAAGAAAGTCTGATTGGGAAACAATCTTGCATGAAGCACATGTGGATCGAGTTTTCAGGTCTGCCTGAGGTGTGTGAGGGAGGGTAAGGAACACGATAGACTATTGTAAACAGTTCAGAAAGAGACCATGGGACTTGACTATGTGAGAAAATATCAGAGGGCTGACGTTTCAGGAAGGTGGTACCTGGCTAGAAGCCCTGCTCTCGGAGGCTAGAGAATAGCTGCATTGTAGTACTGGAGCTGTGTGTCTCACTCTTTCAGGAATGCTCTACTTCCCGCTGTGGCAGTGCTCCTGTCTATCAAGGAGCTTAATGGAGGGAGGTGGCCAGCACTCCTGGGCAGAGGCTGGCTTACCTCTCAGCAGTGTCACACAGAAAGCAGTTGGGCTTTTTGAAAGCTTTAGGTCGATTAGTTCTTGTATCCTATTTCTTCTAATTCCCATTGCTCTTCCGTGTGCTATGAGTAGGGTATCAGGCATTGGCTTGCTACCCGATATTGTCATTCGTCATCTGCTGTAATTTGGAAAAAGGGTAACTCAGCATTTGTCCCTTCTAGAACTTGATTAAGTTCTGTGTCTATGACTTTCAGTACAGCCCCTCAATCTTGTAAGAGTAGCATTTCATAAAGATCACACATTCAAATTGTAGGATGCATTTGAGCCTCAGCTCGAACTAGGTGCTTGTTGGACTTGGTGGTTCCAGCACTGGATCTCAAGTTCAAGGCTACTGCTGTCCTGGAATCTGCTTGGTGCTGTTTGTGAAGACCCTTGGATCTTGCACCACAGTGCTGGTGCAGTGTTGTTTACAACCTGGAGTATGTATATGTCCTGTGAGCTGGGGGCAGGTACAGACTTGCTCCGTCTGGCTGAGATATCCTTGGCTGCAGGGCTCTTGGCTTCTGGTAGTTGGAATGAGAATGACTCATGACCTAGAGGCAGAGAATGGACACAATTGCTTCTTTCTGCCTGTCCTGCCAGACCTGGCCCACTGCTCTGAATGAAGTCTTTCCCTGTTTCCAGTAGGGCCTTCTGTTTGCCTGGAACCCAGCACTTCCCCTGCATGTTGCTGGTCCAGATAACACTGCACACTAATGCATCCTGTCTAAAGGTAACAACCGCTTTCAGTGCTAGTTCAGTGCCTTTGTGAACCCAGTAATGCAAAATAGTCTAGTTTTGTTATTTTACACAGAGGTAAAAATTAAAGATTTAAAGATATCCTAAAATTTTTTTAACTCATTTCAATTTTGAACTGTCCTGTTCGAACCTCAGAGTAAGTAACTGTAGGTCGTGCCTGGCGGGAGACCTCTAGTCTACAATGTATGCACTACACTTCCCCCACCCACTGGCTACAGTAGCTCTGGGAGACTATCTTAGTTACTTTTCTGTTGCTGTGATAAGACAACACGACCAAGGACATTTATAAAAGAGTTTATTGGAGTTCATATTTCCAGAGGGTTAGAGTCTATGATCATCATGGCTGGGAACATGGCAGCAGGCAGGAGGGCACAGTGCTGGAACAGTAGCCTGAGCACCTACGTCCTGATCCATGGATTTTAGGCAGAGAGACTTAACTAGGAATGGTGTGGGATTTTGAAACCTCGAAACCAATTCCAGAGTGGCACACTTCCTCCAGCAAGATTACACCTCCTAATTCTTCTGAGACAGTTCAAACACTGGGGACCAAGCATTCAAACATATGTGCCCATGGGGGGTGGGGAGAGTCATTCTTTTAAAGCGCCACAGGGACTTAAGAAAACCTCGATGCAGTACCGTAGTCCAAACCCTGTGTTGTTCAGTTCCAGTAAGTCCACTGAGCTGTCCTTTCCTGGAGCTCGTGTCCAATGTCAGACTCCTTCCAGGAGCCCAGGAGCAAGAGGTTATCCTCTCACCTAACTCACAGGCAGGCCTCCTCAGCCATCCGGAGACTGGCCCCTGCTCACTGCGACCTCCTACCTGCCAGGTGGTGTATCTAAACATGAACTCATCCAGTCTCCAGGAGGAAACACAAAGACCTCTCTTGGTATTAGATAAACCAGAAGGAGACAGACTGACTCAGGGACAGAATTACCTAGGCTTCAAGTATGCTTGAAGATACCTTGGAAAGGAAGGAAGGAAGGAAGGATGCAAATTATCCTGATTTTGTGAAGCCATCACCCTGCTCTGAGAAATAGGGGAAAAGATCCATGTGTTTCAAGCCTCTGGCCTGTCCTAGAGCCCCAGGGTTTATGTGAAGCTGATTGAGGTGTGGAGTGACTGGGAGTCAGTGAGCCTAGATGCTGATCTGGGAAGGTCAAAAAATATGTTTTCTTTCTTTTATTATTATTGTTGTTGTTATTAGTGATGCTGGGCCTCGTGCATGCTAGGCAAACACTGCTGCCACTGAGCTCTGGCTCTCTGTTTTCCTTTCTTGCCGAGAACAGGGTTGAAGTCTGGATTCTAAGTTGTACATCTCTGCTATTTCCTCATAGGAGAATAACCTAATGGTGAGGGGCAGGGCAATTGCCAACCAGCACACATAATTGTTGGTCCTACCCTCAGCAAACACAGAGCTCTCTGGAAACTTCTTCCAAGGCAGCATGGACATGATGGAGAGGACTGTGCCAGTAAATGGAAGTCCTGTTGAGATAGAAAGTTCTAGAGAGAAACAGGAAGTACCCATACCTCAAGACAAAGCCAAAGGCTACCTACCCATGGGGGTGCCTTAGCAGTTATGAAGTTATGTACAACTATTCCGGTTTTCTTAAAAACAGAATGTCCAGCAAATGACCAATGTACCTGAAAACACTGTGCAAGGGGTTTAAGGCCTAGGCACAGGCCCTGAATATGCTAAGGAATGAAGGTTTGTTTGTTTGTTTGTTTTAATAAAAAAGAATATTAAACAGAACTCCACACATGATCTGGCAGGCACCAATATCTGTCTGAGAAAGTGAGACAAGGCAGCAAGTCATGAGTGAGAAGAATGTTCATTACTTCTCTAAAACCCCTCTGAGAAATTTTAAGACATGAATATCTAGTTTCTTCAAGTGGCCAGAGTAGGTTGGGGGCCCCATTTTCTGCAGTGTTCCTCATGAGCCTGGTTTCCTAGCAAGGCCAGAGCCTTTGACTTCAAAGGGCAAAGGGACAGGGTTTTGCTTTTTTGTCTCTCCACAGCCTGTTCTTTCCTTCTGGTTTCAGGTTGCCAGGGGGGCTGCAATCCCCTGTCATTGGTCAGTAATTCCCTGGGTCATGTTCCACTCTTAAAGATGGAGGTAATTGCTTCAAGATGTGGCCCTTTATGGAGAGAATGAGTTGAAAGGCAGATCTCTTTTTTATCAGCTCCTGCCAGGACCTGAGCCTTCGGGAAAAGGGAAATGGCTGATTGCTCTGAGATGTAAACTCTCTTTCATCTCTGAGAGGGGAGATGCCCTTGTGCTTCTGGAAGAAGTTAGTGGTGGTGGGAAAAGAGAG
>CM052703.1:88517206-88529322 GCA_028551405.1 Uromys caudimaculatus | reverse complement strand
CCTCCTCCTCCTCCTCCTCCTCCTCCTCCTCCTCCTCCTCCTCCTCCTCCTCCTCCTCCTCCTCCTCCTCACCTCCTTCCTTTAGATTGCAGGCAACCTTGAAACAGTCAGGAGCAGGAAGCACAGGGCTGCTTTGGAAACTTGCTCCCTCTCCCCTCAGCTGCCGCCCTCTCCCCATCATGGTAGCTGCAGGACAGTAAGCAGTGCCCAGTGGGGTCCCACCCACTCTGTAGGTTGGGAAGTCCGGACACATTTGTTGCTCCAGACAGGTGGGTTGCATCCAGAGCTGACACCAGTCAGTGCTGGAGTGACAAGCTAGCAGGGACACAAGGACTTTTCCTTAAAGTAGACAGTAAAGGTTAAGGCAACAAAGGAGATGGGAGAGCAAAGTGAGCGGTCAGAGAAGAGGAAATGGCAGACAGCTACTTCTGCTGAGTTGACACTGTGGAATCTATAAAAGGCCAGAACTATAAGCTGTGGCTAAAGTTTAGACATCAAATCCCAGAAGTAAAACTGTTTTTGCTCTCTACTTTGGTGAAGGCAGAAGGCACGCTTCAGGCAGACAGACATCTTGAGTAAAAGGAAGAAGAGGCATGGGGAAAGGGGAGGAGAGAGGGTTCTTTCTCTTTCTGTCACACAGGCAGGCACACATGCATGAACAGACACACACACACACACACACACACACACACACACACACACACACACACACACACACACACACACACACACACTATACTTTTACGTATTCAGAGACAGGACAGTTGGTGGTGGTAACTTTAAGGGCAGGGAGTCCAGAGGCTTCTTTAGAATGTCAGAAATTTGATCATGTTTATAGCCCAAGGAATGAGAGCTGATGGTGAGGACAAGATTAAATGCCGGCCAGAGGGCATGATTGATGGTCCTATCCCAGACTAGCACAGAGCATGGTGGGAACTCCTTCCAAGGCAGCACAAAGGTGAGGGAGTGGCTAGGTCCCTGTGGATGGGAGTCTCTCTGAGTTCCGAGCTAGAGGAAGATCAGGGGATACCACCAAAGGCTACTGGTTACCTGCCAAGGTAACTGATGTTCACCAAGTTGTGTCAGGATAGGCAGAGGTAGGAAGGTCAGCATTCTGTTTCTCTCTCTCTCTCTCTCTCTCTCTCTCTCTCTCTCTCTCTCTCTCTCCCTCTCCCTCTCCCTCTCCCTCTCCCTCTCCCTCTCCCCTCCCCTGTCTTTCTTTCTGTCTCTCTGTCTCTCTCTCCTTTTCCCTTCTCCCTCCCTCTCTCTGCCTCTCTCTGTGTGTGTCTCTGTCTCTCTCTGTGTCTGTCTCTCTGTCCCTCTTTCAGGGGGGAGGGGAGGGCTGCAGGGTCAGTATAGCCCAATCTGGGTCCCCCCTCACTCAACCTCTGAGTGAGAGGGTTACAGATGTGTGTCAACATACCCAGCTTTCTGGGATAGAAAATAGCTCATAAAAGTGAGAGAACTTGACAAGAGACAATGACAGCATGTAGTCCATTAGACTAGCTTTAGGATGAGTGTGTGTGTGTGTGTGTGTGTGTGTGTGTGTGTGTGTGTATACTAAGAGATTTAAGAAAGATGAATGATATAACAGTGGAAAATTCTGAAGTAAAAAGAATGTAAGTTTAGTAAATGGTGGTAGGTTTTTATTGTGTTGGTAGATAGGAGGAGAGGTTATTTGACAAGAGCACTTTGTGGGGGGCTAAGGCATAGGAGAGATTTGGAACTGAGAAGAACTAGCCAGAAATGAATAGAAGTTTTACCAGACAGTATTGGCAGATATGCTGTAATCAGATATGGTATTGGCAGATATGCTGTAATCAGATACGGTGAGTTTGTATTGAAACTGATGGGTACGATTAAATGACTTTCAGTAGCAATGCTCCGATTATCAGGAGTGGAAACAAATAAAGACTGAGATTTGGCTCCACCTGGGCTCTCGTAAACAAAGGCCTTCAGGTCTGGGGCCTGGAGGAATTGGGGGAAGGAATTTTCTGGTGTTGATATGAATACAAATGAAATGACAAACCTCAAAGTACAGAGCGGCCAGGGAGACAAATATTGCTAAAGAAAGTTGATAGACCAGGAAAACAGGGAGTTACTAAGTAACCAGTGGACACAGAAGAAGAAATTCTAGGTTGAGGGAGCAAGAGGGATAGTTGAAAAGGTCAGACGAGAGAACTTAAGAACTAAAGAGTTAGGAGACAAAGCAAACACATTCTGGGCGCAGATGAGGACCTAGTTGTGACCCTGACGCTGAGAAGCGAAGCCTCTAGGAGCTGAGGTCGTCGTGAAGCTGAACAGAAGGTCTGCAAGCAGAAACAGGACGGAACAGCGGCCACTCACAAGGATGCTGAAGCTCCTGAGGAGACGCAGATCGCCTAATGTAGGTAGAAAACCATTGATCAAAAGACAAATGCCTGTGGGGAGTAGAAACTGCCTTGCTTCTGGATATTTGGGAAAATGTGCTAGACCTGAGCAGTGCTCCCTTAGGATATATGTGAACGATTGATGGGAACAGATCTTGAGGCAGGCCTGATATGGGAGACAGGTATTCTCTGTCAGCTGGGTTGGAGCCAGTCCCAAGATGGAGAGGTGGGTGTTCTGTGAGTTGTGTTGGTGAGTGCAGAGTATTCTTCATCTGAGATGACTGGGGAGAGGGAAGCATACCATGTCAAGTCCTCACAAATCCTCATGTTGGCAGCAGGAGGCAGCTGAACCGTTGTGTACTTTGGAGAATCTGGTTCCTAAGTGGCCAGGAGCCTTACTGGCTCTTGAGATAGAGAACTGAGCTGGGTTGACTTAAACTTGTTGAAGGCTGACTTTTTTTTTTTTTTCAACAACAATCAGAATTAGAAATCTATTTTCTATTTTTTGGTCTTTTTAGTAGTCTATATTGTATGTCATGGGTCTCATGATGCGTACGTGTGTGCGCGCGCATGTGCGCATACACACACACACACACACACACACACACACATACACACAATGTAATTTAAACTCATTCCCCCATTAGGCCTCTTCTGTCCCACTTCTGATCCCTTTCCTACCAACTTGCACTTTAATGTTTCTCTTTTTTATGATCCAATGAGTGTTTCAAAAACTTTTCATACTGTATTCCAGTTAATCTCCCCCATATCTGGTACACTCCTTTTCCCTCTCCCTGCCCCTCCTGTAACTTCCCCTTTCCCTCCACATAGCTTCAGCTTGCTTTACAACATGTACACATATGACTTTATATAGCTATATACAATCTAGGTCCCAAACTGAGAGATAAAATGTATGTTTCTAACACTGACCTATTTTTTTAATATTATTTTCAGTTCTTATGAATGACATAACTTTGTTCTTCTTTATGAGTGAAAAAATTTCCATTGTGTATATGTACACATTTCTTTTTGATACCTTTTGGTTCTGTGTGACATAGCTGTTGTGAACAGTGCTGCAGTGAACATCGG
Source organism: Uromys caudimaculatus (assembly GCA_028551405.1). Lineage (NCBI taxonomy): Eukaryota > Metazoa > Chordata > Mammalia > Rodentia > Muridae > Uromys > Uromys caudimaculatus. The sequence continues at coordinate 88,525,864 of CM052703.1, read as the reverse complement.
GATGCAATGGATCTCTGTCATGCGTGGACACAAAGCCTGGCTTTTTGAGTTCATGGGCTAGGCCGGTAATTGTTCATGCCGAGGATAAGACAGGGATAACAGCAAAAGGCTTGAAAAAGGTAAAAACACCAGGGAGCCCCTAAAAGCTTTATTATCAGTGAACTGTCATCAATTAAACAACCTCAGATTTCCAATTAAAACTTGAGCATGTCCAACATGAATGTCCACTCGGAATGAGAGCACGACCAATTCAAACACTGGCGTGACTAATTAGAATGGCTATTGGAACTAATTACAGCACTGTCCTCATCAGCTGTGACACTGGTGTGACTAATTACAACCTGGGAGTTTAAATGACAAGCAGAGGAGACTTAGATACATTGAAAGGCTTTTCGAAAGTTCACCAAAACAGCGTCTGGAGTGCTGACCCCTGGACAGAGTGTGCGGGTATCGCCCTCAGCTCATTCCACAGCCCGCAGGGATTGTGCTTTCAGTTGTCATCTTCTAAGTGTTGGCTTCTGGTAGGGGTTTAAAAACAGATGAAGTCTTACAGAAGACTCTCTTTTTCCCCCTAGATTTCAGCACTCCAAAGTAATTGTCCTTCTGGGTTTCACCTTGTGGGATTGTTCTTTTGTCCCTGTGCATAGGCAGCTTGGAAGCTTGTATATCTATATGTTGTGGCTCATCCCTAGTTGTTTATAGTAATTTGTTAGTTTCCTAATAACAATAACTCTGCCTTCAATGTCTCCTCTTACCTGTTTTAACTTCTATGATTTCTTTGTGTGTATGGTGTGTGTGTGTGTGTGTGTGTGTGTACACACACACGTACATACATACACACCATGACATGTATTTGGAGGTCACAGAAAAGCCTAAGGTGTTATTTCTTGCCTTCCACCTGTTTGAGACAGGTCTCATGGCCTTGTATACAGAAGACTAGGTAGTATTCCAGCATTCATGGATTCTTCTGTGTCTGCATCCCATTTTGCTGTAGTAGTATCATAGACATTTGCTGTATGCCCAGCTACCTACTACATGGGTTCTAGGGATCTGAACTCAGGTCCCCACATTTGCATGGCAAGCCCTTTAACCACTGAGCCATTTCCCTAGCCTTTGATATATTTTTAACTAGGAACATTGATTTTGTAAATGTCCTTAAGTTAGTTTTAGAACAAGGCATGTAAATGCAAGGATGGACTCAGAGAATCAGGTGTAGAAAAAGAGGGATGTGGGAAGAGGGTACAGGAGAGAATAAATGATAAGCAGGGAACTTCACTTACTCAAGGCCAAGAGAACTCACCATTTGGGTGTGCCTCCCCACTCAGGGAAGAACTGGTTAAGGCACTTTCCAACCTGCTCAGCTCCAGGAACAGAGTTCTCTAGATAGTATGTGTTCAGTGAAACCCTGGCAATCTAAGTGGACATTTCCTGGGCTTAGTAAATATTTGTTGACTGCCTTTTTCAACATTTTGTTATTTGTCTTTAAATTCTTTTATTCACAATGTACCTCTCCCACTCCAGCTTGAAAAACAGGATGATATGTCCAACAGAAATGAATTCTGAGGTCAAATAAGTGGTAGTTGGCAAATGAGTTCTGCTTATGACTGGCATTATGTTCTGGCCAGCAGATTTGCTTACTCTCTCTGGGCCTGCTTTCTCATCTGTAGAGCTGGGATACCAAATTTTGCTGCCAAATCCCTGGGGAGGTGTGTTAAGAGAATGTGTACAAATCCAGCCAGCAAACTCTGCTGCAAAGAAGGCACTCAACAAAGTCGAGTTTGTCATGACCTTGGACATCTCATCTGACTGATTCCTTGTGGCCTAGCAGCCCATGCTGTAGTGTTCCTGATTTTGCCCTGTTATCCAGCCTCATGTCTGGCTGAACAGGAAGAACCTGTTTCCATGACCCAAGACTTAAGAGGACTTCAGTTAGTTCAGTTAGTTTGTAGCTCAGAGTCATCAGGGACTGATGTGGAGGCCTTTAGGGTTAGGTTAGTGAAGCATCTGTTCCTAGTCCAACTGCCTTTTCCTCTATGGTTTGATTCATGATGGCTGGGCAGTTTGCGATCTATGAGATCAGAGATCATCATTCTGTATGCCAGGGTTGGATTGCCCGAGATGAAACACGATGTTCAGACGATGCAAGAGCTTGTTTCTTTTCCAGTTTCTCTTCTGGTACTGTGTATGTTCTCAGGGCTAGGACCTGCATGGACAAGGGTCCACCATTCGTGAGGATCTTAGCCATCAGGATACCACCACTTGCTGATGGAAAACATACTGCAATCTGGAAATCCTTCTGGACCTTTATAATGCCTCATCAGCTGTCTTGCCTATATCCTTCATTGTTTTGTCTTGTTTGTGTTTAATAGGAATATGTGTTAATGGCCGTCTTGGTGTCCAGGAGCTGGGGTATTTGGTTGCCAGCCCCTATTCTAGTGACTGCTGGAATAGAAATAATGACCTTGGTCTTTCCACAATAAGCAGAGGATAACCTTATCTCATAGTAGCGCAGTTGTGATTTTGGAATAGCTCAGGATAGAGGAATCTCACAGGACCATTCATTGGGCATCTACTTTATACTCTGACTTCTCTCTGGATTTATTGTAAATGATGTCTTATGTTGAGATCTGTAGAAGACTAGACTGATCCTTGGTTGTACCTAGGAGCTGGTCTAGAAATTTCTATTTTCAAAAACTGTGTTGTCAATATGAATGCATATTGGTTTGTTCTGACTAAGAGGGATTGCCACTCCGCCTTGAAAACAGGGATGGGAAATGTTCATCTTTTGAAAGTGCCCATTCATTTCTCTGAAAATAATTAATAATGGTTACTATGGAGAAATATGCTTTTTGAGAAATGTCTTTCAGAGCATGCTGGGTGATGTCGGGGGATGTGCTGTCCCCAAGTAACCTAGGGTCAGGCAAACTTCTCCCTAAGAGACCCGTGGCTGCTATGCAGTAGTCCCCACCCAAGGCTGTAGAAGACACAGTGGATATTGCCTTACGTACTATGGATGGAACGGCTGGTGGCCTTGTTGCCATGGGGGCTTATGATGCTGAGATGCATTTTTGCTTACAGGAGCTGCTAAGTCGCACATCTCTCGAGACCCAGAAGTTGGATCTGATGACTGAGGTGTCTGAGCTGAAGCTCAAGTTGGTTGGTATGGAGAAAGAACAGAAAGAACAAGAGGAAAAACAGAGAAAAGCAGAGGTGAGTGGAATGCACCATGTAGGGTGGGGGTGGGGGGTGGGACCAGCTGCAGTCCCAGCAGCCACTGGGTACCAAGGAATATTCACGCGCTAAAGACACAATGATCTGTTTAATACCAAGTTATCAGGTTTTGCTGTTGCTGCACATTTCAGCAATGCCCAAACCGCTCAGTTTTGGCTTTAGTGTTCTGTCCTCAAACTGCTGACAGGGATGGAAAGGGAAGCAGTTGAGAGGAAGGATCAGACACATGCGGAGGGACACAAGATGCCTTTTGTGAAAACTGAGGTAATGACAGCAACAGGAAGGAAGTCAGCCTCCCGGCAGGCCTGGGTCTGTCTCGGATACCTGTTTCATTGTCCCCCCCCCCCCCAAGTTTGTGTGCTTTTTTTTCTTTCCTCTGGATGGGCTGTGTGGGTGAGCCCACATTCAGGCCATCTCTGAAAGAATGTTTGCTTGTATTGTGTTTCAGACTCCAGATATCATTGACTAGAACATGCCAGAGGCTATTGGGTAGTTTGGAGAGTTTTAGGCCCAGAACACCTTCTTTCCAAGGATCAGCATGTTTTCACTTAGATAATCGCCTTCCCGTTCTGTGTTCACACCTGGCATTGTGACACATGGAAGAAGGTAGTTTACATTTCAGGGACCTTTGGCTTGTTTACTGACTGATCTACCCAATAACTCTCTGGATTTAAACAAATTAGTTACATAATTTGTATGAACATCAATTTGTTTATCTATAAAATAGTTAATATGTTAAAGACAATTAAATCATAGATGTTAAGTGCTATAGTATCTGATATTTTGTAAACACTTGGTTTACATTCAGTTCTCTGTATCGCTCTCAAAAAATCAAAGAATGGAAAGTGGTCCTTTCTGATAAGTGCTAACATTATTTGCACTGACATCTGCCATGTTTTTCTGAGTTTATAATAGAGCTTGGACTACTAATATGCCAGGGGGTGTTCCTTGCATTGGTTCTGAGAATGTTTCAAAGTAAGATGTGTAGTGGTCACAGGAGGAGACTGTAGTAAGCTGTGTACAGGAGCTCCAATTAAGAGTACAGGTTGTTGGATTTCCTATCTGGCTTTGAGTCATGCTCAGATATTTCCCAGCTTTGAGTTCCTTGTTGTTAATTTAACTCCCAAATCTCATTTTGTTTTTTGCTTATTATTTATTTCTATAAGATGATAGTAATGCTTGCTGTTTCCCTAGTCATTCTGAAGACTGCCGGAGAACTCGTGTATGTAGCCTTAGGTTAGTATGGATCATGCAGTAGTAGCTAGCTTTATTGATAACTTACTGGCAGTTTTGTTCACGCGGACAGTGCAGAGGTAGATTGTGACACATTAATCACATGCGCAGAGTTCACTCAGACTGAAAGCTGATCTGTGTGGACTTTCTTCATCGTAGGGAAACAGTCAGATCTCCTGGATATATGCGAGCATACATTAGGGGCTCAAGAGGCAGAATTCAGTGAGCTCTGTGAAGAGTGTAAATTGTCAGAGACTCAGTTTAAAGCCATAAGGGGAGAAGAGGGGTGGGTGGGGGAAGGGGAGCGAGAGGAGTTGATAAGTTGATAGAAGTCTAGGGTTAAAGTAAAGCATGGTTAGAGGCAGACAATCTCACTGTGCCTCTAAAAGCCTGTTTTAGGGCAGTCCTTGATTTTCTGTTTGCCTTATTCTCAGGAAGGTGACCCCTTTATGACAAAGATGCTCATCTGTAGTTCTAGATGACATCTACAGAGATTTTTTTTTCCTTAAGTGTTTCAGTAGAAGCTGAAGGGTCATGGTGGGTCTCGTGCCCGACTGCTTGGCTCTCTGGGGATGACAACACCTGGAGTGTGTGAGTGTGAGAGTCAGTCCATCTGTGAAGAAAAGGCAGACATTATGTAGAGCTGGGTAACTCGTTCCTTTTTGGGGATTCAGGAAGGAGGCGAACTCCCCGTCTATGATACTGTGAGAACAGTCACTTCCCTGATGGCTTGCTTTCTCCTCTGCAGGATTGTTTTCAAATCCTACAGAGTCTGGGGTCAGTTTCCATCAGGATGTTCATGCCTGAGGCAGCACAGCTCCCGAGCTCCATCCTGCCAGATCCCTGCCCTGCCCAGCTGCCAGTACAAATATTAGGTTTCCATGTAGAGGAATTTTGTAGGCTGTTCAAACCTGTGAGAGGCAGTGAGCAGCCACGTGACCTGAAACACACTCCTCCTCCTTGTAACTGAGCATACTCTGCTGTTCTGCCCAGGACCTCAGCCGCTGTTGGTAGCTATCTGGAGCACCAATAATGAGCATTGCCTAACCTTAACTGCTGTCGTGTAATGGAAATGAGAACATTTGCTAGCTCAGGACACTCGGCATTGGAATCGCATGAGTAAAAGGAAATTCTCTTTTGCTCCTATACTACACGGTTTTCACTAGTGGATGTTTGTGCCTTAAGGTTGAGTGTGGTTAGAAAAGGCAAGACTTTGTTTTCCTTTTTTGAGATAGCCAGATGGAAATTCTTCTGATAGTTAGTTAACTTTTTGTTACTATGTTAGACACGTTTCTTGTTGCTGTGACAAAATCCCCAATAGAAGCAAAAAGGGAAGAAAAGTTGTTTATCATCATCATCATCGTCATCATCATCATCATCATCATCATCATCATCATCATCGTTAGCATTATTGTTCTTTGTTTTTTGAGGCAGAGTTTCTCTTTATAGCCCTGGCTGTTCTGGAACTTACTCTGTAGACAGGCTGGCCTAGAACTCAGAACTCAGCTTGCTTCTGCCTCCCCAGTGCTGGTACTGAAGGAGTGCACCACTCCACCTGGCTTATTATTTATCTTTGACTCACGTTTAAGCAATACAGTGTGTCATGGTAAGGAGAGCATGGTGAATGGTACTTCACCATAGTAGGAGCTCAAGGCCTGGCTTGTTACATATCATTAGATCAAGAAACAGAGAGAGCTCTGATTAGAAAAGCTGGGCTCAGTCCTAAGTGACCTGCTTCCTCCAGCTCCCCAAGACAGTGCTACCAGAAAGACACCAGGCATCTAAACACATGACTCTAGGAGGGAACTTTCACATGCAACTTCTAGTAGTCACCATGGCAAAATAAGCATGCAAGTAGATTTGAAGAAGACTGATGTGTTAGCTCAGTGTTTCAGAAGTTCCAGGCTGGCTTCACTGTGATGAGACAGAGCACTGTGACAGTTGGGACATGTGACAGAGAAGGGCTGTTAAAGCCATGGCAGCTGAGAAGTAGAGAGAAACAGGAAGGGGTTGGAGCATGATACACCTCTAAAGTCATGCCTCCATTGATACACTTTGTCTAACCTGGTTCTACCGCCTATGATGTCCCAATCTTACCATGAAATTGTGACCCTATCAATGGGTTAATCCATGAATGAAATCCTAGCATTCATGATCAAGTCTCTTTATCCCAAATTCTAGCAGCAAACCTGTAACACATGAGCCTTCCTTCAGCATTTCAAATTGAAGCTGTAACACTTCCTCTGTGCAGCTCAGGTATTGCCTCAGATTCAATGTTTGTTTCAATGAAAACAGGGTCAGTTTTTAACAGGATCATCACATGCTGTTCTGATCAGACTCTACATCATTCTGGCTTCATTCAGTGCCCTGCTGTGTGCCCTTGAGTTGTACAGATGATTACTAGCTGTCAGTCTGTGAGACCCGGGGTTTTGGAGACATGGGCTTTGTGATGAACCGTCCTTTCCAAGGACTAGGTCGGTAGTGGCACACATGAGATGTGGGCAAATACAGATGTTTGCTTTAGTTTTCTTCATTAGCCTTTACAGTATACCTGAGTCATTTCAGGCTACCCAAGACTGACTATTAGGTTTACTTCTGAAAGGCAGGATTGGAGCAGAGGGACCGATGTGAGAAGTAAATACCAGAATTGAGGTAATGGTACATGAAAGAAAGTTCCTGACACAAAAGAAAATCTCCTTGTGGTACCCCAGAGCACACTGGTCACAAAGATACTCTAGAAGGATTCCCTGTGTTAGTTTGATTCTAGGGGGACACAGCCGGTTCTCTCAATGGGACCCCGAGGGGTCGAGCACTTGTCAGATTCAGGTTAGAGGGGAGCAGAGAACCACACTGCGGATTCCAGGATATGGAGTTATCTCAGTGGAGAACTAGAAATAATGTTCAGGACTTTCTTGCAGAACGCACAGTGCCTTACAACCCACTGTTTTCTTCCTGTGCTCCATACCTGGGAAGGGAATTCTGCTTTCTGAACTAGAGCAGCCAGAACGGTGGACTTGGACCACAGAGCTCATACTGGGAAGAGTGCATTTGCTCAGAGCTGAACTGGCCTGCTGAGAAGTGGTTGAATATTTTTGCTTTGTTTTATTAATTTGCCTTTTCATGTATATGAAAGAAACTTAAAAGCTTAAATGTTCATAAGAATGTTTAACAAAAGATCGCACACACGTGTCCTCCAGCCGGCCGGCAGGAGCCAGTGCTGTCTGTTGTATTCTTTCAGAGTTACCCTTTGCAAGAACAAGCTAATTCATGTGGACAGATGGACACAGAAACACACACCCATATTCCAGGCACACATGTGCATGTATGCACGTGCACATTTGTGCACTTCCACATCCCCCCAGTCACACACACTACAAGTGTGCATATGTACAGACACACCACATGTGCACACAATCCCAGAGACACTACATATACATGTACCACATGGACACACACACACACACACACACACACACTTTATGCACACACACCACACACGAAACGCCATGCACGCACATCACATTGTGTGTGCATACAGACATACCACATGCACACACACCCCATGCACACACCCTCATGAACACACCCCTCATGCACACACACCTCATGCACACACACCTCATGCACACACACCTCATGCACACACACCTTATGCACACACACCTCATGCACACACCCCTGATGAACACACACCTCATGCACACACCCCTCATGAACACACACCATATGCACACACACCCCATGCACACACCCCCCATGCACACACACCTCATGCACATACACCTCATGAACACACCCCTCATGCACACACCCCTCATGCACACACCCCTCATGCACACACACCCCATGCACACACACCTCATGCACACACACCCCACGCACACACACCTCATGCACACACACCCCACGCACACACACCTCATGAACACACACCACATGCACACACACCTCATGAACACACACCACATGCACACACACCTCATGCACATACACCTCATGAACACACCCCTCATGAACACACCCCTCATGCACACACACCTCATGAACACACCCCTCATGAACACACCCCTCATGAACACACCCCTCATGAACACACCCCTCATGCACACACCCCTCATGCACACACCCCTCATGAACACACCCCTCATGCACACACCCCTCATGCACACACACCCCATGCACACACACCTCATG
>CM052703.1:88449779-88511323 GCA_028551405.1 Uromys caudimaculatus | reverse complement strand
TTTGTTCTCAGAATCTTGCTGCTTGTGAAGCCGTAGAGGCTTGCCACTCCCTCCTCTGGGTTCCCCACCTTCATCACAGAGAAACAGATGCTCTTTGCTTCCTGCTCTTCCCTCCACTCCCAAGCTTGACCTGTCTGCCTGGGACACCCATGCATGAGCTGGGCGTCTCTTGTAGAGGTTCAGATGTCAGAGTAAGGGGATGATGGAATATAGGAATAAGCGGGTAATATTGAGTTTTGGCCTGGGAAGGTAGCTTGCTTGGTAAAGTGATGAGCATGAGGACCTGAGTTTCATCTCTATAACAAACAGACAAACAAAACAAAACCAACAACAAAATAACTACCCCCAACCCCAGACAGTGCACATGTAATCCTAGGAGTGTGGGGTAGAGGCAGGTAGATGCCTGGGCTCTTGCTGGCCAACCAGCAAGAGACCTATTCTAGAGGAAAACAAATAAAAAACATTGACTAAGGAATATACCCAAGGTTGTCCTCTGGCCTACATGTGCACATGCAAATGCACACATATGTACACTGCAGTTTCTTCTCTCTCATGTCTGGAACTCCCTGGCCTTCATTTTTAAATGGACACACAGCCTTTTCTGGATCACAGACCGCATTTAAAGCTCAAAGCTGCAGACATGGAGCCTACTGGCTCCAGACAGCTGTAGACAGTTGCTGCTGGCCCTAGCCCCCTCTGCATGAACTTTATCCAGTTTGGAGACTTCGCGCTTGCTCTGTATCTATCGCAGCTCTGACATTCTCCCTCTTCTTTCCAGGAGTTACTCCAAGAGCTCAAGCACCTCAAAATCAAAGTGGAGGAGCTGGAGAACGAACGGAACCAGTACGAATGGGAGCTGAAGGCCACTAAGGTAAACGGAAGTATGAGGCACCCGAGGAGAGGGAGGAGGTAGGGATCCTGGTGGGAGGGGCTTCGCTCTCAGGCTTCCCTACAACAGAAGTGTGATAATGCAAACCAGCCCCACAGCGGTGCCAAGACTGTAGCAGGCCGCTCTGCTGTAAAAAGATTCCTCTTTGAGAGCCTGGGAAACTGAAGTGAGCTGCTGAGGTTCCCCAGCCCTGCTTCCCTCCTCTGGCAGCATCCTACTGTCCCTGTTGACTTAGCCAAGGAGGTTCTTGGGAGAGTGAGTGAGTGGCTGGCAGATGATGCGCGCGGAACCCGGGCGAGTGAGCGCGGGCGAGTGAGCGTCTGGCTGGCTGGGGACACCGGCTTAAACTCAGCAGTTCCTATCATTATCAGCTTTCTAGAAATAATAATAATCACGCATTTCTCAATGAGAAAGCCTGCTTTAGTTTTTTCAACCAAAATCATTTCTACAGTATTGGGGAGCTTGCTGTATAAAGGGCATCGAAAAGAAACTCTTTGGTGAGATATTATTTTCTTCTTTCTTGTAAGTTTTTCCTCATTGAACTGCAGGGTTTAAAAGTAGTGGGTTAAGTGGGTAGGTATTGTGCGGTATTTGTCATCCCAACATAGCCACAGCATATCGAATCAGGAGGGTCACTTAGATTTGGAGACTATCTTAGACTACATAGTGGGTTCCAGGCCAGCCTGAGCTAAATAGCATGCATGATTCTGTCTCAGAAAATAAAAGCACAGCAAAACAAACAAAAACAGCAAAAATATTTGGTTTAATTTTTTAAAAATTTATTTATCTTATGTATACAAGCACACTGTGGCTGTTTTCAGACACACCAGAAGAGGGCATCGGATCCCATTACAGATGGTTGTGAGCCACCATGTGGTTGCTGGGAATTGAACTCAGGACCTCTGTAAGAGCTGTTAATGCTCTTAACCACTGAGCCATCTCTCCAGCCCCCAATTTAATTATTTTTGTCTTGCATATTATATCTTAAAAATCTTAAATTAGTTGTCAGGTTAACATTAGGAAACATTGCACTAAAACATAGTTATGCTATTTTTAGAGAGAGATAGAGAGAGAGAGAGAGAGTGTGTGTGTGTGTGTGTGTGTGTGCGCGCGCGCGGAGTAAAGGTGTTTGGGTATGCATGTGCTCTGGCTATCTGTGGAGGTCAGGGTGACTTAGGGAGTGGGTTCCCTTGGGTTGTCAAGTTTGGGTGGCAGGAGCTTTTATCTGTTGAGCCATCTTTCCAGCTCAGGAGTCTGTTGTTTGAAAAATATATAAATTTCAAAATGAATAAAAGATCACAGAATCTCCCAACAGAGAAGAGACTGTTGGAGCAGAAGAAAGCTCTGCTCACTCTGATCTGCTCACTAGCATTGTGTGGCTCTGGCACATTACTGTACTGTGCCTTCTGGGGCGGGACAGATAGTAGGATTCAATAACAAAGGGCTTCACTTGGGCATTAGGAGGAGGAAGGAAACTCTTCAAGGACCCCAGATCCAGTTTCTCTTGGAGGAAGCCTGGGCCACCGCCCCTTAAGAGAAAACACTTCTGCCTTTCCCTAAGGTCCTGTCGAGCCATTCACAGGTGACAGCTGGCGATGCTTGTGGGCATTTCAGTGTTCAGTGTGTGTTCACTTTGTTTTGTTTTGTTTTACTTTATTTTTTTTTTTACTTACTCACTTTACATCCAGCTCACTGGCCCCCTCCCGGTTACCCCCTCCCCCAGTTCTTCCCCCACGCCCTGATTCTTCCCCATTCCCCAGTCCTTCCCCCACCCCCCCTTTGTAATTGTAATTCTAGGGGCCTGATAAACCCTACTGGCTTTTGCCATCACTGCCTGCCTGAAGTGCGTTATTACACATGTAGGCACAACATGTATGTTTATTTATGTATGAACACATAAAATAATTTTAAAATATTTTTTAAAGAAAGAAAGGAATAAAAATCACCCAGATCACCCAGCCACTACCACCATTGTTAATATTTCCTTCCTCCCAGGTATTTTTATTTACAGGCTCTTCCTCCTCTTTCCCCCCCCTTCTCATCTCTCTCCCTTCCTCCATTTCTTCCTCAGTTTCTGGTGATGATTTATACAAAAGTATATATTGTGCTTTTTTTTTTTTTTTTCATTTGAAATTGGATGGTTACTTAAGTTAATAAAAGAGAAGTGCTGCACATGATGTTAGTATTTATATAATCATATTCCCATGTATAAACATAACATGCTTAACCATTTTACAGACGATAAACTGGAGGCCTAGAGAGAGCAAGTAACTCTCCCACACTCTTACCACCAGGCAGGCCCTGCCTGACATGGACTATTATTGTCTGAGCACAGAGCCTTGTGTGTGTTGGGCTTTGTTGTCACCAATTTAAGAGCCTTGTTTTTTCCAGTGGCTCAGAACTTTCCACTACGGCACTCACTCCTGCCAGTCCAGCCCTGGTGCACCCTTTGAAGCTGCACACATCACTCTTTGTTATGAAACCAAGAAACTCTTTCTAATCCACCCAAGCTCTCTGCCTCGGCATGTGGACCTGTGAGATGCTAAGGCGTCTTTAATAATTACCAGGTGTGAAACGCCTCCTGCCAGAACCCACCCAGCCCTTTGCACACTTTTCTTTTTTAAGTCAGAGAATAGTGCAGTGGGTGTATTTGATGCTGATTTTGCCATTAAGGAATGTGAGACTTCAGTGGCCAAGGCAAGGTTTGGACCTGAGTCTCCCCTTTCTGTGCTGTCCTGTTCCCTCCTGAAGTGGCAGCTTTTCTTTTCTCTCTTTCTCTTTCTCTCTCTCTCTCTCTCTCTCTCTCTCTCTCTCTCTCTCTCTCTCTCTCTTTCTTTCTTTTTTTTTTTTGAAACAGGGTTTCTCTCTGTAGCCCTGGTTGTCCTGGAACTCACTCTGTAGACCAGCTGGCCTCAAACTCAGAAATCCGCCTGCCTCTGCCTCCCAAGTGCTGGGATTAAAGGTGTGTGCCACCACTGCCCGGCAATGGCAGTTTTTCAAACTGAAATTCTCTCTGTGTTTGCTATTCAGTTTTCTGTGTAAGCCTCCTCAGTCCCTAAAGGTGGCTCATCCGCACTATAAGCAACAGTAGGGTTTGTGCCCCGAGCTTAGTAAGACACAGTACTATATCGGTGCAGAATATCTTTTCCTGCCCTACAGGGACCCAGAGCACCATCTCTGCCACACTTCCAGGCTTCTGAGTGTCATGGATCTCTGGCAGCAGAGAATTTTATGGCTGAGAGAGCCATTGCTTTCATGGTTCTGCATGGGGCTATCCAGCTACTTGTGGGTCAGGTAGCCTTCTAAGGATAGCAGAGAACCTGTTCCTTGTTCTGTGGTGTTTTCAGAGTAAAGATTGAGTCAAATCACTTGGACTATCGGAACTCTGGCAAAAACTCATATTTTGGATACCTGGTCCCCAGTTGTTGGAACTGTTTGGAAGGAATTAGGTGTTGCCTTTTTAGAAGAGGTGTGTCATCAGGTGATGGGCTTTAAGGTTTCCAAAGCCTGTGCCATTCCTAGTTAGCTCTCTATGCCTCATTCTTATGGATATGATATAAGCTCTCAGCTACTGCTTCAGTGGCATACCTGTCCATCTGTCTCTCTGCCATGATGCTCTCCATAATGTCTGTCTCCATAATGTTCTCTGCCATCATGGTCATGGACTCAGTCTTTGAAACTGAGGCCCTAATAAACTTTATTCTATAAGTTGCCTTGGTCAATGTGTCTTATCACAGCAATAGAAAAGTAATTAAGACAGGCTTGATAGTACATCAGTGGTCTCATACAGAGGCCAGCCTCAAGGAGAAGAGACCCCTGGTGCTACACTCTGGATCAGTAGGCCCACTTCACCAAAGTCTGTCTGTGAGGCTAGCAGATAAGTATAACATTGGATTTCTAACAGAGACCATACTGTTCACACTAAAGAACCATGGGCAAGGAACCATGCAAGAAAAGTTGAGAGGATTTATCTCCGATGAATATCCTGACACTGGTGGAAAAGAGATGCATTTGGCTTGAGTCCTAAGGCTAGAGTTGTCAGAAGCCATTGGCACCATTTTCCATAAGCCAGTGGACACACAGGCCCCAAATGATATATGGTCCATCGTGGGTGCCCATCTCAGTAAGCTGGATGGAATAGCCAGACTTTGCTCTCTTGATTCTGGGGATAGCCCAGAGCAGAGGAACGTGTTCCATAGTGAGTTTTGCAGTAAAGAAATCTGACCTTGCATCTCCTGTTTTCCTTTATATCTCTGTCCCATTTGGAGATGTGAGGGAAGGTTTATTCAGAACCATTGAGAAGGCTGAGAAATACCAAGTCTCTTAAGAGTGGCTTCGTCCATCCTATTAACCTGGTAGCATGCAGCCTGGGGTGCCTGGAGCTCTTACTGGAGGAGCAGGCTGGGAGGGTGGATGGAGTTCTGCATGAGGGCGACTAGGTGAGTGGAGCAGCAGGCTGGCTGACGTGTCCTGTGAAGAAGCAGAGAGACTGAGGTATGTGATGCTCTAGGTTGGAGCAGGCAGGCTGAGTCGGTGGCTCTGCATTGGAGCCCATGTCGGAAGCTGGCATCTGTTACGTTTTTAATGAACACCCCCCCACCCCTTTCCCTTGGGCTCATATGTTTGAATGTCTAGCTCCTAGTTGGCAGACTACTTAGAAAAGGATTAGAAAGTGTAGCCTTGTTGGAAGAGGTGTGTCACCAAGGATGGGCTTTACATTTTCAAAATCCCATGCCAGGCCCAGTCTCTCTCTTGCTCTGCCTGCATCAGAATGTAAAACTCAGTTATTGCTCCAGCACCATGCCTGTCTGCTTCCTGCCATGATGATAATGGATTAACCTTCTGAAACTATAAGCAAGCCCCCAGTTAAATGCTTATAAGAGTTACCTTGGTCACAATGTCTCCTTTTTGCAAAAGAACAGTGGTAACTAAGACAGCATCCTTACCTGGTCACTCATAGGCTGTCTGATTTCACATGGAGTCATATACTGTTCCTGATTTCTCTCGGTCTTTTCAGGAATATAGCTTTCTCCCACAGGTCCTTATGGGACTACAAAGATTTGAAAATAGTGAGAATAGTGGCTGCAGGGTGGTTGCTCAGTGTGATAACACTGAGCAAAACCTGGCAGGCAGAAGAGTCACCAATAGGACCAGTACTCATTTGGTTACTTGCTGCAGTTCAACGATTGACTTGGGCCCCGCATTATACTCTGATGACTAGAGTTAGAATATGACTAGGTCCCTACATGGCAAGCAGTGGGCAGGGTAGATGCCTTTGCTGTGTGTTCTGCTCAGAGCTTAGTTCTAAACCTTTTCTCGGTTTCACGTTCAGAATGGAGATTTTTCCTAAGGTAAGGAATAGGGTGGAATGAACTGTTACTATGATTGTAATATTTACTGGGCCTCTCATATGTGATATAAGAGTCACTCATAATGTTTCTGTTATGTAGTCTTCCCACAGGCCATGAAGTAGAAGCTATTGAGCCAAGACTCAGAAAGGCTCATTTACTTGTCCAAGGTCATGAAACTGGGACATGAGAGCCTCTAGATTTCTTTGGCCACAAAAGGCCTTTTGGAGTGAGACAGAAGGAGCTCTGATATTCTAATGAGTCTGGAAAGCAAGGATAACTGTGTGTAGTGCTGTGATGAAATGTAACCTCTTATGCATAGTGGAGATGTAGGAATTACCTGGTGTCAATGCCAGTGTGTGTGCGCGCATGTATGAATGTGTGTGCAGTGTGCTGACATGCTTTCCTTTAAGAAAAGTATATGTTCTTAACACATTCTAAAGCTTGGATGTATGCACGTGGGCAAGCATGCAACTGTGCCTGGAGGTTGGGCAAAAGCAGTAACTGCACAAAAGGAGAGTATCTCAGGGGTATGTGTATCTTGGGAGGGGAGAGACCACATGTAAAATCAGCAGTCCAATGTGGGCAGCAGGGACAGCCTTCCCACTGTATACAGTCCCAGCTCCTCTGGCTTCAGTTTTACTCAGGTTTTAGAGAGCAGGGAAGAGAAAGAGCTTGGTCAGATAAGGGGATACAGGAGCAAGGTCACGGCAGGCGAGTGAGTTCCTTCTTCAGGGTTCCAGCCAGTGGGGAGGGCAGTTATCCACTCTTAGTCTTTGCCCGTGTTCTTCACTCCTCCTGTCTCTTGGGATCCAGCGGGCTCTGGATTATGACATGAGGTGCTTTGTGATGAGCTGGAAGTCTCTCTGACCCGGAAGGGATTCTCTTCTGCTTCTTCAGGCTGAGGTAGCCCAGCTGCAAGAACAGGTGGCCCTAAAAGATGCAGAAATTGAACGTCTTCACAGCCAACTCTCCCGGAGTGCAGCTCTTCACAGTGACCATGCAGAGCGAGGTAACTAGATTGGCTATGACAGAGCACATTGTCTTAGGCCCCGGGCCCACTCTTATATCTGTGAATGAGTATGTGTGTCCTTGCATGTCTGGATGTGAATAATGTACACACACATGTATTGATGTGTGTGAGCATGCATTTATGCATACAGTGTGCTTGCCTGTGCAGCTGAGTTCTATTGTGGGATCTTTGTCACGCCCCTCCCTTACCTAGAACACTCAGCTCTGGAGGCTTTGCTCACATTGACTGAAGCTCTGCGCAGCCCCCTCTGCAGCTTTTTTCCTCCCTAAAACCAACCTGACTTCGTTGGATTGAAAGGCCTTGCTTCTGTGTTACCACCAAAGAGGAGGCTTAGCAGTTCATCCTGCCTGACATTCGTACAAGGCCCTGAGGTTACAGAAGCAAAGCAGTTCCTTGTCATTCTTAGAGCTCCACTTAAATGTCATTTCTCAGGAAGCTCTTCCTGACTACTCAACCTCAAGTGGCTGACTCTGGTCCTGTTTTTCTTGAAGTCGGCAGCCTCTTGTTCCCAGCATAGCGCATACTGTTACTTAGTAGTGCTGTATGTTGGGAGGTCTTGAGGTTACCCTACTCTGAGTCAAGGATTTTATCTTTGTTTGAAAGCACCTCAGAGCTTAGCACAATATTTGGCTCACCCTAAAATGGAGTCATTAAATAAGTGAAATGATACTGGTGCTCCCTGGTGAGTTCAAGTCTTGCCAATTAAAAACTGAAGAAACCCTCAAGTTCTTCTTAACATACATAGCATGTTTGTGGCAATTCTCCAAGGATATGGAAAGATCACACATGTACAAGCTCCTCTACTTGCTACCTGGATATTGAGCAATGCCAGCCCTATGGGTTGCTGCCAGTGTGTAGCCTTATCCTGGCCTCAGCACTCCCTAGCTTGGTTCTCCAGCTCGAGTGAGAACATTCTCAAGTTATCAGGCTTCACAGCAACTGCCTTTACTCATGGCGCCATCTTGCTGTCCCTTCCCATCTTAATTTTCATTTCTTTTGGTTTTGGATTGAGCTCAAGGCCTTGTCCGTAGAAGACATATTACTCTGCCACTAAAAAAGATTTTTTTATTTTGAGATAGTAAATTGCCCAGGCAGGGCTTGTGCTTTGTATCTCATACCTCAGCCTAGGAAGAGCTATGATTGCAGGCTTAGAGCTCCATACTCATATATAAACATTTATTTAATCAGACATTAGTTTATTAATCAGACTGTATTTTATACAGTTTGAAATTAAACCAACTACCAAACCTTTGTATGATGCCCGGTCTCCATTTATCATCCATAAATTGTTTTGGGTTTTCTTTTCTAAAATTTTCCTCTGCTTCTAGTTTTTCTGACTGCATGGTCTTCCCTCAAACTAATCAGGAGCCTAGGCATCTTATTATGATATATATATATGATATTCATATATAGAATATCAATATTTATGTTCTTTGGAAATGCTGTTTATGAAAGATTTTTTTATTCCTCTCTGTCAGTTTTGAGTAAATGACATTTTAATTTTGTCCCCAGATACAAAGAAAAGACAGAACACTAGGTTATTCATAATGTACCCAACAAATGTCTGATGAGACCCACTGTGCTAGAACCACCCTGGGCTCTTTGGACAAATAAAAAGGAGCCATATTTACACGTCAAAGGTCATCAGCATATGTGAATTGCTGTCAGCATTTGTACAAGTAATTCCTACTATACCTCAATTCTTTTAGATCAAGAAATCCACCGTCTGAAAATGGGGATGGAATCACTGCTGGTTGCCAATGAGGATAAGGTGAGACAGCTGCTATGGCACCTTGTCCTTTCTCTGCAGACACATCTAATTCTTTGGTCCCTTCTGGTCTCTGCTCTACTGGACAGTGCTATGCTGTCACTGACAAGATATGTTAGGACAACAGCTTTTGCCTCCAGAGACTCAAATTCAGTACTTGTTTATGATGCCTGAGAATTTCACCTAAACTGAATCTCCCAAAGGCGGCTTAGAGTCCTGTCTGTTCATGGTGGTGTCCTGAAAACCCCCTGTGCTCGCTCATGTCACAACTCTTAGCAAGCTCAGCAACAGCCCCCATGTGTGCAGATTGCCTCTCATGGTAGAACTATCATAGGGGCACTTTTAGCAGCATGTAGTGCTTCAATTTACCCTGCTACCATATCGTGCCTGATTCCTACATAATCATAAAATAGCTACATACATGCACAGAAAAATACCAAAAAACCCCCAGTGTCTCTGGGAATCACATTTTCAGCAGAAGAAAAAGACTCAAAAATGCTTGCATAAGGGTCAAGTGACCCTTTTGCACAGGGTCAAGTGACCAGTGTACAGCTGAGCTAAGATTCCAAACACATGTGTTTCAGGATCTATGTGACCTAAGACCGAGACTGCAGCCTTGAAAGAATGGCTCCTTTCTAGGAACACCCTCTGTTATATAGAGTACTTCAGATTCCGAGGGCATGGGTGGAGAGATTGGGATATACCTATGTGTGTAGCTCTAGAGGGTGACACAGGGGTGAGAGGCACACTGCATCAAGACTAAACAGAGAGTATGAGGCAGAGAGGTATAGTTCTGCCAGCACTAGACCTCTTCAGGGATGTCACTAGGTATTGACCCACACCTTCAGATAGGGCCATAAGGGTCCATAGGCTGCCTGTGTGGCAGACCACCGGGGCCCAGTGGACTCTGACTTTCTCTTTGGGGTCTTTAGCCATCTTATATGGGATTTTCTTCACTGTGCTTCAGATAAAGTTGACTATAGTCCAGAGGTGGTGTTAATCTTGTTCTGCTCTTATACCATGGCAGGACCGTCGGATAGAGGAGCTGACAGGGCTGTTGAACCAGTACCTAAGGGTAAAGGAGATTGTGATGGCAACTCAGGGTAAGAGAAGGAGGAACTGCCATTTCCCCTGAAAGATTTTGTCTATTATGTCAGAAGCAGGAACAATTCTGCTGTCAGGGCCTTTGCCCCCTGGTTGGAGATGCATTAGAGAATGGATCTATATGTAGACTCTTGGATGGTGCAGCTGGTGATTTCTGGAAATTTCATCAATATGGTAGTTAGGTCAGAACTTCTAGGGACCGCCCATTTGTTTTTAGCTCTTGGGAATCCTTCTCATTAGAGGATCTCCAATCTGTCTTCTTAGGATCTCCCTTCGAGGCAGTGAGAGGAGTCAGACTGGGTCAGTCAGAGCCCTCCTGGGCCTCAGAGCTCATCCGCTTCTCACAGGCTATGTAGTTCCCTACAGATGCAGAAGACACGTAGGGGACTTGAGTCGCCAGGTGGTCAAGCTGCCATAGAAAGTCAAGGTTTCATGCTTACCACCCAGACCAGTGCAGTATGCAAGCACCTGATGTTCATGTGCTTGTATGGCTCATGCATTGGACCTGGCTCCCATTGCTGATCCTGCAAGAGTAGTTAGTGTTTCACAGGAGGGTTGTTTGAAGGATACCTGCTTCTGGCTGAGCTACTGACTCTGTTTGGAAACGAACTTTGTCTCTGCGGGGATAGGAACTGACTGGTTTCTGCCCAAGGCCCCTGCCAAGCCCCACACAAGCGTTGCAGTTTCTTTTCTCTAATTCTTTGTGATGTTGGGCCAAATCCCTCATGGGACCTGATTGCCATTGGCCAATAAATAAGAACTTGGAAGCAAGAAGTGGCTTACCTCTCTGTTCCACGGATAAACTGTGACCTTAAAGTGACCCTGGTGGCAACCCTTGATTGGATGCCCTGGGAATTTTCCCATTCTCACTATTAATGTCTCTTTATGTAGTAATTACTTTTCTTGCTGCTCTCATCAGAAACATGACAAGAAGCAATGTAAGAGAGAAAGCAATTATTTTGGCTCACAGTTTGAAGCACATGGCCCATGGCAGCAGTAATGTGTAGCAGCGACTCCTTGCATTCTGGTTGGGCAGGAAGTGGAAAGGCTGGTCAAAACTGGGCCGAGCAGTAACCCCTATGGATCGCCTCTTAGCCCAGTAGCCCACTTTCTTCTCCAATGAGACTCCACCTCTGAAAGGCCTCACAGGTTCCCAAAAATGGAAATACTAGCTGAGAACCACACACATGAGTCTATAACAAACATTCTATACTCAAGCCGTAACAATGTAAATATGTCTTAGTCTTAGTTCTTGTTTTTGAGGCAGGGTGGAGTCAAACCCCCAAGCTGAAGCAATCCTTCTCAGTATTTGTTAATAAAGAACAAACACCATTAGGGCTTCATGGTATGAGATTTTGAGCAAGTCTCACAGTAGTGATTTAATAATCTCACCAATGCTTTAATATTTCCAGGGCCTTCAGAGAGAACCCTCTCAATCAATGAAGATGAAATAGAGGGAAGCTTCCGAAAATGGAGCCCCACAAATAAAAGCCCGGAGGAAGTACTGAAGCAAGAGGTACTGCGCTTCCCACAATGTGGGGTTTGCCATTGGAACTTGCCTCGATGTAGAGGCATCTGGCAGACACCTATCCATTATACATCTTAACTGATGAAGAGTTCAGGCCAGAGGATAGCCCTCAAGCTTTGGCAAGAAGGTTTAGGGATCGAATACCTAGACTCAGGCCTGAGCTCTGGCTAGGGACAAAATGGTGGCCACTGGAACTCTGAAGGGCAGAAATTTTCCTCTTTAATTGGCTTTCTGTTTATCTTTGCTCTCTGGCATGAAGCACAGAACAAGAATGGTGTTTGTTTTATTTACCAAGGCTTCTCCAGGGTCTGCAGTCATGACTTATACCCAGTGGACTTCCACATATTTGATAATGTGTGAGTCCATCTTGACCACGTAGAGACATGGGCATCTTCCACCACAGTACATTACTGCCTCACACATGCCTCTGTCGGCCCCTCTAACCAGCATATGGAGTTTCTTCTCTTTCCTCTAAAATCTGACCCCACTGTATCATTCTCTGGAATGTGGTTAAACACAGATGAACAAACATGTTCATACACAGAGGCCTTGAGGGGGTGGAGGCTGCAGCAGGGCCAAAAGATTCATGAGATCTAAAAGGATCAAACTAAAAATGATTATTTAATCATTTTGAAGGACTTAATCTTTTTTATTATTTTATTTATTTACATGTCAAATGTTGTCCCCATTCCCAGTCTCCCCTCTGCAAACCCCTCAACCACATGCCCCCTCCCCTTTGCTTCTAAGAGGGCACTCCCCCACCCACCTACCCACTCCCACCTCACCCCTCTAGCATCCCCATTCACTGGGGCAACAAGCCTCCACAGAACCAAGGGCTTCTCCTCCGGTTGATGCCAGATAAGGCAATCCTCTGCTACTTATGTATCTGGAGCTATGGATCCCTCCATGTTGGTGGTTTGGCTGGTGGTTTAGTCCCTGGGAGCTTTGAGCGGTCCGGTTAGTTGATATTGTTGTTCTTCCTATGGAGTTGCAGTTCCCTTCAGCTCCTTCAGTGAAGGACTTAATCTTTAACGAAGGAGCAAATAGCATCCAGTAACATACTCCTCATCCCCCATTATTGACTCAAGGAAAGTCCATTAGATTGCTGGTAGTTATTTCTGAGCAGTAATCAGGACTCGCACAGTTTGTCTAAGTCACTCTGCAGGTAGATAGCAGTTAGATAGCAGAACAGGACTTGAACCCAGGTCTGTCAGACCAGCAAGCTCGGGTTCTTAATACCTGTGCTACGAGGCTAGAGATTTTCCTAGAGCAAACCAGCAAGGGAAAGCCCTCTGAATGAGAGAAGAGACAAGCTATGAAAAGGCAGAGGCCATGGCATTCTCCCAGCCTTGGGAGTCTGCTGCCGGGACCTGGACTTATGTTTAAGGTCTGGGGCTCAGGGACAAAGGGCAGTTTGATCCTGGAGGCTTATATGCCCATTGTCTCTCAGAACTTGATGTATTACTTGATGAGCATTTCTTGAAAGAAATTCAAATGTGAGAACACCACCATGGCTGTAGCCAGGGGCAGAAGTGTTGTTCTCAGAGGAGTCATCAAGGGAAAGCCCTCCATGGCTGCTCTTCACTTTGTGAAACAGATGGCACCACGATGCAGCTCTCCTACTCCAGGACCACCTCCTTTGCCACAGAAATCGTTGGAGACCAGGTAGGAGAATTGAACTCTCTCTGGGGCTCACAAGGTAGATGGTGACTGGATAGGTGTAGTATGGATAGCCACAGGGCTCTGGGCACAGTGTTAAGCCAACCTCTCCTGGCTACTGAGGGATTTCCTCTCCCATAGGCTGGGAGTCAGTGACATTGAGGAAAGACCTACCAGGGAACTTGTTGGCTATAATCCCTTCATTTCCTCTGTGGCCACTGGTAGCATTGCCCCCTTTCTGTGCATTTGATGTCCTCAGAAGAATAGCCCCTCTGAAGACACAGGTCCCCTAAGCTGATTGCTCAGGCTAGATAGAGCCAGAATGAAGGGTTGGAGGATCCTAGGCCATGCTTGAAGCTGTAGCTGGTGGGTGTGCTTGCCCCATCCCAAAGGAGGGGCCTGCAGCTTCCTACCTGGGTTACTTTTGGATTTAAAGGCTAGGTGGCCTAAGTACTTTCGCCCCACCCTGACTCTGTAGACACTGGGCTTCCTCAGGGAGACCCAGTGGTTATCTCAGTACCACTGTTGGGCCAGAAGGTGATTTCTCTCTGACCTTTACTCCAAGCCTAAAGCAGGCTGTTGGTTAAGCATCTAACATGCCCTGTTCATGAATGACACCAACGAACCCTTTTCATGGTCACTAAGATTCCTTTCTGTGTTTATCCAGGGCTCAGAAGAAACTCTCCTGTAGTCTAGAAGACTTGAGACGTGAATCTGGGGATAAGGTCAGCTCATCAGTCGGCTGTGCCAATTACTGAGTTACTCCTTTAGGCCCAGCACAGTGCTGGGATGGGCAGGTGGGCGCACACAGGTTTCAGGAAATCATAGGAGCAGGAACACCAAGGTCAGAGCCATATGCCACATCAAGCCAAGAAGATCATGGATTGTGGCCTCATCTCCCTAGTGTGCCTGGGATCTCTGCAGGGACTCTGAATGAAGGAGTAATGTAGGTAAAGGGGGTGATGTCAGAAGTACAGCCTGGGGTAATCCAGAAGATTAGAGAGGCAACTTAAAACAAAAGTTTTAAGAAAGCTTTGAGAAGGGCTTTGTGGCCTCTTGTGTGAGGATGTGACTGGACCAAGGGCAGGGTTGGAGGGGACAATGGAAGGCTTTGAGTTTAGCAGTGACTAAGCACAGGGCTGCCCTGATGGAGCCTCTGGTGAGCCATGCTTCATATTGTCCCCTGACTTTTGTCAGAGTGACATGGTAGAGATCCACAGAAGTTGGGGGTTGACAGGACGCAATGCCCACGCATGTGCCTCTTGCTCCATTGGTCAGAGCGCTGGAAACTGCCCAGGATGGTGTTCATGGCTAGACAGTGGCCTCTTTCTTACTGTGTGTGGTGATCATCTGACATGAAGGAGCGAGGCAGAATTCTCAGTGTGTCAGATGTAAGCAGGAAGGTGGTTCTGAGCTGCTGATTGTGACTAACACAGATCTCCTTTTCTCCCCGTGTTTGAATCCTTCTCATCATTCCATAGTGTGCCGATGGGAAGCAGCCGTCCCTGGTGGGAGAGCCCAAGGTACATTCATTTATGTCCTTATCACATATCCTTGGTTGTGATGTTTACTAGAGTATTTTAGCAAGGTATAGCTTTTGTAGCTTTGAAACATGTTAACTGTAAGTCAAGAAGGCATGAGGAAAGGGGAAATGTCGTTTTTATGTGGTCCATGTGCACGAGGCCCTTTCTCTGCCCTTATCTGTGGTGTACCATTTATTATTATTTCTCTACTCTGTAGGCTCAGAGAAACGAATCTCTCAGGAAGAAGGCTAGACTTAGTTACAGACTTAGTTATGTTGAGATGCCACAGTTGGGAAAACAGGTGTGCACTCAGTCCATCTTCAGTGAACAAATCATGTTATAAAAAACTCCATTAGAACTCATTTTCTCTAGAATCCTGCAGTGGCAGCTGATTACAGTCCTAGGCTGGTAGACCAATATTGAGCTCACGGTAAACTGAAGCTTTGTATAATTAGTGTCAGCCCCACCCAGCCACTGTTGTAAGGGGAATGAACTGTGCATGGCCCTTTTGTCTCCTCTGCCTTCCAAAGGAGACATGAGGGCTTCACTACATGTGGCCTAACAAGGCCATTTGTATTTTCATACCATTATGGCAGAATGGGGAAATTTCTTTGTGGAAGAAATGAGTATTCTCGCATCAGGAAAAGGCGTCTCTTCTCTTTTGTGTTCATGGCAGTCAGTGCTGTGGCTAGCCAGACATTCTTCAGGCCACTGGGATTGCTAAGAAAACATCTCTGCCTGCTCTTCTATCTGTTGTGTTTTGTGGCCCCCTGGGAAAGCTCTGGTGCCCAGTCATCACTCTTCCAGCCTCAGCTTCAGAGAAGCCATTCATACTTGTCTCTGAGTAACATGTAAGCGGCCACTACTCCCCTGGGCTGGTTCTTCATCCATGCTTTAAGACACTGTGTTGCTTACCATGGAAGGAGAGGGATGCAGGCCTGCTTACAAAGTGCACATTATAGGTTGAATCAAGTTCTCCCACACCTTTGATCATAATTACAATCTTATGAAACTGGCTTAGCTCAACATGACCACCTCTTCCTCCACACACACCACCTCATCCCAGCACCGTTCCACAGGTACAGCAGTTTTCCACAGCATCTCCTTCCGGTGGTGCCTGGGCTTAAACAAAAGCTTTTTATGGCTGAGTGTTCCTTGTGTCAGTCACCCTTGTGTTCTGACTGCTAACCATTGTCTCCTGAGTTCCTCAGACTGTGGACTCCTGACTTGGCCTCCTGTAGAATGAGACGGTCTCTCCCATTCCCAATACTCTAGAGTCAAGTCCCTCCAGCCCTTGTAAGTGCTTTCTTCTCAGAGCTGTGCATTGTCTTCCCCTGGAAGTGGGTCAGCAGCCTCCACACCACTCACTTCTTGGTGGATTCTTTAAATTGTCCCCTGGGACAGATGGACATGATATTCTTTTAGATGCAGCCTGTGGTGTGCTGTTCTGTATCTAGGGTCCATTCTTCTTGATTGCTGTCTCCCTTGGACCTGGCCTATATGTTTCCTATGCTTCTGTTTGTCTGCTGAAAGCTGTTTGCTGGGCTCTGTCCATATTATTTTTCAGCTAGCTCAGGGAAAGGAATTGTTATTCACCTATTAGAAATGACCAAACAGGGTTTGAGAGGTTACACAGAAAGGGCTTTCCCTGAGGCATCCCAGCTTAGCCCTCTCTGAGCTAGTAGGCCACACTTTTGTTCTGATTTGAAGCAGCTGGGTGATAGGTTCTGCCCTGCTCTTTGGCTCCCCACAGCTGGGGTTATTCTTGAGGCTAGGGAATAATTGGGTCAGGTATTCCTGCCTCTCTTTAGTCCTGCCTTGACATCCCATGTCTTTCTCCACAGCGAATCATTATCTACTTTGTTTCTTTGCTGAAGCAGAGCTCAGAGAGCCCACTCCATTGCACTCCGTTCCTTATTGGTTTGGGTCTTCACTCATCCTTGGGTTAAGGCTTATTCAGTCTGTACCTAAGCTCTTCAGAGACTTCTCTGGGTGGTCATGGTCAGGGTCTTTCTGTTGTCCTGGCCTTATACTGGGGGAATCTTATGTGATGCCTCAACAAAAAACTCATAATGAGAGTCCTTCTTCACTTTGTGTTTCTTATGGAAGATAGAACTTGGTGGCTGGTTATTTGGTTCTCTAAACTTAAAACAAAAACCAAGTATTTTATTTGTTTGTGTGAGCACATGTGTCAGGTCTACTTAAGGAGCTCAGTTTTTATCTTATTCCTCACTGAAGGACCTCTGTTGTTGCCTCTGCAGCTGCACTTCTCGCTGCAGGCTGGTTGATGTCACCGTGGGCAAGCTGACCTTGTGTGTAGGCTAGCTGATCTCATTGCAGGCTAGTTACTTCATATGGGCTAGGTGACCTCACCATAGGCTAGCTGACTTCACTACCAGCTAGCTGACCTCACTGCAGGCTAGATGACCTCACTGCAGGCCAGCTGACCTCATTACAGGCTAGCTGACCTCACTGCAGGCTAGATGACCTCACTGCAGGCCAGCTGACCTCATTACAGGCTAGCTGACCTCACTGCAGGCTAGATGACTTGACCACAGGCTAGATGACCTTACTGCAGGCTAGCTGACCTCATTACAGGCTAGTTGACCTCACTGTGGGCTAGATGACCTTCAAGCTTCTGGGTGATTCTTCTGTCTCTTCCTCATCTCATCATAGGATTGCTGGGATTATAGATGTATGCTATAGCATTTGGCTTTTTAGTGGGTTCCAGGAATTGAACTTGGGTCATTAGGCTTGGGTAGCTAGCACCTTTATCTGCAGAGCCATCTCTCCAGCCCACAAATCTCTTAACTGTTTTGAATACTCTTTTCCCATGGTCTGAGTCTGACTGAGTATTAGAATAATCCAAGACGCTTGTTAAAAATAGCTGAAGTGGGTTCATTTTCAGAGAGTCTGAGTCACAGGGCCAGGGAGGAGCCCATGAATTGGTGTTTTCACAGTGCCCCAGGTGAGTGTGAAGCAGCTGCATGAGCTAGCACTGGGAAGCTGCTGGGCTGGCTCCCATGTCTAATCATGTCTGACCTCTCTGCCCTGCGGGTCATCACAAGCTTGAAGATGCCATGATCTTTATCTCTGGACATTCTGGCATGTCTACTCACGGGCCAGATTTCTTTAACACTCTCATTTCTCTCCAGAGTTCTCATTTCTAAGTTCGTATGTGGAGGCTCTTGTCAGTGTGTAGTGAGTGAATGAAGTGGATTTCAGGCAGCTCCCCGGACATGGAAGCAGACTGAATTCAGACGTGCACTGTTCACTTGACTGTCAGTGAATGAAGCTTCAGAAGGTGTCTTGGTCTTGGCAGTCAGCCAGCCCCACTCTGACTGTCCAGTTTTAAAATTGGTTCTGTTTCTCATATTACTCTTCTTCTGGGACCAATCAAGTGATCCATGGTGGAATCTCTTGGTGATGTTGTCTTATTTTCTTTTTATGCTCACATTTGCAATGTGTTCTATATGTTTTTTCCTCAGGTTTGTAGTGTTAGTGATGTTTATATACTTCTTAGCAAAATAAGTGCTAGCCTTTCTCCTTAAAATCTGCTGGCTTTATTGGGACTTCTTTTTAGCTAGGATCTAGCCACGGTGCCTGTTGCATCTAAGTGGTACCTCGAAGAGGACGGTCCTGGATTCCTGTAGACTCTAGTATCACTGCTGTAGCATGGCTGTGCTCATGGCTAAACCCTTGCAGAGATCTGCCTTGGTCTGGTCTGAGGAAGGATCTTAGCACAAAGCCTCGTTTGTGACCACAGGAAAGCATATATGGGGAGATCCGAGAAACTTGGACCATACTCCTCTTGCTTTCCTTTCACTTGGGATCAACCAAAATGTTAGCCAGTAAACTATGGCTTGTGATTTTGAAGAGCCTGGGGAGAATTTACGACTGTGAATTCACTGAACCTCTAACTAACATGGGACAAAGGGCACAGGGCTCCTTTTTTGAGAGTAGTTACAGTCATCTCTGGATTTGGGCTTGATGCTGTCTCTGTGTCACTGTGTGGATAAATCTTTATCTTTCTCCTAGACCAGGAGAAAGAATCTTTGAGTCAACCTAAGTGAAAAGTGACTCTTGAAGAAAGGGTTTATACACAGAAAGTTTTCCTAACTTATTTGAGCTAAAGTCTGAAGGTTAATCTGGCATCTTTCCCTCTCTCTCTTTCCAATAGGACAGCTCTTTCCTAGCGGAGCAGAAATACCCCACATTACCTGGGAAGCTTTCAGGAGCCACACCCAATGGAGAAGCTGCCAAATCTCCTCCCACTGCCTCCCTCCAGCCTGACTCTTCAGGGAGCAGCCAGCCAAAGCTGAGTGAGTGTTCAGATCCTGGGTTGGTGGCCTCAGGAACAGTGTCCTTAACATTCACAGTCACTGTAGCTATAACTGCAGCCCACAATTAAGAATAGTGGGAATTGTTTCTTGGCAAGTTGTGTCCCAGAGTGGCCCTGCTTTGAAAGATTCCCTGTCTGGATAAGCTGCTTCCCAAGTTATTGTACCTCCATTCTCCCCTGTCTCCATCCCTGCCTGTCCTCTCCACCTTCCCGCTCCCACCCCAGACATCCTTCTTTGACATCCTGGTCTTCTCTCTTCTGCATCTGTCTTTGATGCAGCCCCTGTTACCACTAAGCTGACATTATACACTCTCCAAAGTTGAGAGTATTGTCCTAGGCAAATGTAGTCAGCAGCAGACGATTTGATGTGGTCCAGGAGGTCCTGCTTTGGTGTTCACCGAGTTCTCCTTACCTACCCCTAACTCCTCTACTTGACTGTTCCCTGGGTCATGCTTTATTTCTTGAAACTCACCACTGCCCGAGGCTTTCATAGCTCTAGATAAATCCTTAAATAACTGCAGTTATCCTCAGACTGCTTCAGGTCACTGTAGTATGAGTCCTGGTACCTGCACAGGGACTGCCTATGATTTAGAGTGCTCCCCACTCCCATTGTGGAGCCTCCTTCTCCGCCTGTGGATACCTCAGCTTGTGAGAAAGTGGCACCAGGATCCTTCGGCCTGGTGCCTCCGCTCTCCATGCTGACCCTGTGGGCCAAGCCTGCTCACCCTTTAGCTTGTCCTTTGTGGGATTGTTTTCCTTTCTGTTTGAGTTTTTCTCTTTTGCTAGATGATACTCTTTTTATTTCTTTGCTTCCCCGTTACTGTTGGGCTGGACTTTGGCCTCTCTTGCTTCTTCATGTGGCTTCTCTGCTTCTGGGTTGCTGAAGATCGCGGCTGGAGTGTCAGTGCTCCCGTATTAGGTACTGTGACTGTTCCAGGTGAGGTAGAATGTGAGAATACCTTTGTTTTCCATTTCTCATGCCCTGCCCACATTCCAGAGTCTCCCTCTGACTAAATAGCAAGCTCCTTATTGGAATAGTCTACAATTACTCGGACCCCCAAAGCCTTAGAATTTGAAGACATTAAATCCCCCAAATTCTAAACACTGGTCTCGCTGCTTCTTAGTGAGAATCCTTGGAGGTGTTCTCAAACTCTTTTGGCACCCAGTATCTTGGTATGGAGCTCAATTCTAAAGGCAACACTGGGAAGAGTGTTCTGGACTCCCGCAGAAGGATAGCTCCGGTGTAGGGGTGTGGTTCTGAAGGTTCTCTCTCCCGTTCATTCACATGCCTTCTCATTCTGTCCACCTCAGGAGACACAGAAGGTGGTTGGGAAGATATAGTCATGGCCAATGAACTCTCATCTACTTCATCTGGTACTGAGTCAAGCCCCCAGTCTCCCTTGACACCAGATGGCAAACGGAGCCCCAAAGGCATTAAGAAATTCTGGGGAAAGTAAGTTGGTGGTAATGGTTGTAATCATGTGTTCAGACCAGGCAGATGTTGTGTGAGTCCCTGCTTTATTCACGTTTGCATAGCTGCAGAAGTAGAATAGTCACAGCCATAGAGAAGACTATGAGTCATTTTTCAGGACTCAGAACTGTGACAGGCACTCATCAAATAATGTGTGTCTTTCATCATAGGCATCCCTCTGCCCCATGTCCATGCTCCCATGATGAGGCACAGTGTGTGCTTTTTTCTGTGTCTCATAAAATATTTTAAAGAGCAAAGGCCAAGTACTTGCTAGTCCAACTGATTAATTCTGAACAGAGGCAGAAACTGGAGTCTCCTCAAAGGCATCAGCCTTCACTTTGATCTTGTGAGGAGTGGCTCAGATCCCAGGGTTAGGCTTAGTATTGAATCTAGAGTCTGTTGGAAGCACTGTCATAGGTCATCTTCCCTGGCTTCAGGATAGGGACTGGGAAGGCTAGTGCCCTGAGCCTGGCATATCTAGCCCCTCACAGTTTCTGTGACTTCCTCTCTATGCAGAATCCGAAGAACTCAGTCAGGAAACTTCAACACTGATGCACCGGGTATGGCAGAGTTTCGGCGAGGTGGGCTCCGAGCAACTGCGGGGCCAAGACTTTCTAGAACCAGGGACACCAAGGGGCAGAAATGGTAAGGATCCATCCAGGCCATCTATGAAGAACTTTTCAAAATCCTGGCCACGGTGCAGTGTGAGCAGGGGCTGGATGCCCCACAGCCTCAGAGGCTAAAGGCAGGAGTCTTTCATACAGAACTTGTCTACTTGCCCTGAATGGATATGCGCATACTCACAGGTGCTGAGGTAAAAGCATAAGACTCCCTGCAACTGGGCATGGTTGGGGTAGGAAGGCTTAGTTACTTTTCTAGTTTTTGCAAACAGCAAAACACCAAACCTGACAAAAGCAACTTGAGAAAAAGAGATTATTCTGGCTGTCCGCCAATCACGATGGGAAAGGCATGGTGGCAGCTTAAGGTGGCTACTCACATCTTCAGTCAGGAAGTGGAAAGAGATGAGATAAATACTGGTACTCAGCTTATTCCCTCCTTTTTATCCAGCCAGGGTCCCCAGCTGATGGGACAATGCTGCCTAAAGTTAGGGTACGTCTTACTACCTCGATTAACCTAGCCTAGAAACTGTCTCAGAGAAGTACCCAGAGATGTGTCTTTTAGGTGATGACAGATCCTGACTAGTTTACAGTATTAACTACCAGAAAGGCTGTAAATGGCTCTGTTCTTTTGTCACTCATTCTCAGTGATGCATTTCACATGGGATTGTGAAGCAATCAGCGGATTCTAGAATCCCAAAGCTGGGTTGGCATCTGCTCAGCCATATCCTAACTGGAAGCTGCACACTGTCACCTGGCCTCTACCCCCCGACTCCACATTTGCATTGGCAAAGTGGGGATTGGAA
This sequence comes from Uromys caudimaculatus, assembly GCA_028551405.1. Lineage (NCBI taxonomy): Eukaryota > Metazoa > Chordata > Mammalia > Rodentia > Muridae > Uromys > Uromys caudimaculatus. The sequence goes on along the minus strand of CM052703.1, from coordinate 88,489,235 downwards.
ATAAGTATTTTGTTAAAGTTTAATTAGAATTATGTGAGCTTCTGCACATCTAATCTAGGCATCAGCCACCTGCCACTCAAGGATCAACAGCCTCTTGTCTTTTTGGGAAAGAGATTGTGCTGTCTTACCTGCCTCTGGGCTAGTGTCCTCCTGCAGGCTCCACGGAAGGTCTTGGGGCAGCCTCCATCTTCCAGTGTCCCTCATATTTGCACTGTAGCAAATTGTACTGAAGGGTGCACTGAAGGGGGATGCTAAGGCTTGAGTGGCACGGACATCAGAGCACTGAGTTTCACATGACTGTCCCATCGTGCTAATAAAAAGGCAAAACAGCAAGTCCGTTTGGAGGCGTCCCTAATCGACACTCTCCCGTAGCTCTCCTTACCCCTTTCTTTTCCCTGTTCTAAGAGACTGGCTCCCATAAATCTGCACTTATGGATCCTTGCTCATGTGTGGTAAAACCCCTTTCCATATCAGCAGCCCCTGTGATATGGCGCTTGCAGCCCAATCTCTGGAAGCCCGATGTGCAGAGCCAGCTGTGGTTGGAATGTGCTACTTGAAAATTTAACCAAAGTGAAATGAGTTCTCTTGTTTGCCCTTATACTCACAATGCAAATACTAGTTCTCAGAAGAAACACAGTTTTTCAGCTGAGAGCAAAGAACATTTTCTGAAACGTGCTCTATCACAGACTTGTTGTACCCTTTTCTCTCCCACCCCCTGAGGAAGGGATCCTTAAATTACTGCCACCCCCCAGATTTCAAGACTTTGTCAGATCCTCCTAGTTTTGAGACATGACTTTCCCATACTTACCTCTGCACTGTTGGATATCCTTACACCTGTATTATATTATAATCCATGATAAAAGGAGGAGGGGGGTTGATCCTTCTAATCTTGGATGTATATCCTCAGTAAATACCAGCTTTGGGGTGGTGGGTAGGGAATCTTAAGGGCACAACTAAAAAGGTGTCAATCAATTTGGAGCCAAAGAAAGCTTACCTGTATATTCCATAATTAGGTACTATCATTTACCCAGCAATTTTTCTAATTTAGACATTTTGATTCTGGGTTATCAGATGAGAACGTAAAGGTAGAGTAAACTCCAGTGATCAGTCTTTGGTCCAGTCCTGGCCGTGTCTTTAGGGCTTGAGTATAGAGGAGAAAAGAACATTCCAAGACTAGCAGGCATGTTCTAGCCAGTTCACTGAGCTCCTGCCACTCCAGGGCCTGGGGCAGTAATGTCAGGCGCTCCCTTTGCCTAAGGAAGGCGCTGCAGCACCAGAGGCCTGTTTGCTGGAATGTCTTTGTGCTTTCTTGACCATGACACAGGTTGATGAAGAGTGAGAGGGTCCTGATGAGCTTGCTTTGTTTTCTTAATAATGCCTGTGCTAGCAAACATGAAACTTCCCTGGGGGAAAAAGAATGGTATCATCCCTAAGGAGAATATAATGACATGCCAGTGGCCCCTGATATGTAATTCATAGATATTTAATACATAACCCTTTATAAAAACTTACCACTAATATTCCTGTGGGGAAAGTGCCTGGTTCCTGAGAGCTACCAGCCCCAATTTTTTTCCAGTGAAAATTATGTATTTTGCATTTTAAAAATATTTCATAGATAAATTCAGATCATGGAGAAACAAAGCTTACTGTCTCATTCCCCCAGGTAAAGTCTTACTGATTTATATCGAGGAGCACACTGTCCAGAGAGAGTCTGTTACCACTACAGCCTTATCAAAATTATGTATTCAAGTTTCTTCTCTGTTTAATTTTCTCTACTCACAGATTTCTGCAAGTTTACAGTTTTTGTCAGTTTAAGTTTCCCATTTATCGGTTTAGTTTGTGAATTTTGGGCCAGTTTCAGTTAATATCTTAGTTACAGTTTTCTATCCACTCTCTGCATATTAAGGTTAAGCCATGTCTGGTAAAATTCATACCAGAATTTTACCTTTTTAGTGGCACTTTGACAAGTGAAGTTTTTTATATTTATATATATCGAGGTTCATTGACTTTATTGTTTCTTTATGGGGGAACAGGATTTAGATAGATGTAGGGATGCTGGGTTTGGTATTGTAGGAGCAAGAAGGGTGAGTGAGCAGGAGATGTACAAAGATGAGTGGGAAGACCCTAAAGACACAGCTGTATCTGGATTGTCCTGAATGGTCCATAGGGCAGGAGTTTTCAAAGTAATGACCTCAGAAGCAAGCACTTCCCCCCTTTAAAACAGAACTGTCCTCCTGATATATATTCCAAATATTTTCCTCATTCTATAAATAAATATAAAATAAAATATATTGTTTTTATATAAGAAAGAGAGTGAAATGAAAACCTATGCACATGTGAATTAAAAGTGAAAAAGTAAACATTGGCATACCAAAAGTGAAAAAATAAGCATTGGCAAAGAAAGAAATTCTCATGCAAAGAAGCAATGTATAGGGCTGAGACCGTGTCTTAGCTGGTAAAGTGCCTGCCATGCAAGCATGGGGACTTGAGATCCTCGTAGCCTGGTAAAAGCCAGGTGTGGTGCACACGTCTGCTTGTAACCCCAGTGCTGGAGAGGGGAACAGAGGCATGCGGATCCTTGGACTTTGGTGGCCAGTCAGTCCAGTTATTTAGTGAGCTCAGAATTCAGTGAAAGGCCCTGACTCAATATAAGGTGGAGAAAGATGAGAGAGATCTGGTGTTGACTTTTGGGTTCCAAATACATAGTGCATACATATGTATATGCCCACACATGAGTGCAACACACACACATGTCTGCACACATACACATGCAAAAAAACCAGAAAGCTAGATATTTATAAGACTAGCATTTGAAAGGTATATTACCAAGAATTCAAGGCCAGCATGAACCTCAGGATTAGGCCTTATCACAAAACACAAAATACTAAAATAAAACCAAACAATTTATAAGTCAAAATGTCAGATCACATCAAAAGCAGTAAAGGCAGGAGATAAACTTTATTTAGAAGTGGTAAAGAAAAAGTTGATACTCACATAAAGAGTCACATGAACTCACTATGAAAAGATTCATTTCTTGCTTATTTTCTATACTGTACTGACAACAGAGGCAAAATGAGTCTGCTGCCCTGCTGGAAGGATACAGACAACATACCGTTTAAGGGGTAGACCAGCCGCCATACTGGAGAACCTGAGCTGTGTAATCACTCCCATGTTACTTAATAGAAATGTTCTGAAATGGCACCAGTGACTCTGAGAACACATATGACAGTGCCAGTTGTCAATTTTGAAGCTGATGTTTTATTGGTTCTTATAATAAAAAATGAGGGCTGGTGATGCAGCTCTGCTGTAGAGCACTTGCTCAGCATGCAGAAAGCCCTGAGTTCCATCCCCCGCACTGACAAAGTGGCCATGGTGGTACACAACTGTAAGCCCAGCATGCCTGAGTTGGAAGAGGCAGAAGGTTCCGAAGTTCAGGGTCACCCTTAGCTACCTATTGAGCCTGAAGCTGCATTAGGCCCCCGTCTCAAAAATAAACCTAAAAATATATTAAGTATTATCAATCAAGCTAGAAACTAGACTTAGTAAAGTTCTATTCTCATAGAAAGTATTACAGAGCTATGGTCAGAGTACACACCTAAAATGTGAGGGTAAAAAGCTGCTACAGAGCTATATCTAGGAATTGAGATAAAAAACTTTGAATTTATGAAGGGGGGTGTTTCATGTTAAATTTGTAATTTTTATTTTTACAGTGTTTTCTCATTCTAAATATTTCCCAATTCTATATTGAAATTTTATATTTTCTATACAGAGGGTGCCCCAATTTGTATAAATTCTAGTCTTAGAAAACCTGAATCTGTACCTTTTTGAGCCCTAGTAAAACCTAAGCTCTAGGCTAGGAGTATTCAGTTACCTCTCCCAGTATTATTCTAGAGGGCTGGCTTCCTTCTGCACCTTTAAAGAATACCCTGTTTAGCTGGGTATTCAGCAAGTTCTTTAAAATCATTTCTGCATGTTAGGAGTGCAGCTGGCCCTAGGGGTGCAGAAGGCCTAGGGTTTCTGGCTGGACAGTGTAGGTAGTCTACAGTGCTTACATAAACGGCACTGAATCTGCATGGTCTTTTTCCTTGTATGTGTGTGCTGTTTGTGTTGCATTAGGTGTGGTAAGTGATCTGGGCATGGTTTAAGGTGTTTGGGAAGATGTGTGTAGGCTCTGTGTAAACACTAGATTTTCTGTCTGGGGATGGAAATCCCCCTGGAATCCATCCTCCATGAGTACCAGGGGAGAACAGTACTTTGCTAGAAGGGAATCTCACTGACTTGTCTTGTAGACCTATAAATCCCCATCTATATTTAAAACTGAATATGAAGTTGTTTTGCCCACCTTTCCCCCATAAGTTGGTTGGAATTTCAAATGTACCATTACATTCACACTTCAAATAAAAAATGTATGTTCTTAAGAATGGATGGCTTTTAATGCCTTGGTGTCCTGTCTAGGAACATGACCTAGCTCTTTATTTATTCACGTCTTCTTTTTTTATGTGCTCAGTTGAGTGTTGCAGCTGCATCAAGTCACCCTTGGTGCACCTCACCCTGCCCACATTCATACACAGCCAGAGAATGTCTATGTGCCTTGTTAAGGCAGCTCCTAAAGAGGTTTAGTAAAAGCCATTGATCTGTATGGATAATACATAGAGAATTGACATTTGCATGCAATGTTCATTCTGTATGTATAACCATGCATTTATTTTCCTATATATACATTCATTCTCCCTCTTCCAGTAATTTAGCTCTTGTGGGTTTCTAGCTAGGAAATCATATCAAAAGAATTGGATTCTTTTATTTCTCCTTTTTAAAAGCAGTACTATTTTATCTGTCCAGGATAAAATTTTGCTTTCAGGAGCTAGGGATTACCTGGGTAGATCTTTCTACCAGGGTAATTAATAATAAGTACTGATAGTGTCACACACACACAGTATGCACATACACACACACTTTTCTGCTGATTATAATGAAAATGCCCCTAATATTTCATTAATAAATAAAGTATTATAAATTAGAAGAGCTTTGGCTTCTATCTTCCCTCTTTTCCTATTAGAGAAAAGACTGTCTTTTCCAAGTTTCCCAAACATTTCCCAAGGACTGCTGAGTCTTATGGACAAAATGGCTTGATAATAGGTGTTCATACCGTGTTTCTAGACCTGTGTGCATTAAATAGTCCCCTGAGGATCATGGAGGCTGCCCTATGCTCAGAAAAGCTGCGGTTGAAACATAAAACCTGCTATTAAGATGGCTTTAGAGCCTCACAAACATCAGTGGGTTGTATTGCAATGCCATTCACCTTGTTGTTCTTTTAAAAGATAGGAGTTTTTTTTTTGTTTGTTTGTTTGTTTTAAACTGAGGCTTTGTGCTATGCAAAACCCTGGGTAGCTTATAACAGAAGCGTGCTCTTCCTTTGCTTCCAGTGATGCCAATGCCCCCTTTGCCCAGTGGAGCACAGAACGTGTATGTGCATGGTTAGAGGATTTTGGCCTGGCTCAGTATGTGATCTTTGCCAGACAGTGGGTGACATCTGGCCACACACTACTGTCAGCTACCCCTCAGGACATGGAAAAGGTAAGGGCCGAGTGTGAGGAGAAGACGCCTCTATTTGCCCCAGAACAGTGCATGGGTAGGTGGTGGCCTCCATTCATCCCTTATATATGAAGGATATATAGGGAAGGCTGAAATTGCCTTTTGCTTCAGGCTAACAGCCCAGGGCACTGTGTACCTTCCCCAGGCTCTACCACCACCTTTGAGAGCATCTCTATCCTGACGTGACATCCTCTAAGGACCAAGTTGTTTGCCAAAACTTCACATGTGGCCTTCATCTTTTGCTTTCAGGAGCTAGGGATTAAGCACCCTCTCCATAGGAAGAAGCTGGTTTTAGCAGTGAAAGCTATCAACACCAAGCAAGAAGAAAAGTCGGCGCTGCTTGACCACATTTGGGTGACACGTAAGAACAGGCATATATTTAGTGTTCTGAAGGGCAAAAGAATTTCCCATTGAATGTGGGCCTCAAAGGCAGCAGCTTACTTGTGAAAGACAGATGGATCACTAATGCTTTGGGGGAAGGAAATCAAGAGCCTCAAAATGATCATTTGTCACCTTTCCCCCTTGGCACCCACATCATCTTTTCTCATGAATCTGAATGCATCTGTTTTTGTAGGGTGGCTTGATGATATTGGCTTACCCCAATATAAAGACCAGTTTCATGAATCAAGAGTTGATGGGCGAATGCTGCAATACCTAACTGTGGTAAGGACTTTTCTTAAGTATTTTTGTTGTTCCAGTAAGCTCTCAGTCCAGGTATCCCCATGCTTGTCATTTTAAATGTGTTCCCTTCCTTTCTTCGAATTCTTCTTTTTTAAAGATTTTTTATTCACATATTTTATGTATATGAGTGCTCTATCGTCAGACACACCAGAAGAAGAAATTAGATCCCATTACAAATGATTGTGAGCCACCATGTGGTTGCGGGGATTGAACTCAGGACCTCTAGAAGAGCAGTTAAATGCTCTTAACCATTGAGCCATCTCTCCAAACCCACCTTTCCTTGTATTGTTAAGGCCGTGAAATAGTACTTTTATCACCTAAGGCACATCAACTGCCAATGTACAAACTATAGTGGTAAGCGAAACTGTCTGTGAGAACATTTCTGAGATGTGGAAGGCACATCTGTTTGGTCAGGAAAGAACTGCCGGGGTCTTTTGTTACCTTAGAAACTGACTGTCAACCAGAACTTTTCTTTTCCAGAATGATCTACTTTTCTTAAAAGTCACGAGCCAACTACATCATCTCAGCATCAAATGTGCTATTCATGTGCTACATGTCAACAAGTTCAACCCCAACTGCCTGCACAGGAGGCCTGCTGATGAGGTAAGGGAGTGTACTAGCTCTTCAGGTGTCCCTGAGTCAGGACACCTGGAATATCATGAGAAAATGAGGATGCTTTCATCACGAAATAGATCATGATGCTTAAGATTCTGGTCCCTGTAACTCCCCTGTTGCCTCTGAGGGTGGTTTTCTAAGTCATCATAATGATCTAAGGATTTGATGCAGCATAAAAGGGAAAGAAAAGGAAAGACAGTATGGAAACATGGGTGTCAAAGTAGGCAGAGGAGGCAAGGTCCAGGGGGTCAGAGGGGACAGAGTTCCAAAAGACTGGACAGTTCAGAGTGGGTTACTCTCATTGCTGGTATAAAATTAAGTAGTCTTCAGCTTAGATGACATAGAACCTTACTAGAGGGGAATTAGTGTAGACAAATGCAAAGAACCACATATGGATGATATACATAATACTGTTCTATAAACTTTAGGACTTCCTGGTGAGCCCCAAGGTGAGAGCCAATGGATCATGTCCCACCTCCTCTGTCATGGAGAACTGGTCTACCTCTGGTTCTTTAAGGGTTTTAAACACCTACCTTTGCCATCTAGTCTTTATTTCTTTGCTATTCAACAAATACATCTTGCATGCTTTCTAAGTGAGTGCTGAGCATTTGGAAGCCCACAAGGCTGTGTGAAAGCATGTAGCCATTAATATATTTTATAAAAATATTTACTTTTTATTTGTGTGTGTATCTGTCACACATATATGGGTGCCCGAAGAGGTCAGAAGAGTTCATTAGAGTCTCTTGGGGATGGTTGTGAGCCACCTGGCATGGGTGCTAGGAAGTGAACCCTGGGTCCTCTAGAACAGCAGTAAGCATTATAGTGCTCTCTCAAGCCCCAGCTTCAATGTCCTAGTAAAAAACATTTGCCCATGCCAAAGAGTACTTTTACCCAGAAAACACTTGGATCATAATTAAATCTTTAAAATTCTGTTGGATCACTGAATAAAAACCTGTATATCTCTATTGGTTTGGGCCAAAATTTAGAATGGTAGATTCAGATAGTTAAGCAAAGATGTTTCAGCAAAATTCAATAAGATACTGAATTCTCAGGACTGGGAAGGCTCTCAGGTAAGTGGCCCAGAGGGCCAGGGTTGTAAGGCCTGAGAGCTTGCTGTTCTGGTGGAGTATCTGGAGCAAGACTCCCCAGAGGTGTTGACCCTACAAAGGACCATACAGAACCTAACTTCTTCACTCTCCTCCATCACAGAGTAACCTTTCTCCTTCAGAAGTTGTGCAGTGGTCCAACCACAGGGTAATGGAGTGGCTGCGATCTGTGGACCTGGCAGAGTATGCACCCAACCTTCGAGGGAGTGGTGTCCATGGCGGCCTCATTGTGAGTGGCTCTTTTGGCCAGATAACATGCCTTGTTCCAGACTGGGGTATTCCAAAACCACCTTTCTCTCCTAGTTTTGTTCATGTTGCTGTGATTTTAAAAACAAAACAAAACAAAACACCCTGAAAAATAGCAAGGGAACAAGGGGTTTTAGCTCAGTTACAGGCTTCAGTCCATTGCTACAGGGCAGTCAGAGTAGCTGGCAGGAGCTTGAGGTGGCTGGTCACATGACATCTGCAGTTGAGAGGAGCCGATGAATACATGCATACTGCTCAGTTCTTCTTAACTCTTACACCATCTAGAAGCCAGCCCATGAAATGGTGCCACCCATATTCAAGACAGCCCATCTCAATTAACCTTATTAAGAAAAATCCCTCACACTCATGCCTGCAGGCCACCCTCATGTAGGCAACTCCTCCTTGAGACTCTTCCCAGATGATTCAACTGGGTCAAGTTGATTAAAGCTAAGTCTCGTACTTTGTAAGGGCCAGACTTTCTAGTGGAAAAAAATGAGGTTCTTCATCTGAACCATTTTACAGAATTTGAAATCTCAGAGTATTTTTGAGATCTCTGGCTGAGCATTACTGTGCCTTACAGAAAGAGCTAGCATGGCTACTATAAGGACTCCCTCATCTTCAGTCCAGAGGATTCCAGTCAGGTGCTTGCATGAGATCAACTCTGAACAAGGCAGTTCTACCTGTTCCCAGAGGAACCCGGGGGCTGGGGAAGTGGGGGAGGTCACCAAAAGTAATTTCCTGATTGCTATGATATGATCTTTATCACCACTTAGCTCTGTCAAGTGTCAAAGCCAGAAGGGAAGTGTGGAGGTAGTGGCCTAGATGCCATCAGAGAAGACTGGAAAACAGCCTTATCAGAGAGGCTCTGGTTCTCTGCTAGCCTGTGAACATGAGATCAACAAACATGCTAGATTGATCAAAGCTAAGCCTTATGCTGGGGAGACGGCGTGGGTAGGACATAGAACACAGCCTCTGTTCTGGAGGCACCCAATGCCCAGAGGGACAAGATTTTACCTCCGCCCCCACCCCACCACTCCTCAGTGTTCTCTACAGTGACCACTGGCTAGGTATGTCTGTGTTTTCTTCTTAGATCCTGGAGCCTCGCTTCACTGGGGACACCCTGGCTATGCTTCTTAATATCCCCCCCCAGAAGACGCTCCTCAGGCGCCATCTGACCACCAAGTTCAATGCCCTGATTGGTCCCGAGGCTGAACAGGAAAAACGAGATAAAATGGCCTCACCAGCTTACACACCTCTGACCACCACGGCCAAAGTTCGGGTGAGTTGTCAGAGTCTGTGTGTGGGTCCCAGCAGCCTGTCTTCTGATCCTTATGCTAAACATCTGTTAGTTCGGTGCCTGGGCCAAACCAATGAGTGCAGCCCTACCCTACCTATGAGGGCCATGCTTGGCTTTTGCTGTAGAAGTCTGCTCCTGAGGTCTGGTCATCTTTATTAGATCCATTCCCTTCTTGGCCTAAGTCCCAGGAAAACAGCCTAGGTTTCTGTACGCAGGAAACATGTACAGGAAGTAGCTCTTCTTGGGAAGCTGTTTTCTACTCCAGTTTTGCCAAGCAGATGAGTTCTGGGTTCCTTCAGTCAGGCCCATCTGTGTGCCACAATGCCCCGGGGTCTTGGTCACAGCCATCTTGCTAGCACTAAGAGTGTTCTCATAGCAGCCTATCCTGCCTGGGTTCTGTGATACAGCCAGCACACAGCTGACCCTAGTATCATCAATCACCTCTCATTCTCTGGCTTCTCGGAATCCTACAAAGTCTAGCCCAAGCCACACCATCCTCGGTCTGAATCTAACTGCAGGCCACAGGTAACCTCTAGAAGCTAAGCTGTACTCTCCCCAAGCAATCACTGGTACCTAGGATCCAGCTATACCTCCTGCTTACATTCCCTTCCCTATGTCTTGGGGGTGTGTGTGTCTAGCAGAGCAGCGTGAGTGAAGCTTAGGCAAAAAAGACCAGCCCAGGTTCTTCCAGGGTCTGGATATTCTTGTGGCTCTGGGCATCCCTCACTTGCACGTGCCAGCAACTATGGTGACATAGGTCCTCTGTGCTTGACCTCAAGAGCAGACAGTAGCATTCCAGGGCACCCCTCAATCTACCTTGGGAAGTAGGAAGTTGCTGGGGGGTGGAGGGGAGTGGAACTGAGTTTTAGGGACAGCCTCAAAGGAGCAGCTCGGTGTTCAAGGTTACTCATCTTCCGGCCTTGCTTCAGCATAGGACATGTCATCAGGAGTCCAGCTCCCCACACACAGCACTTTCATTTCTTTCCTCCTGAGATTGCTCCCAGATATATAGTCAGTCATATCTGCACACCGACCCCAGGTTTCTCATCATCATCTTGTATTTGCTGTTTCAGCCTAGGAAACTCGGATTTTCACATTTTGGAAACATGAGAAAAAAGAAGTTTGATGAATCTACGGATTATATTTGCCCTATGGAGCCTGGAGATGCTGTCAGTGACAGCCACAGGGTCTATGGTGTCTACCAAGGCCTCAGTCCCCTTGATAACCATGAACTAGATGGTCTGGACCAGGTGGGACAGATAAGCTGACACCCCTGTCATCCGCCTTCTCTGTGCACGGAGAGCTCACAGTAACACTGCGTGTCACCATATAACTGCACCTCCCCCTTGTCCTTGTGCATGACCTGCAGAAAACACCTGTGTGTCTTTGGGCTGGTCTCTCTACACACCTTAACGATGGTCAGGATATGCAGTTACACAGTCATAAAGAGGACAGACTTTGGGGACTATAGCCAAATGTGGACTCAGGGGAAATCACCTGGAGACATTTGTACATGTTTAGTAATTCGTAATATCCATATTTCAGCTGGAAACACATGAGCAGAGGCAGGTCCTGGGCAATCCCAAAAGGCTCAGTTCTCAGACACTGCCCCTATGTTCCAGTCGAGGGAAGAATTCAAGTGCCTTAGGCCTGGGAGCCACAAAGTCTTGGCTAAGATCAAAGGGCTAACAGCAGGTATTTAGGCCATAGTGACAATGTAATTTGATTGTACCTTACTATAGGGTGGCCACTTGTTTCTGATAATAAAAACAGTATTTATGTAGAAAGTATGAAACATTTTTAATTTTGTTGGGGGCTGGAGGTGGGGTGGTACCCACTACACTGTTTAAGGGCCTATAACTTAGGATTCAGCCAAGGGGATGGACCCTTTGTCAGAGGATGCCTGTGGTCCTATTGGGCCTCATTTCTCTCTGTGAAGCATAGAAGCAGCCAGGGTGTCACGCACACCCTGGCTGGAGGTTACATCTGTCACACAGACCCTGTGTAGTTTTCACTTCAGCAGCGTGAGCCTCAGAGTGAAGGGTGGGGAGATGAACAGGCAGCCTCTGGCAAGCCTCTGCTTCTCACATCTTGCCCACTTCTGTTTCCTGGAAGAGTGGAAACAGAGCTGGTCTCTTGCTTCAGACACAGACTAGCTGGTAATGGGCTCACCAGATGGCCTGTGTCTGGCCGGAGACTGACCAGGAGGAGATGTGTACTCTGCCATTCTGAGCTTCTGCTCAGGAAATTCCAGTTTGGGACTGGCCAATATTTGACTCCTTCTGGATCCAGTGGGCTTCATCTACAGAATAACAGCAGCATTTGATCCATCGGGCAGTGAAGGCAGGACTGATACCCCCATTATGACATTCTGATCTCCTTCAGATGCACGTAATGCTTAATATTTTGGTTTTTAATACACACACAAGTCTCAGCCATGGTCTGTTACTTAAGGCTGCTACTTCCCTGAAGTCCAGCCAGTGAGAGAACTGGGCACAAGCTTGCCGGGTTGGGCAACACTAGAGTTTAGCTTTGGTACCCAGTGGCCAATGCTGTTGAACAGCAGGTCAGGCCAGGTTTTGTGCCCTGTTGGTTAGGTCTGTTTTCAGACCTTGCATGGGTTTGCATTGCTGCTGATCTGTGTGGCCTCATTCGACTCCCATTCCCTTAGTGCATCTGAGTTTTTCCTCCTACAAGGGGTTGCTTGCCCTTGGTGCCTCCATGTCTGCAGCTTTCAGATAAGGAAGATGGAGGAGAAGGAGGGCAAGAGGAAGGCAGGAGAAGGAGACTCCTGTGCCCTGAAGAGGCTGCAGCCTCCTGAAGATGCCCTCAATGATATCTGGGGTCCTGTGCCTGGAAATCATCTTCCTCTCCAGTAATCTGGAGGCTTCCATCTCTTGCTCTCTGCTTCTGGCAATAGCTGGACCACTGTGCAGGAGGCTCCTTGACAGGCTCTGCCTGTGGCCTGCTTCTCTACACTGAGTGCTGATGCTGTGTGGCTTTGGCAGAGCGTGTGCATGCAGTGCAGAACTGAAGCTGCATGCAGTGCAGAACTGAAGCTGCATGGGTCTCCCCAGCTGACACTTCTCAGGGCCTAGAGCACGCCGTGCCCACCCTCTAGAGAAGAATGTCCTGGAGAGGCTGTGTCTGAGAAGAGGGGGCTTTGCATGCCACCGTCTCTGTAAAGCATGGGCTTCATTCACCCTGTGTGCTGACTAGGCTGCTGCCCATTTTACAGATGGCACCTTCCGAAGGCACTGTGACACAGATAGGGCTCCTCTCCCAAGACATCCACCGCCTCACGGTAGGATTTAACTCCCCTCCTTGTGAATGGCTAGTGAAGCCCAGTGAGCTTGATGGGTGTGGTGTCTGTGGTTACAGGAGAGGAAATGATGCTGCTTGATAGTGGGTCAGAGCCTGAACCAGCTCTGAGGCACACAGCAGCCCAAAGAACTCCTCCATTGGCCTGTTGCTGACTTTGAGCCACTGTAGGGCACTGGAGGCTCACAAGCTTTTTGCAGAGTTGGCCTAAACATGCAGGATGCTTGAACCTTTCCCTGGTCTCGGAGCTGGTAATGATGATGGTACCCAAGCAGTTCTGGGTCACCCATCCAGCCAGACCGAAGCTCAGACTCAATTCTGGCCCAGTGAATACTGTTCTGCCCTCTTGGCACAGAAGAACATGCATTCCCATTGCTCCTCTGATGTCATGGGTGTACCCTGCAAGTTAGGAGAGCCCGCCATGCCCAAGAATACAGGTTATGCCCTTTTCATGGGGAGGCACTTGATCCCAAGCGAAGAAGTTTTAGGGAAGGTAGAAGTGACTCAAGTCCTTATTTGCCTTTTACTAGCTCTAGGAGCTTAGGTGTGCTATTGTCCCTCTGAGACTGGCTTTAGTTACTTTTAAATACCTAATATTATTTAGCCCTAATAAAGTGGGGCCAATGATAGCCCTCTTGTATCACATGGGAAAACCAGAGGTAGCAAGAAATGGCTACCCACAGTTAGAAAACTGTCTAAAGGCAAAGTAGAAGAGCTCCTTATGTCAATGCCACAGATTTTGTCTCTTGGTTCATACAGGGAAATGTCTCTGTACAATCTTGGCCTGTGATCTCCAACAAATGTTTGGTGGTCTCAAAATAGTAGGTTTACCTCTAAGGTGAAAGGCTTAGTTTTATGTGTATATATGCATGTATGGGTGGTGATGGTAGGGACTGAACCTAGGAAATTGTGCAAGAAAGGCAGGTGCTTGTGTATACCAGGCTTTGCCCTCAGCCCATTTTTATCTTAACATTACTGTATGTTCAATGCTCAGGCTCCCTGGGATACCATTACTTTGTAGGTCAGTGATGTTGGAGATGGGCCACTCCCAGTGTCTGTTTCTTGTCAAGATGCTGCAGGGTAGCCTTGGCCTATGGACTGTTAAACTGCCTCTTTGGCTATGTTCTTACAGACTCTACTGAGCCAGGACCAACTACTGAATGACCCACCTGGCTGTCCCTGATGCTGATGGCTGTGGATGACATTCTTCATGGCTGAGAGCCTAGAGAGGCACATATGGAGCCTGAATGTTTGCCTCAGTGGGGAATTGGCATAGAGCCACTTCTAGATGGGACTTGTGGGCCACCTTGGATGTAGGTGTTGAAAGGAGCAAAAGCAGGGGGGGTGGGACAGGTGTCCAGACGTGTCCCCATGTTTCTCTGTGTTGTCAGTGCTCGCTTTCCACTCCAACTTTTCTACCTTTTGTACTTTTATATACAAACTGCAGACCACTCCTGCAGAAATGAAAGTGAGTTGTTAAATGCAGAACAAAGACAATGAGCTGTTAGTTCATAAAAGCCTCTGATTGGGGGCTGGGGGAGGTTGTACAAACTGTTTTGTGTGTTCCGCAGTGGCTGAGTGAAATGATTAGGGAACAGGGGACCCTCTGGGGCAGCTTCATAGAAGTATGTAGGTCTGTTTCCAGAGGCCTGGGCCTGTGAACCAGGACTCTTCTCTTGACCCTCCCAGCCCCTTTCATCTACCTGCATTCCAAGACACCCAAGGTGACAGGACAAACATTTCCCCCATCACCTGCTTCAAGTACAATGTCTGGTCAAACAGCTCCCCCTAGTGGACAGTCTTCAAACTTCGAACTTTATTGTTTTTTCCTGTTCTGTCTCCCACAAGTCAGTTCCCTCCCAGGCCAGGATGGTTCTAGTCCCAGCCTTGCTGTCTGATCGCTGCTCATGATTTTCTACTTGGCCCCTCACTTTCCTAGATGATCTCTGCCAAACATTCTCCACTTCTGTCACCTTGTCACATTTCTGCTTTTGAGTTTCTTAGTCACAGATGGGTATGCTATCTTGCCACCTTTGCGCCACCTTTCCACCATCTTGCCGGCCTTTGTGGGTCCACCGATTTGTCTTTGCTTCACTTCCTTTATTCTTTCTTCTAGCTCCAAATGAACTCTTCCCTTCAGCATTGTGTGCCTCTGAGATGTTCACAGTCCACTCTAAGGTTATATGCACATGTAACTGCTGCATGAACCAGCTCAGCTGCTCTAATCTGTGTGGATTAAGTGAGTCCCAGGTGTATTGCTTTCTAATCAGGTTGCCAATGACCACTATCCTTGGTCTTCCTGAAGATTTCATTGGCACGTCCTCTAGCTAGGAAAGCCAAAAACATCGCCAGGCTTTGTCAAATGATCAGTGAAATCACCAGCAGGTCTAGAGCATGAAAAATCTGATGAGATAGGGTGAGTCTAATGGTGGAAGGCTTTGCAGCTGAACCTGGTGGCACATGCTTGTAATCTTAGTTATTATTAGTTGGGAAGCTGAGGCAGGAGAATGACTTGAGCTACAGAGTGAGTTCAAGGCTAAGCTGGGCAGTGTAGCAGAGAGTGGGCAGATGTGTCTTTCCCTGAGTAGTAGGGCATTATGCCAGAATACACTGAGCACAAGTGGGTGTCCCTCCCAGGCCTATTTGAGATTGTGTTTGGCCCCTCGTGGGTGAGATTCAGGGTATAGCCACTCCCTGGAACCACGTTCCTCTCTTCTTTTTCCTGTATCCCCACCCTCCTCACCCTCCCGCATGCACACATGTGCACACTGAGTAGCAAATCCAGCAGCCAGTGCCAATACTACTGCTACCATGACAGTTCTTATGAAAGGAGAACAGACATAGAGTTAAACAGATCCAGGTTTAAAGGCAACTCTGCCACCCACTGTCTGAATGACGGGAAGTGCGTGACTAACACTGTCTGTTTCCTCCTGCGTCACTTAGAGAGCTCCACAGAACCTCTGGCCCATTAGGAAGGCTACAAGGAATGGAGCTGGGGTGAGCTTACCCCATGAAGTAGCGGAGCAGCAGCATGTTACCCTCACTCTGCACCGCAGGTGGCACTAGCGGTCCCTGTATCATCTGGCTTGAATGATGGGATGTGAAGCACAGCTTCTGGAAATGGTGAATGAAGACACTTAACCATGCCAACTTTGGCACAGTGCCAAGATGGAGGATGCTAACATGTAAATATCCCCTATGTCTCCATCTGTTGTATAAAATGCAGATAGTAAGAAAGGGGTTCCTGGAGCCCACCTACTGTGGATTTACTGCCCTGACATAACAGCTTTTTAAAAAGTATCCCACAAGGCAAGGAAGAACACACCAGGCCTTTGCCCTCTTGTGAGTCTGGCCTTCAAAGCAGAGAAGTGTAAAGGAGGTTCGTAAGTGGTTAGTTGATAGAGACCTGTTCAGATCCTGCTGGAATTCTATCCCACAACCATTGCTATATTGCCAGTTCTGGTCATACCCCTTGTCCTTTTCACCGCCACCCCACATCGGCAAGTCCTGGCCTGTCCAGTGTATTTTCCACATAACCACACATTGTGAGCTAAATGCAGAGTAGTCCAGTTTATTCCACTAAGCCATGGAGAAAGTCATGGAGAAAGTGGCTTCCTTCCCAGCCTCCAAGCCTGAAAGCTCAAAAATCACTTTGTCTTCAGCCTCTTGAACTCTTCTTAGACCCACAACCAGAAGAACATCATGCCCAAGGGTGCATGGACAGACACCTTGCCAGTACCCTCGTTGAACAGGGTGAAGCCAAACTCACTCTGAAACAGAGAGGGACCCACTAGGTAGCATGGGAGGTATTAGTAGGTAAAAATCATGTCCTTGGTATAGCCGAGCTGCTCCAGGCTGGGGTGAGCTGCCTCCTGGATCAGAGGCGGTGGACCACATACCAGGATGAGTGTGGTCTCCCCAGGAGGAGGGAGGTGCTCCTTGATCATGTCAGCAGTAACAAAGCCTGAGCTGTACTCCCAGCCTGAAATGAAGCAGAACAGGGAAGAAGCATGGTTCTTCATTTGTCCCTGATGCTGGAGACCAGGCTGCCCCACAAAACGTCTGCACTGCTGGTTGCCATAGTTGACTCAAGAAGCAGACATAGGGGTTCCCAGCCATCATAACATTTTCTCCAGACTCCAGGCTCGAGCCTTGGACTCAGAGTCCTGGGGTGATGTCTTTCTGCTCTAAGCATTGAGTAGAAAGGAGGGCTGTTGGGTAGGGGGAGGTGAGGAGGTCATACTGATGTTTGTGGAATTGGGCAGCGGTCTCCGCTGGACAGCTTATAGGTATAGACAGGTTTAGATCAGGGAAGCAGGAGATATGCCACGCATGATGCAAGGTGCATGGTGGTTCCTGGGATGGTAGCCGAGACTACAGGAACTGACTGAAGCTCAGCATCTGAAGTCAGCTGTTCAGAAGTGGTTGGTGGTGAGGGGAGAAGTAGCCATGAGCAGGTACAAGAGGTGAAGGGGCCAGTGATCGTATTAGGTGCAACATACTGACTGGAGAGTACATGTTCAAATAGCCCGGTGGCTCAGAGTCTATACTCAGTGCAGTGTGCGGCATGTAGAGGAGGTATTTAGCTCCTGCCATTGGCTCCCAATTACAAACTGCTGCTCCCAGTGTCCTCCCACTCAGATTCCTGCATGTCCTATGTAGAGCAAGAACCCCCAGGCATAATCTCCTTTGGAGTAAACCTTAACGACAAACCAGACAAAACCTAGAGACTAGTCTACAGGTGTGTCAAAGGGTGGAGCTGGCCCAGAATAAAGGAGAGCAACATGGGTCATACCACTGGGAGGCCTGTCCAGGGTATACCACAGGTTGAACTGGTTATGATGAGTCGTGGTGACTTCTTCTAGCTCCTTTCTCAGCAAGATATCCTCTTCTGTCTGGAAAAGAAGCAACATTACAAGGAACAGCCAGTATGCCCCCTAGATTGAACACATGGGTCTGCACATTCACAACTGAACTACCTAGCTCAAGAGCTTGCCAGACTCAAGGGCAGACAAGGTCCGGCTTCCTCTCTCTCTCTCTCTCTCTCTCTCTCTCTCTCTCTCTCTCTCTCTCTCTCTCTCTCTCTCTCTCTCATCTATACACTGTAGTTGTCTTCAGACACACCAGAAGAGGGCTTCAGATCCCATGTGGTTGCTGGGAATTGAACTCAGAACCTCTGGAAGAGCAGTTAGTGCTCTTAACTGGCTGAGCCAGAGCTGGAGTGGCTGAGGGATGGAGTGGGGGTACCAACAGCAAGGCTGCCCTCTGGCTGGAAGGACTGACTGCACAGACCACCGACTACATGCAAAAGTCCCCAATCATTTCCCCGCATCCAGGATCAGGCCTAACAGGCCAAAGGACATAGACTTAGTGCAGGTTGGCCTTCTCTGAGGAGTAGAGGAAGGTGTTCTACATTTGCATCTGGGAAAAGTGGGCTAGGGCTCTAAGAGAGTGCCCAGGCTTGGTCACCAAACCCTCCATGGCTCTTGTCCAGTAATTCTACTTCTGGCATTGTTTCAGAATATAAAAGTTAACAGTTACTTATAATTATTTATTGTTTATGACCAAAATCGGGAAAGAACCTGAATGAATATTTAGTAAAACATTGCATTGACGTTGGTGTGAATATTTAAAGTTAGCAAGAGGAAAAATGCCTATGTGATACTACTAAGTAAAAAAAATCATGTGTATATGGAGATACATCATGTATAGATACATAGTACATATAGGGAAAAAGACAAATGAAAGCATGTACATTCTTCTGAACATCTTAGAATATCCAGCAGAACGTCCATTATTTAATCCTCAGAATAACACAGAACCGGGGATTAAGGAGAAAGCTCAGTGTATGGAGCAGGACTGTAGAGAAGATGTAAGAGTTAAGCAGAAACAAACAACCGGCCTGGCTTAGCTTCTTCAGCTGCCAGCTGACTTGCTGAGCCCACTAAGCCTCCCACAGCCGCAGGCAGCCAAGCAGCATGTCCTCAGGCAATGGGGGAGGAATGAATTCATACAGAGGCCCATACTCAGGGAACATTCCATGCTACTGCAGCAAACTCTGGGCTGACTCTGCAGAACTGACCTGGTTGGCAAAGAGGAGGGACATCCTGGTCCCATCGCTGGTGTCCTTGGTGATGTGGCGAATCAGCTGTAGCATAGGCGTAATGCCTGCAAAACAGTGGGCAGGCTAGTTGCTCCCATCTCCAATGTCCCAAAACCCAAAGTGGGGGAGAACACCCTTGATTCTGGTGTTCCTTTCTAATGCAACAGAAGGTCAAAGGCTCCCTTTCCTTTTTGAGACAGAGTTTCATGTATCTCAGGCAGGCCTCCACTCACTACGTAGCTGAGGAATGCCCTTGAACTTCTGATCATCTCAACTACTAGAGTTATAATGTGTCACCATGCCTGGTTTTATGTGGTACTGTGGATTGAACCAGGGGCCTCCTGTGCTAGGCAAATACTCTACCAACTGAGCCACACCCTCAGCCCTCCTTTTACATTTTCCTGTGATAAGAGGGAAAGATCATTCTGTGAGCTAGTTTAAAAAAAAGTAAATTCATAATGTAATAATAGTCGTGATTCTGAGCCTGGGTGTTCAGATGGCATACATTAAGTGTATATGCACGCACACACACACACACACACACACACGGGCCAGGGCCAGTAAACGTGATAGTATTAAAACTCTCTATGATGTTGCCTGACCCGGTATGTCTCCTGAGAGTTCATTGTCCAAGGATTTGGAGAGTCAGGCTGGAACTAGATCTTCCACTCTTTAGGAACCAGAGAGCAAAGTCTACCTGGCCTGGCTACACATCCCTGACTTGAGAGGGAGTAGAAGAGCTGGGGGGAGGGATCAGAATCCGTATCTGACCACATTCTCACTACCACAGCTGGGGAGGAACCTCTCCCATCACTTCTCATGGGGTCAAAGGACTCCCAAGTTAGAAAGGTCTTAGAGGAACCCGGAAAATCTTACCTGTGCCTCCAGCAATCATCCCCAGGTGATTAACCAGCTTTTGTTCAGGCTCACTTGTTTTGTTTGCTTTGATTAAAAGGGTCCCTAGAAATATAAAGAATGTTTTTGACTTCTGCAGCCCTTGTCTGGCAGCCTATAAAAGATGTCTGACTCTTAGGAGGCAGGTCCAGCTAAGGGACAGGTTGTAGTATCCCAAGCCGTTCTGACACAGTAGCTTCACAGGCCACCTCTGGTATGCCAGTGTGCAAAGTGGAAATCAAGGCTGGGCATCCCGGTGGATAGCTGGGCCTTTTCTCAGGCAAGCTGAAATGAATTTGGAACCTCTTAGAGCCCCCTCCACGGCAATGGTGAATGAGTAAGTAAATGGAGAATCTGGGCGAGCAATTAGTGTAGACTCCCTCCATTGTGCTCATCAGCAGGCCCCGTTCATGTATCTGTGCAGAGACAGTAATGAGGACATTCCAGCATACACACCTGTGTAATAAGTTTGAGCAGTGACAGAAGTCACTATAAGTGCATTCGTGTGGATGAATGAATGAAGACTGTAAATACAAACCCATGTGCCCTAGAGCTGAGGAAGACCACAGTATGACCACAGGAGGAATCTCCCAGCTGTGAGACCCCACTAAGCAGCACCTGGTACCTGGCTCATTGTAGAACAGGCGACCTGTTGGCCCCCGAAAAAGGATGGTGTCTCCAATTTTCATGTTCTCCAAGTACTGAGTCATCTTTCCTCCTTCAGGATACTTGGGGTGAACGTTTTTGAAGTAGATCTGAAAGGCAAGTATGGGTCCTTTACACTGTCATGTCTTTGTCTACAGATGCATACAGCTGGAAAGTGCATTTGTAATCAGAAGTCATGCAAGTAAATGCTGTCACACTCACTGTGAACAATTTAGCATTTAGTTTCTGTTTCCACAAAAAAAATATCCCAGCAAACCAACTTAGGGGAGCAAGAGTTTATTTTTAACGTATAGTTCTCGGTTAAAGTCTATTTTTACAGGGAAGTCAAGGCAGGAACTTGAAGCAGCTCACTACATCACATCTAACAGATAGAAATGAATGTATACATGCATGCCTGACAGTGTTCAGCTCATTCTCTGCACTTAAACAGTCGAGTGTCCTCTGCCTAGGGAATGGTGTTACCCACAGTAGGCTGGATCTTTCTGTATCAATTAATAAAATCAAAACAATCCACCACACACATTTCCTCAGACCAACCTAGTATGTACAGATAGTCCATTGTTGAGGCTCTTTTAGGTAATTACTAGATTGTGCCAAGTTGACAAACTAACCACACCAATCCTTTGAGGCACTACAGGATAAAGTGTAGCATCGCTGACAAATGAGACTATTGAAAAGCACTGTCCAGGCCATAAGTCTCCCCCCCCCCCCAGAGAAAAAGCACTGCTCTCCACTTAGGATACCTGGGGGTTCCAGACAGCTGGGTAAGATGGGCATTATTTACCTTTATAATTAAGTCCACAAAGCCTTGATCATCATCACTGGAGACAGGCGTGTAAGCCCTGATCACCAATTCATTGTTAATTTGTGCCAAGAGATGGACATAGTTACCTACAAAAATTGTATCAAATGTTAAGCTTGAGGATAGTAAATAGGACCCAGGAATCCCCCAAAGATTCATTTTGTTAATATCTGCCCAGCCCCGATCACACTATAACTCTTAGGGTAAAATTGAATTAAAGGTGGGAACGGACACTAAAAATATCAGAAAAGAGCTAGGTGTGGTGGCACATACCTGTAATCCTAGCACTTGGACATTAGAGATTGACTTAAGTTCAAAGCTAATCTGAGCTTTAAATTGCAGTATAGCCTGGGCTAAGAGCGGGATATGACCTCAAAAAAGAAATCAGAAAAGAATTTTTCTGTTTAAAGAAAACTATTGTCTTCATGAAAGTTTTTCTTCCTAAGCCAGAGTCTGGGAGGGAGTCACCAGTACCCCATCTGTGTCCCAGGATAGAACAGGGCTTAGCCTCATGGGTGCTGCAGGGTCCTAGGACCTGGATTGTCCTATTCAAATAAAGTAACAATGTGTGCAATCTGGCCATTGGCTCTGCTGAGAGGCAACAGGGACATTTACACTATGTCTTTGCCTGTCCAGAGTAGAATTCTACTGGAGGGCCAAAGACATATGAGTTTAGACTACAGCCCAGTGGCAGATAATGGGTCAGACTGAAGTGCAGACTTCAGGGACCAAGGCAATTAGTACTGAGGGGAGGAGCTGCATCAGGGAATACTAAAAGCTAGAAGCAAAAGAAGGTTCCAGGACAGGTTCAGATGAAGTAGAAACTAAGTGTGCCTGGGAGATTAGAAATACAGATAGGAATGGAAGCAAAGAGAGAGATGAAGAGGGGGCAAAAGGAAAGAGAGGAGTGGGGTGCTTGAGGACACAGGAGCTAGTTCATAATGTGAAGCAGTGTAAATCTGGGTCTTGGAGGAGGCCCTGGAGACTGATAGAGCCGGGGCCTCCTGATTGGGCACCAGGGACACCTGAGAACAAAGCCTAAAGCAGCAGCCTCCTTCTGAGAGCTCACCTGAAACTGGGGGCATCTTCACACAGAATGAAGCTGTGCCTCAGGTCCCAGGGCCCCACCTCTACCTATCTTTGTGTCAGCTGGGCTATGAGGCACCCATAGCTTTCCTGTCAAGACTCTTAGAGGACACTACATTGCCTTGTCCCACTGACCACACAGCTTCCATCGGGGCTGAAGAGAGAGCAGGTCAGAGAAGCTGAAATTCTATTTCTCAACTGGCTTGTGCTTTCATGCTGACTCCCAACAGGGTGGTGACAGACAGGCTAAGCAGAGGAATGGAATGCCCAGTGACAAAGGAGTGAGGGACAGCAAGCAGGCTTGGGGGCCCAGCAGGATTGCTCATACTATAATTTCTTCACTTGGCAGAGTTGGAGTCAGAGTTTTCTTTGACAGTAGGCCATCACAGAGGAGGGCCTTGTTAGCCATCAGGGGGAGGAGAGACCCTTGGGCCTGATGGGGTTAGATGGCCCAGTATAGGGGAATGCCAAGGAGGGAAGACAAGAGTGGATGGGTGGGTGGGTGGGGGAGCACCCTCATAGAGGCAGAGGGAGGGGGGAGGGGATAGGGGGTTCCAAAGGGAAGACCTGGAAAGGGGGAAACATTTGAAATGTAAATAAAATATCAAAAAATAAAAAATAAAAAAAGAAAGAAAGAAAGAAAAAAAAAAAGACTGTCCTCTAGGAGGCAAGGGGCAAGGCTTCTCAGTCCCACCCCTGTCTCTTAGGTTTTCATCTCAGGAGATGTCTAGCGATGTTACTGATGAAACTGGAAGCAGGACAGTTCAGGAGGTCAGCTGGGGCTGGTTTCCACAGTGAGATCCTCCTTAAGTGGGTCTCAGGACCCCTCAGATAACCCATCTGATTAGGGCATTTGCATTGCTAGTGACTTCCCTCGAATATTGGGCTTTGACTGCAAGGGAACATCTGCTCTTGTCAACCCTGATCAACACGATGGAGTTTCTGAATTCTCACATCCACCCTTCATTCACCGTCACTATATCCGAGATAGGCAGGCAGGCCTGGGGAATACTGTTTTCTAGATGGAAGGTCAGAGTCGGTGAGGGACTGGTCTTAACTGCATGGACAGACTTTAACAAGATCTTAGACCTCCTGACTCTAGGCTTATCAGTGTCCCTCAAGCTATTACTATTGTGACAGCCCAAGTGGAACAATGGAGACACTGTCCTCAAGTCCACCTGTCTATTCCCTCCATTCATGTGGTCCAGGGTTATGTCAGTGTACCCTCCATATCCCATGAGAATGAGAGTCCATTGCTAATAGGAGCCGAGTACTCAAACGCCCAGATTTGCAGATGTCACCAAGTACTGCTCACCTATAGGAAGTCCTAGGACATGGTCTGGTGAGGGCAATCCAAAGCGGAACCTTCTGGTGTTGTGGTTGATTTGCTGGTTAAAAAAAAAAAAAAAAAAAAAAAAAAAGGTAGGCAGGTTCTGTTGGTTTTCTAGGAGTTTTGCTGTGTGGCCCAGATCTTTAGAAAGGTGTTGCATTTGGTCCTGAGGTGACTGCTCACTCTACCTTCCCAGTTAGCACTTCCCCCTTACCCCCAATCCTCCTCTTTCACCTAACCAGAGGAAGGTTTAGGTGACCCACTACCTCCTTCTCAATCAAGGGCAGCGGGTACTTGGCTTCAGGGTCCTGTAAGGTGATAAGATCTTTCTTCTTGATGCTCATTTTCTTCAAGGCTATGAGAATCACAGTGGCCCCAGAGACGGGTTTCGTCCTGGCAGATACAGTGCAAATACAGACCTCAGATCTCACCCATGTTGGGCTAGGCAGCTCGAAGCGTGGTTGATCTTACATCTCAAAGGACTAACAGAGATAAAGATATTAAGACAGAAGGCCAACCAAGAAATCTGTTAGCAGAGAACATCAGTTCACCTTGAATGTGAATTAGCTCCACATCAGAACCACATTAAGTCAATAAAAGCTTATCTAAACAGATATGATTCTTCCTTCAGTTAAACATGCTTGGAGGAACAGGTGACAGAAAGAATCATGCTTTCTGAATGCTGTATACGAGGTAACTTGGTTTTTAAAGAAAACGTTTCTTAAACGTTTAGTAAGTTACATTCCAATTCACTCAACAGTTTGGTTGATTGCACTGAAATTATGCAATTATGTTTTTGCTCCCAGTAATATTTCAGTTTGCTAAAGAAAATACAAACTCTCATGGAAAGTTTTCAAAGCTGACGTCCTTCACATCTTCAAGTCACATTAAGGCTGAACAAACATGGATGTATTCCCCAAATTATTATTATAAGAGAATATTTTCCAAATGTATTTTTCCTTTAAAAAGAATCCACACAAATAATTGTCTAAGTCTTGTTCCCAATAGCTCAGTGGTTTTATAACAAGTAAAAATGGCGTAAATATGTAAAAAAAAAAAAATATGTGTATGTGTGTATATATTCAAACTGATAGGCACTGAGCACACAGGGCCTCTCTTCCCATGTATGTATTGGTTGTTCGGTTTGAGTAGTTATCGAATCAGAAAAAATGAATTGTGTGGCCATTAGAATTCAAAGTAAAATATCTATAAATTTATGGTATAAATAATTTGGTGCACTAAGAAGCCTACTTTAGGCCACCATAATATTCAGAATCTCAACATACTAATTTAAAAATGACATGTAAAACCGAATAAATTCACAACTTTATATCCTCTCTATAGACAGATATATTTTATATAAGTTAAAGCAATGACCCTACAGCTGTATTCTTGCACTTTGCCGTTTTAAGAGGTAAAAAGGAAGAAAATAGTTCTGCTTGTCCCCAGCATGAGTGTGGTGCCAGCTTCTAGAGGGAGGACGGTGTACAGACTCAAGACACACTGTCATGGAGAAGCTCTGGCCAGACCTGGTACATACAGCACCATAGCTGTCAACGCAACCAGGGCCGCCAACATGGGCATCCAGGGCCAGGGTTTCTTTCTCTACCACAATGGACTGAAACACCAAAACAGGAAAGCCAGGGACAGGCTGATGAAAACAGCTGGGACAGGCTGTAATATGGAGGGATTATTTCCTTTCTCTCGCAGCAGCTTCAGGTTGTCGTTACACTTTTTGAGCTCATCTGTGATTGACTGCTTTTCCTGCTCAGTCACTTCAAACTTCAACTTCAGGAACAGCCTGTCGATTTGTAGCACTGTTCCCAAGACTGGTAGTGTTCCCTGCACAGTGACACACCTAAGCACTGCTTGGCATTATACATTTAAACACAGAGGTTAAAGTTTAGCTGCGGTTTTGTGTAGCACCATAGTGATGTCAATATCCTAAAATATCATTAGTTAAATTTTCTTCAGTCAGTGAAGACTGGAAGGGAAGTCAGTGAATCGGCTTGAATGGTGTATGAGAACCCAGATCTAGCCAGATATTGAAAGAGGAGTTTAGGATATAATTTGTGATATTTGGCAGTCATTGTTTTTACTTTAAAAGTTTACTTTTAAAGCTATTTGGGATTGTTGCCGGGAGAATCACTAGATTTATGGAGGAATTAGCCACAAAAGACTTGTAGAAAATACTGTCATATAGTTCATTTTACCATTCTCTGTTGCAGGAAGCCACTCCACCACAGAAGGCTAATACGCCAGTGGTACCCAGTACCTCTTGTTATATAGTTATTGCAAATACTGTTCTGAAATGCATAACTTCAAAATTACCTTTTTTTAAAGTAAATAATTGTTTGACATCTATTTTGTAAAGATAAAACGTACAATAGAATTTCTGGAGTACAGATTAAACTATTTGCACTAACACACATGATGTGCATGATTTAAAAAAAAAAAAAAAGACAGAAGGCTCTCTCTGGGACCAGAGGACAGAGGTTAGCTGCAGGTCCGAGAAGCCCCCTGGACCAGGCTTGACACCTATCCCAGAATGCTAGTGTCTCCAGACCCTCCTTGCCCATCTGCCTTCAGCCAAAGGTGCTCTGGCTGGGGAGGAGTGATCGCATGTTTTAACAGGCCACCAGGGGGATGTCTGTGTTATTCTTACCAGCTAACAGCAAGGCTGGGGACAGAGCTCACTTCTCTAGAGACTTGCCAAACGCCGGATTCCGCTGGAGCAGTGGAGCAGTGAGTGGCTTGGGGACTCACTAGCACCTTCTGATGCAGGTAACTGAGGCAAACATCCACCTGTAAGAAGCTTGGCCGGCCTCCCCACAACCGCCCTCAACTCCGCCCAGCTCCCTCACTAGGTGGGTTTGTTCTCATCTCACCTTGTTCCGGAAAAGTCTGCTGCGTAGTCCTCTGGCCCAGAGGCTGCTGGGAAACTGCCCAGGAATCCTGCCGAGGTCACCGCCTGCGGCTGTTCGCCCAGCCCCAGGGTTCCTTCCTGCCCCGCGCCTTCCTGACAGAACTCACCTGGAGAGAGATGCCTAACTTGTCCGAGAGAAACAGTACCTTTGATGGTGGGGACATTGGACATTGGACATCGGGGCAGTGGCCACTGATGAACTAACTGACTCCGGCCCCATAGCGACGGATTCGAGCTTCTGTGTCACATGACTCTGGCACGGGTCCAGCCCTGCGCTTCTGGAGCTGGCCCTGTGGGAATGGGGTGCTTCTCCAAGATCCCTATGCAGGGGTCCCTTGCATCTTGACTCTGCCTGCGCATGCCATCAGCCTTGAGGAAAAAATCAGCCTTGCCAGCTTGTTATGGCAAGATGAAGGAAGGGGTTGCTGTAAACTTGTTTACAATGCAAACTGAAGAAATGGGAGTTGCAGCCTAGAGGAAGACTGCGTATCTTATTTAACATGCTTCCGGAGCTGCTACCTGAGCCTTCCAGGACCAAGTGTTTGCGGGATGGGGCTGACTGCAGCCTGTCATTCCTTCTCAAGTGGGAGACAGGACCGGACTCTCAGAGAAGTCCAGATTATGAGGATTCTCAACAATGCATTTCAGAGCCTTGGTTTGCTCTTCCACGCTTGCTAGTGGCAAAAGGAAAACTCAAACCAAAATAACCCAATTTAAAAAATGGGGTACAGAGCTAAACAGAGTTCTCAACAGAGGAATCTCTAATGGCCAAGAAATACTTAAAGAAATGTTCGGTGTCCTTAGTCATCAGGGAAATGCAAGTCAAAACGACTCTGAGATTCCACCTCACACCCATCAGAAAAGCTAAGATAAAAAACTCAAGGGACAGCAGATGCTGACAAGGATGTGAAGCAAGGAGAACACTCCTCCATTGCTGGTGGGGGTGCAAACTTGTACAACCACTCTGGAAATCAATTTGACAGTTTCTCAGAAAACTGGGAATAGTTCTACCTCAAGATCCAGCTATACCACTCCTGGGCAAATACCCAAAGATACTCCATCATATCACAAGGATACTTGCTAAACTATGTTCATAGAAGCTTTATTGGTAAAAATCAGAAACTGGAAACAAACCAAATGTTTCTCAACTAATGGATAATGAAGTGGCTAAAGAAAATGTGGTTCATTTGCACAATGGAATACGACTCGGCTATTAAAAGCAAGGACATCACGAAGTTTGCGAGCAAACATTATATTTCTATATTGGCATGAAATGTTGTTGAGTGGGGAATAGTAAAAATATTTTTACTCCCCCCCTGCTGTGTCTCAGACTGTGATTAAAAATTTTAGGACACTTACAGAGACTGAACCACCAGCCAAAAAATACCCAGGGGCTGGACCTTGCCCCCCTACACATTTGTAGCAGGTGTGCAGCTTGGTCTTCCTGTGCGTCCCCTAACAATTGGAACAGGGACTGTCTCTGACTCTGTTGCCTACCATTGAATCCTCTTCCCCTAACTGGACTGCCTGGTTGGGTTTCAGTGGGAGAAGATGTATTTAATCCTACTGTGACTGGATGTCCCCGGGTGGGGAGGTACCCAAGGAGAGCTTCCCCTTCTCTTAGGAGAAGGGGAGGGTGTAGCCAAGAGATTTTTCTGCTTTGTGCTCCCACGAGCACCCACCCAGGAGCTATTTTTGGATCTGTGAATGAAACACACACACACACACACACACACACACACACACACACACACACACACATACACACACACACACACACACACTAGCTTATTTTTAAAATGTCTTGGCTACCTCAAAGGCTGGACACTCCTACACCTTTCTCTGCTACCCATGGCTGGTTGGCTTTATCTCCTGCCCCTCCTATGTCTCATCCTTCTTTCTCAAGTCACTGAGTCATGACCGTTCTGCCATGCTCCTCTCTGCACCCTACCTGCACAATTCTAAGTGTCCATCCATGCGCCCAGCGATTGGCCATTGGTATCTTTATTGATTGATCAAAAACCAATTTGGGACAAGAACTTTCAGCATTTGGACATGCAGATTCCTGATTGAATCAAAGCATTAGAACCAGTCCGCAACAGGAAGAGGTAATTGGGAGAGAGATTTGTAAGGGTGGAACTGGAGAGGAGGGAGGGGCAGAGAGCAATGGTGATGTAATGTGAATAAACAATTTTTTTTTTTAAAAAAGGAATCCTGGGACAAGGAGAGTCACCTAGGCCTTCTGGGAAACCTAAGACGATGGATCTACATATGAGGCTCAGAGAAGATACTGGAAGTGACAGCAGTGAGAAGACAGAAGCAGTGTGGAGTGATGAAACTTGAAAATGGAAGAAGGGACCACAGGCCAGGATGGTCAGGTTGTCACTAGAAACTGAAATTCAAGGAAATGAATTTGTCCCCCAGAACCTTTGGTAAAAGAATGAGCCCTGGTGGCACTTTGACTTTAGCCTGAGCAAGTGTTAGGCTTCTAGCTTCCAGAATTATCAGAGAATAAATTTGTTTTAAGCCATTGAGTTTATAATAATTTGTTATGACAGCAATACACTATTTTTAATCTCTATGGGCTTCTTTGTTTGCAGTCTTTAGACTACTTAAAAAGGTATTTCTCCTGAATTTTGGCTCAGAAGTTTTTTCTCCTTTTCTAATGTCCTCATTGCTTTTGTTCTGAACTTCTTTTCTAAAAGCTGCCTCCCTTCTGGTCACACCCCAGCTCGTTGTCTCTGCCAGACCACAAACAGCTTTCCTCTCTTCTCTAGTGCTGACCTATTCTTTGTGTGTTTTGCTAAAATGTCACCCAGCACAAAGTATCAGAGCAGCCACATTTGTTTGACTGGAGTGAGCTTTATGAGGCACATGGATAGCACAGACTACTTTAGGTACCAACAATGACCAATGCAGAATTGGATTTTCCCCTTGTTTTCTCTTTAGGGAGTTGAGAACAAAGTATATTGTTGCTACCTGGCCAGAATTCCCCATTGAACACTGCAGGTGGAGATAGAGCGGTGGCTGTACTTGAATCTTTGAAATGTCCTCAACCTAGATACTCATGACAGAAATGTGACTCTGGTAGGACGGGGATGTAGCTCAGTTGGCAGAGTGATGGCCTAGTGTGAATGAAGCTCTGGGTCCAATCCCCAGTACTACATGAACCAGATATGGTGATGTAAACTCATGGTGCCAGCAAGTAGAGGCAGAAGAATCAGAAGTTCAAGGTCATCTTAGATTCTATAATGACTTTGAGGCCAGTCTGGGCTATAGGAGACTCTATTTCAAAACAGAAAGAAGGAGACTATGGAAAACATTGCACATTTCTGAGGGATGTCAGGGATCTTCTCAGGCACGACTGTAGAAAGGCAAAGG
Organism: Uromys caudimaculatus; assembly: GCA_028551405.1. Classification (NCBI taxonomy): domain Eukaryota; kingdom Metazoa; phylum Chordata; class Mammalia; order Rodentia; family Muridae; genus Uromys; species Uromys caudimaculatus. The sequence continues at coordinate 88,459,189 of CM052703.1, read as the reverse complement.
CGATCAAGATTCCTGACTGCCAAAGAGTTGGCTTGAGACTGAGATCGGAAGAGTGGAAGGAACAGCTAGCAGACTCCTATTCCTGTTGTTCTTCCCTCTCCCAGGGATCCCCCTCCTTAACAGTTATGTCTGCTGAGCTAGCCAACAATGCTAGTCAAGCGCTCCACCAATATTTACAGCAGCTGATTCAACTCTTCTCACACAGCATCTGTTGTGGCAGAGGCTGAGCTCGAGCCTCCAGAAGGAAGTGACTGTGAGTTCACAGCTTGGAGCAACTGGGACTCAATGGGAAAGCAAATGCTGTTCCCAGAGGGACCTGCCACCTGCACAGGGTTGTACCATCTGGGAATGGGAGCCTCAGGCCTCCAGTCAGAGAACGGTGGGACTCCAGGGGGCAGGGAGTGGGAATGAATGGCTCATAAAGAGAAATGAATGCAAACACCCCCAATTCCACTTCTTTAACACAGCTTGGACTGGTACAGGGGAGCTGAAGAGTCACCTCTTCTCCCTCTAAAACTTTGGCATTTACTCTGTGAGAGTAAACAGACATTAGATAGGTTAACAGAAAGCACACAGGTATAGAAGCTATCAGCAATGTCTGAGTCTCATGGAAAGGGCCAGAAGGTTGTCACTTGTATGTTACACAAAGAAACAGGGGAAGAGGGACCCTGGCTATTTGATGTTAAGGTGACAATATGAGGTCAAGGAAGGGAGTGTGGGGCTGGAGGGATGGTTCAGTGGTTAAGAGCACTGGTCTTCCACAAGTCCCAGGTTTGATTCCTTGCACCCATCCGTAACTCCAGTCCCAGGGGATCCAATGCCCTCTTTTGGCTTCTTTGGGCATCAAGGCATGCAAATGACATATATGCAGGCAAAAAACCCAACCATACACATACAATAAAAATTAAAACAGTTAAAAACTTAAAAAAAGAAAAGTAGAGTGAGAAAGTGTGCTTGTAAATGCCCCGACAGGAGGGAAAACCTTCTGGAAGAGACACCTGTGCTTTGCTTCTCAGGCTACTGATACAGTGGGCCTCAAGGAGATGGAATTTCTCCAGAAGTGTCATGCTGGTGAAGGAAGTGAGAGGGAAGCTTGTCTTGAAGAGATTTTACTCAGTTATGACAATTTGCATGATGGGCAGAGAGCTAGGAGACAGTTATAGGTTAATGATGAGGCTACACTTTGACCAGGACTGTGTGGTTATGTATACCTTGTGCACTCAATGTAAACCTAACCCTCATATCAGGGCCCTGAAGATGGACTTGGGCGGTTCCTGGGTCTCCTTACTTGTTCCTCTTTGAGTTTGGCTGCACAGAATCACTCCTTTCTGCTTTTTGCCATCTTGCCTGTTTTTATTGGCATGTTGAGGACCAGTATTCAAGTCTAGGTTGCTAGATTTGTTAGGTCTCTCTACCCTCAATCTCCAGAACATAGGCACCAAAGGTTGTCTTATAAAGCACAGGTACCCACATAGCAACTGTCAAAGGAAAACCTGTGGGATCTCTGTCAGGCAGGTGTTAGGACCCTCCCCCCATCTGTTCTTCCTGTGGAAAGAGCTTTCTGAGATAGATAGGTACAAGCATCAGAGAACATGTCTTTGCCTCCATTCTCCACTTTCTCTGCTGATGTAGATAAATGTAAATTGCTTTCATAAAAGGCTTATTTTCAGAGCTATTTCCATCTGCAGTTATCATATGCCAAGGAAATAAATTTAGAGCAGGATGTTGTACTTCCTTGCACTTGAGATGCTCACAGCTTTTGGCCCAGTGTTTATTTTATCTCTTAAAAGCATAGAAGTGGGAGATTTTCAGAAAAGAGTTTCATTGTAAGGACAATATCTGTCTCAGAAGTGAGTTGAAAAGCAAGATCAAGTGAAGACAGAATAAAATGGACGACAGACAATTCTAAGAGGCATTCTCAAGTCCTTATGTTACTAATGTAGAGTAGCAGGTTTCACAGTGAAGCTTCACTCAGGAACTGTAACCTTCCTGCTGCCACTTGAGTTTAAGACCTAATTTTCAGAGAGTCTATACTTTCCCCCAGATCAGATAGCAAAGCTAGGGTGCATGCCCATGTTTCTGAATCCAGTCTCCCTGCGCTACAGCGTCCCCCCAGCACCAAACCCCTACACCACAGCGTCCTTCACAGAACCCTACACCACAGCATCGCTACAGGACAATGTCCCTATCTCACAGCACCCCTCTGCAGCAGCATCCCTATACCACGGCATGCCTACATCACAACATCCTTATTCCACAGATTCCTACACCACAGCATCTTTTTATCAAAGCACTCCTACAGCACAGAACCCCTACATTATGATATTCATATATCATGGCACCCCTATACCATAGCACCCTTATACTAGCACTCCTATACACTAGCATCCTATATGACAACATCCCAGTACTATACCATCCCTATATGGCAGCTTCCCTCTATCTATCACAGTATCCCTGTATCATGATATCCCCACACCACATCATCCTGTAAATATACAAAGAAAACTGTTTCTGGTGAAATCAGAATCTAGAGTCTTGATTTCTATTTTTTTAAAAAAATTTCCTCACTTTTAAAAATTTATTTTACATTTAAAATTTTTATTATTCAAACAAGTTTTAAACTTAAATATATTTTGATCAGATTCTTTGCTTCCCCCAAGCTTGTTTAGATCCTCTTTTTCTTCCTAAGCAACCAACATTATTTCTCAAAAACAAAAAACTCAATACAACAAAATATCCCAAACCTAGAAAACAACACCACTCAAAAAGAAACAAACCAAACCAAAACCAAAACCAATCAACCAACAACAAACCAACCAAGCTGTAACCTAATAAAAGCACCATGTAGAAGACTATGGAGTTCATTAATTGTTGGCCAACTACTCCTAAATGCGAGATCTGCCCTGGAGAGGTTGACATACTCAATGCTTTCCCAGTGGAGAAAATTGATTTTCCCTGTCCTACCAGAAATAAATGACAGTCCCATTGTTAACCTTTATCCTAGTGGCTAGGTATCCATCCATCCATTCATTTTTAAACTATAACAAAATGAAATGTAACAAGATAAAACAAAAACTATCACATCGAATCATATAAGACAAGCAAACAGAAGGAAAACCCAACAGAGACAGAGGGAACACAAGAATCAGAGACCCTCTCAATCACACATTCAGGAGTCCCATAAAATCTCCAGGTGCAGACCCATGCAGGCCTTGTAAATGCTGTTTCAGTCCTTGAGTTCATGTGAGCTTTGCTTATGTTGATTTAGAGAGCCTTGTTTTCTTGGTGTCATCTACCTCTTCCAGCTCCTACATTCTGCTTCCTGAGCTGTAAGTGGAGAGATTTGATGGAGAAATCCTACTCAGGGCTGAGTGTTTCAAGGTCTCTCACTCTCTGAGTAATGTCTGGCCTGCGGGTCTTTATAATTTTCCTCATGAGCTACAGGAAGAAGCTTCTCTGGTAGAATTCGTGCTAAAACCATTTGGTCCTGGGCTTTTTATTGGTTGGGAGACCTTTAATGACTGCTTCTGTTTTTCTAGTGGTTATAGGTCTTTTAAAATTGCTTATCTTATCTTAATTTAACATTGGTAAGTGGTATGTACTGAAGAAATACCCATTTCTTTTTGATTTTCCAGTTTGGTTAGTACAGATTTTAAAGTATGTCCTTAAGATTCTGTGGATTTCCTCATGACTCTTATTATGTACCCCTTTTTGTTTCCAATTTTGTTAATTTGGACATTCTTCCTATGCCTTTTGGTTAGTTGGATAAGTATTTGACCATCTTATTGATTTTCTCAAAGAACCAACTCTTAGTTTCATAGATTCTTTGTATCTCTTTGTTTCTATTTTATTGATTTCGGCCCTTAATTTGATTATTTCTTGCAATCTACTTGTTTTGGGTGTGATCTTTTTCTTTTTGTTCTGGAGGTTTCAGTTAGGCTGTCAAGTTACTCGTTTGAGATCTCTCCAGTTTTTTCTCTTTCTTTCTTTCTTTCTTTCTTTCTTTCTTTCTTTCTTTCTTTCTTTCTTTCTTTCTTTCTTTCTTTCTTTCTTTTTTACTGTAAGCACTTAGTGTTATGAACTTGCCTCTTAGAGCCACCTTCCTTCCTTGTGCTCCATACATTTGGGTAAATTTAGTATTCATTTTGATTCAATTCTAGAAAGTCTTTGACTTATTTTCTAATTTCTGTCTTGACCCTCCCCCCCACTTTTTTTGTTGTTGTTGTTCAGTAGAGAGTTGTTCATTCTCTATAAGTTCGTAAGCTTTCTCTCATTTTTGTTATTGTTGATGTCCAGGTTTAATTCATGGTGGTCAGATAGGATGTAGGATATTGTTTTAATTAGGATTTTATTGCTATGAACAGATACCATGACCAAGGCAACTCTTATAAAGGAAAACATTTAATTGGGACTGGCTTACTGTTTCAGAGGGTTAGTCCATTGTCGTTATGGTGGGAAGTGTGGCAGTGTCCAGGAAGACATGGTGCCAGAGAAGGATCTGAGAGTTCTATGGGCAGCATAGGGGGACTGTGTGCCATACTGAGCATAGCTCGAGTATATATCACCTCAAAAACTGCTTCCACAATGACACACCTCCTTCAAGCAGGCTATATCTCCTAAACTCTCAAGACCAAGCATTCAAGCATGCAACTCTATGGGGGCCATATCTATTCAAATCACCACAAATGTTATTTTAATTTTCTTGTTTTTATTGAGCCTTGCTTTGTGCCTAATTATGTGGTAAATTTTGAAAAAAGTTCTATGAAGCACTGAGGAGAAGGTATATTCTTTTGTGTTTGGGTGAAATGTTCTGTAAGTATCTGTTAAGTTCTTTGGTTTATAACTTAGCTCCAGCATTTCTCTGCTTAGTTTTTGTCTGGATGACCTGTCTATTGGTGAGAGTTGGGTCTGAAGTCTCCTACTATCAATGTTTGAGGGGAAAATATGTGATATAAGTAATGATTCGTTGTGAACTTTGGTGCACTTGTGATTGGGGCATAGATATCAAGGTTTGAAATGTCCCCTTCATGCATTTTTTTCTTTGATGAGAGTATATAGCATCTTTATCCACCTCTTCTGATTAGTTTTGGTTTGAAGTCTATTTGGACAGATGTTAAATCAGCTATGTAAGCTCTTTTATTAGCTCCATTAGCTTGGAATATCCTTTCTCTAATCTTTACCCTGAAATGAAGTCTATCCTTGATGTTAAGGTGTGTTTCTTTGAGGCATCAGAAGGATCGATCTTGTTATCACAGCCTTTCTTGTTAGTCTGCATCTCTTTATTAGAAACTAAGTCCATGATATTTAGATATATCAATTACCAATGATTGTTGATCCCCGTTATTTTGGTATATGTCAGTCTTTCTCTCTCTCTCTCTCTCTCTCTCTCTCTCGCTTTCCTTATTTTGACTTTGCTGGTGTGAGATTATTTGTTCCTTGTATTTTCATGGTTGTAGTTAATCTGATAAGATTGGTGTTTTCCTTCTAGTACCTTCTATAGGGCTGCATTTGTAGATAGATAGTTCATAGTTGTAGTTAACCTGATAAGATTGGTGTTTTCCTTCTTTAGGGCTGCATTTGTAGATAGATATTGTTTAATTTTAGGTTTATCATGGAATGTCTTATTTTCTCCATCTGTGATGACTGAAGTTTTTCTGAGTATAGTAGTCTGGGCTGCCATCTGTGGTTTCAGATTCTGCAGCATATCTGTCCAGGCCCTACTGTCTTTGAGAGTTTCCATTGAGAAGTCCAGATGTAATTCTAATAGATCTGCCTTTATATGATACTTGATCTTTTTCTCTTACAGATTTTTAATATTCTTTTTTTGTTCTGTACATTTAGTGTTTTTATTATTATATACTGAGGGGTCTTTCTTTTCTGGTCCAATCTATTTGGTGTTCTGTATACCTCTTGTACATTTATAGGCAACACCTACTTTAGGTTAGGGAATTTTCTTCTATGATTTTGTTGAATATGTTTTCTGGGCCTTTGAGCTTGGAATATTCTCCATTCTCTATTTCTATTATTCTTAGATTTGGTCTTTTCTTAGTATCCCAGATTTCCTGGATTCCCCCCACCCCCAGGAAATTTTTTGATTTAACATTATCTTGAGTGATCTATTTCTTCTATCTACTTCTTCTGAGATTGTCTCTTCCATCGATTGTATTCTGTTAGTAAAGCTTGCCTCTGTGTTTCCTGTTCAATTTCCTAAATTTTTCATTTCCAGTTTTTCCTGTTTGGGTTCTTTGTTCATTCTATTTCCACTCTCAGGTCTTGAACTGCTTTATTTATTTCCTTCCATGATTTGTGTTTTCAGGATTTTCTTTAAGAATTTATTTTTTTCCTCTTTTACAATCTCTATTATATTCATAAAAGCTGTTTAAGGTCTTTTATTTGTGCATCCGACATGTTGTAATATTCAGGGCCTGCTGGGGTAGACTTGCTGGGCTCTACTTTAGACATATTGTCCTGGTTAAGTTGATTATGTTTTTATGCTGGTGTCTAGGCATTTGGAATTGGGAAATTTGTAATTCTATGTACTGATACCTGGGTTTTTCTTTGTTAGGTGGGTTTTTTTTTTTCTCTAGATTTTTGTTTCTTCTCTGGAGTTTAGGAGTAAATGATGGCTATGTGTTGCCCATAGGAAAATCTCTTGAAAGTTTTGTCCACTGGGAGTTCCAGGTAAAATGCATTTATGGGTTTTGGGACCTGAGATTTAGAAATGGGGATGGCCTGAGAGTGGTTAAGGGGCTTTGAAAGAGGGAGGAAATCTGGTTGTTCCACCAGAATCTGCTTAGTCAATACTCTAGGAATGCGGGAGGTGAGGGGCAGAGAATGCTGAAAGAGCACAACAGAAAGTCTATTAAAGAGTTCAAAGAGCTGGGAATGACACTGGGGGATTGGACTTGGAGGAGGAATGAAAAGGGAGGTGAGAATCTGCCTTCAGCCTATCTGCTTTCCAGGCAGGAATGGCCTGTGAGCTCCCAGAAAGCACAGGCTGGATTTGGGGGCTGGGATAAAGCAATACCTGGGGAGTGAGAGATTAAGTGGGAAAGGTCTGTGGGACCAGCTGAGATGGGGCAGGGGAAAGGGAGGCCGAAGCAGGTCTTCTGCCACAGAGCTGAGGATGAGACAAGGGAAATTGATTTGGAGAAATGAAGAGAGAGGTGAGACTCTGAAGTTACTCTTCCCTGGCAGGAGTTGCCAATGTCTTTTCAGGGAGGGCCTGCTGGGGTCGAGGGATGGGATAAAGTAAAGAGTCTTGGAGGAAGGTTAGGAGAGGAAGACCTGTGGGATCCACTAGAGATGAGGTGGGGAAGATTGCCATAGGAGTTCTTATGTAGAGGTGGGGGACTGGACATGGAGAAATGGAAAGAGATGTGAGGATCTGCAGTTAGCCTAACAGCTTCTCTGGCAGGAGTGGCCAGTGTTGGCAAGGACTGCCTGCTAGAGTTGGGTGCTGGGATAGAGTCATGCCTGGGGGGGGGAGAGTGGTTAGGAGGGACAATCTGTAGGATACACTGGATATGGGAGCAGAGGGGAAAGGAGGCTGCAGTAGGTGTTCCATTGTAGAGCTGGGGATGAGAGTGGGGGATTTGATTTGGAGGAGCAGAGGGAGAGGTGAAGGTCTGAAGTTAGCCTGCCTGCTTTTCTGGCCGGAGTTGACTTCATTTTTCATCTGATGGTTTTTATCAGAGTTGTTGGGGTCTAAGCCTGGGTACTGGCAACTCTAGCAACCTAGGCTTAGCCACCCGTCCTCAACAGACCAACTGAAGAAACCATCAGTAATGAATGTGGCCACACCGGAAAGACAAACAGTGAGGCCTATTTTTGGTTTAGGCTCCTGACATGAGGCTAATATTAAAAAAGAAGACAAGAGAGATGTATAACTAAAGCAGACTTGGTCAAGGTGTGGCACACACATGTTGTTGTTTTAGCTCCAGTCTGTCCTGCAAGATGATCTGACAAGTTGTCAGAACCATCAGAATTATGTCTCTTTCTCAACCTCCTGAAAGGATGGTTACATAATGGGGCCCAGAGACAGATGCTAAATGATGCTTTGGGAAAAGGACCATAATTGGATCATGTGGGCTGAGATTGCAGGGTTGTCCAGCCTAGACTTTGTTAAAAACAAGTTGGGGTTTTGACATGATGAAAGAGACAGAAACAGGAAGTATATCTCTTTCTTTTGTTTTTCTTCCTATTACTGGATCATCTGCCCTGCTCTTTTCTAGCCAAATACTTACTTGAAATCTTTTTTGGGTTATTAATACAACAGACAAAAGCACCACTTTAACCCCCACTAATGAGCTCATGCACTCAAAACATGAGCCTGTTGAGAATCACATATACTTATACCATGGCCAGAGACAAGTTCTTCCCTCAGAGTAGAAGTCCCCAAGATTTCTGTTGAGAACTGTTGGGAGGAAGGTTAGGGCTGCTTTGGTGGACACTATGGAAAGGAAGATCAACAATTCAACAAACATATTCTTTTAAAGTCTTGTTGCCATGGAGATACAGGCTGAAATATTCACAAAGGCATGGAAGCACATGGAAGTATCTGGATGTTACTCTGTCCTCAGCCCAGGCTCCAGGTAATTTTCTCTTACGTGGTGCAGTAAGCCAGGTATGGTAGCATATGCATGTAATGCAAGCATTCACTAGGTGGAGGCAGAAGAATCTCAAGACAAGACCAGGTTGAAGCACATAGTGAGTTTTAGGCCAGCCTATGTTACACAATGAGACCCTGCTTCAAGAAAACCAAAACAAGGTAGGTGAGATGGCAGGGGAGGGTGGTATAGGAATCATGGTGGTGTGGAGTCTAAGGCATGCAGCTTCTGGGCAGAGGAAAGACTACTGAGCTTCAGTTGAATTAGCCAGTGAAAGGTGACTTCCAGCAGTTGTGTGACTCTGTCCTCCTGTAAGTGCACAAGCCTAGTTAGTCACTGCTCATCATTATGACAAATCTAAGAAAATAGCTCAAGGGAGGAAGAATTATTTTGACCCATCATCCACCAGCTGGGGACCTAGCCTTTGATATGTGAAATATTAAAAAATTATTTATTTTTATTTTCATGTATGGGTGTCTTGCCTGCATGTATGTCTGTGCATTGTATGTATTCAGTGTCCTTGGAGGGGAAGAAGAGGACTTTGAATCCTCAGGTACTGGAATTACAGTCAGTTGTAATCCACCATGTGGGTACTGGGAACTAAATTCAGGTCCTCTACAAGAGAAACAAGTTCTCTAACTACTGGGCTGTTTCTGTAGACACAACACATGAATTTTTGAGGGGTTTCTTATTTGAACCATAATAAAATCTTTGGTTCGTTTTTCAATTTTAATATTTAATTTATTTATTCTCTCTCTCTCTCTCTCTCTCTCTCTCTCTCTCTCTCTCTCTCTCTCT
>CM052703.1:88424538-88441392 GCA_028551405.1 Uromys caudimaculatus | reverse complement strand
ATAAAGAGCTTCAGTGGTATCCAGGCTTATTGCCCTTCTACTATGATGTGAGAATTAGAGCTGATACCTCTAACTTCTTACCTGCTCTAGAAATGAAGGAAATGTCAGCCTGGAAGCCCCTGGAGGTGCCATTTTCATCTGACTGGAAGCTGATGAGCATCACACTGGAGGTGCTCAGCACAGGGCTGGGTACCACATAGCCACAGAACCGAGCTGCGAGGTCCCAGGCAGGTTTAGTGATGTCAAGCGAATAGATATGGAATCAGATAAAGAAAAAACAAGTGTGCTTTAGATAGCTATTGACAAGCTTTTTGACAAATACCACATCTTATCTTCAAAATAAAGGGATCTGTCTCTTTAAAATGTGTATTTGACTCCGCCAGCATTTCTGAGTTGGTTCATCTGCTGAATATCCTGAAGTACTGCTAAAGCAATGGATCTGAACCAATGAGCATGACCTCTTTTGGGGTGGCATATCAGAGATTTACATTATGATTCATAACAGTAGCAAAATTACAGCTATGAAGTGGCAATGAAATAATTTTATAGTTTGGGGGTCACCACAACATGAGGTACTGTATTAAAGGGTCTCGACATTAGGAAAGTTGACAAATACTATGCTAAAAGAATTGCCTCTAGTCTCAAGATATACTAAGCATTTTTTTGAGGTGGCAGGGCTAGGGATTAAACCAAGGAACTTGTGAATGTTAGGTAAGCACTTTACCACTTAGCTGCTTCTATAGCCCACAGGCTGACTCTATCTGATTCCTCTTTATTGGCCTTTCACATTTGGTTCAAATAGTTCTTTGGACCTTGCTCTTTGTTTCCTTCTATTAAAGCAGGAGTGATGGTAAGACCACAGGGAAAGATGGAGGAGGTGCAGGGAACAAAGGAAAATTATTCCTCATCTCAAGAACAGGTCCAAGGGCAAACCAGGGGAAGCCAGGGCTCAAGGGGAATACAAACCTATTTCCTTCTCCTTCTCGACATCGCTATGTACAGTCACATAGTCAGAAGTGCAGTCTCCGTTTTCTTCTATTTCTAGGCTCTGAAATGACAACTGAGAAGATGCCTGGTTACATCTAGAGAAGCTCAATGAGTGAGCAGAAGACTCTAGGCCACTCACCTTGCTCTAGAGTAAGATCTTGGTTGATGAAGTTGTAGAGATATTCATGAGTGGCTAAGTTACTTAGGAAAAGATAGGTTCTCAAAACTCTTGAAACATAGAAGCTTGCCTGCATGCAAGAGTAGGGACCTGTGCCAATGTCTGGGCTCCGTAGCAGCTACAGGGAGTGGAAGAAGCACCCTCAGAGAATGTCTTCTTTGGAGGCAACTTTGGGTTGTGCAACTTGGACTTGTAAGTGCTGGTCTAGATACATATTACTTTTCTAGGGATCTTACACACCATACACCTTATTCTTGGTATTTAATTTCCAGCTTACTTGACTCAAAGCTGAAGATAGATGTACCTCTCACAAGGTGTGTCTTTCTGCCTGGGAGGATGTACCCAGAAGTTTGTTTCTGACTCCTCATCACATTTGTTCTCTATTGCTCCCAGTTTGTACCAGTGCCTCGCCAAGTTACAAATGAGTGCAAGAGCTGCTATCAAACCAAGTGTTTCCTGGAGGTTACTGGAAGCCTCTGCAAAAGGAACTTGATGTCAGAGCAGTGAACTTGGAGAACTCAGCTCAAAGCAGAAATCTTGGTGAAGGGTAGAGAGAACCACTGCAGTTTACTAAGGACATATTATGACGTTCCTAGTTCTACAGTTTCTGTGGTTCCGATGTTAAATGGACGTACATTTCACTTATCTCTCTTGCACGTGTTACCGTTGTGTTATCTCAAAAAATGTGTCATAAGTTATCTTTATGCCGTTATCTTTCTTCCTCTGCCTTGGTCTCTATGTGGTGGACTTGTTTTATATTCAGCAAGGGGGTATACAAAGGGAGAGCAAGGAAACTTGAAGTGGGGGCGAGGAAACTGGGTTATGACTTCTTATGGAGGGGATGAAGGAACTGTGAACAATTTAGCATCAGTGAAAGCTTTTTTAAGGTTCAGTGACTAAAATGTAACTCAAAAATCAAACACAGTACAAATCCACAGTGTTTCTGGTGTTCTTGCCTCTGCTGCATTATGTGACTCTACTACAGCCTTGGCTTCGAATATATAACAAGTAGACTTCGCACTAACCGTGCCGTTGCATAGTGCAATGACAGTGAACATGGCATGAAACACCATGGCTCAGAAGCAAGCCCTGTGCCCGTTAGGGACTCAGGGGTTTTTGCTGAATATACCAAGCTCCCTGCTCGTATAGAAACATAACCACTTCATTACAGAAAACAGATCTGAGTATTCCCCTACCATCCCTCCTCAGCATGAGTCAAATCACCAGATCTTGGATCCGATTGTGTGAGAATATTTGACCTTAAGAACTTCTGTTTGAGTTGCTGACTTGAAATTAAAAAAAAAAAAAAAAGAATTTTGGTTTGGGGCTAAGACAAAAATTCCAATAATTGCTGAAAGGGACCCAAACATACTTCTGCCATTTTTGTATTTTTGCAAAGCTAAGGTTCAGTACTAATGATTATAAAGCCAAAGCACTGGATCAGTCCTGGAAATCACTGAAGATGCTCTCTCTGTCCTGAAATCTCCATCCTTACTCATTCTTAAAACCAGTGGACTCTCGCTTAGGCATCTAACCTCTGACTGTATTTGACATCTGAGATAGCATGAATCCCAGCTTCTCTCAAATGTTCAATGGTTTAGTACTATTATTCTGCCTTGTTTTTGAAGGGTGAAGTGGGGACCAGATAATTAATTCCAAATTTTCATTTTCTCTAAATTTTAACTCTTGTGGTAAACCCAAGCTATTGGCCACATCCATTTGTTTGGTTGGTTTGCTTTGTGTTTTAAAGGCTCCATTTTCTGACCTGTCATGGGGACTCATAAGTTTGGGTTTTTGCCTGTATCTCAAACCCCTTTCCCCTTCAGACATAGTTAAGCAACAATAATAATGTAGTTAACTAGGACCTATATATAAGATGACTATCTCCTTGATTGTACTGTCTCGTGGTGTACTTGTCTGAGTTTAAGTAATTACACTTAATAATATCATGGTTTGAATACAAAATGTCCGCAGTAGTCTCACATGTTTGAGTACTTGATCCTTAGATGACCGTGTTATGTTGAAAGGGTGCTACTGCCAACATGCCTTCCCTGCCATCTTCAGTATTGCCTCAAGCTGTGAAGCAAAATATACCTGTCCTCTCTTAAGTTGTTTCTTGTCAGGGGTTTAGTCATAGCGATAAGAGAAATAATGGATACAGATGTTTCCACCAGTGGGATCAACTGTGTGAGAGTTTCAGGGTCCACTCCTTTCCCCTTCTCTTCCGTTCCTTTCTTTTCTTCCTAAGTTTTTGATCATTTATTACTTTAAGAGAAAGGCTTAACACATACATGCCTATCTCCATCCATATCCAGATTGTTGACCTACTTTCACCTGTGCCATGACATGTCTCTACAGAGGATCCACTACTGTTTACCTGGCAACAAACACATGGCCTTCACACTCCTGAGATCAAATGTGATATTCACAGGCCTGTATTTTAGCCTCAGCCTCACTTCCCCAGACTCTTTCTAAGTATACTTTATAACTCCGTTGAATCGAACACTCCACTCCCTGGCCCTGGCCTGGGCTGGCTCCTCATTGTGTCTTTTCTGCTCTTCTCTGGTTGGAGTTCTTAATGACATTGGCTCTGATTATTGGTAACTTCTTAGTCATAACTATTTTTTCAGAAATTTTTATAAGGTAGAATGTTTGTTTGTAAAAGGACATATAGACTTATGAAGGTCACCAGGTCTAAAGAGAAACTTCATTTTGTTTTGAACAAGAGCTAAAGAGTGCAAGTGTCATCTAGTGGTAGCTACAGGGAAATATTCAGTTATCTGAATATTTATTCAGAGTGTGTAGTGTGCCAGGTATTGAGGACTAAAAGTATGGCTGTAAACATATCAAATAAAATCTCTGCCTGAGCAGCACCTTTGACAGCTCTCTTGTGACTATATCATGTCTAACATAAGACAAATACAATCAATACCTGAATCAGGCATTGGTTGGGGGCTTGAAAAATCCAGGCACAGCTAGCCATGTCACTGTAGTCTTCAGGATAGTGAAGACTCTGTATAGTACCTTCTTCAAAGAGGATAGTTAGAGACCTGCAGCCAGAATCTAAAACAAAGGAGGGCAGAGCACACTCAAGCACACAGGAAAGACTTTTTGTGTTCTCCCTCCTGTCTGCACTAAGTGATAAATTACATCTTTTGGCAGAGCCAATCCAATACCAAGGGAGAGTCTTGTACACTGACTTGCAGGTCTCTTAAGGCCCTCTTAGCTCACTTGGGTCAGTGATCAGGAACTCTCAGGGACCAGGGAGGAGAAACTACATCTTTCAGCTTACCAAGATTTTTCTATACTATGAAGCCAGCAGACATCAGATGCGGGTCTCTCTGCCTACCACCTCTAATTCCTGTGATGCCAAAGTTTCTGCAAAGGGACTAGATATTAAACAATGGAAGTAAATGGTTTTACCAGGATGGTAGCTTGGCTTAAGTGCTTTATAGGTGAGATTAAACCCAGTGGCATAATCTGTGGCATCAGAGATGAATCTCAGTCGGATAGAACTGGAGCCAATGAGAATGGATGAAGGGAGAATTTCTCCACAGAATTTCCCTGCAATGTGAGAAGAGTATTTGGTCAGAGTCCAGAAAATGGCACTACACATGACCTAAGGAAATGCAATTTTGTCCTGGAAGTTCATGATTGTCTGAATTAGGCTGCTCAGCATTTGCACTAGTAGGATTTTGATCCAGAATGTTGTGTTTATGTTGTTCTTTGACTTTTGTAGGATTTAAAAAAATGTACTATTTTTAATACGGTTTCCCCTATATTCTGTATTGTCTCCTATATTCTCTTCAGTTGTAACAGCTAAAATACTTCCAAAATTCTGCCAAGGGGATGGGAAAAGTTACTTCAGGGTGAGAACCACAGAAACCTTATTCCATTTTTGTAATTTGTTTGAGACACGCTATCACTGTATATATCAGGATGGCCACGGTCATGCAATCCTCCTGCCTCAATTTTCTAAATTCTAGGTTTATAGTTATGTGCCACTATGCCTGGTTTCATTTTTATTATGTAAATAAGCTTTGTCTTCTCATGGCCATAACTTGGTATCATTCTTCCTAGTGTTTTGAGGCAGGTAAAAGTCACTTGCAACCATAGTTAAGTGGTGTCTTACTTGGGGTGACTGGGGATCCAGCAATACGTGTAAAGTTTACTCCTAATGGGATCAAGACCCAGGCAGCCTGGCTTTAAAAGTATCAGATGCAGCTGCTGAAGTGCCCTCGGCAGGCTCAGACACAATTCTCCCCACTTTAGAGACGTGGGGACGCTTCAGACACTCAAAACTGGAGGAGGAGAGTATTGCATTTATGGATGGCCCCATGTGAAACATATTGTAACCAGACATTCTTAAGTCTACTTAGCCCTGCTTTCCATATGACAGTGTGAAGAACCACTTACCAACGAGTCTGTCGTCTAAAGAGTACATTGCCAGGTAATTGTGGTGACAAGATTCTACATCCAAGTGTGACAAATTGAGCAACATATGCATGTCCTCTGGAACCAGGAAGGTCCAGACACACAGTCTGCAAGCAGATACAGGAGAAGGTGTAACTTCTAGACAGAACGTGACAGTCACAGTTTTGTTAATGGACATATGCAGGCTGGAGGTGGAGCCTGGGGAGGACACAGAGGGGGTACTCACTGCTTGCTCTCATAATACAGGTGGAGGCTTTCTGGGAAGTGCAGCTCTCCCTCGGATCCACTGATTGGACCATCAGGCTCACTGCATGAGGCTGAGAGGGATGTCACAGCATCAGGCATGGCAGTCTATGCTCTAATCACTGTAACATCGTTATGGACGCTAAGGACATGGGAGCCACTGTCTCTCCTTTCTGTACACTCTGTTCTGCATGAACTATTTCTTTCCTATCTTGGCTTCTATAATGCGTCATAGTTTTGCATTTTTGTCCATTTTAGGCTGTGTTTACCCTCGAGATGCTGTGACCTGCCCCCTGTCATACTGACCCAGAGGTTTCATTTTGTGGGTGCAGATACTTCCCAGGTTCTGCCCTAGTTTTCCTTTTCCCTTTTTATTGGAGAGCTCAGTATAGGCTTAGTCACACTGGCAAGTTCAACTCTTACCAACACTCTTCTGTATTTTCGGTCAGACTTAACACTAATGTCCAGTCTCCCCTGAAACACAAAACTTGGTACAAGTGGAATCACCTTCATGAGCAAAACCGAGGCTACCTTTGATTTATGGATGAGCTTTCAGGCCCCTGTGTTCAAAGCTGTGATGATATCAGGAGTCAAGTTGGATTTCTCCCTCTCTTCACTTTTAGTCCTCACTAAACTGGTTCCAATTTTTTCCCTTCTATTTTCTTCTTTTTATTTTATGGCCCTTATCCTGTTTTAATCATATATCTCTATTTTTATTTCTATCTCTATCTCTATATATCTGTCATGAATTCCACTTGACTTATTCTTCCCTTAATCTCCTTCATGCTGTTATTATATTCTTTTACTATAGCTGTAATGTATTTATCTAAACAATCATCTTTCCATTGTAAAATGAAGCCCATTTTTTGACTGACATGGGCAGTTTCCAGAATTTGATCTCAAATTATCTTACCGCTCTTTTCTCTTGTGAAACTTCATTAGACATCCTACACTCAAGCTGCTTTGACTGACGATGTTTTGCCCATATTTTTCCTTCTTTATCCTTTGTGGTTTATTTTGGATGAAGATGTCTCTGTTCCAAAGCCTATGACATTGGTCACTTATATCTGTGAGCAGCCTAGCTCTGGGGAGTTTAATTTTCATTTTGCTTTTTGAAGAAGAATCCTACAGGCTCAAAGGCCTAGTGGATAGCTAAACCAAGATCCAATCTTATTTCTTTATGGATAATGTAATTGAGGAAAGGGCTTGCCCCAAATTTCAGAGTGAATTCATCGAGGAGTCATGGTAAACAGGGGTAAGCCCCTTGTGTAAGTAAGGGAACTTTCAGGGAAGTGTATGCCACTTATTAACTATTTCTGTACCATCCCCCCCTATTCTCCTCTTATCTAATTGAAAGTTAGTGTTCGCTGAATTAGATGAAGCTATGACATGATAAGAAGAATGGAAGGGAACGGGGCTCTGTGTACATGGAATTGGCCAACTGGCAGGGATAGCTGTGGCTACTCATCAGAGTTTTATATCAAGTGATCACAGAAACACTATCAGAGGAAGGTTTTTGATGATAACAGGAACTGACACTCAGAAATGTTAGGATGTTAATTCATTCGCGTGCAGGCTGCAAGGGATACCCACCTTTGGTGCTCTTTCTTCGATGGCCTGAGAAAGAAAAGGAAAGATGCAATTCAAAGCTTGTGGTATCTTGGACAAGAAATTGACTCAAAAAGCAGAGCATTTTAAGTCAATATGCAAACACTGAAAATTTAATCTGTGAAAAGAACAGTATGGGTAACATGACAAAAAAGGATAGGGGTCCTGGTGTTTTGAGATGATTTCACGTGCTTTATTCTTACTAATAAAGAAACTGATTAGCTTGGAGATTACACAGAGCAAAAAGAGCCAAGGATGCATGAGAACAGAGGCCAGAGATAAAGGTAACCTTCCTCCAATAATGAACATTTTGAATAGTCACACACTGAGGTCCAGATACCTGCCATTGTGCTATACTCTTGAAAAAATTTCTGAGTTAACTTTAGTTAATCCATCGAGAAATGGTGGAAGGCACTTTGAGACTTGAAGACATCAGTAAAGAAACAGTTTGGAGGTAGAAACAAAGCTGCAATGTTTTCCTGGCTGATCTACTAGAAGGATGCACATAGAGCCCGTCCCTCAGATCTATCACTTTTGCTTGGGTTTCTAAATCTTTTGTCTTATTATATTTAGGTGGTAATATTCATTATGGTGAGCACTATTTGCTGTACTATAAATGGCTTAGCAGCCTCTGTGACTTCTACCCATTAGGCGCTGGTGTCCCCTCTTTAATTGTGACATCTGAAAATATTTCCAGAGAAATATCATTCTCTGGGTAGTCAGATTATCAGTGGTTGATCATTACTGGGCTATGCTTTAGCTTGCTGAATCTTGCTAGAACAGTTAAAAAGTAGGTGGATATCTATCTGTCTATCTATCTATCTATCTATCTATCTATCTATCTATCTATCTATCTATCATCAATCATCTATCAATGATCTATCTATATGTATACCTGTACCGGTACCTGTACCTATGTCTATATATCACTGAGTGACATAGTTTCTATCATAGGCAAAGTTTAATCAATTTATGGGAATTTATTCATTCTTCAGTGAATATTTTAATACTTTGATGTATGTGATGTTTTGCTCTTCTATTAGATCATACATTTCAAAATCCTTAAGGGTTACACTGAGAAAAGAAATGGCCTTTTCCAGTCACGATTGTCTAGCCTGCTACTGCTCTTTACCCCAGTAGAACTGTAGCTTTCTAAGCTTGCAGGATGGCTTCATTACCAGTCTGGATGTGTTCGTGGACCCAGGGAAGCACTCTCCTAAGATCTGTGAAGATCCCGGGAGATCCTTGCTCTTTTTTCCTTTCATTGTTTCTCCAGCCTCGACCACAGCCCAAACCCCAAGAAGTCACTCCAGCCAGAGTCCAGGCCCCTTTCCTATTCTGGCACATAAGTGATCCTCCTGAATCTCCCTGTGGAAGGAAGAAGGAAGTTTCTGTTACTGTGATTGTTGGTGGAGGTGCCTCAAAGTGCTCACTTTCCCCACAAGGATGCAAATGACAAGCGCTAATGTCCTCACTTCTAATAATTTAGACTCAGGGCTCTGGGAGAATATCTGGGTACAATTTCCATTTGATCCCCAAACATCAGGATCTGTCAATTGCTGCTCCTTCTCCCTATCCTTGGTGCTCATCAATGCTTTTCGTTCCTGTTCATACTACAGAGTTAGCAGCTTCTTGTTCAGTGATACAATTGACTGCAGTCTTCATAAATGCTGAGAACTGAGGATAGTGACATTTCCAATACATCTAATCTAGGAACCCCAAAATAAGAAGAGACATCTTAATGGGTGGAGACCCCTGAAGCCCTCATCCTTGGCACTATCTCTATTTTTGGGGGAAGGAAAGCAGATTCTAGTTTTATCTGGTGTTAGCATTCATAGATTCCTTATCTGATAATAAACTTTCCTGGGCCTGGAGCTTAGCTGTACCCACTTACCTGACAAGCATCTTTCCCTCCATCAGGGGATCCTGTGCAGAGAAATGTCTTCCCAGTAATGGGATTCCTTAAGGTCAACAGAACAGCCTCACATTCCTCCTGAGTCAAAATCGGCAGGTTCACCTGCTGCAAGACTTGCGGGAGGCTGCCACCTGGAGTGAAGAGATGGCTCCATCAAGGGAAGCTCTTACCTTCTGAGGTGAAGATGCCTGTACTTTCGTCATCAGCAGCTGGATTCAAGTTTGTGTCTTTTTGGAAGGATCTCAAGTTCTTAAGCGCACTGTGAAATTCTCTGACTTTTGAAATGTTTGCCTGGTTGTTTAAGATAATTAATTAAAAATTCTGGTTTCTGGTTACCCACCAGAAAGTTTTGAGGATTTTGATTAAGAGGAGTGGTACAGGAGCCCTTACCTTCAGACAAGCGACCCCAGCCTGCAGTTGTACAAATAAATCCAGCACTAAAATGTTCTCCTGGCTCTGGAAGACACACGGGCCTCACAAACTGGCCTGAAGAAAAAATCAAGGCAGGACTTGGCTTATGGAGAAACTAACACAGTTACACCTATTGGCATCTGGGTGGTCCCCAAAGATCCCTTAAGGATCTTAATAGATCATCTTGGCACTCAGAACCATAAGGAAAGCATTTTAGAAAGGGGACCCTCCACACAAGTCTCCACTTCCAGTGTATGATCCAGAAGAGCTGGTCTCATGCTACATAATGTGATCTGTAGAGGTATCGTATGAATCAAAGGTTATGGTGTAGAATATTCGGGGTGCATGTAAATGTTTACCAAATTGGAAGGTTCCAACCATCTTCAGAAGGGCTATATCATAGTTCATAGGTTTTCTGGTGGAGAACTGCGGGTGTATGATGATGGTTTCAATGGCAAGGGTTTGCTCTCCTGGCTCGGCTTGGCTCAAGTCATGTTCTCCAGCAGTTACATTCAAAGTTAATGCAATGTTTCTATAAGAAGGGAGAAGGAAAGGGATGGAGTTTTAATGAGCCTCTGAGTATGGTTGTACATGCTGGAAAATCGGCCTCTTCAAATTGACATGGGTGGATAATGTGGAGCATGAGCGTGCCCAGCAAAGCAAATGAGAATGGTTCTGTTGCTATTATAAAAAAGAAACACAGTGCAGAGATAATGACATGATATATTTAATATTTATCAGTGTGATTTGTAATCAGCTGGTGAAATACACATGCATTGTAGTTCAGGGAGCTAAAATATACATGAGACTACTCAACCATTTTATTAGGCTGTCCTATTCATAATACCAGTGAGTTATTTTGTAAATTATTTGTGATTCCTAGTAAGGGTGTTGCTTCAGTGTTAAAAATCTCATGTGATGTGTGTACTATGAAGGTCAGTGACCTAACTCTGATGTTCCAGGGAGCATCCATACTCAAGGATTTGGGCCAATTACAGCCATGGGAAGTGGGGATTGTCTCTTTATCTTCTTTATATTTGTAATTTATTGTTCTCCCATGAAATGAGAATGATGCTGCTCTTGCTCTCTTGCCTCTGCTCCCTTACTGTCTTCCTCCTCTCTCCGCATTTGCCTTTCCCTTCTTTCAACTCCCCTCCCCATGTCCTGAATAAACTTTATTCTATACTTAAAAAAATGATGTCATTTCCTCAGATTAGTGTCATCTTGAAGGAACTTGATAGGACAAGACAGAATGGAGTGAGCATTTTGAACTTGTCCTTTTTGGGACCCTTCTTTTCCAATGGTGATATTTTATATAATATTAGATAGAGCACCATCATTTCTCTTGTAAAGTTTTCCTGAATCTTGGATATATCAGGTAGTTAATACAGTACATAGCATCTCTCTAGCTTACACTGCCCACATTGTAGGGACATTGTCTAATATTTGTTTATCTGTTTGTTTGCTTGTTTATTTTTAGTTTTACTCAACATAGATGGTCTTTCTATATTTCTCAGGCCGGCCCCAAACTCCTGGACGTATGCAATCTTACTGCTTCAGCTGCTCAAGTAGCTGTGTCTATAGATGTGCAACACCATTCCAGGCTAATTTCTCTTTTAAGCTATGGATCTGCTTGGGGGCATCACGCCTCAGTAATTTTTGTGTATTTGGCAGTCACTGGCAACTGGCAGTTAATGAGCATCTCAAGAATGTTTTCAGACTTGAAACGAAAGGACAACTATGGGAACATAATCTTCGCTACAGCCTGGTATATGTATAGAATGCCAACAGTGGAGTATTTGGATCATACTAGAAAGCTAATTAAAAAAATAAAAGCTCTTAAGTTGAAGCTCAGAGAAGCAAGTGCAATAGGAAGGAAGACATGAACATCTATATTTTATTGGTCTGTCTTTGTTTTTTTAGCATGTATAATGAACCAGGTAGTGGTTTTTCACTTCACTTTAATTAAAACTATTAGGAAACTTTCACAAATCAGTCTTTTGATAATACTCTTTGATGACTTTGGTGGGTTTATGTAAATACAGCATCTTGCCTCTGCACAGAATCCTTTACCTACTAGCTTGAGAATTAGCCTACAGTGTCACTAAGTCTCATTTGTGACACCCAATTAGCTTCCTTGTGTTTTTAAAAGAGTAATCAGTTCTGATTCCAAGGTGCAGGATGGGGTAACCTGGTCTTCCTTCATTAACCAAGCTTTCCTACCTGTTAGCCATGCAATGAGCGGCTGTGATGACCCACTGTGAAGAGATGATGGTCCCTCCACAGATGTGCTTCTGCCTTTGTTTCAGAGACACCTAGATGACAGAGATCTAAATTGGTAAAAGCTAATGATGTGGGGGTTTCTCTAAAACCCATGACTGAGCATATTCTGAAAGACAGATACAGATAGCTTAGCTACAGTGATCATGACTCAGGCATCATGACAGTGTGAATGAGAGTAGTTTGGGCCTACTGTTTTCATATGGTCTTAATGGACTATTTGACCCCTAGACCTTCAAGTCTGTGATTTAATTTGCTTCTTCAACATACTTAAAATGATATCTATCTATTTATTTATCCCTCCCTCCCTCCTCTTTGAGTGCGCATGCATGTGTGTGTGTGTGTGTGTGTGTGTGTGTGTGTGTTTATGTACAAATGCATCATGTGCAGTGGAAATCAGAGGACAAATCTTGGGCATCAGTCCTCTCCTTCCACCATGTGGTCCCTGGGATCCAGCTCAGGTTGTCAGGCTTGGTAGAAAGCATGTTTACTCAGTGAGCTGTCTTTGATCCTTAGTAACATTCTGTCTTCAACTCAATCTATCTATGATATTTTATTTGATTCTAATTGACAAATAAATACTTTCAATGACTACCTTCCCATTTTTAGGATGAGAAAATGGCAGTTTATTAGAAATTTTCACTTTTTAAAAATTAAGTATTTTGTTTATTTACATCTCAAATGTTGATCCCCCTCCAGGCCCCCACCATCCCAGAGTTTTTCACCCCATCTCTCCTCCCCTTTGATTCTAAGAGGGTACTCTCCTGCCTGGTATCCCCTTTCCCTGGAGCACCAAGTCTCTACAGGATTAGGTGCATTCTCTCCAACTGAGGCCAGACAAAGCAGTTCTTTGCTACATATGTGCTGGGGGCCTCTGATCAGCCCGAGTATTTTTCACTTTTAAGCAAAAATTATTTATGAACAATCAAAAAGAAAACATGAAACACAAAGCAAGACAGAAAATCTGGCAAGGTTACATAGCTCCGTGGTAGAGTGAATGCTTAGAGGTTTTTAGACTCTAGATTAAATCCTTTGAACCAACACAAATACTGAATAAATAAACAGGAGGCATACTGGGAGGAGGCTAAGGATAGAAGTAGAGCAGAAAACCATGAAAGAAAAGCCAATGTCACCATTATTATGATTTGAATATGAACTTCTGAATTGAACAGATGACCAATTAATTGATCAAGTGACCAATAATCTACTCAGACTATTTGTTAAGTTTATCAATGACACTCACGCAACCCACTGAGCACAAATTCAATCATGAATATTAATCTTCTTTCAAGATTAGGAAAGCATAGCTCTGGGTGTGTTGTGAGTTTTTTTTTTTTTTTCCCCAGAGAGAGAGTGACCTAAGGGAGGTAGCATGTGATCTGGGGAGACACACGCTTGAAATATCTTAGTTCACCCACTAGAGAAGGGATTGCAAGACTCACTTGCCAAGGATAGGAACCCTTTTCCACTTGGCTTCCTCCAACAATGCGGCTGAAAAGGCTAAAGTGATTTTGAGGCTGGGGCTTAACCAGACTCTGCCCACAGTTGAGATCTGGGGAAAAGACAAGACAGATACTGAGTGATTAGTTTCTAGAACTAACATATACAGAAAAAAGATCTTCTAAATAAGAACAAAATGCAGTATATGGGATATGTAGAGAAATTACAACATGGCTTTAAGTTAATGGTTGGGATTAGATATGTTTTGCAAAGCCGATTACTCAGGTTTTGTCACACACAAGGTGTGTGCTATCAAGAAACAGCTTCATAGTGTGTGTATGTGTGCATGCATGTGTGTGTATGTTCATCCATACGTGGGCACACATGCACCTGTGTGCATATTAAGGTGAGAGGTCAACTGTAACTATTTTCCTTAGTCCCTTTTAATTGTTTTTAGGGACACGATCTCTCATAAGCTTGGAACTTTGCAGCTAGCCCCAAGGATCTGCCTGTCACTGACTCTCAAGAACTGCATTTGGGAACTGCATTACTATATCAGCTTTTAAAAAATGGTTTCTGGGAATTAAACCCAGCCCTTTGTGCTTGCATAGAAAGCAATTTGCTGACTGAACCATCTCCTCAGACCAAGGACTGACTTCTAATGTGAAGGTTAAGGGCTGCAGGGATAATTGGCACTGGGTTGTCAGGAATGCAGCCTCTTTTCTTTCAGAGCTCTTCTCTGGTCTCAAAGAAAGAGGTTCTTTACTCTGTACCCTGTGACACTCACACTGTGTGCCAGGACGGTTGTTTCTGGCTTTCCACCCAGGTAGACTGTGGACTCCACAATGATGGGGATTCAATCCTTCTTTCCTTCCTTCCTTCCTTCCTTCCTTCCTTCCTTCCTCCCTTCCTCCCTCCCTCCCTTCCTTCCTCCCTTCTTCCCTCCTTCCCTCCTTCCCTCCTTCCTCCCTCCTTCCCTCCTTCCCTCCTTCCCTCCCTCCCTCCCTCCTTCCCTCCTCCCTCCCTCCTTCCCTCCCTCCCTCCCTCCCTCCCTCCCTCCCTCCCTCCTTCCTTCCTTCCTTCCTTCCTGAGACAAGTTCATTTCACTGTGGAGCTCAGAATGACCTGAAGTTCATGTTTTCCCCGCCTCTGCCTTTGGAAGGCTTGGATTACAGGTGTGTAGCAGCACAGCTAGCATATGCACAAGGGTATTACAAGTCCTCTTATGTAGAGTTGCTTAGTGAACTTATGGATGATGCTGTGGTCTGCCCTAGTTTGTGATTGTGTCTATCTCTCTCTCTCTGCTCTGCCTATGAGACTGAGTCTTAAAGCAGGGTCGGCCTGCCACACAGTTAGATATGACTAAATTTAATTAGATTTACTGTAGGCCGGAAAACACGTTGTTCAGGGACAGTGGTATGATGATAGTTTCAATTCACACACTGGTGTTAAGACAGGTGCCTGTCAGGTAAAGAGAAGAAATAACTTTACAAGAAAGACTTCATCCCTGACAACACTTCAATATGTGTGTATGTATGTGGGTGTTTGACTCCTTAAGTAAGGGACAAGTTTAGATTTGTTTACTTACACTGTGTAATTCAGTGGTGAGTTTGTTTCTCTTGAGGTCATTTTTTCCTCTGAGGTTTCCAAGAGTGCATATAAAACGCTACGTCATCCTCACTGAGCTTCTTCACCTGGATGGCTCTTTGAATGCTTACTGACCACTTCATCTCAGAAGTCTTCCTTGATTCTTCAAACTGGGTTCTGGACCTCTCCCACAGCACAGCACTCTTTCTCCCCACTCTTCGTTCCCCTTTAACAGTTCTTTCCAAGCTACATGGTGAGAGTAAGTTGTCTCTTTCCCTCACTGGACTACAGAGTTCTCCAGGGAGGTACTTAGCAATGTGGGTCCTATGCATACGCACTTCTAAGGTCTAGCACAGTTCCTGACTTACAAGTTACACCTGAAAAGCACAACTTATTGAGCAAATGACTTTTCTTGGGAATATATCCTTAAGAGGAGAGCTACTTAGATTGTCTTTAAAGCATATAAAACTCTCCCATATAATTTATTTCTTAATCCCCACACCTTGCCTGCAAAAAAGTACTTTCACCTTCATGTAGTAGATGTTAAAACTAAAAATCAAAGAGACCCATAGCTAATAACAACAAAGCATGAAACAACCGATTGTGTTTTCATTCTGAGCCCAGTATAGATATGATCAAAAGCTGTTCCAGCTGCTTCAGATGGATGAGTCATAAATCTGCTAGACATAAAATGTAGTATTACCTGAAGTCACTGAAGCAGAGACAGAAGACATGTTGATTCTCTGGGCTGGCACAAGTCCGACTACAGACAAGCTTGCCTACAACTGGTTTAAGCTCACTATAATCAATGTAAAAATATTTATACTGTATGTCAGTGAGCACACATCATATGGTTATTAGGATAATTTTCCTGAAGATTCTAAATACTTCCAAACCTGTTCTGATCTCCAGCGTTTGCTCCATGGAAGAATACGGGGTTGTGTAATGCATCCAAATAAGTGGACAATCCTAGGTCAGTTGGTAAAACTAGGAGAAATACTCAGTGTCCCTACAAATGTTTAAATTTATTTCATATTATTTCAACTCCATATGCTTCTCACAGGAGAAAAGCCCAAAGAAATATTTTTGAGAACCAATTACATTTCTGAAGTAATTTGTTCCTCTTGTGTTCCCAAGGAAACAGGAAGTGGAGCTGTTACTCTGATTCTCAGCAAGAGTGATCCCACCAGACAAAAAAATGAAGGTAGTTACAGAGTTAATTTGAAACTTACCTTTGGTGGAAGAAAGGGTTGCAGAATGGCCTTGTTCCAAGCAGACCATTCCTAATATGAAAATCAGCTTGTCCTTGCTGAGAGGCATGGTGAGATTCAACACTTTCCCCTGAAATGTAGAGAGGCCAAAGGAAACAAAGGCAGCAAGTTTTGGAAGAATAGCAATAATCCAACTTAAAACAAGCTTATTTATTAACTGAGACTGGAGGCATTCAACCTTGTCCATAAGATGTCTTTGCATGTGGTTTCTTGAAAATGTCTTTTGTTAGATGTGGGGAATCAGCTACAAAACCAAAGTCTTGGTTGAGCAGCATAACATATTCTGTTCCACCTACATCAATAAGTTGCTTCCCCCAGTATTCCTGGCTTAGCAAAGCAGTTTTTGTCTGAGGTTTTGTTGGGATTGTTGCTTGCTCCTTTTTCTGTAAGAGGATTGAATATTGGTGTGTAATATTACTTCTGGCAAGATGCAAACAACTGTCTACTCATCCCTGATAGGGAATTGATAACAGAATAAAGTAAGGATACCACCAACATCC
>CM052703.1:88405749-88424038 GCA_028551405.1 Uromys caudimaculatus | reverse complement strand
GACCTTAAGGAAGCTAAACAATTTTTGAAATGTTTATTGGCTATTTGCAATTCCTTTGAAATCAGTTTATTTAGCTCATTAGATCCCTCATTACTTTAATTATTATTTTTAGTATTGAAAATTTACAGTTTTTTAAATATATATTCTGGATAACAATCTACTCTCTAATGTGCAGCTGGACACACTATTGAATTTCTTTTTACTTTACTACCTCTTTGCTCTGATGTCAACTCCTTTACTATGCAGAAGTTTTACATTTCATATAATCCTATTGATTATTGACATTGTTTGGCTTCATCTTGAGGACTTGCTTTTGAAGGTACTATCAGAGAGGTGTAGCTACACGTGTATCTTTGGCTAAAGAATAGTTCTATTGGGAAAGGTCATCCTCTTTGACCAAGGGCCAGTTTTAGAGAAATGAAGATGAATTGGTAATGGAGAAAGGCAACACATGCTAGCCAGACATATTAGTGGAAACAACCTTGGTGTCCTCTGGGGTGACAGATAGTACTGCCCAGACTGCCCTTGCATTCTATGCCCACATCTTGAAATATCTTACTTACGTTTTTCTTCTCTCCCGTTTGAAGTTTCAGATGTTATGCAACTTTCTTGATCCATTTGAATTGTTTTTTGTATGTTGAAAATTATTAATCTAGCTTCATTTTTCAGTGTGTGGAAATCCAATTAGGACAGCATCATTTTTTAAAGAGATAATCTTTTCTCTAATCTGTGATTTTGATACCTTTATCAAAAGTTAGGCTGTATAGACATTACTATAAATAAGTTCCCTCTTCTAATCCATGGATCTGCATGTAACTGTTTCATTTTGGTTTTTATTTATTTATAATTGTGTGTGTGCATGTATGTGCGTGTGTGCACATGCATTTGTGTATGCATACACACATAGAAATGCTCATGTGCACTGGTAGTTTGTATAGTTTGTGTATCTTTTATTTTATTAATTGGTTATCTTATTTATTTACATTTCAAATGTTTTCCCCTTTCCTGGTCTCCCCTCTGCAAACATCCCATAATATTCCCCCTCCCTTTTGCCTCCAAGAGGGTGCTCCCCTCCCCACCCACCCACTCACTCCTGCCTCACCCCTCTAGAATCCCCCTATTCTGGGGGCAACAAGCTTCCACAGGACCAAGCCCTCCCTTCCCATTGATAGCAGATAAGGCCATCCTCCGCTACATATGTAACGAGCCATTGACTCATCCTTGTATACTCTTTGGTTGATGGTTTAGTCCCTGGGAGTTCTGGGGTGTTTGGCTATTTGCTACTTTTGTTCTTCCTACATATGTGTGGCTCCCTATGATTGTACATGTTTATGAAGATGCCAGAAGATGTTGGGTGTCTTTCTCTATCACTATCAACTTTATTTTCCTGAGACAGGGCTTCATGTTGAATCAGAAGCTTGCAGTTTTGACTAGGCTGGCAGCCCAGTGAGATTATAAGATATACTGGTTTCTGCTTCTGGTGCTGGGGTTACATACAGACTTGCACAGCCACAAAACCTGAAGCTTGATGTTTTAGCTAAGTTGTCTCATCAGTGAGACCCTGGTATCCTCCTGTCTTAGCTCCTCCCACCCTCTGTCCAGTGCAATGAGTGTACGTAGTGAATCTGGACCTTCTACAGGTTCTGGGAGTTCAAATTCAGGTCCCCATACTTTCAGCACAAGGACTTTCCCTAGCCCATTCTCTGTGGGGCCGTGAAAGGCAGCCCGTTTTCTGGTAGAGCCAAGGTTCAAGACCTGTAGGCCCTATAGGTTGTCTCCAGCAGGGGGCAGCCATATAAGGGACAGCAGGCATTTCCCGGGCTCCTAGAAACAGCTCCTGGCAACGTGGCTACATCTCTCCATAGGTCTGTGACATCTGGTCATGTAAAAAAGGGAACGCCCCTCAAGCCCCTTCTCTGGTAGAGGCATGGTCATGCCCCCAAACCCTGCCACAGGTAGAGGTGTGGTCACATAGCCTCAAGACATCCCCATGTTAATGAGGCACCTACAGGCTTAGCCACTTCCCTTCCCAGCCACTATTTCAACCTTGCTTCTCCTTGAGGTCTCGGGGGTACGGTCTCACCCATGCCACTCTCTGCCATGACAGTAAATGTACAGAAACCCTAGACTTTCTCTTCTTCCACTGTGGAGAACAATTGGACTGGCCTTCCCCTAAAGAGCTGCTGTCTAGCCTCCCACCGAAGGTGTCCCAGTGTTCTCAGCCATGGCATCCACCCACCCAACCAATGCAGCTAGCCGGCGCCCAAGTCAAAGACCAGGTCCCACTGCAGGATGTCAGCTGCTCTCCTTCTCTCCTTCAGCCCAGGCTAGATTCAGTCTGTGGTCCCACTTCATTCTCAGCTCTTTCGAGGCATCCAGTGGTGTGTTTCCGAGGAGGCCTGACTCACCTGGTGGCCTGTGGGGGTACTCACAGTCAAACTGCCCACGCCTCTCCAGGGTGGCCACGAGACTTCACTCCACATCCTGTGCCATTTGATCCAACAATTCTCTTGCATGTTGACGGAAAATTTCTTAAATAATCTGCCCAAACAATACCTATTAACTAGTGAGGGTATTCAGGAACAATATCTAAACAAATGTCATACTTAAGGATGTTATGGAAGTTACAGTAATTATTCTCACTACTGTACCAATAAGTATATGTTAACCACTCAGGTTAGGAAAAAAAAAAAAAAAAAGAAAGGAAACACTAAAGTAAAAGATTTAAATTTGTTCACCATTAAATGTCCTGTGGAATGGGGGGGGGGTTGTGGAGGGGTAATTGGGAAGGGGGATATCATTTGAAATGTAAATGAGTAAAATGATTAATAAAAAAAGAAAAAAGAAATGAAGTATTTAAAAGGAGAGATAATTAACTTGATTCCAACATTAGAACATATACACACCTAGTGCAAAATATTTATGTTTTAAATAAATAGCCTCATGAATGTAGTCGGGTACAAAATCAACACAGAAACTTGCTGGAGGCCAGCCCTGGCACTCAGATACTGATGTGAGTTAGATGAAGGCCAAAGGCTGATGACCTCTGGCCTTTAACTCTCTCTTACTGTTCTGGGAACCAGAAGCTGATGGCTTCAGGCAATGTAACTCTTACTGTTCTGGGGCCCAAAGCTGCCGGCTTTTGGTAACTTAACTCTTGCTGATAGCAACAGAGGATTAAGGAAAAAAGTTTCCCCTAAACTGGGGCATTGAAACCCTTCAGGCCCAAGGCCCTTCCTCCCATTGATGTCCAACAAGACCATCCTCTGCCACCGATGTGGCCGAAGCCATGGGTCTGTCCATGTGTACTCTTTCGTTGGTGGTCCAGTCCCCAGGAGCTTCGGGGTGTCAGATCATTTGACACTGTTTCTCTCTCCATGGGGCTACAAACCCCCTCAGCTCCTTCAGTCCCTTCTCCAACTCCTCCATCGGGAACCCTGCGCTCAGTCGGGGACTGGACCATTATTAAGGCTTCCAGTTGTGTGCTGAATCACGGATTTTTCCCTTCCTCTGTGTTATAGGTCAGACCTGAGGAGCATCTACTCTCACTTCCACCTGTCTCTTCCCTGTCACTAATCAATTCTGCCAGTGGATTCCAAGTTTCAGGATCCAAGAAAGGGCTCTTTAGTGCAGATCTAATTTGATTTCTGTTGTTTGTAAGACACCCAACCTCTTTTATAGCAGGACTCTCTCCGTCATGGTTACTACAGAACTTCCAGGGGGCACTCAGCGATCTCACCTGTTCCCAAGACTTTGCCTACAATCAGGATGCTAGAAACCCCACGTCTGTATCTTTAGATATCCAAATGCCTAGCATCCGTGGCCCTCTCCAGCCATGGAAAACAGCACAATCAAGATGGAATTCATCCTCCTGTCTTAGCCTCTCTCCCATTCTCCAATGGCTACTTATCATCCGAGGAGTCATTCTGACACATTTAACTCTCCTTTTAAAATGCTATCAGCGTATCTCTAACTCTAATCACCAAACTCAGTCAATTATTCTCAAGTCATCTTGCTCCTGTTAGCCAGCTGTTCCTGGGAGCCACCCTACGCCCTTTCAAACTGGATTTTGTGTCTCTCTTATCACTCCATTTACTGGCAAAATAAGAGATTTCCCTTGCTCCAAATCTTACAATAGACCATGTTTTCAGAGAAATGCCCATAGACTTCATGTTGGGACACAAGCTAAAGCTTCCAACCTCTCTCCTATTGCCCTTCCCCCATTTGTTTGATGTCTAAGCACCCTAGGCTTACTTCAAACTGGGACTAATCCTGCTTCAACCTCCCAGTGATGGGATTATGGGTATATGACAGCATGCTAGGCCCTTCTATTGGCAGTCACATGAGCTCCATTCTTCTTTCTAGAACATGATATTCCTTTCTGAACCTTGGCCAGAATTCTCCTTGCTTGGAATGTCCTCCTCTTTCCCCACTCATTGTGGCTTACACATCACAGTCAAGCTTCAGTTACCCTTTCCCCACACGGACACACTGCACTATGACCTCTTCTAACCCCACAGGGGTCATTTCTCCACCTTACCTAATTTCTCCTTGTGGAAGATACAGATTTCTAGGGCCCTCCCCAAGACATTCTAACTCAGCTGGTGAGGGCAGAGTCTGAGGACTGTTGGAGAGTTTCATTGTTTAAACAGCAGCACCAACAATAAAGCGTCTCACTTTCCGTGCTCAGGCAAACAGTGCTAGGAAACACTGGTTAATGTGCCCAAATGTCGGTCACAAGCAGTTGTTTCCTGACATACCTGTCTGCTTTTAGGGGTTTCTCTGCTCACATCTGCCTTTGAATTCATATGCCTGAAATACAGTAGTACTTCTGATAGAAGTACTAAATAGAGGGCTGGAGAGATGTCTCAGCAGTGAAAGGTACTTGCTGTACAATAATAAGGCCTAGAATTCAGATCCCAGCATCCTCTAACAAGGCAGGTACCCTGCAAACACCTGTAACTGTGGCTCCCAGGAATCCAGTACTCCCTGCTGGCTTCACATGTGAACAGATATGCACCTTCTGCACGCATGTACGCATGCACGCACAAACACACACACACACACACACACGTATATACTTATGCACATACACATACAAATACAATTTATGAGTTGGGAGGGGGTATGTTGGGGTAATATGGGAGGGAGGTAAGGGGTAGATATGGTCATATTTCATTGTATACATATATAAAATTCTCAAAAATAAACATTTTATTTTTAAAGATTAAGAAAAAAAAAAGAAAAAAAGTTACTTGGGCTCTTTTCTCTTTGGCTTAAGGGCCAAACGAGAGGCTTCGAATCCATTAACTCTTCGAGAGCCAGAGAGAAGGAAAAAGGAAGAAAGGGTGAAAGTCAGGCACACTGATAACACACCAGATGAAGCAGAAAATGTTACACTAAAACTTTATTATTGCTTTCAGCTTTTTAAAGCTTTTTAGACAATAAGTTTTCTATATAAGAATTACCTCATAGATAAAATTTATATAAGAGAGGAATTACAGAAGGATGTCCATAGCAAGTTCAAAGCAGCGTTTCATTCTATAAGCTCATTATAAGTTCAAAGCAACAGTTTCACATGGTTTTGCTTTATCATAGTGTACACCTGTGGCTTCATCCTTGGACCTGACCTAGAAAGAATGTTTTTCCTTGATCACAAATTTGTCCCAAGCTATTTCTCTTCTTGGTGTAATTTATGAAAGCTCATTGTATTCCTTATTATTATGCAGCCTTTACTTACTATCCTATGAGGAGGGGCCATATTCTATTCTTGGTTCTAATTTTATTACATCTTTCTGGCAAAACAACTAAACCCATCTCCTTAAACTTTCTTCCTAAAATTATTTGAATCAAATCAGGAGTTCTATAAGATCATTAATTTATCTAAATAACATTTGTATCATAGCTTAAATTTAATACAAAAGGAGGCTCAAGAGATGATCTACTGGTTAAGTGCTTATATTGTTCTCCAAGAGAAAACAAATTTAATACCCAGTACTCAATTAGGTGGCTTATAACTTCTAGTAACTCTATCTCCAAGGGTTTTAGTGCCCTCTCCTAGATTTGCCAGACACCTGCATTCATGTCTATTTGTACCCCCATATAAATATGCATAATGTAATACTAAAATAACAAAAATAAATCTTTAAAAATTACTCAGATAATATAAAATTCAATTATGAGCAATAAATTTAACCACATAGCCATAGAAATTGTGATAAAATTGGGGAAATTTTGTAAATGTTTCAAAATTAATTTTAAAATTTATGTGAATTTGAATACCAGTTGGATGGGAAAATAGTTGTAGTCAGGAAGAATAAGGTTTGATGATTTACATTATATGGTTTCAAGATGTACAAACTCAGAGGAACCAGAAAAGTTTTTTGTTTTGTAGTTCTTTACAGTTTATGGTTCTTACGCTATACCTATACTTTTTTATCCCAAAGAAAGTATTTCTTTAACATTTAGCTCTAGAAATATGTGTTCTTTCACTTGGATTTGTTTCAATGACAATTATTAAGTTAATTTTCTTTTGTAGTGGAATATAGGACTAATGGGTCATCCTTCTTCCTTGGTGTCTTTGTAGCTATTTCACTAACAATTCCTGGATCCACACTGGGCTCCATGTCAATGACTTTGATACCAGGGTTCCAGTGAATGGGAATCATTGCTGTTCTCTGGGTGAATGTCTAACTCCAGTACCATGGTCTACAGGACTAGGGTTAAGATACAGGCTCATTCCAACATACATACATACATACACCCATACATACATATAATGTACACATATCCATATGTATATGATGTATATTATATGTCATTTGATGTATGTGTATATCCATATATGTATATATTCATGTATGCATATACACACACGGATTCTGCTGATGCGATGAGTTTGTTACATTTCCTTATGGTAATTATGGTTCCATATCATAATTGAATGAAGCTAAGGTTTTTTGTTCTGTCTCTGTGATCACAGGTACCTTTATTTATACAGGTTGTGGTCTTAGAACTTGACAGAAGTTGAAGCTGAAGATCCACAGTGAATTTCACCTGTAGGAGAAGAAAAATACTCTCATGGCTTTGTGTTGAAGAATGTACATGTGGACAAATGATCCTACAACAGGCATAAAATAAATGCCTGGTCCAGAAATAAAGGGCAGACCATGATAATTGTATATATCACAATATATCACTTCAAATGCTCTGAAGTCTCTTGTTCTTCAAAGACTTGTAGAAATGATGGATGCCTACATCAAACACTTAAGACAGTGAGAGGAAGGCAGAGCATTTGGGTGAATTGAGTCAAGTATTTAATGCACTTGTCTTAGTACCTGCAATGCAATGTGGATGCTCAGGTGCCTCAGAAGGTCTCCCTAGGTTGCCGTATTGAGGGGTGGGAAGATAGAGGCTCAAGATACCTAAAACAGAGTGAATCTTATATACATAATTTTAGCATCATCTTAATGTTTCTTTAGAAAAATGAACAATAGTTTGAAGTAATACATTCATTATTTACTATTTTATCTTTGATTTTTAACATGGCTTTTCAATTTGATTTAAAATTAGAAAATTACATCAACCACTAGCTATCATCAATTAACAAAATAAGTTATTTTTGCCCCTTAGGGAGGGTCAGCCAAGTCTTAATGAGTCACTTTGTTCCAGTTATTATTTCTGTATAAAAAAATGAAGGACCTGTCTCTCAAAGGGACAGGCAGCAATAGCCCGAAAGGTTTGGTATGCTTACCCAGAGCCTCTTTTCTCTTTCTTCATGCTCAAAGATATTGACCACCATTTCTGCTGCATGTGCATCTTTGGCCAGTGAGAATACTCAATAATTCAACTTGCTTTCAGACAGCAACATTTTATGAAAGTAAATGGAATACACTTTCATAAAGTCCTTTTTGGAATTCAGTGTCCCAACTTTGCTTCTAGATGGTAAGTACAAGAGCCATGGGTTCTATTGACAAGGATGTTCATTGGTTGAAGTAGGTGAACAAGAGAGGCCCTGAGTGCTCCTGATACAGCTAAATTCATTGGACTTGTGGAGCCAGAAAATATGGGTCAATGGCAGTCACAACTAAGCTTGAGAGCTGAGAATATGAAAAAAAAAGTATAGAGGGAAAGTCTGATACTTAGTTTGGAGTAAAAGTCCTATGTCCTGTTTATCATCACTAATGACTGATACAGTAGGGAGGGAGAATATTAGAGTGGCCAGAGCCCCTGATCCATAGTGACATGCAAAAAGTCAGTCTAGATGTGAGCAACACAAGTGTGCAGTTGGGAGTAAGAGAAGGGCAAGTAGGGGTCAGCAAGTGCACGTAAGAGTGTCTTAGTCCAGACTCAAGCAGGCAGGGGAAACTATTTACTTAGAGATGTGTGATAGGAAGTCCTAGTATGTGGAAAGGAAAGTCATACCCTTCAAACATGGAACAGTTGAAAGCACCACCATTTCATTTTTATTTTATCGAACAAATCCCTCACTTCAGGGGTCAGGGAACCCTGTGGAAGAGGATGCAGAAGGATGTAAGAGCCAGAGGGGATAGAGGATACTAAGAAAACAAGGCTATCTAAATCCACATGATCAAAGGTCATATGAACTCACAGAAACTGTGGCAGTGTACACATGGCATGTGTGAGTCTGCCTGGGTCTGTACCAGGTCCTCTGTGTATATACTGTGGATACCAATTTAGTGTTTTTATGGGATTCCTGAGTGTTCAAATGAGTAGGTCTCTGATTCTTCTCTTGGGTTTTTTGTTTGTTTGATTTCAATGTGTTAGTTTTGTTTTACCTTATCTGCTATTCAATACTATACTACTATATTATTATATTATATTCCTGTAGACACCTGTTTGTTGTCTAATGAGAGACATAAATTGAGTAGATCCAGATGGAAGGAGAAGTGTGGAGGGACTGGGAGGAGTAGAGGATGGTAACCAATGATCAGGATGTTAGAAAAAAAATAATTTTCAACAAAAGAGGAAAAAAAGTGATTTAGCATACCTATGTGACAAAATACCTCTCTTGGTTTGCAGATTCAATTACTTTTAATCTCAAAACAAAGCTGCAGTATATGGACAAATAACATCACAGACCAAACACAAAACTTGGAGCCAAAGAGATTGCCAGTCCAAAGTATTTTCAGAGTCTGAAGAGAAAGATTCTAAAGGACCCAGCAAGCTTGATAGAGTTATGATGATTTTCCTTGTCAGAACAGATTAGAACGATTCTTTGTTTGTCACAATGGGTCAGGGGCTCTGACCACTCTAATATCTTCTCTCCTTACTGCATCATTACCCCAAGATAAGAAGTTGTGAATATTTAATATTATAATAAAGAAATCAGTGGAGGTATGATAGCTTTATTCAAGTATTTCAATGATTTTATGCATAAAACAGTTTGTGTCATGGCATATTGACAATTAATAAAAGAGAGAATGAAGTTTTAGTGATAGAGCTAACATGGAGGCAATATGCTATGTGTTCCCTGTGTAACTTGAATACAATCAAGGTCTACTGTAGAAATATTACAAGATATTCTTGAATGGGCTACAGATATTGAACTATTGATTCATTGCTCTTCACAGATAACTTATTGGAAGACTTCAGGTTCATCATCAGAGAAACTAAATGCTTATTTTTTACTAAAGGAAAAACAATAGAAACTTTAAAGGAAATGTTATTTATTTCTGGAAAGATATTGAATATTGATGTTACTGGTTGTAATAAATATTTAGATACCCAAGAGCTGCATAAACATAGTCAACAGAAAATTGTATACTATACATATTATATTTAGTAAGTATGTGGAGATGATCATAGCATCCTCTGGAATGACTATTGAAAATTATGTAATTGGAAGGAATAAGGTAGGCATAGTGTTTCTGTGCACTGTGTAAAGGTTATTCCTGTGTTATTCAAATGCTGATTTCTCTGCCATCATATCTTGTTTCAATCTGGACATGGCATTCTAATGCTTATACCAAGAATCTCCTGTCATAAGTTTGTGTAAACAGTTCTTCACATTTATTCTCTGCTTTGTCAATAAATGCTGATCACCCATGGTTGGGCAGAAAACAGAATAGGGTAGAAACTTTCCATCAGCCATGGGGAGGAGAGAGAGGGGTGGTGGTTGTTCAGATCTGCCATGAGGATGAAGAGATGAGCCATGAGGAGAGGGTCCAAAAGCACAAAATGAGAAAAAACCTCAGAAGCCCAAAGAGTCAGTTCAATAATAATATGCAAGTATTAGTTGGAATCTTGTCTGGGAGGTAGCTAGATTAGCATTAGAAGTTAATATAAATCATTTAACTGCTCAGCTATTGAGATGCAGCTTGAAATAAATCTTAGTTTCTTTGTGTGGTTAGGGACTAACAAAAGTAAAGAAATACAGCTGCCAGATTAATTCTCTACATACATTTATTAAAAATAAACCATTTTACAAGGGACTATATGTTATAGGCAGACATATTTAGAGAAATGATGGATGTAGACTACAATGCTGTGGATATTGGGCCCAGGAAGATGACATAGTTTCTATGAAGTATTTCATATCACTGAATATCATGCAGGTATATACAGTACCCTAAACACTTTAATCAAGAAAGAATTCCAGAAATCGATGAGGTATAGAGAGAAATTTGGTTTAGTAGTTTTCATTAATGAGAATTAGGTAGATAAACCTTGAAGCTCAAAAGGTAATTGTTTTGAATTATTGTCCTAAAATAACCAAATAAGAATTGGATTGTTATGATAAATTAGCATATTTTTCATGTTAGTATCATGGTGGTTGAGATATTTCTGGGGTTTCTATGTGTGGCAGTTAACAGTTATAAAGATTAGTATCTGAAAAGAATGGTGATCAGTTATGTTCTACTCACTCAGGCTTATCATGCTGTCTCAAAAGTTATGTGGGTAAGGATTAATAATGTAAACCAAATTCTTATAATCTGATATTTCAACTTTAACTAAATGCATCACTATTAAAACATATCTAATTTGGGTATAGTGGCTAAAAAAAATACAGAAGAATGACCAGATCCTTGACCACAGTGCTAACCAAGAAGGGTTGAGGATGTGAATTGAAAAAAAAAAAGCCAAACTTAACTTCAATATTCTTAGGCTATCATATACCTCTTAAGAGCCATTCATTCCCAGTTTGGGGGTCTAATATAACATTTTTGTACTATTATATGAAACATTTTGGGATTTAATCCTAGACTACTCACCTCTAACAACCCTGAAGCTAAGGTTTAATCAACCAGACAACATCTGAGACATAAACAGAGATTTTTCCACTATTGCTATAATCTACCTACCTGATGTTTTCACAAATATATTTGTAAAGTGACAAGTTATGACTTTCTTTTATGTAAGTATAAAAATCCTTATAAAACTGTTGTCATATAGGGTCATGGTAGTTGGGGCAACCTGATTCTATGTTCCTGAGCCATGATCACTCATATTTGACTCCAGAATATATTAATTTTATGCCTTTGGGGTGATAGATACGTTTTTGTGTTAACAAAGCCATAAAATTTGGAAATAAATGGTATGTAATTATGTTTTATTATATGCAGCACAACAAAAAAGGCTAGGGAGGCTCCCATGTTGAAGAAAGAAGCTGAACGGCGTCACTCAGAAATGACGTATAGGTGGAGCAGCTGAAGAAAAGGATTTGCTTGGTATGGGAACACAGTGTGAGAGGTGTTGTAGGAATATCCATAAATAATGAGTATTAAGAGAATGAATAGATTATTTGAATTTCTGGACCTGGACTATTGTAGAGAGATATTAATAGTAAAGTAATGAGTAGTAACTTTTAAGAAATAGTACATACATAAAATAACAAATGACAGAGTGAGGCTCACCAGTCTTATTTTATTCACAGAGAAAAGGACAAAAACACAATTCTAAGAAATGTCTATTTATGTGCTGGGCAGAGGAGGAAACCATGAACGAGTATGAAGACAAAAATCCAGCAATGTGCAAATTTTGAGAATAGTATAAATACAAATATTTTCATTTCCCTCAACAGGAACAATTCACACAAGAGATGGAGGCTGAAAACCACACCACTGTGGCAGAGCTAATCATCTTGGGACTAACAGAAGACCCTAAGCTGTGTATAGTCTTTTTTGTGATATTTCTAGGAGTATACATTGTCACTTTAGTAGGCAATATCAGCATTATCACACTGATAAGAATTTCCTCACAGCTGCACACACCTATGTACCTATTCCTCAGCCACCTGGCTTTTGTAGATGTTGTATTTTCAACCTCGGTCTCAGTTATAATGCTTATGGAGCTCCTTGAACATGGGCTGGTCCTATCTGTGGCTACCTGTGCAGCTCAGCTCTGTATCACAGTGTCATTTGGGTCAGCTGAGTGCTTCCTACTGGCTGCCATGGCCTATGATCGCTACGTAGCAATCTGTTCACCTCTCCTCTATTCCACACTGATGTCCTCTAGAGTCTGCTTTCTATTGTTGGGAGTGTCCTATGTTGGTGGCTGCATGAATGGTTGGACATTTATTGGTTGTGTGTTAAGTCTGTCCTTCTGTGGACCAAATCAGATAAATCACTTTTTCTGTGACTTCTCCCCTTTGTTGAAAGTGTCCTGCTCAGATGTCTCCATTGTTGGAATCATCCCCTCTTTCTCTTCTGGCTCCATTATTGTGATGACAGTTCTTGTCATAGCTGTTTCCTACATCTACATCCTCATCACCATCCTGAAGATACACTCCACTGAGGGCCGCCACAAGGCCTTCTCCACCTGCACCTCCCACCTCACTGCTGTCACTCTCTTCTATGGGACCATTACCTTCATTTATGTGATGCCCAAGTCGAGCTACTCTACTGAACAGAACAAGGTGCTCTCTTTATTCTACACAGTGCTGATTCCTATGCTGAACCCCCTCATCTATAGTCTGAGAAACAGGGATGTAAAGGATGCTCTGAGGAAAGCAATTGTCAGAGTATATTCATAGACTCTTGAATTCAAGAAATTTGTGATGATTTTCTTTACCCATGTCACACCTGGCATCTGTCACATGAAACTTTACTGGATGCTTCGTATTAAACCCCATGTCTTTGCACTATTCTTACTTTTATACATGTGTGTATCATTTGCAGGTCTACTTGATATCAGTGAAGTGATAGGGAATAATCATTGTTACTATTGAACCTCTGCAAGATGTCAAGCTCTTTGCCTTTATGTGATTTATGTAGCAAACAACAATTTGTGTCTTCTGCATGTCAGACTAAATTTTATCTTCATTATGTATGAATTTACTTATTTCTCTCAAAAGTAACACAGTAGCACCTTTGTTTTATTTTGAGGATAAGTTGCCTGGGCAAAGACAAGAAGTACACTGCCCATGTACTCATGAAGATCTGCATTGAGATCATTTGAATCTATGGAGTTGGCTTCTAAAATCCTGCAGCTTCTACATTTAATTTAATAATGAATCTATTTGATTAGGTATTTTAAATTATCCTGTTTGCAGATGAGAATCTTAGAGA
Source organism: Uromys caudimaculatus (assembly GCA_028551405.1). Classification (NCBI taxonomy): domain Eukaryota; kingdom Metazoa; phylum Chordata; class Mammalia; order Rodentia; family Muridae; genus Uromys; species Uromys caudimaculatus. The sequence goes on along the minus strand of CM052703.1, from coordinate 88,410,509 downwards.
AATAAAATCGTTTTTCCAGAGGAGTATAGATTCAGCAGCAATTACTTGCATCATGTACTTAGAGTGTACTCCACCACAACCTGTATGATGATGTTTTCTCTTTTCCATTTCATGGGTTTGGTTTCTTTCTTAATAACCAAGTGTCCATAGGTGTGTGGGTTTATTTCTGGGTCTTAAATTCTATTCCATTTATCTTCCTGCTTGTTTTTATGCCAATATCACAAAGTTTTCTATTACTATTTCTATGTAGTATAGCTTGAAATCAGGGAGAGTGACACTTACAGAAGTGTCAGGATTGTTTTACTTATCCTATTTTTTCCCATATGAAGCTGAGATTTTTTCCCATGTGAAGTTGAGAATTATTCTTTCAAGGCCTGTAAAGAATTGTGTTGTCTGAAAGTAACTAGGATCCCTGGGATCCAGGGACATAGGTACCCCCACCTGGTCAGTGGCATGGGTTACTTCTGGTCTGAGCTGGTGCCCTGAGCAGACATTGGGTGCTGGCTCAGCACCCAGTCCCACAAAACCCACAGGAAGCTCGACTCCCAGGTACTCTAAAATGCCAAGGATCACAGGAACTCAGGACCTTGGTCACACCAGGATTTCAGGATCCCAGAGGCAGCTTGACTCCCAGGAACTCTGACACAACCAGGATGGACACATCACAGGAGGGACAGACTCCAGACAGAGACAGCAAAGGCAGATAGCAGCAGAGATAACCAGATGGTGAGATACAAGCACAAGAACATAAGAAACCAAGGTTACTTGGCATCATCAAAACCCAGTTCTCCCACTATAGCAAGTCCTGGATATCCCATTACACTAGAAAAGCAAGATTTGGATTTAAAATTACTTCTCATGATGATTATAGAGGACTTTAAAGAGGACATAAATATCTCCCTTAAAGAAATACTGTAGAACGCAGGTAAACAGGTAGAAGACCTTAAAGAGGAAACACAAAAATCCCTTTAAGAATTACAGAAAAACAACCAAACAGGTGAAGGAATTGAACAAAACCATCCAGGACCTAAAAATGGAAATAGAAACAATAATGAAATCACAAAGGGAGGTCTGGGTTTGAGGAAACATATTGTGTAAATTTGGTTTTGTCATAGAATATCTTGGTTTCACCATCTATGGTAACTAAGAGTTTTGCTGGGTATAGCAGCCTGGGCTGGCAGTTGTGTTCTCTTAGGGTCTGTATGAGATCTGCCCAGGATCTTCTAGCTTTCATAGTCTCTGGTGAGAAGTCTGGTATAATTCTGATAGGCCTGCCTTTATATGTTAATTGACCTTTTCCCCTTACTACTTTTAATATTCTTTCCTTGTTTTGTGTATTTGGTATTTTGACTATAATGTGACGGGAGGACTTTCTTTTCTTATCCAATCTATTTGGGGTTCTGTAAGCTTCTTGTATATTTATGTTCATCTCTTTCTTTAGGTTAGGGAAGTTTTCTTCTATAATTTTGTTGAAGATATTTACTGGTCCTTTAAGTTGGGAATCTTCACTCTCTTCTATACCTATTATCCTATTTGGTCTTCTCATTGTGTCCTGGATTTCCTGGATGTTTTGGGTTAGGAGCTTTTTGTGTTTTGCGTTTTCTTTGACTGTTGTGTCAATGTTTTCTATGGTATCTTCTACACCTGAGATTCTCTATTCTATCTCTTGTATTTGGTTGGTGATGCTCGCATCTATGACTGCTGATCTCTTTCCTAGGTTTTCTATCCCCAGGGTTGTCTCCATTTGTGATTTCTTTATTGTTTCTATTTCCAGTTTTAGATCTGGATGGTTTTATTCATTTTCTTCACCTGTTTGATTGTGTTTTCCTGTAATTCCGCCTGTTTGATTGTGTTTTCCTATAATTCTTCAAGGGATTTTTGTGTTTCTTCTTCATGGGCTTTTAGCTGTTTACTTGTGTTCTCTTGTATTTCTTTAAGAGAGTTATTTATTTCCTTCTTAAAATCTTCTATCATCATCATGAGATGTGATTTTAAATCTGAGTCTTGCAGTTTTTGGTGTGTTGGGGTATCCAGGTCTCGCTGTGGTGGGAGATCTGGGTTCTGACGATGGCAAGTAGCCTTGGCTTCTGTTCCTTATGTTCTTGCCCTTGCCTTTCACCATCAGATTATCTCTGGTGTTAGCTGGTCTTGCTTTCTCTGACTATGGCTTTTCCCTCCTGTAAGCCTCTGTGTCAATACTCCTTGGAGACTAGCTCTCTCTGAGAGGAATTTGGGTTTGGAGACCTGTGGTACAGGGTTAGCTCTGGGGTGCAGACAGAAATCAGAAGGATTCTGTCCCCAGCTGTTCCTTGGTTCCTGTGTCTTGATGGCTCTGCAAGGGTACCTCTTGATCCAGGAATTTGAACAGAAGTGGTGGTTTTGCCTGTGCTCAAAGCTGTGTCGGCATTCCTGGGATACCAGCTCTCTCCTAGCATATTTGAGTATGGAGCCCTGTGTCACAGGATCAACTTTCCAGCTGCAGAAGAAAACTGGAAGACCACTCCTCAGTCCATGTGTACTGAGGGTTCTGGGTGGGTCCCTCTGAGCAGAGGTGCTGGTCTTACTCCCACTCACAGAATTGTCCACATTCCTTGGAGGCTAGCTTTCTCCTGGTGCTATGTGGCTATGGTGCCCTGTGGCCCAGGCTGAGGTCCTCAGCCACAGATGGAAAGCAGAAGGCTCCTGTCCCTGGCTGCTCCTTAGTCCCTGAGTCCTGAGGGTTCCTGGCAGGTCCTGATGAGCAGAGTTGCTGGCTTTACCCTGCTCACAGGCTTGTCCACACTCCTGGGAGGCTAGCTTTTTCCCTGCTGAGCAGTGGTGCTGGTCTTACCTCCACTCATGGGCTTGTCCACACTCCTGGGAGGCTAGCTTTCTCCTGGCGCTATTTGACTATGGAGCCTTGTAGCCCAGGCTAAGGTCCCCTGCCACAGATTGAACTTCAGACTCTTTTTGCTTATGAATATTGAGGGAAAAATACTCAATAAAATTCTTGTGAATCGAATCCAAGAACACATCAAAACCATCATTCACCACAATCAAGTAGGCTTCATACCAGGGACGCAAGGTTGGTTCAAGATATAAAAATCCATTAACATAATCCACTATATAAATAAACTCAAAGAAAAAAATCACATGATTGTAGTAAGCCATGTACCGCGCCCTAAAGATGGCGCTGGTTTCCTGCTTCCACGTCTGCTCACCTAGTGATAAACAAGTCCATTTATGGCTGTGCCTGATATCATCATCTGACATCATGGTTGGGCAACCTATCTACTAGCTCCACGTGGCATTTAGCTATTGGTGGTGATTATTGTATATATTGTGGGGTAGGCTGGGGAAAAGAAGAAGAAGCTGCTGCACAAGGGACCTGAATAAACTGCTTGGCGAAGATCTTAGTGGTTGCGTCGTTCTTGCTGGTCTAGGGGGACACAACAAGTGGTGGCCCATACGGGGACACCTCTCATCTGAGACCAGAACGCCTTGCAGTCAAGGAACAGTACCAGTGAGCTCCCACAGGAAGGGTGGGACGATAAAGTCTGCGGGATAAGCGGCAATAAGGCCCACGGCTCGGTGGCAATAAAATCTCAGGCTTGAGCAAGAAAGTTCGTGTAGAGAACCGAAAGTGAAGAGAGAGTCAGTAGAACGAGACGCTTAATATATTATCTGTAGGATGGGGACTTCTCAGTCTCATCCAATTTTTGTAGCTCTTCAGGAGCTATTGTTTTCAAAGAAACTCAAAATGAAAAAAAGCACATTAGAAAGATTTCTGAATGAATGTGATACCGTAGCACCTTGGTTCGCAGTTTCAGGAAACCTAACTATTCCTTGCTGGGATAAGCTAGGGAAGGACTTAGACTTTGCCTGGGAGCAAGGACACCTTAAAGCGGGAGTTAGGCCAGTCTGGAAGCTAGTCCTCAGCTGCTTGGAAGATAAACAAGAGTGCAAGGAGGCAGTGGAAAAGGGACAAGCGGATTTAGAGATGCTGCAAGAGGAAAGATCAGAAAGGCGTAATAGCGAAAGTAGCTCAGAGTCGAGCTCCTCCGAGTCTGATGATGAGGGACTGAAAGCGCTGATTGCAGAGGCAAGATGGCTGTCGTTGAAAGAGAAGAAAGAACGGGAAGGAGGAAGTGGAGGTGGTGCGATAAACGACAGGAGGGGCCACCGGGGGTGGAACCTACTGCCCCACCTCCTTATCATGAGGCAGAGGAGGAAGTGAGACCACTTCCTGGATGATCACTGTGTCCCGAAGTTTGGAGGGAAGTTAGGAGAGAAATGCAACTGGCTTTTCCAGTATTCGTTGACCCTCAGGGACAGCGATATCATGAGCCATTGGATTTTAAGACTATCAAGTCCCTGGCTGAGTCGGTGCGGACATATGGTATCACAGCCTCTTTTACTGTGGCCCAGGTGGAGGCGCTTCACCGACATTGCATGACCCCCACGGATTGGGCACAATTAGCTAGAGCCTGCCTTAGCCCAGGTCAGTACCTGGATTGGAGAGCGTTTAATATTGAGTACGCCACAGAGCAGGCAGCAGCTAACGCCGCAGCTGGAGGAGAATGGCAGGCATGGGACAGAGATATGCTCCTGGGACAAGGCCATTTTGCACAACAGCAGAATGGGTATCCCCCAGAAGTATATGAGCAGATTAACAATATCGCCACTAGGGCTTGGAAATCCCTCCCTAATAAAGGGGAAGTTGCTGGGAATTTGACAAAGATCATTCAAGGCCCCATGGAACCTTTTTCAGATTTCATTGC
>CM052703.1:88387753-88405249 GCA_028551405.1 Uromys caudimaculatus | reverse complement strand
AAAACAAAAAGGGGGAATAGGCCTTGGGCGAACACCCAGGGAGAGAGTATCTTTAGCACTTTTTACCCTTAATTTTTTAAATTTGGATAAGGATGGTCGTTCTGCTGCTGATCGTCATTATCTTTATGATCAAAATATGAAAGGATATGTTAAATGGAAGGATGTTCTTACAGGACATTGGTATGGGCCAGATCCAGTGCTGGTATGGGCGAGAGGGTCTGTTTGTGTGTTCCCTCAGGATCGGCGAGAACCCCTGTGGGTGCCGGAACGATTGACCAGAAAGTGCAACAAAGATGAAGATTCTGTTGCTCTTGATAATCATCAGCCTGAAGCGGATGCCAGTGCAGACGGAGCAACGATGAGGGATCCTGTCAGTGTTTTCGAGACTAATGCTGATAAGACATGATGCAAAATTGTTTCCCCGCCTTTTTACTTCTAATAAAACTCTGGATCTTCCTTTTCTTCCCAAGGATGAACAGATTGCTAGTTTAGGAGAAAATAGGTCTTTGTATTTAGAGGGCAGTTTATGCTTTTTTAAGGTAAGTAATATTAGTGGAAATAGTAGCTGTGTGATGCTATATAATCAAACTGCAGGGTGGTGGGAGAGAAAGCTGTTTCAGCAGGAATCTGGTCAACGTAATGTTACTTGGATAACTGGTAGATGGCCAGTTCTTTCTGCGCAATTTGGATGTCAGTGGAAGATGTCTGGCCTTTGCATCACCTCAGTGCAATATCAGAATTTTTCCCAGGCTGCTAATTTATCTAAACAGCTTTCTCAGTATCTTTTAGGTAATTGGTCCAGCGGATTCAATTGCTTGATGGATGAGCCATCGTCGCTGTGAATTCCACATGGGTTGATCCGGATATCGCAAAAGGATTGTCCTCCTGTTTTTCAGCAGCCGTGAATCATCTGAAAGAGTGGGCTGGAATGGGATCTTATTTTTAGTTTTTGGAGTTTGTTTTATAATTTGTTTGTGGTGCATATGTAAGATGAGGTTTGCCCAGCAACGGCATGCCGCTATGGTGGTGCAGGCCTTCACAGCCATCGAGGCAGGACAGTCCCCTCAAGCTTGGCTTACGGTTATACTAGAGTCAAAGTAGCATGAGGTCATCCCCGGGCCTGAGTGCTAGGACTTCGGGTCCAGCAACTGACGCCACTTGCCTTGAAGAGCATGCCTCAGAGACAGGCAACTTTCCTCCCCCGCTGACCAACCTAAGACAGAGCTCCTTGAGGATGACAAGGTGACTCAATGATGAGGCAGCGGGGATGTAGGATCTACCTAAGACAGAGGATGCTCTATTAGGATCATAGTGTGTCGGTGCCCGTGCTCTGCTGTTTATTTTAACAAAAAAGGGGGAATTGTAGTAAATGTACCACACCCTAAAGATGGTGCCGGTTTCCTGCTTCCACTTCTGCTCACCTAGTGATAAACAAGTCCATTTATGGCTGTGCCTGATATCATCATCTGACATCATGGTTGGGCAACCTATCTACTAGCTCCACGTGGCATTTAGCTATTGGTGGTGATTATTGTATATATTGTGGGGTAGGCTGGGGAAAAGAAGAAGAAGCTGCTGCATAAGGGACCTGAATAAACTGCTTGGCGAAGATCTTAGTGGTTGTGTCGTTCTTGCTGGTCGAGGGGGACGCAACACATGATCATCTCCTTAGATGCAGAACAAATATTTGACAAAATACAACAACCCTTAATGTTAAAAGTATTGGAGAGATCAGGAATTCAAGGCTCATACCTAAACATAATAAAACAATTTACTGCAAACCAACAGCCAATATCAAATTAAATGGACAGATACTTGAAGTAATACCACTAAAATCAGGGATAAGACAGGGATGTCCACTCTTCCCATATCTACTCAATATAGTACTCAAATTTCTAGCTAAAATAATAAGACAACAAAAAGAGATCAAGGGGATACAAATTGGCAAAGAAGAAATAAAGGTATTAGTATTTGCAGATGATATGATAGTATATACAAGCAATCCCCAAAATTCTACCAGAGAACTTCTACAGCTGATAAACAACTTAGCAATGTGGCTGGATATAAAATTAACTCAAAGAAATCAGTAGTCTTTCTTTATACAAATGATAAATGGGCTGAGAAAGAAATGAGGGAAACAACTCCCTTCACAGTAGCCATGATGGGGATTGTGTTGAATAATATAAAATATCTTGGGGGTAACTCTAACCAAACAAGTGAAAGATCTGCATGACAATAACTTCAAGTCTCTCAAGAAAGAAATCAAAGAAGATCTCAGAAAATGGAGCGATCTCCTATGCTCATGGATTGGCAGAATTAAAGTAAAAATGGCCATGTTACCAAAGGCAATCTGTAGATTCAACAAAATCCCCATCAAAATTCCAACACAATTCTTCAAAGACATGGAAAGAGCAATTCTCAAATTCATTTGGAAAGGCAAAAAACCCAGAATAGCAAAAACAATTCTTAACAATAAAAGAACTTCTAGGATAATCACCATCCCTGACCTCAAGCTATACTACAGAGTAATAGTGATAAAAATGACATAGTATTGGTATAGAGACAGACATGTTGATCAATGTAATAGAACTGAAGTCCCAGAAATAAAACGTGTCTGTCTCTTTACCAATACCATGCAGTTTTTATCATTATTGCTCTGTAGTATAGCTTGAGGTCAGGTATGGTGATTCCCCCAGCAGTTCTTTTATTGTTAAGAATTGTTTTCACTATTCTGGGTTTTTTGCTTTTCCAGATGAATTTGAGAATTGCTCTTTCCATGTCTCCAAAGAATTATGTTGGGATTTTGGTGGGGATTGTGTTGAATCTGTAGATTGCTTTAGGTAGAATGACCATTTTTACTATTTTAATTCTGCCAATCCATGAGCATGAGAGATCGCTCCATTTTCTGAGATCTTCTTTGATTTCTTTCTTGAGAGACTTGAAGTTATTATCATACAGATCTTTCACTTGTTTGGTTAGAGATACCTCTAGATATTTTATATTGTGGCTATTATGAATTCTGTTGTTTCCCTAATTTCTTTCTCAGCCCATTTGTCATTTGTATAAAGTAAGGCTACTGATTTATTTGAGTTAATTTTATATCCAGCCACTTTGCTGAAGTTGTTTAACAGCTGGAGAAGTTCTCTGGTAGAATTCTTGGGGTTACTTATGCATTCTATCATAACATCTGCAAATGCTGATACCTTGAATTCTTCTTTGCCATTTGTATCCCCTTGATCTCTTTTTGTTGTCTTATTGCTCTAGCTAGAATTTTGAGTACTATATTGAATAGATATGGGGAGAATAGGCATCTTTGCCCTGTCCTGATTTTAGTGGGATTGCTTCAAGTATCTCTCCATTTAATTTGATACTGGCTATTGTTTGCATAAAATTGTTTTTATTATGCTTAGGTATGGGTCTTGAATTCTTGATCTCTCTAATACTTTTAACATGAAGGGATGTTGTATTTAGTCAAATTCTTTTTCAACATCTAAGGAGAACATCATGTGATTTTTTTCCTTTGAGTTTGTTTATATAGTGGATTACGTTAATGGGTTTTCATACATTGAAACAACCTTGCAAAACTGGGATGAAGCCTAGTTGATCATGGTGAATGATGGTTTTGATGTATTATTTGATTTGGTTTGCTAGAATTTTATTGAGTATTTTTTGTTGAGATTCATAAAGGAAAGTGGTCTGAAGTTCTCTTTTTTTGTTGGGTCCTTCTGTGGTTTAGGTATCAGGGTAATGTGGTTTCATAGACTGAATTAAAAGTAGTGTTCATTCTGTTTCTATTTTATGAAAGAGTATGAGGAATATTGGTATTAGGTCTTCTTTGAAGGTCTGGTAGAATTATTCACTAAAGCCATCTGGCCCCGGATGGTTTTTTTTTTTTTTTTTTTTTTTGTTGTTGTTGTTTTGTTTTTTTGGTTTTTTTGGGGGGGGGGGTTGGAAGGTTTTTAATGACTTTCTCTCTTACCTTAGGGGATATGGGTCTGTTTAGATAGTTTACTTGCTCTACATTTAAATTTGATATGTGGTATCTGTTTAGGATATCATCCATTTCATCTACATATTTTCAGTTTTCTTGAATACAGGCTTTTGCAGTAGGATCTGTTGACTTTTTTGAATTTCCTCAGCATCTGTTGTTATGTCTCCTTTTCATTTCTGATTTTGTTAATTTGGATACTGTCTCTGGGCCTATTAGTTAGTTTGACTAAGGGTTTATTTATCTTGTTGGTTCTCTCAGAGAACCAGGTTTTGTTGATTCTTTCTATAGTTCTCTTTGTTTCTATTTGGTTGATTTTGGCTCTGAGTTTGACTATTTCCTGCCATCTACTCCACTTGTGTGAGTTTGCTTCCTTTTGTTCTAGAGCTCTCAGGTGTGCTGTTAAGTTGCTAGTGTAGAATCTCTCCAATTTCTTTATGAATCTACTAAGTGCTACGAATTTTCCTCTTAGCATTTCGTGCATTGTGTTCCATAAGTTGGGGTATGCTATGTCCTCATTTTCATTGAATTCCAGGAAGTCATTAATTTCTTTTTTTATTTCTTCCCTGACCAAATGTTCATTGAGTAGAGAATTGTTCAGTTTCCATGAGTATGTGGGTTTTTTTTGTTTTTTGTTTTTTTTTGTTATTGATGATCAGCCTTAGGTCATGGTGATCTGATAGGATACACGGAATTATTTCAATCTTCTTGTATCACTTGAGGCTTGTTTTGTGACCAATTATATGAACAAGTTTGGAGAAGGTACTATGAAGTGCTGAGAAGAAGGTGTATTCTTTTGTTTTAGGGTGAACTGTTCTGTAGATATCTGTTAAATCCATTTAGTTCATAACCTCTATCAGTTTCAATGTGATTCTGTTTAGTTTTTATTTTAATGATCTGTCCATTACTGAGAGTGGGGTATAGAACTCTCCCACTATTATTGTGTGGGGTTCAATGTATATTTTGAGCATTAGTAAAGTTTCTTTCATGAATGTGGGTGCCCTTGCTTTGGGGCCATAGATGTTCAGAATTGAGACTTTCTCTTGGTAGGTTCTTCCTTTGATGAATATGAACTGTCCTTCCTCATCTCCCTTGATAACTTTTGGTTGAAAGTCTATTTTATTGGATATTAAAATGGCAACTCCATCTTGTTTCTTGGGACCATTTGCTTGGAAGACCTTTTTCCAGCATTTTACTCTGAAGTAGTGTCTGTCTTGATATTGAGGTGTGTTTCTTGTATGCAGCAAAATGCTGGATCCTGTTTGCATATCCAGTCTGTTAGCTTATGTCTTTTTATAAGCGAGTTGAGTCCATTAATATTGAGAGATATTAGAGACAGATGATTGTTAGCTCCCGTTATGTTTGTTTTTGTATGTGGCATTATCTGCATGTGATTCTCTCCTTTTGGCTTTGTTGTGAGATGATTAATATAGTATTTTTCCTTTAGTGTAGGTACCCTCCTTGTGTTGAAGTTTTGCTTCTAGTAATCAGCCCTACAAAGGTAGGGCTGGGTTGGTAGCTAGATATTGTTTAAATATGGTTTTGTCATGCAATATTTTGGTTTCTCCATCTACATTGATTGAGAGTTTAGCTGGGCTGGCATTTATGTTCTCTTAAATTCTGCATGACCTCTGTCCAGGCTCTCCTGGCTTTTAGTGTCTCAGTTGAGAAGTCTCGTGTAATTCTAATAGGTCTACATTTGTATGTTACTTGGCCCTTTTCCCTTGCAGCTTTTAATATTCTCTCTTTGTTTTGTGTATTTAGTGTTTTGATTATTATGTGACAAGAGGATTTTCTTTTCTGGTCCAATTTATTTAGTGTTCTAGAGGCTTCTTGTACATTTACGGCCATCTCTTCCTTTAGGTTGGGAAAGTTTTCTTCTATGATTTTGTTGAAGATGTTTTCAGGTTCTCTGAGCTCAGAATCTTCATTCCCCTCTATTTCAATTATTCTTAGATTTGGTCTTTCCATTGTGCCCTGGATTTCTTGGATGTTTTGGGTTAGGAGCTTTTTATGTTTTGAATTTTCTTTGATAGTTGTGTCAATATTTTCTAACGTATCCACTACACCTGAGATTCTCTCTTCTATCTCTTGTATTCTGTTGGTAATGCTTACATCTGTAATTCCTGACTTGTCTAGGTGTTCCATTTTTAGGTTTGCCTCTATTTGTGCTTTGTTTATTGCTTCTACTTCCACTTTTAGGTCTTGGACCACTTTGTTCAATTTCTTCACATATTTGATTGTGTTTTCCTGTATTTTAAAAGGGATTTATTTGTTTCCTTTTTAAGGGCTTCTACCTGTTTACCTGTGTTTTCCTATATTTCTTTCAGTGAGCTATTTATATCCTCCTTCAAGGACTCTGTTATTTTCATGAGGTAGAATTTTAGAACAGCTTCTGATTTTTCAGGTATGTTGGTGTTTCCAGGGCTTGCTGTGGTAGGAGAACTGGGTTCTGATGATACTCAAATATATTTGTCTTATTGCTTGTGTTCTTGTACTTGCCTCTTGCCATCTCGTTATCCCTGGTGTTTGCTGGTCTGCGTGTCTCTTTCTGGAGCTTGCCTCTTTTATCCCTGGGTTGCTTCAGGTCTCCTAGTAGGCCTTTGTCCCTGGCTGTAGCAGACCTCTGTAGGGCCTTCAGACTGTGGGCATGTATGCTAGTGACCTGTTGCCCTGGCAGCAGTGGCTCTTTTGAGAGGCTTTCTGGGAGGTCTTCCAACTGTGGGATCTTCAGAAGGGCAGAGAAGCTGCTGATCTGTTGCCCTGACTGCAGCAGATATTCTGGGAGACCTTTAGACTGTTGGGTCTTCAGAGGAGCCATCAAGCTGTTGCCCTGTGTGTAGCTGTTTCCAAGGAGACATTATTACTTTGGGATCTGTTGCCCAGTTGCCCTTCATGCAGCAGAACTCCTGAGATGCCTTCAGGCTGTAGTGTCTTCAGGGGAGCAGACAAACTGGCGATCTGCCCTGGCAAAAGACGCTGCCCAGAAGAGGAGTGAAATTTGGGGGCAGAGGATTTGGGGGGTGATGGATCCAGAGTTTACTGGGCTCCCAGCAGCTGTGGGCCTTTGTGAGGGTCCCTTGCCAGTTGCTCTGCATGTAGCCTAGCTCCTGGGATGCCTTCACGATGTGGAGTCTTCAGGGGAATAGATAAGCTGGCAATCTGCCCCAGTAGAAGGCCAGCTTTTTTGTTCTTCATAGATATTTTTCGAGGTTGTTTTTATATCATCTTTATTTAATTTTAGTCTAGAGTTTTTAATCTCATTATAATGTAAGTTTTCAAATTATTTCTTAATTATTATCTGGATATCCTTGGTGTCTATACCTATGTATCTCTTTTCCTCTCTAATTTCATTGTTATTTTTGGCTGATTTGAAAAGGTCAAATGTTGTTGTTTAGTTCTTTAAGAACCAGGCATTTTATTCCATCATTCTTTGTATTAGTTAGTTTCATTTCCATTTCATTAATTTTTAAACTTATATTTATTATTTCTTTCTGATCACTGATTTTTGGTTGTCTTTTCTTGTATTTATATGACCTTTAAATGCCCCCATTCTCTTTTACTAATTTCTTGACATTAGTCTTTATCAGGTGTTCCAAATGACTAGGTAGCCCAGTAGAAGAAAGAGGTCCTAAATGTAGGCAACAGAGTCAAAGTAGGCCCCTGCTCCCACTGTTAGCAGTACCACATGAAGACTAAGCTGCACAACTGTTACATATGTGCAGAGAGCTCAGGTCAGTTCTCTGGAACTTTTATCATCAAAGGATGTTAGAGTTTATCAAAGGCTTATTCTGCATCTAGTACATCTAGGTGATTATATGGTTTCTGTCCTTTAGTCTATTCATGTAGAAGGCTATATTTATTGATTCACATATTCTTGCATCTCAAGGATATAGCTGACTTGATCATGATGGATAACTTAAATATGTTCTTGAATTTGTTTTGCAAATGATTTTTGTTGGTTATTTATCTTATTTGGGTATCAGGATGATAATGGCTCCATAAAATGAATTTGGAAATGGTTCTTCATTTTCTACTTTACAGAATAAGAAAGCATAGTAAAGATATCTTAAATGAATAACTTTATGGGGAATGGTAAAGCCTTGAAAAAAGAACATGTCAAATCAAAATCAGTAGATGGGGAGAGATAATTAAGATCAAGAAAGGAAGCATGTAGTAGAAGACACCCAGAAACAAGCCAGTCACCAGGTGTTGGTGGATGGGTGGGCTCCACTATGATGATCAAGTATGTGGTAGAGACTTGAGAGCAAGAAAAGGGGAGTGGTTTGTGTCTTATGAAGAGAGGAGGAACTGGAAACATGAGGGTGTTGAGGGTGAGCAATAGCCTGATGTGAGATGCCTGTGCTTCCGCTGAGGCCATGGTGAGATTCCAGCCTGTGCTGCTGAAGGCTATGTCTGGGTATGTGGCCCTGAAGTAGCAGTGGTTTGTGTCAATGTCCATGGTCTATGTTACCACTAAGTGCCATGCAGACATCCCTGGTTTGGATTGCCTCCTGGAGCCATCTTGAATGCTGAGGGCTGCACAGAGCAGGTCCCACTTGCCGGGAACCAATGGATTTGTAGCCCTTCTTGGTGACTTGAGTGAAACCATTTTGTATTAGAGTTAGGCATAAGAATAATTGTAGGCCTGAGTTTCGGTTTCCTAAGCCTTGGGCTCTGGCTTCTCAGAAATCAGGTGACCAGCCTGGGGTTACACAGTTGAGCTAGCAGCATCCTGCTCAGCAGGAACACTGTGTCCCCTTGGAACTTCCCCACCCTGTTGCTTTGTGTAAGCCTTGTTACTTTGTTCAAACTTCCTTCTTTTTCCACAATATATTCTGTGTGGGAATAAACTTCTTTGGGGCTTGATCAGACATCCTGTCTTGCTTCCAGGTACCTGTGTATCTTGTCTCTTTTTTTCATCTGCTGGTCACCTCCTTTGGTCCACGCTGAAGACCTTGCAGGCCGGGGCACCCACCCCTCACTGGCAACAGCACATGGGAAAGATGTTCACACCCCAGCCTGAGCAGTAGGTGAGAGCTGGCCTGATGGTAGAGCAAGAGAGTACAAGTCCCAGCCCTTGCTAGCTAAAGGAAGCAGGAGAGCTGGCCTAGCCCGTCACCTGGGAGAAGCAGGAGAGCTAGCCCTTGTTGTGCTGGGGTCAGAGAGATAGCAGGATGAACAACTCAGCCAGCACCCAGGCCCAGATCCAGGGCTTTGAGTTGGCCCACCCCAACATCTTACCCCATCTATAAACTGCTGAAACATGTGAAGGTGCTGGTTCTGCAGAAGCAAAGATTTAGGATTTCCATGGACAAGGCAACAATAGGGAGTATGAGAGGAGACTGGGGAAGATATTGATAGTATGGCAGAAGCTAGAGGCCTCAAACCATACTAATGACTCATTGCAATGAACATTTGCAAGTAAAGCTATTTGGGCAAACAGATATTCTGTGTGAAACACCATGAAACACTGCAGCTTCCATAACAAGGTGGATTGTTCTTTTTATTTTTTTAGTTTTTATGTATTTATTTTTGTTGTTATTTTTTATTTGGGGGAAGGTTGCAAGAGCAGAGGGTAGATAAAGAGGGATGAGTAAATGAATAGGATTGGGGTGCATGATGCATAATTCACAGAGAACCAATAACAAGTTAAAAAGTAATAATTTTTAAATTAAAAATAAATAAAACATAAAAAGATCAAGAATGGAATTAATATAATGGAAATTAAAGGCAATAAAATGACCTGATAAAACAAAGAATTATTTCTTCAAAGGAATAAACAAAATGGACAGATTTAATCCAACATAACCAAAAGAGGTTGAGAAAACCCAACTAATAAAATTAGAGATAAAAATAGAAACATTACAATGAATACCAATGACATTCAGAAAACCAATAGGAAGAACTTGGAAAACTCACATTCCATTTAACTGGAAAATTGAAAAGAAATAGATGGATTTATACATGACAGATATATAAACAATTGTGTTAAGAGAACCAAAACTTGCAATGATAGGTTGCTGGGCCATTGGTTGTGTTTCTTACATGAGATATTCAACTACATGGAATTAGCTGATGGATATAAAATGAGTAAATTTAAAGTACAGTATTAACTAACTCTGCCTACCATGAAAAAAGGCATCTTGAACTTGAGAAAGTCAATTAAGACAGCAATTACAATGGAGAAATTGAGCAAAGTGTACACTGTTAAAAGGGATGCAGGAACTAAGATCAAGAGGACTGATCCCTGACAGGAGCTTAAGAAGTCAATCATCTTCCTAAGCAATGGCCAGTGACCACAGATGTGGTTAATTTTAGGCATCTGAACCTAAACAAGGGAACTGGAAGGACAGACACAGGTAGGAATTTCAGGTCATCCCTAAGGGGTGTAATTCCTGGTGACAGTAGTACTTCAGACACTATGTTGTATATAAGTCCTCAGTGACTGTGACAGTATACATAAGATCTTCACAAGCTCAAGTCAGCCAAAATCCCAGCATGAACAGTGGAGGTGAATGTGAAGTCCACCCCTTGATGAAGTCTATTGCAAACTGATAGCTGTTCAGAGGAGAAACAATTTCACTGAAGGATGCGATCCTTGTAGATCCACTACACACACCCACAAGTCTATGGGCAGTATAAAATTGGCTTGATGAGTTTTTAAAAATGATAACAAACTTGTGTGGGTAGGAAGCAGTCTGGCTATGAGAGCACTTGGGGTGAATAAAATCAAAATATTATATAAAGGTTTCAAAATTATTATAATAATTATTTTTTAAAATTACCTATAACAAGTGAAAGAAAGCTGTTAGGCTTTTAAATAGGCAGCTGTATACCCATTAGTCTGAAATACTGATATAAACATTAAACTATTCATCTTTCAGATAATTTGTTATTTTTGTTATAACTAACAAATGAAAGTGCACTTGTGTTTACACGAACAAAAGAATGCAGATTGATGTAGTCCTTGAAGATTACTTGTATTTGTGTTACAGTTGTGTGAAACAAACAATTCAGTAGTCATTAGAGACTGTTATAATGATCCCTGGTGTGTTCCATGTCACTTTTGATTCTCTTGGCTCATCAGGGAGATCTTTTAACAAAAACAATAATAAAAGAAAGCTTAGAGTTGTATGATCATAACTTTGGATTTCTGTCTACCGTCTGGACTGATTCTGATTTCAGGAGGTGAGATTTAGGAATTTGTGAATTAATTGGTTTCTTTTTACTGTTGGAAAATATGTACATGTGTTCTTCAAAATTGTGTTCCCAAGCTATCACTTGGAGAGCATAAACACACTTCAGTATAAAAATTACTATCATTGAAATAAAATAACATGACAGGCCTACATCAAAATATCTTCTGGAAAACCTACTTTGTGCATTATTCAATCTCCAACAGCACTGCAGACAACTAGACACTTTGGATAATGAGTAGGATATAAAGGGAAGAATCTTGGGCGGTGAATCAACCTGGCCCCTAGCTATGTAAACCGAAGTTCTCTTTTTAGCTGTCTAGTATCCAAATATATTCACTAGTACATTGTTCTAAAAGTCACATTATTTTCTTCCAATAGGCTGCAGTTAAATAATATTATGCAAAGAAATGATTGTACACAGATAAATATACAACATCACAATTTAGTTCTGAATATTTATGTAATTTTTGTATTTGTTTATTTTGCATAAATATATTGACATTTCAAATGATGGATAAAGTAATGATTTAATTGATATTATTTAGAACAATAATTTTATGCACAGATTTCATTTCATATTCCTTTCTTTTCCCTTCAATATGATTGTGTAACATTGCTGATTTTTTAAATGTCTTGTTTAATGGACATACACTGTAAACTATGTAAACAGCTAGAAACCTTTCTATACATTGGCCAACAAAACTGAAATCTAACCTATTTCCTTTTCATTTACCAGATATCCAACCCCATTGCAACTAATAAGTAATTTCACTTGACTAAATTCTACATGGAGATTCATATTCTGATTTCATTAATACATAGACAATTTAAGGTGAGTTACTAGATATTTTTCAACTTAGTTTCCTCATCAATAAGTTGGGAATAATAAAAATACTTAAAAATTTCATGGATATTTGAAAAGAATTAGATATTAAATGGTAATTATGTATCTATCATCTAGAAAGCATGACATAAATGTTAGCTGCTACTCAGGATCCAGTGTCCCATCCTGGACATACACAACTTTGGGATTTTTTATTTTCTTTTTTGTTTGTTTGTTTGATATACCAAAAAATTTAAACATCTCGAACATTTCATTGCTTAATCCTTGCATTAACAGAATGTTTGTGAAAGCAATGAAATGCAATTCTTCAAACATGTTTCCTGTTGGTCCACCTAGAAATATCAAACTATAGTGATTCATTGCACATAAACCTACAACATTAGAACACAATTCTTAGTATAAAATAAAGCAAAATTAAAGTTCAATTTTAAATAATGCATTTGTTTATAATAACTTCCATCTATGAATTAATGAAAACGATATATTTATGAATTCCTTTCTGGAATGTCTCCATCACAGACTTGACCTGGCAGCAGCTACACTGTCCCATGGCTTTCCTGCAGGATGGGAACCACACTGCAGTGACAAAGTTCATTTTATTGGGATTAACTGATAACCCAGTCCTTAGAGTCGTCCTCTTCATCATCATCCTGTGCATCTACCTGGTGACTGTGTCCGGGAACCTCAGCACCATCCTTCTCATCAGAGTCTCTCCCCAGCTCCATCACCCCATGTACTTCTTTCTTAGCCACTTGGCTTTTGCTGACATAGGTTACTCATCTTCTGTCACACCCAATATGCTTGTCAACTTCCTGGTGGAGAGACAAACAATCACCTACACTGGTTGTGCCATCCAGCTAGGTTCTGTTGTCTTCTTTGGATCAAGTGAAGGCTTCCTTCTGGCTGCCATGGCTTATGATCGCTTCATGGCAATCTGCAACCCACTGCTTTATTCAACCAAAATGTCCACTCAAGTCTGTGTCCAATTGCTCCTAATTGCTTACATAGGAGGTTTTCTTAACACATTGTCTTTCACTGTATGTTTCTATTCATTATTCTTCTGTGGACCCAATGGCGTCAATCACTTTTTCTGTGATTTTGCTCCATTAATAGAACTCTCCTGTTCTGATGTCAGTGTCCCTGCAACTGTTCCTTCATTCACAGCTGGATTCATCATTGTAGTGACAGTGATTGTCATAGCCATCTCCTACACCTACATCCTCATCACCATCCTGAAGATGCGTTCCACCGAAGGTCGACAGAAGGCCTTCTCCACCTGCACCTCCCACCTCACTGCAGTCACTCTTTTCTATGGGACCCTCACATTCATTTATGTGATGCCCAAGTCCACCTTCTCCACAGACCAGAACAAGGTGGTGTCTGTGTTCTACATGGTGGTGATCCCCATGTTGAACCCCCTCATCTACAGTCTCAGAAATAATGAGATTAAGGGTGCTCTGAAGAGACAGATAAGCAGGAAAATATTTTCTTAGAGACAGCCATTATTCTGTGGGGTGTGTCATTGTAGGAACACACCAAATTCTAAGATTAAGTCTTCTTTTAAACCCTTAAATATGCTGACATTTTCACTTCTAGACTGTTTCTCATGAAGTAACTCTGCTGCTGTGTGCTGTTTCTTCATTTAAGAAATATCAAGTCACAGAATTAATATATACATCTTCTCACATCTTTTTATGTTAGAAATATTGGAACCACTCTTCAAGCAAATTTATATCATACAATAAATACTATTACTTATCTCTTGCTGATCAGTAGGTCACCAGACTTTCATTTTATACAATTATAGCCTTTGTTCTTTTTAATCCCTGTATCTATTGTCCACACCTCTGACTGATAACCAACAGTGGCCCTCTCTGTGAGTTTGAACGTTAGAAAATTTCACATGACTGAGATTCTGAAATGTTTTTCATTCTGAACCTTGATTTTTTTCAATAGCACAATGAACTCAAATTCCATCCATATTGCTATAGGTAGAAAGCAACTCTATTGAGGTGTGTGTGTGTGTGTGTGTGTGTGTGTGTGTGTGTGTGTGTGTGCATGCAAACTCTACTTTCTTTGTTCATTCATTGACAAGTTGACAGATACTTAAGTTGCTTCTATAACTTGAGTATCCTAACTGAAATTGATATTCTGAAGGGCATATCCTCGTGAGTTGCTACTTAACTTCATTTAAATGTGTACCCACAAGAGGAATTGCTAGGTCACATGGTTAGATCACATGAAGATTCTACTTTTTGCATTTTCAAAATTTCTGTACAGTTCACATACTGGCCATGCCAACACTGTATAGGGGCTTTGTTTCTTTTAACCACTACTCTTACCAACACTTGTCATTTATCTTTTTCTTTGGTGTGTCAAAATCAATTTCCACTTTTGCACTTATAAAAGAGCTACACAATAATAGCTTCATTGATCAAATCCCAGCTCCCATTTCTAAAGGATGTTTGAAGAGGAGTAAGAAGTATGAGAAAGTAAACAAGAGCATGTTCTTACTGACTGCTGTAGTCTGAGGCAGCTCCTGGGAGTGAAGAAACTTCTAGGTCTTGGAGTACAAGAAGCAGGTGATAATGAGTCCCAGAGAGCCTCAGATATTCACAAGTCACCTTCCCCTTAGGGATTTCACTACAGGGTTGACAAGAGCTTTTGGTTGACTACACGGTTGCTGATGACTATGGACACTGATTAACAACTTCTACATTCTCATTTTCTTTTGCGTGTATTCTGTAGAGAAATGTCCATCTAGTTTTCTACCAACTTTAAAATCAAATTATTTTTCTTGCTAATGAATTATATTGTTTCCTTATCTATCCACATGTTAAGATTAATCATATATCAATTACCAAATATTTTCTCCAAACATATACACTGCTTTTCATTTTTCTGTTTTTTCCTTTGAATTATAAATGATTTTTAGTTGAATGTAGTAGTATTTGTCTATATTCAATTTCATTATTTGGGCCTTTAAAGCAATAGCATTCCCATAGCCAATGTGAAAGACATATCCCTATATTTTATTCTTGTTTAAATAATTCAGTGTTTTTTCTAAATTCTTTTGTTTTCCTGCAAAGTTTTTATTTTTTGATTTTTTAATGTATTTGATTATATTTTCCCCTATTAAAACTCTTTATATATCACAGTTTTATTTCCATTCAGCTGTTGATAAAATTTTAGGCATATTCTATATTTTAGGTATAGTGAATAGAAACAGAAATGAATATAGATGTGTGAGTCTCTGTCATAGGTCTCTGACTGCATGTGGTATATGCCAGGAGCTGGTATAGTTAGTTGGTTGTAGTTTTGGCTTTTAAAGAAATCTCCCTACTGATTTCTATAGGGATACACTCCCACCAAGAGTAAATAAAAGTTCCCCTTTTTCATATTTTAGCTATTATTTGTTTTTATTTGTCTTCTAGATAGAATTGGGGTTCTAGGAACTCTGAAAGTAGATTTAACCTGCATTCTCTTGGTTAATGTTCAATTTCTTTTAAGTGTTTATTAGACATTTATGAAGCTAAGAAATGCCACTGTGTAACTGAGAGGACATAGTAAATCACTGTGGTGTCATAATTGAGATTTGGCATACAAAACTAGGGTATCTTCACAGCACATTGATAATTGTGATGTTTCTTGCAGCATTATGATGGCATGGTACAACATTATAATGACACAGTGGGGAGATAAGTCTGAAATGTATCTTTACAATATCACAGTTGAGGACTTTGGCATGGAAACAGAGCATTATCATAGCACAGTAGACGGTTGTGATGTCTCATGGAGCATTATAATAACAGTGCAATACTGTGATGCCAGAGTGGAGCATTTTGTTCCACAATAGACTTGTGAGGCTACAATGTACCACTATTGATCACTGTTACATAAAACCAAGCATTTTTATGTCACAATGGAGCACAGTGATGTCACAGTGGACCTGTGATATCACAAGGCAAGATTCTATTTGTCTTATGGAGAATCATTTCACATGCAGAATTTTGAATGTAGGGCTAGAGACATGGTTTTTCAGTTAGTCATGTATACCGTACTTTCAAATGACTATAGTTCTATTCCCAGCATCCAGGTTGTACAGCTCACAACTACTTTTTAAATTTTTTTTATTTTTGATACTTTATTAACATTTCCAATGTCTCCCCTTTTCTGGGTCTCCTCTTTGGAAATCCCCTATCCCCTCCCCATCCCCGCCTCTATGAGGGAATTCCACCTCCCACCAACCCGCCCACCCATCCCCATATTCCCACTTTGACATTCCCCTTTACTGGGGCCTCTAACACCCTCAGGCCCAAGGACCTCTCCTCTCTCCCTGATGGCCATCGAGGTCATCCTCTACCACATATGTGGTCCGAACCATGGGTCCATAGATGTGTATTCTTTGGTTGGTGGTCCAAACTCCAGGGCGACCGGGGGGGGGGGGATCAGGCCCATTGATGCTCTTGCTCCCTCCATGGGGTTGCAAATTCCATCAGCTCCTTCAGACCATTCTCCAACTCCTCCATCTGGGACCTCACTCTCAGTCCAGCGGTTACTGTTAAGTGAAACTTGGGCATTCTGAACTTTTGAGCTAATATCCGCTTATCAGTGAGTACATACCATGTTCGTTCTTTTGTGACTGAGTTACCTTGCTCATGATGATATTTTCAAGTTCCATCCATTTGCCTGCAAATTTCATTAAGTCATTGTTTTTAATAGCTGAATAGTACTCCATTGTGTAAATGTACTACATTTTCTGTATCCATTCCTCTGATGAGGAGCATCTGGGTTGTTTCCAGCTTCTGGCTATTATAAATATGGCTGCTATGAACATAGTGGCATGTGTCTTTATTACATGTTGGATCATTTTCTGGGTATATGCCCAGGAGTAGTGTAGCTGGGTCCTCAGGTAGTACTATGTCCATTTTTCTGAGGGTCCACCACACTGATTTCCAGAGTGGTTGTACCAGCTTGCAGACCCACCAACAGTGGAGGAGTGTTCCTCTTTCTCCACATCCTCGCCAGCATCTGCTGTCACCTGAGTTTTTGATCTTAGCCATTCTGACTGGTGTGAGGTGGAATCTCAGACTTGTTTTGATTTGCATTTCCCTGATTACTAGGATGTTGAGCATTTCTTTAGGTGCTTCTCAGCCCTGCGAATTTCCTCAGTTGAGAATTCTCTGTTTAGCTCTGTTCCCCATTTTTTGATGGGGTTATTTTGTTTTTTGGAGTCTAAGTTCTTTTTTTTTAATTAATTAATTTACTTTTATTTATTTTTTTATTTTTGATACTTTATTTACATTTCCAATGTTTCCCCTTTTCTGGGTCTCCTCTTTGGAAACCCCCTATCTCCTCAACATCCCCGCCCCTATGAGGGAATTCCATCTCCCACCCACCCGCCCACCCATCCCCATATTCCCGCCTTGACATTCCCCTTTACTGGAGTCTAACTTCTTGTG
>CM052703.1:88366944-88387253 GCA_028551405.1 Uromys caudimaculatus | reverse complement strand
CAGTGGCTTATGCTCTAAGATCAAGAATAGACAAATGGGACCTCATGAAATTGCAAAGCTTCTGTAAGGCAAAGGACACTGTCAATAGGACAAAACGGCAACCAACAGATTGGGAAAAGATCTTAACCAATCCTATGTCCGATAGAGGGCTAATATCCAATATTTACAAAGAACTCAAGAAGTTAGACTCTAAAAAACCCAATAACCCTATCAAAAATGGGGAACAGAGCTAAGGAGAGAATTCTCAACTGAGGAAATTCGCAGGGTTGAGAAACACCTAAAGAAATGTTCAACTCCTTAGTCATCAGGGAAATGCAAATCAAAAGAAGTCTGAGATTCCACCTCACACCAGTCAGAATGGCAAGATCAAAAACTCAGGTGACAGCAGATGCTGGCGAGGATGTGGAGAAAGAGGAACACTCCTCCATTGCTGGTGGGATTGCATGTTGGTACAACCACTCTGGAAATCAGTTTGGGCGCTCGGGGTGTGGGTCCATTTCCTCGGCCTGCTAGGGCCTCTGCGTCCCAGGCTTCTATGGGCATCCTGGTGCCTGTCCCCCGAGTCCGGCCTCTCTGGCCTGCTGCAGGTGGCTGAGCAGCGGGAGGAGCGGGCTGCGGGAGGTCCATCCGCTGGAGGAGGACGCTTGAGGGAGCGGATAACCGGATAACCGAACTTTTCTCCCGCAGGACCTCTGGTCTCTCCAGCCGTGGAGATCCAGTCGGATCCTGCAGAACCCCAGGACGCCCTGGCTCCCGCTCCCTGGTCCGGGCATCGCGAGCCTGGGATGCTATCTGGATGGGTCCCACAGGCTCATCAAAGGCCTCCGCAGAAGGCACAAAGATGGGTGCCACCACGCGATGCTCACAGCATGGTTCATGGAACACGGTGTAGACACCGGCTGGTGTCAAGGAAGGGGGTGCAGGGGAACCCTTGGGGGGCAGTGGTGGTGGAGGTGGTAGTGGGGACCCACAGGGCCTTGCAGTGGGCAGCAGGGCCTCAGCCCGCCGCAGCAGCCGAGCATTCTCCTCCTGCCTGGCTACCTCCTTAGCACTTCCACAGCCCAACTCGGCCACCAGCCCCTCGTCCACCACACCATTGCACAGGTTCAAGGCAGATGGCTGCAGTGCACCCTTGGCTTTGGCCTCTGCCAAAAAAGGAGTCAGGCGTGAGGATCCTCGGTCCTGGCGGCCCTCAGTTCAGGCCTCCTGGGTCAAGTCCACCACACCACGGGACCCGGACACCTCCTCACGTGCCCGGGGGTCTTTCTTGCCAAACAACGGAGAAGGGTCTCCACCACGGCGCCATCCTTCCCTGTGCTTTCCCAGGAGGAGCCTTTGGCTGGACCACCTGAGGAGTGGCCACTGGGAGTTCTGGACGAGGGCGTATGGGCATGCAGGGTCCCCGGTGCCGGCAGGTAGAAGCCATCTTTCTGGGTATTGAAGATGCTGGGCTGACCAAGCTGGCTGAGGAGGGGGCTCCCGCTACTGGGGGGCTCCAGGTGGTTCAGGTGGAGGTAGGATGGATACAGCCCACTGGGCAGGCGGGAGAAGACAGGTAGCAGACTGAGCAGCTGGGCAGCCAGTGTGGAACCTTACTCAGTACTCTCTGGGTGCAGCGGCTGGGGAACCTATGGCTGCCTTCTCCTCTGGGGTCCAAGGTAGGTAGCTGAGGTGAAGGGCAAGACTCTGTTTTTAAATGTGTATATAAATATGGCTAAAATTGAAGCCAAATCTTGTAACTATGTTATCAAGATCTGATTTCCTAAAAACATGATAATTTATCTGGATTTTGGAGGTTTATTCATATACATATATGAATAAACTTAGATAATATTATCATAACATTTATTAGAGATTGACTCGACAATAACTTAAGATTGATAACTCTCAACACATCGTCTATATAATAGCACTGCTGACATCATTATACATGTTGTACTAGAGTGCAGTAAGCACGTGATGCAAAGGATCACTGCTGAATCTATACTCCTCTGTAAAAATCTATCCTATTCTCCAAGAGTCACTTTTCTTATCTATAAACAGAGTAATTTATAATACCCAATCTCATAGATTCACTGTGAAATGAAATGTAGACACTATAGATTTTTAGAGAAAAACTACTTAAATACCAAAGACATCAATTCTTATCTTCACAAGTATATAGGTAATCTAACTTCTGTCTTTTCTCAGGCAATTTATACACACACACACACACACACACACACACACAAACACACAAACACACCAATGGCACCTACATATTTAGGGGTTGTGAGAAATAAGTGAGTTCACATAAAAAGAAACTAAAATTTAGTCTGACATTAAATAGGATTTAATATCAAGTAATCAGTTAGATATCATGTAATAAATATTCAGTGTGTCGTGGATAAAGGAAGCCACCACAAATTTCTTGAATTCAAGAGAATCTATGTATATATACTCTGGCAGTTGCCTTCCTCAGAGCATCCTTTACATCCCTGTTCCTCAGACTATAGATGAGGGGGTTCAGCATAGGAATCAGCACTGTGTAGAATACAGACAGCACCTTGTTCTGTTCAGTAGAGTAGCTCGACTTGGGCATCACATAAATGAAAGTAATGGTTCCATAGTACAGAGTGACTGCAGTGAGGTGGGAGGTGCAGGTGGAGAAGGCCTTGTGGCGGCCCTCAGTTGACTGCATCTTCAGGATGGTGATAAGAATGTAGATGTAGGAGACAGCTATGATAAGAACTGTCACCACAATAATGGAGCCAGAAGAGAAAGAGGGGATGATTCCAATAATGGAGACATCTGAGCAGGAAAGTTTCAACAAGGGGGAGAAGTCACAGAAAAAGTGATCTATCTGATTTGGTCCACAAAAGGACAGATTTAACAAACAACCAGTAAATGTCCAACCATTCACGCAGCCACCAACATAGGACACTCCCAACAATAGAAAGCAGACTCTAGAGGACATCAGTGTCGAATAGAGAAGAGGTGAGCAGATTGCTACATAGCGATCATAGGCCATGGCAGCCAGTAGGAAGCACTCAGCTGACCCAAATGACACTGTGATACAGAGCTGAGCTGCACAGGCAGCTACAGGTAGGACCAGCCCATGTCCAAGGAGCTCCATAAGCATTATAACTGAGACCGAGGTTGAATATAAAATGTCTACAAAAGCCAGGTGGCTGAGGAATAGGTACATGGGTGTGTGCAGCTGGGAGGAAATTCTTATCAGTGTGATGATGCTGATATTGCCTACTAAAGTGACAATGTATACTCCTAGGAATATCACAAAAAAGACTACACACAGCTTAGGGTCCTCTGTTAGTCCCAAGATGATTAGCTCTGCTACAGTGGTGTGGTTTTCAGCCTCCATCTCTTGTGTGAATTGTTCCTGTTGAGGAAAATGAAAATATTTATATTTATAATATTCTCAATTTGCACATTGCTGGATTTCTTTGTCCTCATACTTATTCATGGTTATCTCCTCTGCCCAGAGTATAAATGTCATTTTCTTGGAATTGTGGTTTTGTCCTTTTCTCTTTGAATAAAATGAGACCAATGAGCCTAACTCTCTGTCACTTGTTATTTTGTCATAAGAACTATTCCTTAAAAGTTACTACTTCACTATTAATATCTCTCTACAATGGTCAAGATCCATAATGGCAATGATCTATTTATTCTTATGATACTCATTATTTATAGAAATTTTCACATACACTTCTTACACTATGTTCCCATACCAAACTAATCATTTTCTTCAACCACTCCACCTGTGTTTCATAACTGAATGATACCATCCAGCTTCTCCTGTCTTCAACTAGGGAGGCTTCCTTGCCTTTTTTTGTTGTTGTTGTACTTCATATAATAAAATAAAATTACATGCTGTTTATTTCCCAATTTTGCAACACTGTTAACCTAAAAACATAACTGTCACCCCCCAAATGTCATAGAACTATTTACTTCTGGAGCAAAATATGAGTGATCATGGATCAGGAACATGAAGTCAGATGGCCCAAATATCATTACCCTGTGAGATAATAGTTTTATGGGGATTTTTATGATTATAGAACAAAAGGAAGCTATAAGTCAAGTCATTTAACAAATATATTTTTGGAAATATCAGGTAGGTAGATTATACAAGTAGTGGTGAACCCTCTGTTACAGGTCTCAAATGTTGTCTGATTACACCCTTAGCTTTGGGGTTGTTAGAGGTGAGTAGTCTAAGAATACATCCTAAAGGTTTTATATACTAGTACAAAAGTGTTATATGAGACATAGAAACTGGCAATGAGTAGCAATTAAGGGATATATGATAGCCCAATAATATGCAAGGTAAGTTTGGCTTTGTGCTTTTCAGTTCACATCCTCATCTCGTTTTTTTGTTGTTGTTGTTTTGTTTTGGTTTTTTTATCACTGTAGTCAAGACTCTGGTCATTCTTCATCTGAATTTTTTACATATTTGCCTCTTCATTCATTATTTTCTTTTATATTTCAGAACTATATAAATGGTGACACTTTATTCATGAAATTCTTTCAGTGCCTTCTTAAATCTTCAAAATATAGCACTTAGTTTCTCTGATGGTGAGCCTGAGTTCTTCTAATAAGTTAACTATGAAGAGCAACAAATCAATGTTTAACATCTATAACCCATTCAAGAACATCTTGTACCATTTCTCCAATGGATTTTGATTGTGTTCAAATTACACTAGGCACAGATAGCTTACTGCGTCCATGTTAGCTCTATCATTAAAATTTTGATATGTTAATTGTTAATATGCAATGGTACAAACTATTTCATACATCAAATTACTGAAATACTTGAATAAAACTATCATGCCTCCTCTGCTTTCTCTATTCCAAAATTAAATATTCACAATATCTTTTAAAAACCATTCTAACTCTATCAAGCTTGCTGGGTCCTTTGAAATCATCCTCTTCAGACTCAGAAAATACTTTGGTCTGAAGAAGAAGACTATGCACAGAGTAGCATCTGTGCTTCCAGGCTTGATGTGCAATGATGCTGGTCCTGCTTTCATTATAAAAGCATTATGAGTCATTCTGTGCTGACTGCAGAGTCCTAGGGAATAAAGTCAGACAAGGCACTTTGCCAAGTGGGTTAACCTGTACATGGTAAAGTCTTGGGCTCTCAGTTTTCTGTTTGTTTGTTGATGTTTTTGTCCATATACTGCAGCTTTGTAAGGATATTAAAACAAATAATATCTACGAAACAACAGAGGTATTTTGTCACATAGCTAAAATTGATTTTTTTCTAATATAACCCATCCTGATCATTGGTTCCCCTTCTTCTACTCCTCCAAGTTCCACCCCTCCCCTCCTTCTATCTGGATCTACTAAATTTCTGTCTCTCCTTAGTAGTGTAGTGTAGATTAGTAGATTAAAAAAAATAACACATTTAAATAGAACTACAACAGCAACAACAAAACAGAATAAAAGAGCTGAAGAGAAGAAACAGAGACCCATTCATTCCCTCAAAAATCCCATA
Source organism: Uromys caudimaculatus (assembly GCA_028551405.1). Taxonomy (NCBI): domain Eukaryota; kingdom Metazoa; phylum Chordata; class Mammalia; order Rodentia; family Muridae; genus Uromys; species Uromys caudimaculatus. The sequence goes on along the minus strand of CM052703.1, from coordinate 88,381,762 downwards.
AAACACTAAACTGGTATCCACAGTATAATGCTGAGGACCAGGTGCAGACCCATGCAGACCCATGCAGGCCCTGTCCAAGATGCCTCTGCCTCTGTGAGCTCATAGGAACTTTGATCATGAGGATTTAGAGAGCATTGTTTTCTTACTGTCCTCCAACCCCTCAGGCTCTTGCATCTTTCTGCATCCATTTCCACAGGGTTCCCTGTCCATTGAAGAGAGATTTATTTGATGAGATAAATGAAAGGTGGTGCTTTCAACTCATCCATGTTTTGAAGGGAATAACTGTCCCTTCCACATGCCAGGACTTTCTATCACATGTCTCCAAGAAGGCAGAGTCTCCCTAGCCTGCCTGAGTCTGGACTAGAACATTCTTACATGCACTTGCTGACCCCTACTTGCCCTTCTCTTACTCCCAACTACACACTTTTGTTGCTGACATCTAGATTGATATTGTACTTGTTACCATGGGTTAGAGACTCTGACCACTCTAATATTCTCTCTTCCTATGGCACCAGTCACTTCTGAGGGTAAACAGGAATCATAAGACTAGACACATACTCCAACCTAAGTATCAGGCTTTTCCTGCAGATTTCATTTCTCATATTCTCAGTTCTCAAGCTTAGCAATGGTTTTGGCTGCGATCAACTAATATTTTTCTGGGTTCTAAGGCTCAACAAGTTTAGCTGTATCAGGAAGACCACAGGGCTTCTCTTGCTCACCTTCTTCAACCAATGAAATTCTTGTCAGTAGAACCCATGGCTCTTAAACTTACCATCTAGAAGCAAAGCTGTGGCACCAAATTCCAAAAGGGACTTTATGAAGGTGTATTCCATTTACTTTTATAAAAAGTTGGGGGCTGAATACAAAGTGAACTATTGAATACTCTCGCTGGCTAAGGATACACATGAAGTGAGGATGGTGATAGATGTCTTTGAACATGAAGGGAGAGAAAAGAGGCTCTCAGCAAACATGGCAAACCCTTGGGGCTATTGCTATCTGTCCCTTTGAGAGACAGGCCCACAGGTTTTGGTTTTTATTTTTAGGGTTTTTTTTTTTAATAGAAATGATTTCTGGAACCAGGTAACTCATTAAGACCTGGCTAGTTATCCCTAGGGGGCATTTACCTGCTATGATGTGCTTTCGAAATCTTTTTCATTGTTTATCAAAAGCCAATGAAATGGCTTTAGTTTCCCAGAAGAATATAGAACATCCATAAAAGATAAGAAACTTTGTTAATTGATGCTAACTAGTATGGTGATATAAGAGGACATTCCAGTTAAACTTTGAATCCAATTGAAAAGCCAAGTTCAAAATAAAAGATAAAATAGTAAATAATGAGCATATTACTTAAAAATATTGTTCATTTTCCTAAAGAAGCATTATGATGATACTAAAATTCTGTATATAAGATTCACTCTTTTTATGTATCTTGAACCTATATCTTTCTACCACTTAATACAGCAACTTATGAAGGACTTCTGAAGCATCTGAGCACTCACATTGCTTTGCAGGCAATACAATAAGTGCATTAAATACTTGACTCAAATCACCCAAATAGTTTGCCTTCCTCTTAGTGTCTTAAGGGTTTGATGTAGGCATCCATCATTTCTACAAGTCTTTGAAGAATAAGAGAATGCAGAGCAACTGAAAGTAATTGTTGTGTATACATAAATATCATTGTCTGCCCTCTTATTCTGCACCAGACATTTATTTCATGCCTATTGTAAGACCATTTGACCATATGCACATTCTTCAACACAAAGCCACCAGAGTATTTTTCTTTTCCTACAGGTGAATATAAAATCACTGTGTATCTAGAAATGGCCCTGTAAGGCAGCTTCAACTTCTATCAAGTACATTCTAAGACCACAACCTGTATGAATAAAGGTACTTGTGATCATAAAGACAGACCTAAAAGATCTTAGCCTTAATTCATCCATTCACTAAGACTATGACACCTTTTTAGCACCTCTTAAACACTCGTTGACCATTCCAACTGCCCAAACTTAGCATTACCACCATGAACCCTAAAGAAATGCAACAAATTCAGAATATCTGCAGATTCTCTCTCTCTCTCTCTCTCTCTCTCTCTCTCTCTCTCTCTCTCTCTCTCTGTGTGTGTGTGTGTGTGTGTGTGTGTGTGTGTATGTGTGTATGTGTGTGTATCTGTGTGTCTGTGTGTCTGTGTATGTGTCTGTGTATGTGTCTGTGTGTGTGTCTGTGTGTGTGTTGATGTGAGCCTACATCTTAACCCCAGCCCTGTAGAACACGTTACTGGAGTTAGACATTCTCCCAGAGAACAGCAATGATTCCTATTCACTAGAACCCTGGTATCAACATCATTGACATGGAGCCCAGTGTGGATCCAGAATTTGTTAGTGACATAGTCAAAAATTCACCAAGGAAGGAGGATGACCCACTAGTCCTATATTCTACCACAAAAAAATTTTAACTTAAAAATTGTCATTGACACAGATCCAAATGAAAGAAAGTAAATTTCTATAGTTATATAAAAGAAATACTTTCCTTGAGACAAAAGTATAGTTACAGTACAAAAACCATAAACTATAAAGAATTGCAAAGCAGAAATGTGTCTGGTTCCTCTGAGTTTGTATGTCTTAAAACCATATGTTGTAAATAATCAAATCTTATTCTACAACTTTTTCTCCTTTTCAACTGGTATTCATATCTACATAAATTTTGGAATTAACTTAAAAACATTTACAAAATTTCCCCAATTTCATTACAATTTCAATGACTATATGGTTAAATGTATTTCTTGCAATTACGGTTTATATCATCTTATTAATTTTTAAGGATTTATTTTGATTAAGTTATCATTGCATCATACCTATATATGTGGGTGATAGGTACACATGACTGCATGTATCTGGGAAGACCAGAAGAGGGCATCAAATCCCTTAGAGGTAGAGTTACTGGCAGTTATAAGCCACATAATGTGGGTACTGAACTTGCGTCCTTTGGAAGAACAATATAAGTTATTAACCACTGAACCATCTCTTGAGCTCCTTTTTGTATTAAATTTAAGCTAGAATACAAAGTAACCAGTATGGAGCTTTTGTCCATATACATCGAGAAATTTTGGCCTTTATCATCCAACTACTTATTCTATTTTTAGTGTCCCTCCTACTGGTCCACAATCATCCTTTAAACAGTCCCTCTTTAGGCTGACATGTCATATGCACCCTGTTTCCCTCTCATAGGACCTCTATATCTCCCTTCTCATAAAATTGTTTCCCTCTCTCATTTACCCCATTTTATTTTCACATTCTGCATAAATACATACACCTATATAAAAATTAATTCTAGATTCAGCACATGGAATAAAACCTGATATTTGTGTTCCAGGAGACTGAATAAACTTTCTTATATGGTTATCTCCTACTGCCTCCATAGTTTAAATGGTATTAATTCATTCTTCATGACTAAAAGATAAATTCCAGTGTATCTGCATGTGTGTGTACATGTGAGTGCATGTGCGTGTGAGTGTGTGTGTGTGTGTCTGTGTATGTGTGTGTGAAACACATTTCTGTGTGTTCTTACATTTGTCAACACCTAGGCTTGTGCCATAGCATACCTATTGTTAATTATGACATGATAAAGATGGATGTGTAAGTATCTTCTTAGCATGTTGATTTACATTGCTTTGATTTTTACCAAAAAAAAATCTTATAGATACGTTATGTTAGAAGTCTAGTTGTGAGTTTTTGAGAAACCTCCACATTGATTTCCATAGTGATTAAACCAGTTTACTTGCTTCCAGGACTAAGAGATTCCCCAGTCCCCCACATCTCCATCAGTATTCATTGTCATTCCGTTTCCTCATGATGGTCATTCAAAGCAGGATGAGATGGATTTCAAAGTCCTGTTGTAGTTTGCCTTTCTTGGATATCAAAGTCTGTTGAACTCTTTCTCAAATGTTTGTTGACCATTTACATTTCTTTTTTTGAATGGTAAATTGAGTTTATTAGATTTTCTGTTGGTTGGATGATTTGATTTTTCAGCGTTTACTTTTTACAATTCCTTATAGAGTCTGGATATTAAACCTCTATCTGATTTCACTCAGATGTTTACCATTCTGCATAATGTCTCTTCACTCTGATAGTTGTTTCCTCTGCTGTGTGGGAGTTTAATTTATGTAATCCTTTCCTCACTTCCAGAGATTATCTACTATTCTACCACTGTCTTTTTCATAGAGGCCTTTATGTGTCTCTATCTTGAGGATATTAATCATGTTGTCCACCAAAAGTTGCAGGTTTCAAGTCTTACGTTGTCTTTGATACATTTTTAATCAACTTTGTCTTTGTTCAGAGTGAAAGTATGGTTTTATTCTTTGTCATGTGGAAATCCTATTTCTTCAGCATGATTTGTTAAAGAACCATGCTTCTGTCCAGTCTTTTTGCTTTTTTAGGCTTTTGTCAAAATTGAATGGCAGTAGCTATTTGCCTTTGTTTCTGTGTTCTCCATTTTATCACATTGAGCTATATGTCTGTTTCTCATTTGTTGTTTTGTTTTGTTTTGTTTTCATTTTATTTAATCTTTTTTTTATTTAATCTTTTTTTTATTTAATCTTTTTTTACACTCCAGATTTTATAACCTCCTGGTCCACTCTCTAACTGTTCCATATCCCATACCTCCTCTCCCATATCCCCCAGGATTTCCCCACCCACCACCCACCCCAACCCACCAGGCCACTCCACTCTCTGGGGCCTCCAGTCTCTTGAGGGTTAGGTGCATTTTCTCTGACTGAACCCAGACCCAGCAGTCCTCTGTTGTATATGTGCTGGGGGCCTCATATCAGCTAGTGTACACTGCTTGGTTGGTGGTCCAGTGTCTGAGAGGTCTCGGGGATCCAGGTTAGTTGAGACTGATGGTCTTCCTACAGGGTCGACCTCTTCCTCAGCTTCTTCCAGCTTTTCCCTAATTCAACTAGAGGTGTCAGCAGCTTCTGTCCATTGGTTGAGTGCAAATACATGCATCTGACTCTTTCAGCTGCTTGTTGGGTCTTTCAGGGGCAATAATGATAGTTCCCTTCTTGTGAGCACTCTATAGCCTCAGTAATAGTGTCAGGCCTTGGGGCCTCCCCTTGAGCTAGATCCCACTTTGGGCCTGTCAGAGACCTGCTATTCCTCAGGCCCTTGTCCATTTTGTTCCTGAAGTTCTTTCAGACCAGAACAATTATGGGTCAGAGTTTTTGACTGTGGTATGGCAACCCCCTCCCTCACTTGATGTGCCATCTTTCTGCATGAAGGTGGGCTTTACAAATTCTCTCTCTCCACTGTAGGGCATTTCATCTAAGGTCTCTCCCATTGAGTCCTGAGAGTTTCTTACCTCCCAGGTCTCTGGTACATTCTGGAGGTTCCCCCTCACCTCTCACTTCCCTAGGTTGTCTGTTTACATTCTTTCTGCTGGCCCTCAGGGCTTCAATCCTTTCCCCCCACCCAATACCTGATCATGTTCCTCTCTTCCCCTCTCTGTCCCCTTTTCCCACCCAGGTCCCTCCCAACTTCTCCACTCCTGTGATTGTTTTCTTCTCCCTCCCAAGTGCGATTGAGGCATCCTCACTTGGGTACTCTAGCTTGTTAACCTTTTTAGTTCTGTGGACTGTAACTGGAGTATTCTATACATTTTTGGCTAATATCCACTTATTAGTGAGTACATACCATTCATGTCCTTTTGAGTCTCAGTTACCTCACTCAGGATGATATTTTCTAGTTCCATCCATTTCCCGGCAAAACGCAGGATGTCCTCGTTCTTAATAGCTGAGCAGTATTCCATTTTATAAATGAAACCACATTTTTGTATCCATTCTTTGGTTGAGAGACATGTGGGTTGTTTCCAGCTTCTGGCTATTACAAATAAGGCTACTATGAACATAGTGGAACTCCGTGGTATGGTGGGGAATCTTTTGGGTATATGCCCAAGAGTGGTATAGCTGAGTCTTCAGGTAGTTCTATTTCCAATTTTCTGAGGAATCTCCAGAATAATTTCTAGAGTGATTGTACCAGCTTGCAGTACCACCAGCAATGGAGGACTGTTCCTCTTCCTCCACATCCTCACCAGCAAGTACTGACACATGAGGTTTGGATCTTAGCCATTCTGATTGGTGTAAAGTAAAATCTCAAGGTCATTTTGATTTGCATTTCCCTGATCACAAAGGACTAAGAACATTTCTTTTAGTGCTTCTCAGCCATTCAAGATTCCTCTGTTGTAAATTCTCTGTTTAGTTCTATGTACCATATTTTGAACAGGTTTTTTGGTTTTCTTATGGTTAGCTTCTTGAGTTCTTTTTATATTTTGGATATTAGCCTTCTATAGGATGTGGGGTTAGTGAAGATTTTTTTTCCAGTCTGTAAGTTTCTGGTTGTCCTATTGACAGCGTCCTTTGCCTTACAGAAGCTTTCAAGTTCATGAGGTCCTATTTATCAATCCTTGATCTTAGAACCTGAACCATTGGAGTTCTGTTTGGAAATTTCCCCCTGTGCCAATGAGTTCAAGAATCTTTCCCACTTTCTCTTCTGTTAGATTCACTGTATTTGGTTTTATGTTGAGGTCATTGATCCACTTGGATTTGAGCTTTGTGCAAGGTGAAAAATGTGGGTCTATTTTCATTATTTACATACAAAAAACCAATTAGACCACCACCATTTATTGAAGATGCTTTCTTTTTTCCATCGTATATGTTTGGCTTCTTTGTCAAATATCAAGTGACCGTAACTGTGTGGTTTTATTTCTGGGTCTTCAGTTCTATTCTCTGTATCTGTTCCTCTGTTGAAGAACATCTGGGTTCTTTCCGGCTTCTGGCTATTATAAATAAGGCTGCTATGAACCTATTGCAGCATGTGTCCTTGTTATATGTTGGAGCATCATTTGGGTATATACCCAGGAGTGGTATAGCTGGGGCCCTTGGTCCTGTGAAGGCTCGATGCCCCAGTTCAGGGGAATGCTAAGGTGGGGAGGAAGGAGTGGGTAGGTGGGTAGAGGAGCACCCTCATAAAAGCAGGGGAAGGGGGATGGGATTGGGAGTTTCTGGAGGAGAAACCAGGAAAGGGGATGTACTGGCTGGTTTTGTGTCAACTTGACACAGGCTGGAGTTATCACAGAGAAAGGAGTTTCAGTTGAGAAAATTCCTCCATGAGATCAAGCTGTAAGGCATTTTCTCAATTAGTGATCAAGGGGGGAGAGCCCCCTGTGGGTGGTACCATCTGTGGGCTGGTAGTCTTGGGTTCTATAAGAAAGCCAGCTGAACAAGCCAGGAGAAGCAAGCCAGTAAGCAGCATTCCTCCATGGCCTCTGCATCAGCTCCTGCTTCCTGACCTGCTTGAGTTCCAGTTCTGCCTTCCTTTCATGATGAAAAGCAATTGGAAGTGTAAGCCAAATAAACCTTTTCCTCCCCAACTTGCATCTTGGTCATGATGTTTGTGCAGGAATAGAAACCCTGACTAAGACAGGGGATAACATCTAAATGTAAATAAATAAAATATCCAATAAAAAATAATTCTTTGTTTTTACAGAAGATACTTTGATCATGCTCCTCTCTTTCTCAAACTCCTCCCAGATCCTCTTCATTTTCTTTCTTTTGCTCAAAAAGAAAACAAAAAATTTTAAAAATAACAATCAAACAACAACAACTAACAACTTATAAGACAAATATACACTACATTAGTTACATTTTTCAAAAATTTCAGCACATTTTTCTTCTGAGTACATTTTGAAAAAGGTTAAAACATTTATTGATGATAACATTAACGAGAGGAAATGAAGGACAAACAAGGCATCAACCCGGACTCAGTCTCCACATGCAATGAGACTTCTTCAAAAGAAGTCTAGGACAAAGAAAGATTTACACGTTCACCCATTAAAAGTCAGAGGAGTCTTTGTAAGTTTTGGCTTAGATATGTTTTTAATACTGATGTTTTTAGTTTTTATTTGTTATATAAAAATCAGTTTATATTATAGCTGCAAACCTGGATAGACAATCATTTATAATATTATTTTTGTGTACACTCTTTAATAGATGAGGAGAAGTCAAATAGAAAAATGGTGGACAGCTAGGTAACTGTGAATGTTAAATGGAAACAACCCAAAAGATAAAGTCACATTCAGGGACGCTGAGGACCAGGCAGGAAGAACAACAGCTTTAGAACTCATGGAATGCAGCCTACCTGTTTGCATTGCCATGATGGGTTTTTCTTGAACAAGCATGGCCCTGAGGTCTTTGTGTTCTGAGGACCTTATGGTGTTATGGAGTTCTGCTCTGCTTGCTGCCCTCACTTCCCTCTTAATCTATGAATTATGTGAAACCTCTAAGGGGGCTTCGGGCCCCTCTCTGGACAGTATCGTTGGCACTCACAGCAACAGTGCTTGATCTCTTTCAGGCCATTACTGCTGGAACAGATTAATGATTCAATTACCACCCTAGGAAAAAACTTAGAGATGTAGATTGTTAGCAGTGACTACTACCTTTAGTAACTATTTAGAAAAATAAAATTGTTAGTGAAGCTAGGTAAAGATATTTTTGGTACTGACTCTGATGTAGAAACTCTCAGGGAACAATTTGAAGTTCAACAAGCCACAATCTTAATAGTTAAGCTAGGGAATAGTTTCACCCACTCAGTGTGTGTGTGTGTGTGTGTGTGTGTGTGTGTGTGTGTGTGTGTGTGTGTGTGTGTGTGTGTGTGTGAATTTTCTCTTTTCCTTCAGACCACTAAATTAAGAGTTTTGAGTTTCTCCATGGTCATAGGGAATACCACCCTAATGAATTGACCTTTGTTCCCTCACAGAAAAATCTGCTGAGTAAATTTCCCCAGAAAAACCAAGTAGTTAAAAAGAATCCTTTTCTCATCTTCCAGTGTTAATAGCAAAAGATCACTAAGTAATATTTTTGTGAACCATCTATGAGGGAAATAAAGAAGGAAAAACATGAATAAAAAGTAAAATACAGTGACAAAACAACTGAGTGTTTTGAACAAAATGGGGATACAGGGAACCCAAAACAGGAGGTGAAAAGACAAAATCAGAAAACAAATGATAGCACTAATAGGACATTATATCTTTGGTATAATGATGTGTCCCAGCCTCCCACATGCTGGAATTATAGGCACAAACCATCAAACTCAGCTCTGGAATTTCTCTTTTGACAAACATCTACAAAAGTCTGGTGAAAGTTTAAGGCGTGGCATGCTTTGGTTCAATGACACTATGGAAATATAATTGCCTAAATTTTGCATTCTGGGACACAAAGATTAGCCATCTAATGGACATTAGACCCAAATGTGAGAGGCCAGTGTGTTCAAGGATCTCCTGCATTATATATTATATATTTACTGAACTTTGATAACTAACAATTAATTCAATCCAATGACAAGTGATAAGTATTAACATCCAGATCAATTAGATTTATATTTCATTTGATCTTTTTAGGAATAGTTGAGGGAGATGGTTTAACGATGACTTAAGCAACAATAATTTTGTTCCTTTGTGGCTTCAAATTCTTTTCAGAGTACTGTATTGGGGATTTGAAACTATTATAAGAAGATTTAGGGAAAATAATCATTTTAAAATTATTTGTTTAGTACTTAATCTATTCTAGAAACTAAATTAATACTGAATATATGCCAATGATTCAAAGAATTCTCATTACTAGGGAGGGCATTAGAGAACAAATTGACATTTTAACTTAGAGCATGGCAGGTGGTACAGAAGATTGTACCGGTGGGGTTGATATGATTGACCAAAGGTATTCACAGCAGTGTAGGTGCTCTAAGTACAAACTGAGTGATAAGAAACCCTCCTACAGACAGTGTTATTTGAGTAGGGAACTGAATGAACTTATTGGTGCAGAACGTGGTGACAATCTGCTAGATGGGAAATGGAAACCTCTAGAGCTTGAAAATATCATCCTGAGCGAGGTAACTCAGTCACAAAAGAAGGAACATGGTATGTACTCACTGATAAACGGATATTAGCCCACAAGTTCAGAATGTCTATGTTTCACTTAACAGTAACCGCTGGACTGAGAGTGAGGTCCCAGATGGAGGAGTTGGAGAAACGTCTGAAGGAGCTGAGGGAATTTGCAGCTCCACGGAGGGAGCAAGAGCGTCAATGGGCCTGCGCCCCCCCCCCACGTCGTCCTGGAGTTTGGACCACCAACCAAAGAATACACATCTATGGACCCATGGTTCGGACCACATATGTGGCAAAGGATGACCTTGATGGCCATCAGGGAGAGAGGAGAGGCCCTTGGGCCTGAGGGTGTTAGAGGCCCCAGTAAAGGGGAATGTCAAGGTGGGAATATGGGGATGGGTGGGCGGGTGGGTGGGAGGTGGATTTCCCTCATAGAGGCAGGGATGGGGAGGGGATAGGGGGTTTCCAAAGAGGAGACCCAGAAAAGGGGAAACATTTGAAATGTAAATAAAGTATCAAAAATAAAAAAATAATAAAAAAAATTTAAAAATTAAAAAAAAATGAACTGTCTTGGCCAATCAGCATCAGCTGTTCCCTGTGACTGGCTGCTCCAATTCTGATACAGTTGGACATGACCAGAATAGCTGTGGTCGCAGGAAAAAAAAAAAAAAAGAACCAATGGAGTGTATATACTGAAAAGACACTACAGGACTACGCAGCAGCCATTTTCTTAACTATAATCGTCCATGGAAAAGATGCCAAATCATAAATGTACTTCAGTGTCAGGCACTGAAAAAAGTGTTCCTTTTAAGTCAGTATATAGCACAGCCATCCTATATTACCTCAACACAACAGTGTGAATATTCCTCTAACATGCTGCAGGATAACTACACAGATTTAATGGGGATATAAGTTACTACCACCGGGTTACTCAAAATAAAATATAGACTGTAATGGATTTTACCAATTCCACTTTTGATTATATTTCTGTAAGTTTGAAGTTATTATTTTGAAGAGATATTTGTATTTTCATGTTCATTTCAGCATTGTTTGTAATAGCCATGATGATAGAACAATCTAAGTGACCAGTGAAACAATAGAAAATAACATGGCAGGTTAATGTAATGGATTACTATTCATGCTTAGAAGAAAATGATATAATTTGCAAGATATGAATGAAACTGGAGCAAACGTTCTAAATGAAATGACCTATGCACCGCATGATCTCACTCATGTGTGGAATCTAAGAGTCAGTCTACTAAGAACATAGAGCAGAAAAAGAGGTGAGAGTTGCTGAGCAGCACAGTAGGGCAAAGGGAGATGCTGAATGGGAAACATAGTTTCAGTTATGCTGGAGAAGTAAGCTTTAACAGCCTATTTCAATGGTCAAATACCATAGAAAATATAAAGCATATATCACAATTACCAAAAATGGGTGTTTTAAGTTTTCATGGTGAAAAATATGCTGGTGAGATACTTTATCACAGTTTTGTCACCATATAATAAATAATATCTCAAAATATCACATTGTGACAAGTTTTATATATATATATGTATATATGTATATGCCTATATATGTATATACATATTTATTCATAAACACACACATATAAATATTATATACATATAGAAACACACATATATACATTATAATTTGTTAATTATGAGAGTTAATAATCTAATAAAAATTGAAGATATTCTTAGATGATTAGATTTGACCTTATACTAGAGACCCAATGGTAAATTTACCTCAATCCTATAGAACTACCTAGAAAACTCGAAGAATATTATTAAAATGCCCAGATTATTATCTTTACTGTATTTAGATGTCAATTATACTGGGAAAGAAATCAGAAAAAGAATTCTAGTCATAATAACCTCTAACATTCTTTGGAATAAATTCTACAAAGGAAATGAAAGACTTCAAAAGTAAAAACTGTAACACTAACACACTGAACAAATTAATCAATGAAGATTATCCAAGATGGAAATGTCTCCAATTCTCATACCTGAACCTAATCTTGTGAAAAGGCAGTCATATTTACATTCAAACCAATGCCAGATAAAATTTCCATGGCTTTCTTCACAGGAATAGAAGAAATACTACCATAATTCACACAGAAACACAAAAAGACTGACAGCTAAGGCAATCCTGAGTGAAGTAAATATTGTTGGAGGATTCTCTGCACTACCTGATATCAAGCTGTCATACAGAGGCACAATAATAAAACAACATGTCCCTGGCACAAAATAAACATGTTGACCATTGGACTAGATCAGAAGATCTACCTGCAAGTACATGAAACTATAACCACCTGGGTTTTGACAGATGCCAAGAATATGTAGTAGAGAAGGGTAGTGTCTTCAACAATTTTTTCTGGGAAATTTGGTTCTCTCTGTATCGTAAATGAAGTTACATACTTATTGCTCACCCAGTACAGAAATCAATTCCAAGGTTAGCAAGATGGCTCAGCTGGTAAAAGTACTTACCACTGAACTTAATGAATTCAGTCCCTGCTGGAAAGGGAGAATAGAGTTCTTAAAGTTGTCTTCTGACATCCACAAGTTTGACAGTGTGTGTGTGTGTGTGTGTGTTTGCGTGTGTGTGTGTGTGTGTACATGTGTACCACTGTTCAGTAAAGAAATGCTAACAAAATAAACTGTGAATGAATCAAGTATCACAGTGCTAAGTGTGACCTCAGCATGGCCCATGGCACCAAGACAATGTCACCTTGTGATATCACAGCTGCAACATATTATCACAATTTGACTGTGCTATCACAACACTCTACTATGACATCTTATTGCTCTGTGACACAACAATGTCACATTGAGCCTTCAGAATTTTTTTTTCTTCAACAAGATTGATTTCATTGTTATTTATATTTATGATTGCATGCCCATGTACATGTCTGCTGGCATGTACAGAGGCCATAAGACAGGGTCAGATATACTAAACTTGGAGTTATAAGTAGTTGTGAGCTGACCTTCCGGTTTCCATTTGTGGGTGGAGACCTATGCCTGGGCCACTAGGAGTCCATAGCCAACGAGCACCGGAGGAAGCAACCCTCCCAGGAGCTTGGAAAAGCCGTGAGTGGAGTTAAGGGGAGCAACACCTCTCACCCAGACGCGCCCAGATCCGGTGAGATCCAGGGCCTGAGAACCCGGGGCCAGGAAACCTCTGAACCTTCCAGTTTCATCTGTGGGTGGAGACTTCTGCCCGGGCCACCAGGGGTCTGTGCCTGGGGACCTCAGTCTGCGCCACAAGGCTCCAGGAAAGAGCGGGTATCCCAGGAGTGCTGACACACCTTTGACACAGGCAAAACCACCACTTCTGTTCAAACTCACTGGATCAAGAGGGACCCTTGCAGAGCCATCAGGGCATAGGAACCAAGGGACAGCTGGGGACAAGACCCTTCTGATATCTATCTCCACCCCAGAGCGGACCCTGTGCCACAGCCCTCCAAACCCAAACACCTCTCAGAGAGAGCTGGTCTTCAAGGAGTATTGACACAGAGGCCTGCAGGAGGGGCAAGCCACAACCAGAAAGAGTAAGATCAGCTAACATCAGAGTTAACAAGATGGCAAAAGGCAAGGGTAAGAACATAAAGAACAGAAACCGAGAGTACTCAGCACCATCAGAACCAAGATCTCCCACCACAGCAAGCCCTGGATACCCCAACAAACCAGAAATGCAAGACTCAAATTTAAAATCATTTCTCATGATAATGATAGAAGACGTGAAGAAAGAAAGAAAGAAAGAACACCCTTAAAGAAATACAAGAGAACAGAGATAAACAACTAGAAGTCTTCCAAGAGGAAATACAAAAATCCATTAAAGAATTACAGGAAATCACAATCAAACAGGCAGAATTTCAAGAAAACACAATCAAACAGACAAAGGAAATGCAAAAAACTATCCAGGAGCTAAAAATAGAAATAGAAACAATAAAGAAATCACAAAAAGAGACAACCCTGGAGTTAGAAAACCTAGGAAAGAGATCAGGAACCACTGATGTAAGCATCACCAACACAATACAAGAAATAGAAGAGAGAATCTCAGGAGCAGAAGATACCATAGATAACATCGACACAACAGAAAAAGAAAATGCAAAATGCAAAAAGCTTCTAACCCAAAACATCCATGACATCTAGGACACAATGAGAAGACAGAACCTAAGGATAATAGGTATAGAAAAGAGTCAAGATTCCCAACTTAAAGGACCAGCAAATATCTTCAACAAAATTATAGAGGAAAGCTTCCCTAACCTAAAGAAAGAGATGAACATAAATATACAAGAAGCTTACAGAACTCCAAACAGACTGAACAAGAAAAGAAATTTGTCCCATCACATTATAGTGAAAACAGCAAAAACACAAAACAAAGAAAGAATATTAAAAGCAGTACGGGAAAAAGGTCAAGTAACATATAAAGACAGACGTATCAGAATTACACTTGGCTTCTCACCAGAGACTACGAAAGCTAGAAGATCCTGGGCAGAACTCATACAAACTCTAAGAGAACACAACTGCCAACCCAGGCTGCTATACCCAGCAAAACTCTCAATTACCATAGATGGTGAAACTAAAATATTCCATGACAAAACCAAATTTACACAATATGTGTCCACAAACCCTGCCCTACAAAGGATAATAAATGGTAAATGTCAACTCAACGAGGGAAACCACACTCTAGAAAACACAAGAAGTAATCTTTCAACAAACTGAAAAGAAGATAGCCACACAAACCTAAAAGTAACATCGAAAATAACAGGAACCAACAGTCACTATTCCTTAATATCTCTTAACATCAATGGACTCAATTCCCCAATAAAAAAATATAGACTGACAAACTGGATCCATAAAGAGTACCCAGCATTTTCGTGCATTC
>CM052703.1:88321372-88366444 GCA_028551405.1 Uromys caudimaculatus | reverse complement strand
ACAAAAGAATGAACATGGTATGTACTCACTGATAAGCGGATATTAGCCCAAAAGTTCAGAATGTCCAAGTTTCACTTAACAGTAACCTCTGGACTGAGAGTGAGGTACCAGATGGATGGGTTGGAGAAAGGTCTGAAGAAGCAGAGGGAATTGGTAGCCCCATGGAGGGAGCAAGAGCGTCAATGGGCCTGACCCTCCCCCTGGTCGTCCTGGAGTTCAGACCACCAACCAAAGAATGCACATCTATGGACCCATGGTTTGGACTACATATGTGGCAGAGGACGACCTCAATGGCCATCAGGGAGAAAGGAGAGGCCCTTGGGCCTGAGGGTGCTAGAGGCCCCAGTAAAGGGGAATGTCAAGGTGCAATATGGGAATGGGTGGGCGGGTATGTGGGAGGAGGAATTCCCTCACAGAGGCGGGGAGGGGGAAGGGATAGGGGGTTTCCAAAGAGGAGACCCAGAAAAGGGGAAACATTGGAAATGTAAATAAAGTATCAAAAATAAATAAAAAAAAAAGAATGTCTTAGTCCAGACCTGGGCAGTCTGGGGAGACTCTGTTTACTTGGAGATGTGTGATAGGAAGTCCTGGCATGTGGAAAGACCAGTTATGCTTTTTACAACATGGAACAATTGAAACATTACTACTTCGTTTTGACTTAAGTGAGCAAATCCCTCCCTTCAATGGTCAGGGAACCCTGTGGAAGTGCACACAGAACAATCTAAGAGCCAGAGGGGATGGATGACACTAAGGAAACAAGGCCATCTAAATCCATATGATCAAAGTTCCTATGAACTCACAGAGATAGAAGCAGCATGCATAGGGTCCACATGGGTCTGCCTGGGTTTCCATCAGGTTCTCTGTGTATATCTGGATATCAGTTGAGTATTTTTGTTGGAATCCTCAGTATTTGAATGAGTGGGTCTCTGATTCTTCCTTTGTTCTCTTTTTCTTTTATTTGCTTTTGTCCAGTTCCTGTGTGTTGTTTTTTGTTTTATTTTATCTTTTATACTACACTACATGAATATATTATATTATTATACTATACTATATTATATTAATTATATGTTTTTGATTCCTGCTTGTTTTCTAATGGGTGACATAAATGGAGTAGATCTAGATGGAAAGAGGTAGAGAGGGACTGGACGTAGTAGAGGATGGGAGCAAATGATCAGGATAAATTATATTAGAAAAAAATCAATTTTCAACAAGAAGATAAAAAGTTCTTTATCATGGCTATGTCACAACATATCTGTTGTTTTGTATATACAATTTCTTTTAATCTCAAAACAAAGCTGCAGTATATGGACAAATAACATCACTGAACAAACACAAAGCTGGGAGCCAAAGCGATTGCCATGTATGGGTTAACTCGGCTGGCAAGCTGCCTTGTCTGACTCCATACCCTAGGGCTCTGCAGCCAGCACAGAATCATTCCTAGTGTTGTTACCAACACTGAACATCAAGTTTGGAAGCACAGATGCTGCTCTGTGCATTGTCTTGTTCTTCAGACCAAAGTATTTTCAGAGTCTTTTTTTTTGTTTTGTTTTTTTTTTTTTTTTTTCAAGACAGGGTTTCTCTGTATAGCCCTGGCTGTCCTGGAGCTCACTCTGTAGACCAGGCTGGCCTCGAACTCAGAAATCCACCTGCCTCTGCCTCCCAAGTGCTGGGATTAAAGGCGTGTGCCACCACTGCCCGGCTATTTTCAGAGTCTTAAGGGAAAGATTTTAAAGAACTTAGTAAGTTTGACAAGTGTTAGAGTGATGAAGGAACTGAAGGGGATGGCAACCCTATAGGAAGAAATTGTGACTATTTAATTTTAGAATAGAAAAACCAGAGGAGGCATGATAACTTTATTCAAGTATTTCAATGCTCTTATGCATAAGACAGTTTGTGCCATTGCTAACATAGAAGCAGTTTGCTATCGGATCCTAGTATAATTTGATCACAATCAAGATCTACTGGAGAAAAGATGCAAGTCCTTCATGGATGAGCTACAAATGTGCAACTATCATTCATTACTGTTCATTGCTAATTTATTAAAAGAACTGTGGCTCATCATCAGAGGAACTAAATGCTTATTTTTTACTAAAAGCAAAAGAAGAGAAACATTTAAGAAATTGATATATTTGAATGATATTTAATACTGATATGACTGGTTATGGTAAATGTTTAAATTCCTACAAGCTGCATAAAATTGCCAGCATAAATTGTATACTATGCATGTTATATTAGTATGTATGTGGAGACAATCATAGCACCCTCTAGCATAATTCTTGAAAAGTGTATAAATGGAAGGGGATATATATTATAGTGAGATACATTTAGAGAAATGATAGACTGTAGACTACAAAGTTCTGGATATCGAGCCAAAAAGGATGACATAGGTTCTATGAAGTATTCCATATTCCTAAATATCACTCAGGGGTATGAAGTACCCTAAACTATTTAATCAACAAAGAATGCCAGAGATCAATGAGCTATAAAGAGCAGTTTGGCCTACTGCTTTTCAATAGTCATAATTAGGTAGATATACCTACTTTGGAGCCCAAAAGATAATTGTTTTGAATTATTACCCCAAGAAAACCAAGTAAGATTTGGATTACTATATGATTTATCATAGTTTTCATGCTAGCATTATGGTGGTTGAGAAATTTCTGGGATTCCTAGGTGTGACAGTAAACAGTTGTAAAAATTAGTATCTAAAAAGAATGGTGATCAGTTAAGTTATGTTCTATTCACTTGGCTTATCATGCTGTTGTCTAGGTAAGGATTCATAATGTAAACAAACTTCTTATATTCTTATGTTTCAACTTTAACTACATATGGCACTATTAAAATATGTCTAAGCTGGGCATAGTGGCACATGCTACTAATTGTATTCATAGCTCTCATGAAGCTGAAACATGAGGCTTAAGGTTTGAGGCCAGCTTGGGAGACATAACAAGTCATTGTGCTTGTTTGTATGTGTATACATATATATATATACATTTATTTATTTATATTTATATTAAAAGTCAAAATAATATATATTAGGGGAAAGGGAAGTACCTATAAATACACCAAATTTCTCATTGTTGATGTGCATAATGTTTGTTTTCAATTTTCAAATTTTTCTTCAATGTTGTTACATAATTTTTTTAAAAATAAGAATCATGTTCAATCATTTTTAGTACTATGGTTACACTTTCTATGACGTAAAAGTTCATTGGATCCTTAGCTCTCTGAATCCTATTTTTCTTGGCAAGAAACAGAATTATATTCATATTTCGATCCCTAGAACCTATTCAGTTCACTGCTCATGCATGCATTCACCATGTTTAAATTCAACTTTATGTCCAGTAACTGGAGGGTGTAAGAGCAGAACAACCCCTTATTTTTGAGACTATGTGCTGTTTGAGAAAAATGAAAGACCAAAAGACCACAAAAAGCCCATTGTCCTCAATGGGAATTGAAATATCTACAACATAAAAAAAGATAATCTTATTTAACCTTAGGAGTCAGAGAAGCTTTTGTAGGAAAAATAATGTTGAAAGATGAGAATAAATCACCCCAAAATGAAGAACAGCTGATTTGGTGTGAGTAGTGGGCAAAAATACCACAAGAGGAAATATCATATTCAAGGACGTTTGCGATTTGCATTGCTTAAATAAGATCATGTTATATCATGAAGATCTGAGAAGGTACTGAAAGAATTTCATGAACCAAGAGGTCACCATTTTATATTATTGTGAAATACAAAAGAAAATAAGAAAAGACAAGAGAACATGTAAAAAAATCATGAAAAAATACAAAAGAAGAGTAACCAGAACCTTGACCACAGTGGTAAAAAACAAACAAACAGACAAACAAACAAAAAACAAACAAACAACAAACAAACAAACAAAAAACCCCAACAATAACAAAAAACAAAACCAAACTTACCTTAAAAATTCTAATATTCTTGGGTGATCATATACCCCTAAGTAGCATTCGTTGCCAGTTTCAATGCCTAATATAACATTTTTGTACTACCATATAAAACATTTGGGATGTAGTCTTAGACTACTCACCTTTAATAACCCTGAAGCTAAGGATATAATCAGACAACATATGAGATCTATAACAAAGATTTTCATACTATTCTTATAATCTAAAATACCTTGACTTATGGCATTCTTTTGTTATGTATCTACAAAATCCTTAGAAAACTGTTGTCACATAGAGTAATGATGGTTGGATCTACCTGACTCCATGTTCTTGGGACATGATCACTCTTATTTGACTTCAGAATACACTAGCTCTATGACCTTTGAAGTGATAGC
Source organism: Uromys caudimaculatus (assembly GCA_028551405.1). Lineage (NCBI taxonomy): Eukaryota > Metazoa > Chordata > Mammalia > Rodentia > Muridae > Uromys > Uromys caudimaculatus. Next base: position 88,362,140 of record CM052703.1, on the reverse strand, counting down.
TGTGTTTTTGTGTTAACAAAGCTGTAAAATTGTAAATAAATGGAATATTACTATATTTCATTATAAGTAATACAATGAGATAAATATTAGAAAGTGTGCCAAGTTGCAAATAGGAGATACTGAATGTTATTAGCACTCAGATATGAAACACATATAGGTAGAATGGTTGAAGAAAAATGAGTTTGTTATAAGAACACAGTGTGAGAAACAGTTGTATGATTTACAATAACTTAGGGACATCATGAAAAAGATCACTGAAATATGGATTTGGACCATTGTAGAGAGATATTGATTGTAAAGTAATAAGTAGCAATGTTAAGGGATAGTACATACAAAATTAATAAATGATAAAGAGTGAGGCTCATCATTCTCATTTTATTCAAAGACAGGAGGAGAAAATATCAGTTCTAAAGAATACAGTACTTACATGGTGGGAAGAGGCAACAACTATGGATAAGTACTAGAACAATCAAAGTGGAAAATGATAACATTATTAAAATATTTTCATTTCCTTTAACAGGAAAAATTCACATAAGAGATGGAGGCTGAAAGCCATACAAATGTGAAAGAGTTATTCATTTTGGGTCTAACAGAGGACCCTACATTATACATAGTCTTTTTTGTGAGATTTCTAGGAGTATACATTGTCACTTTAGTAGGCAATATCAGCATCATCACACTGATAAGAATTTCCTCCCAGCTGCACACACCCATGTACCTATTCCTCAGCCACCTGGCTTTTGTAGACATTTTATATTCAACCTCGGTCTCAGTTATAATGCTTATGGAGCTCCTTGGACATGGGCTGGTCCTACCTGTGGCTGCCTGTGCAGCTCAGCTCTGTATCACAGTGTCATTTGGGTCAGCTGAGTGCTTCCTACTGGCTGCCATGGCCTATGATCGCTATGTAGCAATCTGTTCACCTCTCCTCTATTCCACACTGATGTCCTCTAGAGTCTGCTTTCTATTGTTGGGAGTGGCCTATGTGGGTGGCTGTATGAATGGTTGGACATTTACTGGTTGTTTGTTAAATCTGTCCTTTTGTGGACCAAATCAGATAGACCACTTTTTCTGTGACTTCTCTCCCTTGCTGAAACCTTCCTGCTCAGATGTCTCCATTATTGGAATCATCCCCTCTTTCTCTTCTGGCTCCATTATTGTGGTGACAGTTCTTGTCATAGCTGTCTCCTACATCTACATCCTCATCACCATCCTGAAGATGCGCTCCACTGAGGGCCGCCACAAGGCCTTCTCCACCTGCACCTCCCACCTCACTGCAGTAACTATCTACTATGGGACCATTACCTTTATTTATGTGATGCCCAAGTCGAGCTACTCTACTGAACAGAACAAGGTGCTCTCTTTATTCTACACAGTGCTGATTCCTATGCTGAATCCCCTCAACTATAGTCTGAGGAACAGAGGTGTAAAGGACGCTCTGAGGAAGGCAACTGTCAGAGTATATACATAGTCCATCTTGGATTCAAGAAATTTGTGATGATTTTCTTTACTCAGGACACAATGGGTATCTATCACATGAAACTTAACTAATTTTGTGACATTAAATCCAGTTTATTTGCACTATTCTTACCTTTATACACTCATATATTACTTGCAGGACATCCTGAAGTCATGAAGTGATAGGAATAATCATTGCTACTATTAAACTTCTGCAAGATGTCAAACTCTTTGCCTTTATGTGATTTATGTAGCAATTATTTCTGTCATGTTAAATTTTAATTTAATTTATATAAATTATATATATAATATATATAAATAAAGCTAAATTCATTATAAAAGAATTCACTTATTTTTCCCAACCTATGTAAGTAAAGCCTTTGCTTTAAGTTGTGGATAAATTGGTTAGGCAGATAGAAAGTAGGCTTATTTTAGTTTTTGTTTTATTTTTTAAATGTAAGGCATTGTTCTCCAAAAATCCTGAGGCTCTTACATTTAATTTTACAATGATTATGTGATGTTAGTCATTATAAAAATGCTCTGTTTACAGATAATAACAGTGAGCTTTGGAGAAATATAATTGTCTTCACAAAGGAGTGTAGATTCAGCATTGTTTCTCTGCATCATATACATACTGCACACTCCAGTACAACCTCTGTAAAGGTGTCAGCACTGCTAGCATATAGAGGATGTGTTCAGAGAATCAACCTTAAGTTAATGTGTTGTCAACCTTTCTAACAAATGTTATGCAATTATTACCTAGGTTATACATATCCAAGTGTAAGTATAAATCTCAGAAACCAGATAAATTCCCGTTGTTAGGAAATCAAGTTTTGATAACATAGTTAAAGGATTTGTATTGAGCATTAGCTATATTTACATACACATTTAAAAAGGAATATTTGGCTTGATGTAAATGTCAATAGTTATAGAGAGTTATAGGAGGAATTAAAAATTTCTGTGTTACTGTTAATAATTGAGCAACAGTCCTTTTTCCTGTTGGTATAGATCATTGAACAATTTAGAACTTACAAAAAATACTAGAACCATAGTCTCAAAACGAACTTTACATTGTTCTTGTGGACAAGATATACTTTCACTAACATGATATCATTATGAGACTGGAGAGGATAAGTTTTGCTAGGTTATAGGAACTCTAAAGCAATACTGAGAATACTGTGATTTTGGAAAGGAAGATTTAGAATTTAATTTTTTTCTCAATGTAATAGGATTAGAGATGCAAGGAGGTAGAGATATTTATAAAATAAAACAAGACAGAATATACATAATTGTATGTAACATGAAAGTTAAGCTGCCAGGTTGCATTTGCACCTGGGAGTAGACCCTGTGTTCTAGCCTTCCCTACCCCAATAACACCCAGAGAAGCTCGGCCTCCAGGAGTTATGACACACCCAGGCTCACAGGCTTATAAGATGGAAAGGCTCCAGTCAGAGACAGCATGACCAACTAACATCAGAGATAACCAGATTACGAGAGGCAAGCACAAGAACATAAGCAACAGAAACCAATGATACTTGACATCATCAGAACCCAGTTCTCCCACAACAAGCCTGAAATACCCAAACACACCTGAAAAGCAAGATTCTGATCTAAAATCCCATCTCAGGAAGATGATAGAGGACATTAAGAAGGGCATAAATAACTCCCTTAAAGAAATACAGGAGAGGTAAACAGGTAGAAGCCCTTAAAGAGGAAACACATAAATCCCTTAAAGAAAAACAGGAAAACACAACCAAACAGGTGAAGGAGTTGAACAAGGCCATCAATGATCTAATAATAGAAATAGAAACAATAAAGAAATCATAAAGGGAGACAACCCTGGAAATGGAAAACCTAGGAAAAAGATCAGATGTCATAGATGTAAGCATCACCAACAAAATACAAGAGAAAGAAGAGAGAATCTCAGGTGTAGAAGATACCATAGAAAACACTGACACATAGAAAATGCAAAATGCAAAAAGCTCCTAACCCAAAACATCCATGAAATCCAGGAAAAAAAAAGACAAAACCTAATAATAATAAGTATTGAAGAGAGCAAAAATTCCCAACTCAAAGGGCCAGTAAATATCTTCAACAAAATTATAGAAGAAAATTTCCCTAACCTAAAGAAAGAGATGCCCATAAATGTACAAGAAGCCTAGAGAATGCCAAATGTATTTGACCGGAAAGAAATTTCTCTGTCACATAATAATCACTACACCAAATGTACAGAACAAAGAAAGAATATTAAAAACAGTAAGGTATTGACACCAGACTTCTCAACAGAGACTCTAAAAGCCAGAAGATCCTGGGCAGATGTCATACAGACTCTAAGAGAACAAAAATGTCAGCCCAGGCTACCATACCCAGCAAAACTCTCAATCACCATAGATGGAGAAACGAAGGACTCCATGATAAAACCAAATATAAACAATATCTTTCTACAAATTCAGCCCTACCAAGAAGGAAAACTACAACACAAGGAGGAAAACTATACGCAAGAAAAAGCAAGAAATAAATTTTCTCACAACAAACCCAAAAGAAGATAGCCACACAAACATAGTTCCACCTCTAACAACAACAGGAAGCAACAATCATTGGTCCTTAATCTCTCTTTTTTTTCTTCTTCAAAGAATAGTTTTATTGAGTTCAGGTGAAAACTATCCATTATATTTAGCAAAAACAAAACAAAAACAAAAACAAAAAGAACAACCAAACAAAAGAACCCAGAGCAACAACAAAAAACCTGTCAGTGATCTTTGAACTAGATCTCAGCTTATTGTGAAAGTGTTTTTCTTCATCTGGTTGTTTGAGGTTAGAATATAATTTGTTAAACATAAAATACTTAAATTTTTTTCCTTAAGGCATTCTAATGGTAATTATATTTCTGTTGACAAACTGATAACTTTTACTGAGTGATACTCTCTAGCCAAAGTTGGTAAAGTTGTCTTTGTGAGTACAGAGTAATAGTGGGAAGAGTTGAAGTTATGAATAAGGTTGGTAAGCTTATCTATGTTTTTAAAAATTGTGCATAAAATTTTATCTAGTAAACTTATTTCTAGGAATTTATGTTGACAAAATTATGTACATACTGTGGGATATCTATCACAGTACTATATACAATGGTGAATTATGAGAAACATGTTAAAATTAAATACAAAAGTAATAAATTATGAAATTACTTGTAGACATTTCTATAATAATTAAAATGCTATTTTCTAGGTTAAAAGTTTAGAGATCAATATTATCATCATCTTAGAAATTCACATTATAAATATGATTAAAATAAATTAAATCACTTTGTAAAAATATTAGGCAATTGGAAATTATTACTGACAGATCAACTTTTACAGTTTTATGGCCATTCATTTTTTCTCCTTTGAAATGACAAAGGAAAGTTAACTTCAGTCAAAATAGCACACAACCTAATCTCAAAAATTACACATTTAATGTTACTTGTTTTCAGTAGGTTTTGTAAACCTTACTACTGTCACACTCAACTAAAAATAAGTTGTCAACTCCTGAATAAATTCAGAAAAAATAAATATTAGTCTTCTAAAATATACAGGACTGACTCCCCAATGTAACCATAAAATTCAAATACCTCCAATGTTCTCCCTTGAAGATATGTTAGCTTCACTCTGAGCAAAGAGCAACATTCCTTTGTGTTTCCCAAGGCCATTACACTGAGATCCATCAGATACCTATAACCCTTAGTATTTCTTAACATCAGTGAACTCAATTCCCTCCAAAAAAGACATAGACTAACAGACTGGATATGTAAACAGGACCTACCATTGTGCCACATACAGGAAACACACTTCATTGACAAAGACTGACACTACCTCAGAGTAAAAGGATGGAAAAAATTTCCAGGATGGAAAAAATTTCCAAGAAAATGATACAAAAAACAGGGTGGAATAGCAATTCTAATATCAAGTAAAATTGACTTTCAAACAAAAGTTATAAAAAAGGATGAGAAAGGACATTTCATACTCATCAAAGGAAAAATCTATCAAGATTCACTCTCAATTCTGAACATTTATGCCCCACATGCAAGGACACCATCATTTGTAAAAGAAACATTTACTAAAGCTCAAAACACACACTGAACCTCACACAATAATAATGGGAAACTTCAATACCCCACTCTAACCAATGGACAGGTCATGGAAAAAGAATCTAAACAGAGACACAGTGAAACTAACAAAAGTTATTAACCAAATGGACTTAAGAGATATCTACAGAACATTTTACCCTAAACCAAAAGTATATACCCTCTCAGTATCTCATGGTACCTTCTACAAAATCAACCATATAATCAGACACAAAACAAATCTCAACCTATACAAGAAGATTGAAATAATTTCATGCATCCTATCAGATCACCAAGGACTAAGGCTGGTCTTCAGTAACAACAAAAATAGCAGAAAGCACACATATGCCTAGAAGCTGAACAACTCTTTATTCAGTGATAACTTGGTCAAGGAGGAAGTAAAGAATTAAATTAAAAACTTTTTAGAATTTAATAAAAATGAAGGCACAACATACCAAAACTTATGGGACTCAAGAAAAGTAGTGCTAAGAGGAAAACTCAGCTCTGAGTGCCTCCATAAAGAAACTGGAGAGATCATACACTAGCAGCTTCACAGCACACCTGAAAGCTCAAGAACAAAAAGAAGAAAATATACCCAAGAGGAGTAGACTGCAGGAAATAATCAAACATAGGACTGAAATCAACCCAGTAGAAACAAAGAGAACTACACAAAGAATCAAGAAAACCAGGAGCTGGTTCTGTGAGAAAATCAACAAGATAGATAAACCCTCACCCAAACTAACTAGACGCACAGAGACAGTTTCCAAATTGGAAATGAAAAGGGGGACACAACAACAGAAACTGAGGAAGTTAAAAAATAATCAGATCCTACCACAAAATCCTATACTCAACAAAACTGGAAAATCTAGATGAAATGGATGATTTTCTAGATATCAGATAGCAAAGTTAAATCAGGATCAGATAAACCATCTAAACAGTCCCCTAACCCTTAAGTAAATAGAAGCAGTCATTAAAAGTCTCCCAACCAAAAATACTGCTCAGGACCAGATGGTTTTAGTGCAGAATTCTATCAGGCCTTGAAAGAAGACCTAATATCAATTCTTTTCAAACTATTCCATAAAATAGAGACAAAAGGAACACTACCCAATTTGTTCTATGAAGTGACAGTTACTCTGATACCTATACCACACAAAGAACCAACAAAGAACAAGAACTTCAGACCAATTTCCCTTATGAATATTGATGCAAAAATACTCAATAAAATTTTAGCAAACAGAATCTAGGAACACATCAAAATGATCATTCACCATGATCAAGTAGGTTTTATCCCAGGAATGCAGGGTTGGTTCAATATATGGGCATCCATCAAAGTAATCTACATGATCATCTCATTAGATGCTGAAAAAGCCTTAGACAAAATACAACACCCATTCATGTTAAAAGATTTAGAAAGATCAGGACTTTAATGCCCATACTTAATCACAACAAAAGCATTATATAGCAAACCAATAGCCAACATCAAATTAAACAGAGAGAAATTAGAAACAATCCTACAAAAATCAGGAACAAGATAAGGTTGCCCACTCTCCCCTATCTATTTAATATAGTACTCAAAGTTCTAGGCTGAAGAATTAGACAAGAAAAAGAGGTCAAAGGGATACAAATTGGAAAGGAAGAAATCAAGATATAACTATTTGCAGAAGATATGATAGTATACTTAAGTGACCCCAAAAATTTTACCAGAGAACTTCTACAGCTAAGCAAAGAACTTCTACAACTTCAGCAATATGGCTAGATATAAAATTAACTCAAACAAATCAGTAGCCTTCCTCTACTCAAAGGATGAACGGGATGAGAAAGAAATTAGGGAAGTGACACCCTCCAAAATAGTCACAAATGATATAAAATATCTTGATGTGACTCTAATCAAGTAAGTGTAAGATCTATATGAACTTCAAGTCTCTGAAGGAAGAAATCAAAGAGTCATCAGAATTTGGAAAGAACTTCCATTCTCATGGATTGTTGGCATAAACAGAAATAACTGCCATCTTACCAAAAGCTATCTACAAATTGAATATAACTCCCATCAAATTTCCAACTCAGTTCTTCACACAAACAGAAATAGCAATTCTCAACTTTATCTGGAGTAACAAAAAACCTAGGACAGGGAAAACTATTCTCAACAATAGGAGAAATTCTGGGGGAGTCACCATCCCTCACCTCAAGTTCTACTACAAGAGAATAGTGATAAAATCTGCACGACACTCGTACAGAGACAGAGAGGTAAATCAATAGAATTGAAGACCCAGAAATAAACCCACACAGTTATGGTCACCTGATCTTTGACATAGAAGCCAAAACCATCCAGTGGACAAAAGACAGCACATCCAACAAATGGTGCTGGTTCAAGTGGCAGTCAGCTTGTACAAGAATGCAAATTGATCCATTCATATATCCTTGTATAAAACTCAAGTCCAAATGGATCAAGGACCTCCTCATAAAGCCAAATACACTAAATCTAATAGAAGAGAAAGTGGAAAGAGCCTCGAATACATCAGCATAGGGGGAAAATTCCTTAACAGAACACTAATGGCTCAGGCTTTAAGATCAACTATTGACAAATGGGATCTCATCAAATTGAAAAGCTTCTGTAAGGTGAATCACACTGTCAATAGGACAAAAGAACAACTTACAGATTGGGAAAAGATCTTTACCAACCTTATATCCAATAGAGGGCTAATATCTAATATATACAAAAAACTCAAGAAGAACCAAGAAGAACTCAGAGAACCATATAACCTTATTTTAAAAATGGGGTACATAGCTAAACCAAGAATTTTCAACTGAGGAATCTCAAATGGCTGAAAAGCACCTAAGAAAATGTTCAACATCTTTAGTCATCAGGGAAGTACAAAACAAAACCACCCTGAGATTCCTCATCACACCAGTCAGAATGGCTAAGATCAAAAACTCAGGTGACAGCAGATGCTGGCAAGGATCAGAGAAAGAAGAACATTCTTCTATTGCTGGTAGGATTGCAAGCTGGTACAACCACTCTGGAAATCAATCTGACAGTTCCTCAAAAAACTAAAAATACTTCTACCCGAAAACCCACATATACAGAAAAGACGTTCCAATATATATTAAGAACACATGCTCTAGTATGTTCATAGCAGCCTTATTTATTATAGACAGAAGCTAGAAACAACCCAGATGTCCCTCAATGGAAGAATGGATATATAAAATGCAGTACCTTTTCACAATGAAGTACAACTCAGGTATTAAAAACAATGACTTCATGAAATTTGCAGACAAGTGGATGGAACTAAAAAATATCATCCTGAGCGATATAACCTAGTCACAACAGAATACACATGGTACGTACTTACAGATAGGTGGATATTAGCTCATAAGCTCAGCATACCCACGATACAACTCACAGACCATATGAAGCTTAAGAAGGAAGACCGAAGTGTGGATGCTTCAATCCTACTTAGAAGGGGAATAAAATAATCATGTGAGGTAAAGGGAGGCAAGGATCTAGAAGGGAGGGAGGAGGGGAGGGAAAAAGGAGGGGGCAGGATCAGGTATGGGAAGAGGCAGGAGACACAGAGGGTCAGGAAGTGGAGGATTGAGAACTGGGGTAGTCACCAGAAAGCTCCAGATGCCAGGGAACCAAGAGGTTCCCAGGACCCAACGGGGATGACATTAGCTGAAATACCCAACAAAAGGGAGATAGAACCTGTAGAGACCATATCTAGTAGATAGACACTGACCCTAGTTGAGGGATGGGGCCACTCACCCATCTCAAAAATTTAAACCCTGAATTGTTACTACCTAAAGGAAATGCAGGGACAAAGAGTAGAGCAGATACTGAAGGAAAGGCCATCTACAGACTGCCCCACCTAGGGGTCCGTCCCATCTGCAGACACCAAATCCAGATACTATTACTGATGCCAAGAAATGCTTGCTGACAGGAGCCTGGTATAGCTGTTCCATGAGAGCCTCTGCCAGCACCTGACTAACACTGAGGTAGATACTCCCAGTCAACCATTGGTTTGAGGCCCAATGGTAGAGTTAGGGAATGGACTGAAGCAGCTGAGGGGGATTATAATCCTACAGTAAGAGCAACAATATCAACTAACTGGACCCCCCAAGAGCTCCCAGAGACTAAGACACCAACCAAAGAGTACACAGTTACATATGTAGCAGAAAATTGCCTTAATGCATCAATGGGAGGGGTGGCCCTTCATACTGTGGAGGCTTGATGCCCCAGTGTAGGGGTATAATAGGGGGATGAGGTGGGAATGAGTGGGTGTTTGGAGGGGTACCCTCATAGAGGCAAAGTGGAGGGGGGATGTGATTGGGTTTTTGTGGAGAGGAAACTGGGAAGGAGGCAGCATTTGAAATGTAAATAAATAAAATAACCAATAAAAAGAAAGAAAATGCATTGTATTTTTAATGAAAATTTATACTGAAGATTGAATGCTAGCAAGGATTAGTTAAATGGAAATTCACTTATGTTGTTCTTCAATTTAAGGTTATCCTATTCTAATGCTTGTTTTACTACGAAGAAACACTTAAGAAAATTGAATAAACTTGAACAACTTGATCTAAAATATAGATAAGAAGAAGTAGACATTATTAGGTGGCAGGGCAACAAAAAGAGAGAAAGAAGTGTCAGAAAATCATCTGTGGTCAAGCTTCAGTGAGTGGCCACTGCTGCTGACCCCAGTCTCCTATGGATGGACATTTGTACAGGTGATATAAAAACATACTGAAAAATTGTTCAGAAATTGATTGTATACTTTTCTTCATGGGAGTAGCATGTGAGGTTCAGGTTCAAATAACTAATCTAAACCTTCCCTTCATACAGATGAACTCTCTCTAAGTTTTCTTAATCCCAACCTACTTACCTTTGCTTTGTATGGATGCCCACTCTATCTAGTTTTTTACTATTATAGCCCACAAGGTAGAAATTTCTTAGTCTTCTTTTCTGGTGAACTCATTCCTAGTCTTCATTATGTATCTGTCTATCTATCTATCTATCTATCTATCTATCTATCTATCTATCTATCTATCTATCTATCTATCTTTGTAATATAACCTGTTCCATATCCATATGTACAATGTTATTTGAATGTATTTCTTCTATCTCAATTTGGTACTGGATAACCAGTTAGTATGGTTTTCTCTGGGGAAGACTAATTCTACACCCAGGAAGTTTCTGTTTATTTTCTTTTATATTTATTTAAAAATTTAAAAATTTATTTATGTCCCAAATGTGGCCCTCTTTCCCAGTACTCTGTCTAAGAGTTCTTAACTCCCTCTTCCTCCCCTCTGCCTCCAAGAGGGTGCTCCCCACCCATTCACCCACTCACCTACACCCACCTCACCCTCACATCTACCTTACCTGGGACATCAAGTTCTTACAGGATTAGAAGCATCCTCACCCACTGAGGTCATAAAAGGCAGTCCTTTGCTACATATGTGCTCTTTGGTTGGTGGCTTAGTCTCTAGGGACTCCCAGGGGTCCAGGTTAGTTGAGCCTTTTGGACTTTCTATGGGATTGCCATCTCGTTCAGCTCCTCCAATCCTTCTCCTAACTCTTCCATACCCTTGGTCCAATGGTTGGCCTTAAGTATCTGGATCTGTCTCAGTCTGCTGCTTATAGAGCCTTTCAGAGAACAGCCATGTTAGGCTCCTGGCTGCAAGCACAACATAGCATCAGTAATAGTGTCAGGGTTTGGTGTCTGCCCATGGGATAGATTCCACATTGGGCTGGTTATTGGATGGCCTTTACTTCAATCTCCATTCTATGTTTGCCCCAGCATTTCTTTTAGACAGGAACAATTCTGGGTCAAAAAATTGAAGGTAATAGGGTAACTCCATCTTACCACTAGGAGGCCTGCCTATCTATTGAAGATGGTCCCTCCAGGTTCCATCTCCGCACCGTGGGGCATTTTGGCTAAGGTCGTCCCCACTGACTCCTGGAATCCTCTTGCATCCCAGGTCTCTGGAACTTTATGGAGGTTCACTCCAATCCCACCTCCAGCAGCTGCATATTCCCATCATTCTCCTGGACCTCTAGTCCCTTCCTCCTTCTGCCTCCTATGATTATTTTGTTCCCCTTTATAAGTGGGACTGAAGCATCCCCACTCGGGCCTTCCTTCTTGTTAAACTTCTTATGGTCTGTGGGTTGTATCATGGGGATTCTGCACTTTTTTGGCAAATATCTACTTGGTTCATACCATACATATCTTGTTGGGACTGAGTTACCTCACTCAGGATGATAATTTATAGTTCCATCCATTTAACTGGAAAATTAATGATATCTTTGTTTTTAATAGCTGGATAATAAATATTTCATTGTGTACATGAACCATAATTTCTGTATCCACTCTTGATTTGAGGAACATATGAGTTGTTTCCAGGTTCTGGTTATTATGAACACAGTGAACCATGTCGTATCTTTGTGGTATGATGCAGCATATTTTGGGTGTATACTCAGGAGTGGTATAGCTGGGTCTTCAGGTAGAACTATTTCCAATTTTCTGAGGAGCTGAAAGATTGATTTCCAGAGTGGGTGTACCAGTTTGCAATCCGACCAATGGAGGAATGTTCCTCTTTTGCCACATTCGCACCAGGATGTGCTATTACTTGAGTTTTTGATCTTAGCCACTCTGATTGGTGTAAGGCAGAATCTTAGGGTAGTTTTGATGTGCATTTACAAGATGAATAAGCATATTGAAGATTTCTTTAAGTGCTTCAAACCCCAAAGGATATGTATGGTATGTATTCACTAATAAGTGGATATTAGCCAAAAAAGTACAGAATACCTAGACTACAATCCACAGAACTCAAGAAGGTTAACAAACCGAATGCCCAAGTGAGGATGCCTCAATGCCACCCAGGAGGGGAAGATATAAATCATGGGGGGAAGAGGGAGGGAGAGACCTAGGTGGGAGTGGGACAGGGAAGGAAATCGAGGAATACGATCAAGTATGGGGGGGGGGAGTGAAGCCCTGAGGACCAGCAGAAAGAATGGAAAGAGGCAACCTCAAGAGGTAGGTTGTAGGGGAACCCTCTAGAATGTACCAGAGACCTGGAAGGTGAGAGACTTTCAGGACTCAAAGGGAGGTACCTTGGATGAAGTGCTCTATATTTGGGAGGAATAACTTGTAGATTCCACCTCCAGTGGAAGGACAGGTCATCCTATATCCAAAAGCTCTGAACCTGAATTGTTCCTGTCTAAATGAACTGCTAGGACAAAAATGGAGAAGAGCCTGAGAGAAAAGAGGTACAGTGACAGGCCCAAATTGGGATCTAGCTCAATGGGAGACCACAGGGCCTGACACTGTTACTGATGCTGTGGTGTGCTTGCAGACAGACTAGCATGGCTGCCCTCTGATAGGCCCAACAAGCAGCTGAAAGAGTCAGATGTAGATACTAGGATCCAACCAATAGGTGGAAGCCTGTGGTTGAATTGGAAAAAACTGGAACAAGCTGAGGAGGAGGGCAGCCCCATGGGAAGACCAGCAGTATCAAGTGACCTGGATCCCAGAGATCTCTCAGACACTGAGCCACTAACTAGGCAGCATACAGCAGCTGATATGAGACCCCAGATACATATACAGCAGAAGACTGCCTGATCTGGCCTCAGTGAGAGAAGATGCACCTAACTCTCCAGAGACTTGAGGCCCCAGGGAGTGCGGAGGTCTGGTGGTATGGGGATGTGGGGGTGGGGACATCCTCTTTGAGACAGAGAAGGTATGGGATGGGGAGCAGTTAGGGGGCAGACCAAGAGGGGGATGAAGACTGAACTGTAAAAAGGGATTAAAGAGTAAAAATAGTTTTTGATTCAATGGTTATTATAATTGAAATGTAATATCACATTATCTCAAACTAACCACATAAATTATTACTTTCAATGTCAAAGATTCTTTGTTGTGTGTTTCACTTCCAGTAAACCAAAGCAAAATAACTCCATTGTGTGCTATGTTATGTGGGCATCACCTGGGGAGGGCAAGCCAGGAGTTAATGAATCATCTGGTTCTATAAGCCATTGTTGTATAAGAAACCCGTGGACCTTTCTCTTAAGAGGCTGGTAACAATAATCCCTGAAGGTTTGCCTGGTTTGATTAAGCCATTCTCCTCCTTATTTAACATGCACACGAAGACACCCAACCTAATATTTTATACCTGTGTGTGGCTAAGCTTCATGACCAGTGAGTACACTAATGCAGAGTGTTCAGATCCTGACTTTCTGTATGTAAATAAAATACATACACTTCATGAAGTCCTCTTTGGATTTCAGTGTCAGTATTGATTCTAAGTTGTAAATGAAAGACTGATGGACAGTATTCGGATGGATTTTTCAATAACTCAAGAAGAATTTGAAAATTAGGAAAGTACTTTAAAGAGTTTGAGCTCTTGACCCTTGTGGAAACCATGCCCTTAGCAAGAATCGCTGTGCAGTGGTTTCCTGGCACATGTAGACCAGAATACATAAGGCATGTGGGTACTGTGTGGGTGGATCTATGGAACCAGAATTGTTGCTGGTTTTACGGAGCTGAGTGAGACAAGGAGAGGAAATAAGAAGCAGCAGCCTGATTTCAACTAGGTAAGGTTCACTGTGCTATCTCCTCTATTTCCTACCGCAGCGACTAATCCTATGAAGGAAAGGATATTTGAGTGTTCAGCATCTCAATCTTGCGTGATAAGCATGAAAGCCAGAGCAGAGTTCTAGATATTGATTGTCTATCTGAAAAGCAAAGCAAAGCAAAAATTAGTCTACTTATTAGGCATTTGAATAGGAGAGTTCAGAACTGTGGTTTCATAGGTACTGTACCACTTGTCTTAATTTTGGATTTATGGTAAAATTACCTGATATATTGAAAGCAAAACTATAGTCACAAAACTAAATAATTCTAAAGCTATTCACACTTTGTTTTATTTTTATCAAATAAAAAGATGCTTAATCCTTACGTGTGAATAAAGACCTCTGGCATTTCAGAAGTATCTCTTTCTTTATTTCTGAAGCCCCATTTTCTGGGTAGGGAACATAAATTACATGCGCTCTTGGTTTGCCAGAACCTATTTGCTACAGTAATTATGCATATACTCAAACAAAAATTTTTAGCACATTTTTGCCCAAGTACTGGGTGTTTTTAAGACAAAGATAAAAGTTATTGATGGGAACATGTAATATTTGAGGGGAATGAAAGGCAAACAAGTCAAAAACCCTAATGCAGTGTACATACTGTCAAGTAGGATATCTGTAGAAACAGATCTCTGCAAGAAAAAGAAAGTGAATCAGATCCATCCAATGACTCAGAGAAGACTTTGCAAAGAGAATAGTATTGAAAGCTAAGGTTATGGTGGTCATCACACATCAGTGTGAGAACCACATGGAAAGATGGTGAGAAACACAGTTAAATGCAGGGAGAAGTCAGAAAGAATAGTGAGTACTGTGCAAATGACATTATAGTTCATCATGAAGACCTAAGAAATATCAGAACGATTTGCTTTTGGCACTCTGTTCTTTTTATTAGAAATAATTCACTATGTCATAGTATCTAAAATGTAAGAAGAAATTAATGTGAGTTAGATGGTAAATAAGCAGGCAGAATAAAAATAAGCAGGGATTTAAGCCAAATGGGGACATAGAGTAGAAAAAGAAAACAAAAAGAAAAAAGGAAAAGAAAAAAAAACTGAGAACAAATTAGACAAAGCAATAGGATTTTACAATGTGAGGAAGATGGCCAGGAAGGCCAAGTTGTAGACATGATGTGAATGAAGGAGATGACTCTCGAGGGGCCTTGGAGAGATGACTCAGCAGTTAACAGCACTGGCTGTCCTTGCAGTAGAAACAGATTAAACTTCCAGCACTGACATGGTGGCTCACAACTGTCCATAACTCCGCTTCTAGGAAAGTCAATGCCCTTTTCTGATCTCTAGGGATATGACACACGTCTGATGTACAGGCACACATGCAAATAAAACAATAACCATAAAAATAAGTAATAGAAAGAATATTAAATATTGGTGGAGAGGTTAAAGAAGATGATAGAATGACAAAGTTTGAGGTGCTTATGGTATTTCTAATTGATTTGAGCATGAGGGGAATCTCAAGAGATCATTGAAATTATGGACCTTAACACTGAGGGAAGGATCCCTGAAGTCAAGGTTTGAGGATACTTTGTATAAAGGGAGAAAGGTAATGGAAAGAAAGAGTGAGGCAATTATATATAGTATATTCAAAGAGGAAGGAACAAAGTCCTCAATTCTTCAAAGCATAGATATTTATATTTGGTCAAAGGAAGGGATTGTAATTTTATCTGTGGAATAATAAAAGAAAAACATAGGAAACATTGAAAAACAATACCAGACTAAAGAATTTCTCATTTCCCTCAACAAGGACATTTCACACCTGAAATGGAGGCTCAAAACCACACCACTGTGACAGAGTTCATTCTTCTGGGGTTAACAGAGAATTCCACACTGTGTGCCATCCTATTTATGATATTTCTAGGGATCTATGCTGTTACTTTAGTGGGCAATTTCAGCATCATCAGTTTAATAAGAAGCTGCCCCCAACTCCACACCCCAATGTATCTGTTCCTTAGTCATCTGGCTTTTGTGGACATTGGATTTTCCACATCAATCACACCTACAATGTTTACAGGATTTCTTGGACATGGAATGGTACTCTCTGTGGCTGCTTGTGAAGCTCAATTCTGCATCACAGTGACATTTGGGACAGTTGAGTGCTTCCTCTTGGCTGTTATGGCCTATGACCGCTATGTGGCCATCTGCTCACCCCTGCTCTATTCAACACATATGTCTTCCAGGATCTGCTTCCTTTTAGTTGGAGCTTCCTATGTAGGTGGCTGTGTGAATTCATGGACATTTACTAGTTGTCTGTTGAGTCTGTCCTTCTGTGGACCAAATCAGATAGATCACTTTTTCTGTGACTTCCCTGCTGTGTTGAAACTTTCTTGCTCAGATGTCTCCATTATTGGAATTATTCCTTCTATCTCTGCTGGATCCATCATCGTGATCACAGTGTTTGTCATAGCTGTCTCCTACACCTACATCCTTATCACCATCCTGAAGATGCACTCCACTGAGGGCAGACAGAAGGCCTTCTCCACCTGCACCTCCCACCTCACTGCAGTCACTCTCTACTATGGAACCATTACCTTCATTTATGTGATGCCCAAGTCAAACTACTCCACTGAACAGAACAAGATACTGTCTGTATTCTACACAGTGGTAATCCCCATGCTTAATCCCCTCATCTACAGTCTGAGAAACAGAGATGTAAAAGAGGCTCTCAAGAAGGCCATCATTAGAATATTTCCATAGACTGTAAGGATTTTACATATGCATGCCATTATTAGTACCGGAGTAAGTGCTGCTCAACTCTTTGTGTAACTTAAAGTTCTACTCCTTTTCATCAACTTTCCCGCTATACACTTGAATATAGTAAGAAGACATCTTGGTATCTGTCAAGTTATAATAACACAGAAATAATTATCCTGAATATGTCAAGATATTTTATTTTGATTTATTTTATTTATGAAGCAAATAATAATTTAATCTTGCCATTTTAAGCACATGTTATAAATCAATTGCTTATGGAACCCATTTATTCTGAAAGAAAAAACAAAGTGGCATTGTTATTTCTTATTTTGCCAAAAGACTGCTTGGACAGTGAAAAATAAATGTTGATATACCATATAATTATGAAGAAACTGAGATACGAGATTAATAGTAAAATTCAGTAACTTAGAAACCAATGGTTTTAGCTTTACATTTTGTTTGCATAATATACCATTTGGGTTTGTACTTTAAATTGCATTCAGTTTACAGAGGTGGATATCAAGCATTGGAGAAATCACACAGTTTCTCCAGAGAGGTGTAGAGCCATTCCTTCTGATTCTATATTTTATGTAACATGAGTGTTGATTCAATTCCTCTGGTTCTATTTTCCTCACACTTGACCTATATCATGCCACGATAAATCTAAGGCTGTGAGCAATGTTATGATGCCCAAGATTTGTCCAAAGTAATCAAGCCTTAATATATCATGTTAATCTTTGTGGACAGTTGGTTTTGTAAAGAATATCTAGTTTATGTACACCATAACTAGGCCATACCTGGGAAAACTGGCTTCATTCCTACTTTAGGGGAAGTAAAGTTTTGATATCATACTTGTACAAATTTGCTAGCATTCCACATATTTTAAAATACACATTAAAATCAGACTTCTGACATAATGGCACATGTAACAATTTAGAAGATCATTTTATAATCAAAGTATTTTGATTAATGCTTCCACATCAATCATGAATCTGGGTCTATGAAGAAATTAGGATTTAATGCCCCCATCTCATATAATAAACCAGAGATGATGCTACATGTTACAGTGCACAATTTTATTGCAGAAAGTATCTTTTGCCTGACATATTCATCCCCTCATCATGAGCCTGGAAAAGCTAAGGTGAAAATGGCTTTCATATGGGAACTCCAGAGAACAGACTTAAGTTAGTGTTTATTTCCTTTTAAAGCAAGATTTAGAATTTGATTCTCCAGGGCAATAGAGCTAGAGATATCAGGGCTTGGAAATATTATTTTAATAACTAATAAAAATATTTATGATTTACTAAGTGAAATTGTAGAGTACAATATTTGTCAGAGGAGAAAACAGAACAAATGAAAAATGACAAATATAAATGCAAAATTATGATAATATTTTTCCAGCCTTAAATATACTCATATCTTAATATTTATTGCATTTAAATGGATACAAAAATTAAGAAAATTAAGTAAATTATGGAAAGGACTTATCACATGTGTAAATAAAATCCTTGTAGCTGTTCTTTGAGAATTAAGAGGGCATTCCTTCTCCCATTCATGGAGAATAATCTTCTTGTCAGAAAGAAAATCTCCATGAACAAGTCAAGTTTCCTTTCCTTCCAGTTCGCACCTTCCAAAGAGGAAGGATACAGTTCTCCAAGGGCTATTTTGTCAGTGTTTTTGGAGACACATCTGCTCATGTGTTCTCAATGTTTATTAGTAGCCAGGTATCATGATGGCAAGGAGAAAATTAAGCCATTGTCTCACCTAAAATAATCCATATACTATATTCAAGTCCCATGTTTCTTTACCCAGAAATGTTTGGGCATTTACACATATGATTTAAATAAGATAGAATTGTAGAATAGCATTTTCCTTAAAAAAAAAAAAAAGTACTCAAGTTGCTCAAGAATTAAGCCCAAAGCCACTGTGGTCAAAATATGTACATCTCCCAATATTGTTTTTGAATATAATTGAAGCAAGCAGTATCTGATTTATAGAGTCACGTTAATATCCACAGCAAAGCTTTTCAGTGGACCAGCCTGTAAGTGAAGAAAAATATCCTGATGGCTTTATGTTAAAGAACATAATCAATTGTGTGACTAGAACATTGTGTACAACAAAATGAAGCATGTTCAGATGCTTAGCCTTCTGGAACCACTCCAAAGAGCAATAGAAATGATGACTGGCAATGTGAACCCTCAGTACATTTAAGGAAGGTTGCATCTAGTGCAAATGATTCAAACATTTCATACACTTGACTTCTCCCTTACTGGATAGTGGAATGCTGGTGTTTAGATGCTTTAGCATAGATTCTTAAGTTGTTCTACTATGAGTTAGGAAGAAAGAGGTCAAAGAAACCTAAAGAAAGGCTCAACCCCTCTTTATAAATTCTCAAATCTTTTTATTCCTCTTCAGTAAAATGAAGAACAAGTGAAACTAATCATTTAATTACTTTCATTTCTGTCCATCACTTCAGTGATCCTTTTCAGTTTGATTGAAAGGTTATCATAAAGTACTATGCTAGCATACTAACTCTACTGAAGCTTGTCAGGTTCTGTACATTGGATATTCATTTGGGAAACAAATGTCTTTATTTTCAGTATATAAGCAATAGTGTTCAAAAGCACACCATAGACTATGTATGTGTGGGAACAAGCAGCGTGGGGGAGGGTGAAGTCTCATGTGTCTGCCCTGGGCACTGTGGCTCTGGGAGGGACAGAACATGCAGGGAGTGGCCGTGTGCCTCTGCCCATAGTCTGATGGGCAGGTGGGGGCTATGGGAAGCCACCAGGATACCACCCATAGGTGGAGAGGGGCTGTTGTTCTGGGGAACTCGCGGCAGCCGTCTCCGTTGGTTCTCTAGCCCGGGGACCGCAGATTCTGCTTGGTGCCTCAGACGAGCTAGCAAGAGCACAGCTGGCATCTCGCCATAGGACCTGGTTGGGCAGCTTGAGCGCTCGGCTAGCTGCTTCAGCTTGGGTGAATGGTTGCTGTCTGGAAGTACTGAGTCGCCCTCAGCAAGAGATTAGAGGAGGCTCCTTAACCAAAGGCTGGATCCCTTGCTTCCCACAGCAGATCAAGATGAATAGAGACAGTCCATAATTCTAAGGCATTTATTTTCATTGTGGAGAGTGGCATGGATGAGATACCTGTGATCTCTGGGAGGGGCGAGGCAGAAATAGTAACTGGGAAGGGGTGTGGCTAAATCTCTAGGTGTCTCATTAACATGGGGATGGCTTTTGGCTGTGTGGCCATGCATCTACCTGAGGAGGGGTTTGGGGTGGGTCAGGGGTTTGACAACAGGTACTTCTCATTGGCTTGGTCTGAGAGTTTAAGGATACCTTATCTACATGTGGGAGGGCTTGGTGTTACTCCTATGTGACAGACCTCACATGACAGACCTTACATGACAGAACTCTCTACAGAGGGCTGTGCGGTTGTAGCTGTTTGACAGAAGCCAAGGGCCTCCCAGGAGCATTGGCAAAATGCTTTCTGGTCCCTTGTAGGATAAACCCTACTGGGTTGTCCATGGTTAAGCCTGTGCTCAACCAGAGGGCCAGGCTGTCTGTCACAGACTACAGACCAACATGTATGTTCCATGGGGGAAGGCTAGCCAGACCATAATCAGTCACTTGGTTCCATAAAGCATACATATAGAACAAACTCATGAACTCATTTTTCAAAGGGACACTCAATGGGGGAGAGAGAACTCAAAGAGTCCAGTTCCAGTAGATACACAGGGTCCCAAGTGGAGGGACAGGGTTACCAACCCGTAGACAAAATTTCTGACCTAGAATTGTTCCTTTCTGAAAGATATTCTGGGACAAAAAAGGAGAATAAACTGAAGGAAAGGCTGTCAAGTGACCAGCCCAACTTGGGATTCATCACATGGGTTGGGGGTAGTGCACGGCACCAAAGCCTGTACTATTATTGATGCTATGATGCCCTTACAGACAGGAGCCTAGCATGGCTCTCCTCTAAGAGGTTCTACCAGCAGCTGACTGGGACAGATGTAGATACTTACACCTAACCATTGGACGGAAGTCAGGGACCCCTATGGAGGAATTAGGGGAAGGATTGAAGGAGCTGAAGGAAAGGTTGACCATATAGGAAGACCAGCAGTCTTAACTATCCCAGACCTCTGGGAACTCCAAGAGACTAAGCTATCAACCACGCTGCATACACAGGCTGGACAGAGGCCCCTAGCTCATATATAGAAGAGGACTGCCTGGTCTGTCCTCAGTGGGAGAAAATGCACCTAATCATTTAAGGCCTTGAGACCCCAGGAAAGGAGGATGTCCCTGGGGGGGGGGGAGAACACTCTCTCAGAGGTAAGGGAGACGGGGAATAGGATGAGGAACCATGGGAGGAGGGATTAGGAAAGGGGCAATTGTTGGAATATAAATAAATAACATAATTAAATAAAAAGGGGACAAACACCAGTGGCCCCAAAGGTTTTATCTTATTTGAGGAGAGTCCCTTTTCTCTCATGATGCACACAGATACCCAGTCTCATCTTTACTATATATAGTTATTAAGTTTCTTAATCAAAAGATACATTCAGTTATTCATTCTGCAAAATATTCAGCCTCTAGCTATTTATACAAGTTAATTGAATAAATCTATTTATGAAACCTTATCATAATTCTATCTAAGCACTTTGATCTTAAATGTCAGTAGAAGAATTTGGGAGCAAGGTGAATTATTTATTCAAGAAGAAAGTAAATTAAAAACTAATTTTGACCATTTTATCATTTATTTTGTAGAAAGCATGCCATCCATTACAGAGGCGCTGTGATGGCTACTTGCCCACCTAGGCCAGTCTGTTCAGGATCACTTAGGAGAGTATGGATGGCTTGTGGCAGCCAACACCATTGCTGAGTTTGAAGAGCTGAGTCTATAAAAAGGCCACCAGAATACAAACAACAGACATTTGGTTGGATTAGGCCTGCACTTCTATCCTTTCTTAACATCATAGATGACAGATGCATGGAAAGAAGGATTATTTGAGTGTTTGGAGACTCTGATTCAGGCTCAGAAGCATTAAACTAGTAGAAAACTCTGAACCTTAAGTATCAAGTGGAGATGAAAGGAAAATCAAGAATCAGCATTATTACACATATGGATGTCAAGTATTGGGGAGGTATCAGAGACTATATTTGTGTAAAGTAGAATCTCCAAGTCATTTTGATTTGCATTTCCCTGATGACTAAGAATGTCGAATATTCTTTTTCTTTTTTTCTTTTTATTAGTTATTTTATTTATTTACATTTCAAATGTTATCCCCCTTCCCAGTTTCCGCTCCACAAACCTCCATCCTCTCCCCCTCCCCTTGCCTCTATGAGGCTGCTCCCCAACATGCCCACCCACTTCTGCCTCAGTGCCATAGCATTCGCTTACCCTGGGATCCTCCACAAGACCAAGGGGCTCACCTTCCAGTGATGCCCAATAAGGCAATTTTGCTACATATCCAGCTGGAGCCATGGGTCCCTCCATGTGTACTCTTTGGTTGGTGGTTTAGTCCCTAGGAGCTCTGGGGGATCTGGTTGGTTGATATTGTTGTTCTTCCTATGGGATTGCAAACCCATTCAGCTCTCTTCAGTCTTTGCCCTAACTTCTCCATTGGGTTCCTCATTTTCAGTTTGATGTTTGTCTGTGTGTATCCACATCTGTATTGGTCAAGCTCTGGCAGAGTCTCTCAGGGAACAGCTTTACCAGGCTCCTGTCCGCATGTACTTCCTGGTAGCAGCAATAGTGTCTGGGTTTGGTGTCTGCAGTTGGGATGGATCCTGAGGTGGGGCAGACTCTGGATGGCTTTTCCTTCAGTCTCTGCTCCACTTTTTGTCCCTGCATTTCCTTTTGACAGGAGCAATTCTGGATTAGGACTTTTGAGGTCGATGTGTGGCCCTATCTCTCAACTGGAGCCTATGCCTATCCACTGGATATAGTTTCTACATGTTCTCTCTTCCCTTGGTTGGACATTTTGGCTAACATCCTCCCTGTTGGGTCCTGGGAACCTTTTGGGTCCCTGGCATCTGGGACCTTCTAGTGTCTACTCCAAGTTCTCCCTCCCCCACTGCTACACACTTCCTTTCTAATTCCTGAACCTTTGTACTTCTCCCCCATCTCCTCCCACACCTGATCCTGCCCTCTTTTTCCTTCCCCTTCCTCTCTCCCTCCCAGATCCCTTTCTCCATCTACTTCCTCAGCTTATTTTCTTCCCCCTTCTGAGTAGGACTGTAGCATCCACACTTTGGTGTGGTCTTCTTTCTCCTTGGGTTTCATATGGTCTGTGAGTTGTATTGTGGGTATATACACAACAAAACTGTAAACCTAGATGAAATGGATGATTTTCTAGATAGATACCAGGTACTAAAGATATACCAGGATCAGATAAACCATCTAAACTGTCCCATAACCCTTAAGGAAATAGAAGCAGTCATTAAAAGTCTCCCAACCAAAACCTCCCCAGGATCAGATGGTTTTAGTGCAGAATTCTATCAGACTTTCAAAGAAGACATGATACCAATACTTCTTAAATTATTTCATCAAATAGAAACAGAAGAAACGCTATCCAACACATTCTATGATGCCACAGTTATACTGATACCTAAACCACACAAAGACCCAACAATGAAAGAGAACTTCAGACCAATTTCCCTCATGAATATTGATGCAAAAATACTCAATAAAATTCTTGCAAACTGAATCCAAGAACACATTAAAATGATCATTCACCATGATCAAGTAGGCTTCTTCCTAGCGATGCAGGGATGGTTCAGTATACGGAAATCCATCAATGTAATACACTATATAAACAAAACTCAAAGGAAAAAAAAAACCATGATCATCTCATTAGATGATGAAAAAGCCTTTGACAAAATACAACACCCCTTTATGCTAAAAATATTGGAGAGATCAGGAATTTAAGGTCCATACCTAAATATAATAAAAGTAATATACAGTAAGGCAGTAGCCAACATCAAACTAAATGGAGAGAAAGTTGAAGCAATCCCGCTAAAATCAGGAACTAGACAAGTCTTCCCATTCTCCCCCTTATTTATTCAATTTAGTACTTGAAGTTCTAGCCTGAGAAATTAGGCAAAAAAGGAGGTCAAAGGGATACAAATTGGAAGGAGGAAGCCAAGATATCACTATTTGTGGATGAAATGATAGTATATATAAGTGACTCCAAAATAATCCATGAGAGAACTTTTACAGATGATAAACAACTTCAGAAAAGTGACTGGATACAAAATTAAGTCAAACAAATCAGTAGAAATTAAAGAAATGGCACGTTTTCCAATAGTCACAAATAATATGAAATATCTTGGTGTGACACTAACTAAGCAAGTGAAAGATCTGTATGCCAAGAACTCCAAGTATATGAAGAAAGGGGGAGAAAATAAGAAAAAGCAAGCCAGAGGCGCTGGTGCGTCCTCTCTCGGGGGAGCCTGTTCTTATCTCTGCAGACTCTCTGACCTGTAGCTCCAAAATCTCTCCACCTGGCTTGCTAAGTTCCCGTGGCAGGTTGGTGCCACACCATCCCCGTGCTTCCAAATTCCCATGGCTTTTTGGGGTGCACTTCTTGCAAACCCACATTTTGCTGCCATACTTTTCTCTCTGGAACCCCGTTGAGTCACTGAGTGAAGGGAAACACCACACAAAGTTACTTTAAAATCAACAGGTAACACAATCACTGGGCACAATAACATACTAATTTGTAAGCCATTCTAAGTTAAATCCTGTATCTGATCTGTCAGTGTGCCTGAACTGTGGGCCTCTGCTACCTACGTTTTGGCCTCCATGCTCATCTTCCCATTCAAAAACCAAGTCCTTCTCCTCTTCCACAGTCCCTTTCTCCAACCCGGATGTCCCTGTCCCGCCTACTTGCCCAGTGATTGGTTCCTTGAAATCTTTATTCACCTGAGTATGTGATTCACTCCTCTTCCCGGGTAGCCCCTCCTGGGGAATCAGAATTAGCATAAAAATACAAACAGCACCAGGACTATCCACAACAGGGGTCCCTGTGCTCAGTCCAATGGTTGGCTTTGAGCATCCACATGTGTATATGTCAGGCTCTGGCAAAGCCTCTCATAAGACAGCTATATCGGGCTCCTGTCAGCAAGCACTTCTTGACATCAGCAATAGTGTCTGGGTTTGGTGTCTGTATATGGGATGGATTCTCAGGGGAGGGGGACAGTCTCTGGATGGCCTTTCCTTCAGTCCTTCCTCCACACTTTGTTCCCACATTTCCTTTAGATAGGAGCCATTCTGGGTTAAAAATTTGGAGAGGAGTAGGTGGCCCCATCCCCCAACCAGGGGCCTTGCCTAACCTCTGGATATGGTCTCTACAGGTTCTTATTCTCCTTTGTTCGGCATTTCAGATAATTTCATCCCTGTTGGGTCCAGGGAGCCTCTTGCTTTCCTGGCATCTTGGACTTTCTGGTGGCTACCCTTAGTTCCCCATTCTCCATTGCTTCACACCTCTGTTCAAATTCCTGACCCTCTGCATATCATTCCAGTCTCCTCCCATACCTTATCCTGCCTTCCTTTTTTCCCTTCCCTCTCCTCTCTTCCTCCCAAGTCCCTCCCACCCTCTACCTCCTATGAGGATTTTGTTACCCCCTTCTAAGAAGGACTGACGCATCCCCACTTTGGTCTTTCTTCTTGAGCTTCATATGATCTGTGAATTACCAATCCTACATCTGATAGAGGGCATATATCCAATATATACAAAGAACTCAAGAAGTTAGATTTCAGAGAACCAAATAACCCTATTAAAAATGGGATACAGAGCTAAACAAAGAATTCTCAACTGAGGAATATTGAATGGCTGAGAAGCAACTAAAGAAATGTTCACCATCCTTAGTCATCAGGGAAATGGAAATCAAAATGAACCTAAGATTCCTCCTCACACCAGTCAGAATGGCTAAGATCAAAAACTCAGATGACAGCAGATTCTGGCAAGGATGTGGAGAAAGAGGAACATTCCTCATTGCTCTTGACATTGTAAGTAGGTGCAACCACTCTGGAAATTAGTCTGGTGGTTCCTCAGAAAATTGGACACATTACTGCCTGGGGACCCAGCTACATTACTTCTGGGCACATGCCCAAAAGATGTTCCAACATATAACAAGGAAACATACTCCACTATGTTCATAGCAGCCTTATTTATAATAGCCAGGAGCTGGAAAGAACCCAGATGTCCTTCAACAGAGGAATGAATATAGAAAGTGTGGTACATTTACACAATGGAGTACTACTCAGCTATAAAAAACAATGACTTCATGAAATTTTTAGGCAAATGGATGGAACTAGAAAATATCATCCTCAGTGAGGCAACCCAGTCACAAAAGAACACACATGGTATGGCCTCACTGATGAGTGGATATTAGCCCCAGAGCTCAGAATACCCATGATACAATTCACAGACCATATGAAGAATATTTCTTTAAGTGCTTCTCGGCCATTCAAGATTCCTCAGTTGAGAATTCTCTATTTCTGTGCCTCATTTTTAATTGGATAATTTGGTTTATTGAAGTCTAATTTCTTGCGTTCTTTACATATTTTGTATATTAACCCTCTATCAGATGTAGGGTTAGTGAAGATCTTTTCCCCAATCTGCAGTTCACAGTTTTGTCCTATTGTCAGTGTCCTTTGCCTCACAGAAACTTTTCAGTCTCATGAAATCCCATTAATCAACTGTTGATCTTAGAACTAAGACATTGGTGTTCTGTTCAGGAAATTGTCTCCAGTACCAATGCACTCATATCTCACTTTCTCTTCTACTAGATTTAGTGTATCCAGTTTTATATTGATGTCATTGATCTACTTGGACTTAAGTTTTGTGCAGGGTGATAAATATGGATCAAATTTTATTCTTCTACATGTAGACATCCAATTATACCTAACATCTCCATCTGTTGAAGATGCTTTCTTCTGTTGTATGGTCTTGGCTTCTTTATCAAAAATCAAATAGGTGTCAATAGATGTATAGGTTCACTTTTCAGTTTTTTATTCTATTCCATTGATCAACCTGTTTATCTTCCAATAGCATGTTTTTGTTTTTTGTTTTGGTTTTTTTGTGTTGGTTTTTTTTTTAAACCACTATTGCTCTATAGTACAGATTCATGCATGTCAGGGATGGTGGTTCCTCCAGAAGTTCTTTCATTTTTCAGTATTGTTTTTGCTATCCTGGATTTTTTCCATATGCAGTTGAGTATTGTTTAGTAAAGATCTGTAAAAATCTGTTTTGGAATTTTGATGGGAATTGCATAGAATCTGTAGATTGATTTTTGTAAGATGACCATTTTCACTATGTTAATCTTATCAATCCATGAGCATGAGAAACCTTTTTGTCTTCCAATTTCTTTCTTCAGGGATTTGAAGTTCTTGTCATACAGATCTTTCATTTGCTTGATTTGACTTACACTAAGACATTTCATATTAGTTGTTGTCAGTCTGTGTACTAGAGGCTATCCACAGAGACCTCTGGCCTGGCCCAGTGGGAGGGTTAAAGGGAAAGGGAAAGGGCACAAGTAGGGAGGGGGAAGTGCCTTACCTAAGCCTTTTATCGTGAAGGGGTATTGGATGTTTTCAAAGATTTTTCAGGTCTAATGAGATGATCATGCATTTTTTTTTTTGTGTGTGTGTGTGTGTGTGTGTGTGTGTGTGTGTGTGTGACAGTTTGTTTATGTTATAGATTACATATTGATAGATTTTCACATGTTGAAGTATCTAATGATGATGGATGATCTTTTTGATGTGTCCTTGGATTCAGTTTTGAATATTTTATTATTTTTGCATCACTGTCCACAAGAGAAATTTGTATGTAATTCTCTTTCTTTGCTGAATGTTTTTGTGATTTGAGTATCAAGGTTACTGTAGCCTAATAAAATGAATTCTGCAATGTTTCTTCTGTTTTTATTTTGTGGAATAATTTGAGGAGTATTGGCATTATTTCTTCTTTGAAAGTCCAGTAGAATTCCAACCAAAACCATCAGGCCCTGAGCTTTTGTTGGTTGAGAGACTTTCAATGACTGCTTCTACTTCCTTAGGAATTATAGGTGTATTTAAATTGTCTATCTAAATGTAATTAAACCTTGGTAAGTGGTGTGTATCAAAAAATGTCCATTTCTTTTAGGTTTTTCTAATTTTTTTTTTTTTGCATACACTGACTTCCTCAGTGTCATTATGCCTCCCTTTTTGTTTCTGGTTTTGTTAATTTGGATATTTATTCTATGCCTTTTATTTAGAACCAACTATTTCTTTGATGTTCTCTGTTTCCTTTCATTGATCTCAGCTTTCAATTTGATTATTTACTGCCATCTGTTCCTCTTGAATGTGTATGCTTCTTTTCATCCTAGAGCTTTCAGATGTGCTGTTAAGTTGCTGATATGAGATCTCTCTAATTCTTTGTGAAAGCACTTAGTGCTATGAACTTTCCTTTTAGTATAACACTCATTGTGCCCTATGCGTTGGGGTATATCATGCATTCATTTCCATTGAAGTCTTTAATTTCTTTATTTCTGTCTTGTCCCAGTGGTCATCATTTTGTATAGAGTTGTTCAGTTTCCATAAATTTGTAGACTTTCTGTTGTTTCTTCTGTTGTTGTTGAAGTCCAGCTTAAATATGTGGTGTTTTGATAGGGATGCAGGGGGTCATTTCAATTTTCTTGTATCTGTTGAGGCTTGTGTTTTGACTGAGTATGTGGTCTATTTTGGAGAAAGTTCTATGAGGTGTTAAGAAGAATGTATAGCCTTTTGTGTTTGGTGAAATGTTTGTAGATATCTGTTAGGTCTATTTGATTCATAATGTCTGCTAGGTTCATTAATTTTCTGTTTAATTTTTGTCTGAATGACCTGTTTATTGGAGAGTGCGGTATTGAACTCTTCCACTATTAATGTGTGAGGCTTAATGTATAATTTAAACTATAGTAATGTTTATTTTATAAAAGTGGTTCCCCTGGTATTTAGGGCATGGATATTAAGAATGGAGAGTCCATCATGGTGGACTTTTCTTTTGAGGAGTATGAAATGTTCTTCTGCATTGCTCTCGGTTAATTTTGGTTGGAAATCTATTTTGTTAGGTATTAGAATATCTACACCAGCTTGCTTATTGGGTTCATTTACTTAGAAAAGATTTTTCTAATCCTTTATTCCTAGGAAATATCTATCTTTGATATTGAGGCATATTTATTGTATGCCCCCAAAGGATGGGTCCTATTCTAACATCCATTTTGTTAACTTGTGTCTTTTCTTTTTGGGAATTGAATCCACTGACATTGAGAGATATTAATGAACAATTTTTAATTCCTTTTTTGCTGTTGTTAGTGGTGGTGCTGCTGATAGTGTGCACATGTGTGTATGTGTGTTTCTCTTTTTTGTTTTGTTGGTGTGATATTACTTATTTTCTATATTTTAATGGGTGTAATTAACCTTGTGTTGGAATTTTCATTCTAGTACCTTCAGTAAGGCTGTATTTATGGATAGATTTTGTTTAAATTTGACTGTGTCATGGAATCTCTTTTTTTTTCTTGATCTACAATGATTGGAAATTTTGCTGGGTATAGAAGTATGGGTTGGTATTTACAGTGCCTTAGACTCTGAAGACATTTGTCCAGGTCATTTTGGCTTTTAGAGTGTCTGATGAGAAGTCAGTTGTAATTCTAGTAGGTATACCTTTATGTATAACATGGCCTTTTTTTCCCTTGTAGCTTTTAATATTTTTTTTTTTTGTGTGTGTGAATGCTTTGTGTTTTGATTAATACATGGTAAGCAGACTTTCTTTTGTGTTCTAATCTATTAGGTATTTTCTAAGGATCTTCTATTTTTATAGGATGTCCTTCTTTAGGTTAAGAACATTTTCTTCTATGAATTTTTTTTGAAATTATAGTCTGGATCTTTGAACTGGGAATTTTCTCCTTCTATTCTTATTTTTCTTAGGTTTAGTCTTTTTTATAGTGTCCTGGATTTCCTGCATTGTTTGAGATTTAGCATTTTCCTTGACAAATATATATATTTCTTCTATCATGACTTAATGACTGAGATTCTGTTTTCCATCTCTTGTATTCTATTTGCAAAATTTGTTCATTACTTTGTCTATATACTTTTCTTCATGGGAGTAGAGTGTGAGGTTCAAGGTTCAAGTAAAGGACATAGAAGTCTCACCTTCATAAAGATGAACCTCTCCAATTTTTTTTTAACACCACTCTACTTACCCTTGCCTTCTATGGATGCCTACTGTGCTTTATCACTACTACAGTCCATAAGGTAGGAATTTCTTAACTCTCTTTTCTTATGAACATATTCTTAGACTTCATCATTTATTTGTTTATTTTTGGCTTCCAAATGAATGTATTTTATATAAAATATAAATTTAAAAAATTTGAGATTACAATGTAATTAAAATATTTCTCCCTTCCTTTTTCTCCATCCAAACCCTCCCATATAAATGGTCTTTCTTTTCATTAATTGTTGTTATGAACACACATACACACACACACACACACACACACACACATTTCTTTTTTTCTTATTTTTATTTTTTAAAATTTATTCTCCCCTTTGGAAACCCCCAATCCCATTCTCCCACTTGCTGTGTCTATGAGGGTGCTCCCCGACCCATCCACCTACTCCTGTCTTCCCTCCCTGTCGTTCCCCAACATTAGGGCATTGAACACTCTCAGGCCAAGGGCCTCTTCTCCCTCTGATGTTCAACAAGGCCATCCTCTATCATATATGCAGTCAGTGCCATGGGTCCCTCCATCTGTATTCTTTGGTTGATGGTTCAGTACCCGGAGGTTTCTGAGGAAATGTCAGACTGAATTCTAGAGTGCTTGTACCAGTTTGCAATCCCAACAGCAATGGAGGAGTGTTCCTTTTTCTCCACATCCTCACCAGCATCTGCTGTCACCTGAGATTTTCATCTTAGCCATTTTCATTGGTGTAAGGTAGAATCTCAGGGTTGTTTGATTTGCATTTCCCTGATGACTAAGGATGTTGAACATTTCTTTAGGTGTTTCTCACCCCTCAAGTTTCCTCAGTTGAGAATTCTCTGTTTAGCTCTGTTTACCATTTTTAAAATAGGGTTATTTGGTTCTCTGGAGTCCAACTTCTTGAGTTCTTTGTATATATTAGATATTAGCCCTCTAATGGATGTAGGATTGGTAAAAATCTTTTCCCAATCTGTTGGTTGCTGTTTTGTCCTATTGACAGTGTCCTTTGCCTTACAGAAGCTTTGCAATTGTATGAGGTTGTATTTGTCAATTCATGATCTTAGAGCACAAACCATTGATGTTCTGTTCAGGAACTTTCCCCCTGTGCTTATGTGTTTGAGAATTTTCCTCACATTTTCTTCTATTTGATTCAGTGTATCCGGTTTTATGTGGAGGTCCTTGATCCACTTGGACTTGAGATTTGTACATGGAGATAGGAATGGATCAATTTGCATTCTTCTAAATGTTGGCCACCAGTTGAAACAGCACCATTTGTTGAAAATACTATCTTTTTTACACTGGATGGTTTTAGCTCCTGTGTCAAAGATCAACTGACCATAGGTGTGTGGTCTCATTTCTGGGTCTTCAGTTCTATTCCATTGATCTACCTGCCTGTCACTATACCAATACCATGTAGTTTTTATCACTATTGCTCTGTTTTAGAGCTTAAGGTCAGGGATGGTGATTTCATCAGAAGGTCTTCATTGTTGAGAAGAGTTTTTGCTATTCTTGGTTTTTTGTTATTCCAAATGAATTTGAGAATTTCTCTTTGTAAGTCTATGAAGAATTGAGTTGGGATTTTGATGGGGATTGCATTGAATCTGTAGATTGCTTTCAGCAAGGTGTCCATTTTTACTATATTAATCCTGCCAATCCATGAACATGGGGGATCTTTCCATCTTCTGAGGTCTTCTTCAATTTCTTTCTTCAAAGACTTGAAGTTCTTGTCATACAGTTCTTTCACTTGTTTGGTTAGAGTCACATCAAGATACTTTATGTTGTTTGTGACTATTGTGAAGGGGGCCATTTCCCTAATTTCTTTCTTAGCCTGTTTATCCTTCGAGTATAGGAAGGCTGCTGATTTATTTGAGTTAATTTTATATCCGGCCACTTTGCTGACGTTGTTTATCAGCTGTAGGAATTCTCTGGTGGAGTTTTTCGGGTCACTTAAGTATACTATCATATCATCTGTAAATAGTGATATTTTGATTTTTTCCTTTCCAATTTGTATCCCTTTGATCTCCTTTTACTGTCTAATTGCTCTAGCTAGAACTTCAAGGTACTATATTGAATAGATAGGGAGAAAGTGGACAGTTTTGTCTAGTCCCTGATTTGCTTCAAGTTTATCTCCATTTAGTTTGATGTTGGCTACTGGTTTGTTGTATATTGCTTTTACTATGTTTAGGTATGGGCCTTGAATTCCTGATCTTTTCAAGACGTTTATCATGTTGAATTTTGTCAAATGCTTTTTCAGCATCTAATGAAATGACCATGTGTTTTTTCCCTTTGAGTTTGTTTATGTAGTTGATTACATTGATGGATTTCTGTGTATTGAAACATCCCTGCATCCCTAGGATGAAGCCTACTTAATTGTGGTAAATGATCGTTTTGATGTGTTCTTGGATTTGGTTTGCAAGAATTTTTTTGAGTGTTTTTGCACTTGAATTCATTAGGGAAATTGTCTTGAAGTTCTCTTTCTTTATTGGGTCTTTGTGAGGTTTTGGTATCAGTGTAACTGTGGCTTCATAGAACAAATTGTGTAGTGTTCCTTCTGTTTCTATTTAGAATCATTTGAATAGTATTGGTATTAGGTCTTCTTTGAATGTCTGATAGAATTCTGCACTAAACCCATCTGGTCCTGGCCTTTTTTTGGTTGGGAGACCTTTAATGACTGCTTCTATTTCTTTAGGGGTTATGAGAGACACACAAACATTTCTAAATATAATCTGTTCAGTATGTACAATATTACTTGTATGTATTTTTTCAGGGTTCTCAATTTGGTATAAGATAACCAGTTGTTAGGCTTTTCCCTGGAAAAAACTAATTCAATACCCAGAAGCTTTCTGTTTTGTGGTTTGCAAGAATTTCATTCTGTATCTGATGTTAGTGTCCAACTTACTATGTAGCTCAGGATGGCCTTGAACTCATAGAAATTCTGTTCTTTTGTCCTTTAATGTGTTAGGTATGGGTCAGCAAGCACAACTCTGTGACTTATATAATTTTCAAACATTTAATCTTTAGTTTTATCTATGTATATGCATCTGTATGAATGTATATATACCACATGTGTGCAGGTGCCTATGGAAGATAGAACAGGGCATTAGATTCCCCGGAGGTGAAGTTATTGGTAGCTATGAGCTGCCAGAAATGAGTGTTGAGAACCAAACTTGGTCCTATGGAGGAGTAGTAAATGTTTTAAATTTCTGAGCAAAAACTCCTCTCAAATGGCCCTTAACTTTTGACAAAAATATCTAATTGTGGAAACATTTAAGGTACATTTGACTGTGAGATCATGGAGCTTTATTTGTGTGAATTCCACTTTCTTAGACACAAAGACTGTCAGAAAATCTGTGTAGGATATAAACAGTCTTCACACTGAAAATTGTAAGATATTAATGAAAGAAAGTGAGATGTAAATGGATTCAGTGACCAGACATTGCTGTACATGAGCTGGAAGGATAAAAAATGTTAAAATACCTATGTTCTGCAAAGCAATCTTCAGATTCAGTGTGATCCCTACCAAATTTTAATGTTTTCCCTGCAGAAATGGTAAAAAGAATCCTAAAATTCTTACTGAATTAAGAAAGATGCCCAATAGTTGAAGAAATCTTAAGTAAGGAACAAAAATGCTGGCATAATTTCTGGCTTTTTAACTCATGAGTTAATGAACTGTGGATGCTCAGATGTCTCAGAGGAGATTCTTAAGTTGTTCTACTGAGCCTCAGGGGGAAGAAGTCAAAAAATCCTTTTCATAAAGTCAGTTCTACATCTAAAAAACTTTAGAATCATTTTTTTTCTATTTCTTTAGCCAAATAGGCAATGAGTCTAAGCACCAATTTCATTCACTGCTATTCTTGATTACTTTCTATAGCTTCCTTTGAATTTGATTCAAAAGTTATTATACATGAAAAATACCATCACATTACATCGAAATAATTATTACTTTCAATGTCAAATATTCTTTGTATTCTATTTCACTCTCAGTAAATCAGAACTAAATCATCCCATTGTATGCTATGTTATATGGTGGGTATCACCTGGGGAGGACAAGCCAGAAGATAATGAATCACCTGGTTATATTAGCCATTTCTGTATAAGAAACTCACAGACCTTTCTCTTAAGAGGCTAGTAACAATAATCCCTTAAGGTTTGCCTGGTTTGATTAAGCCACTCTCTTCCTCATTTAACATCCACACAGACACCCAACCTAGTATTTTATACATGTGTGTGGCTAAGCTTCATGACCAGTGAGTGCACTAACGGTTTTCATTGCAGAGTGTGCACATCCTGACTTTCTCTATGTAAATAAAATACATACACTTCATGAAGTCATCTTTGGATTTCAGTGTCAGTATTGATTCTAAGTGGTAAATGAAAGACTGATGAATATATTAGGATGGGTTTTTCAATAATTCAAGAAGAATTTGAAAATTAGAAAAATCCTTTGAACAGTGTGAGCTCTTGACTCTTGTGGAAACCATGACCCCAGCAAGAATTGCTGTGCAGTGGTTTCCTGGCACATGTAGACCAGGATACATAAGGCATGTGGGTACCACCTGGATGATCTATGGAATCAGTATTGTTGCTGGTCTTAAGGGGCTGAGCGAGACAAGGAGAGGAAATAAGAAGAAACAGCTTGATTTCAATTAGGTAAGGTTCACTGTTCTATCTCCTCTATTTCCCACCACAGTGCCGGATCCTTTGAGGGAAAGGATATTTGAGTGGTCAGCATGCCCAATCTGGTGATAGGCATGAAAGCCAGAGTGGAGTTCTAGCTATTGATTATCCAGTGAAAAATAAAAGCAAAGCAAAAATTAGTCTACATATTTTGCATTTGAAAAGCAGAATTCAGAACTGAGGTCACATAGGTACTGCTCCACTTTGTCTTATTTTTGGATTTATGGTAAAATTAATTGACATGTTGAAAGCAAAACTATAGTCACTGCAATACTAATCAATTGTAAAGCTACTGAAACTTCATTTCATCTTATTAAATAAAGAGATGGTTAACCCTTATACATGACTAAAGATCTTTGGCATTTCAAAATTTCCTTGAATCTCACAACAAAGCTACAATATGAGGTCAGTTCTCTCATTGCTCAAGTTATCCTGAGCACTAAAGCATCTAAGTGTCATGTAAAATTTAATATAAATGATTTGTGTGTATGCATTTTATGCCTCCTCGTACAATTCCACAGTCAGCGCTGAATGACTAGTGTGAGCCAGAATGATAACAAGGTTGCTGCTTGAGTCTGCTTGAGTCATAAGGCAGAGCATGAAGGCTGCTTGGTGGTGTGTCTGTTCTTCAGCTCTGAGTATGTTCAATCTGAAGAAGACTTTAGCAAAGGTGGGAACCATGCTGCAGGTGTAATGGAGAAAGGGGCTGTCCATGGGTGCTTTCTTTTAGAAAAGTGAAAGCAAATGAGGTGTAACAACACAAAAATTCCAAAGATTTTATATAGAAAGTCAAAGTTTTATACCAATAAGCTTATGGAATATAATCGATAAGTTTAAAAGACAAATTTCTAATGACAGAGACATTGAAAGCAATAATCTATCTGGTACTATAGTAACTTAAACAGGAAGATCTCCTAAATAAAATATAGGGAACTTTCTTGGCTATTGATTCACTGGACTTTCCAATTCACCAAGTCAGTTGATCAGTCACAGCAACAAATGGGTTATATGTTTATTTGCTCTGGGGAAAATTTAAAAACTAAAAGGATCAGTACATTTAGAAGACATTAAGTACTGATAGCATTATATTTGGTAAATGCTTGATTCCTTAAAAATTGATTATATTATAAGTAGACTGCTATATGACTATTATGCCATACATAGGGAGATCAAAAATATTAATATCTTCATTCAAAATGCAGCCAACAATATAAATAATCAGTGAACAATGGGGAACAGTTTGCTTTAGTATTTTCACTATTGTAAATCTTAGTTGTAAACATACCACAAAGCACAGAACACACTTCTTTCAGTTTTGGCCTTAGAAAAGTAATTAAGCTCTAAACCAGGCAGGTTCAAACCTGTTTTCTCATATTGAAACAGGAGTATCACAAGTTTGAGATAAGCTGGG
This sequence comes from Uromys caudimaculatus, assembly GCA_028551405.1. NCBI lineage: Eukaryota > Metazoa > Chordata > Mammalia > Rodentia > Muridae > Uromys > Uromys caudimaculatus. Next base: position 88,325,950 of record CM052703.1, on the reverse strand, counting down.
GATAGTAGATATATAGCAAGATATTTTCTGAAAATGAGCTGTCTCTCTCCATATGATTTTCTAAAATGAGTATTAAAATATTTAAAAGGGACATAGAAAGATAGGTAGAAAATATCTATTGACTAAAATGTGTGATAGGAACTATATGTCAAAGGAATTTTCAAGTGTTTTCTCCACTTTTGTTATTTAATTTCAATTTAAAAATTGGGAATATGTGATGTGATTTATTTTGCTTTGTTACATATTACATGATATATTCAATTAATTCTTTCTGATGCCTGGTTTTCTGGACAGGAAGGTAAATTATATGCATGCTTGGTTTTCCAGAATCTAGTTACTACATTAATTATGTACATACTCAAACAAAAATTTTAGCACATTTTTGTCCAAATACTGGGTGGTTTTACTGGGTGGTTTTAAGACAAAGATAAATGTTATTGATGGGGACATGTAAAATTTGATGGTAATGAAAGGCAAAGAAGTAAAGACCATAACTCAGTGTACACATCAGCTATTTGTAGAAGCAGTTGTCTGCAAGAAAAAGAAAGTGAACCAGATCCATCCTGATGAGTCAGGGAAGGCTGTGTAAAGAGAATAATAATGAAGGCTAAGGCAACAAGGACAACTGTGGACATCTGGGTTAGTTTGAGAACTGCATGGAAAGATGGTGAGAAACACAGTTAAATGCAGAGAGAAGTCAGAAAGGATAGTGAGTGTTATACCAATGAAGTCATAATTTCTCATGAAAACCTAAAAAAGATCATAAGAATTAGATTTTGGCATTATCCTATTTTTATTGGAATTAGGACATTATGTCATAGTATGATTAACTGTAAGAAGAAATCGATGTGAGTTAGAAGGTAAATAAGCAGACAAAAGAATAAAAATGATCAGGGATTTAAGCCAATTGTGTGCACAGAGAATGGGAAAAGGAGATGAATAAAGAACTGGAAATAAATTAGACAAAGCAGTAGGATTTTGCTGCATGGAGTACAATGTGAAGAAGATGGCCAGGAAAGCCAAGCTGTAGACATGATGTTGTGAATGAATGACTGGAGAGAGACCTTGGAGAGATGACTCAGTGGTTAATAGTACTGGCTGTTCTAGCAGCAGAAACTGATTAAACTTCTGGCACTGACATGGTGGCTCACACCTGTTCATAACTCCACTTCTAGGAAATCAGTGACACTTTCTGATCTCCCCAGCCACAGGGCATGCATATCGTGTATAAACATGCATGCAGGCAAAACAACCACACATAAAAACACAAATACATAGAAAAAATTTAAAATATTGGTGGAGGTTTTGAAGAAGACTATGGAATGACAAAATTTAAAGTGGTTAGAGGATTCTTAATTGATTTGTGCATGAGGAGAATCTCAAGAGGTAATTGAAATTATGGACCTCCACCTTGAGTGAAAGATCTTTAAAGTCAAGATTTGAGAAAACTCTGTACAAGTACTGCATAAAAAGAGAAAGGTAATGGAAACAGAAGGGTGAGAACATAACTTACATTTTATTTAAGGAAAGAACACAATCTTTAAAACTTAAAAAGGCAGATATTTATAATTTTGGTCATAGGATGGGATTAATATGTGGGATAAAAAAGAAAAATATAGAAAGCATTGAAAAAAAATAGTAAACAAAAAACTTCTCATAATTCTCAACAGGTACATTTCACACCTGAGATGGAGGCTCAAAACCACACCACTGTGACAGAGTTCATTCTTCTGGGGTTAACAGAGAATTCCACAGTACGTGCCATCCTATTTATGATATTTCTAGGGATCTATGCTGTTACTTTACTGGGCAATTTCAGCATCATCAGTTTAATAAGAAGCTGCCCCCAATTCCACACCCCCATGTATCTGTTCCTTAGTCATCTGGCTTTTGTGGACATTGGATTTTCCACATCAATCACACCTATAATGCTTACAGGATTCCTTGGACATACAATAGCACTCTCTGTGGCTGCTTGTGTTGCCCAGTTCTGCATCGCAGTGACATTTGGGACAGTTGAGTGCTTTCTCCTAGCTGTCATGGCCTATGACCGCTATGTGGCCATCTGCTCACCCCTGCTCTATTCAACACACATGTCTTCCCAGATCTGTTTTCTTTTAGTTGGAGTTTCCTATGTAGGTGGCTGTGTGAATTCATGGACATTTACTAGTTGTCTGTTGAGTCTGTCCTTCTGTGGACCAAATCAGATAGATCACTTTTTCTGTGACTTCCCTGCTGTGTTGAAACTTTCTTGTTCAGATGTCTCCATTATTGGAATCATCCCTTCTATCTCTTCTGGATCCATTATTGTGGTGACAGTTCTTGTCATAGCTGTTTCCTACATCTACATCCTCATCACCATCCTAAAGATGCACTCCACTGAGGGTCGACACAAGGCGTTCTCCACCTGCACCTCCCACCTCACTGCAGTCACTCTCTACTATGGAACCATTACTTTCACTTATGTGATGCCCAAGTCAAACTACTCTACTGAACAGAACAAGATACTGTCTGTATTCTACACAGTGGTAATCCCCATGCTTAACCCCCTCATCTACAGTCTACGAAACAGAGATGTAAAAGAGGCTTTGAAGAAGGTCGCTGTAAGAATATTTCCATAGACTGTAAAGATCTTATATATGCATGCCACTATTAGTACCTAGTAAGTTCTGCTCAACTGATTGTGTAAGTTAAAGGCCTATTCCTTTCCATTAACTTTTGCCTTTATGCACTTGTATATAGTACCCAAAACACTTTGGTGTCTGTCACATTATAATAACACAGCATTAATTATTACTATTTTAAAATTTCTGAATATGTCAAGTTCTTTTATTTATTTTGTTTATGAAACAAACAATAGTTTAAGTCTTGGCATTTTATGCACATGTTATAAATCAATTACATATGGAACACATTTATTCTGAAAAATAAACAGATAAAGTGGCATTATTATTTTGTATTTTGCAAAAAGACCATCTGAACAGTGAAATATAAATATTGGTCTACCATATAATCATAGAGGAACAGAGGTATAAGATTAATAGTAAAACTCAGAGACTAAGAAACTAATAATCGGGGTGGAGACCTTTGCCTGGGCCACCAGGAGTCCATTGCCAACGAGCGCCAGGAGAAAATTACCCTCCCAAGAGTGTGGAAAAGCCATGAGTGGGGTTAAGGGGAGCAACACCGCTCACAGAAACCCTCCCAGAACCGGCAGGATTCAGGGCCTGAAAACTCAGGGGCAGAAAACCTCTGAACCTTCCATTTTCCATCTGTGGGTGGAGACCTCTTCCCGGGCCACCAGAAGTCCATACCCAACTAGCGCCAGGAGAAAGCTACCCTCCCAGGAGCGTGGAAAAGCCATGAGTGGGGTTAAGCAGAGCAACACCATTCACAGAGACCCGCCCAGAACCTGCGGGATCCAGGGCCTGAGAACTCAGGGGCAGGAAACCTCTGAACCTTCCAGTTTCCACCTGTGGGTGGAGACCTCTGCCTGGGCCACCAGAAGTCCATAGCCAACGAGTGAAAGGAGAAAGCTACACTCCCAGGAGTGTGGAAAAGCCGTGAGTGGGGTTAAGGGGAGCAACACTGCTCACCGAGACCCACCCGGATCTGGCAGGATACAGGACCTGAGGAGAACTCGGGGACAGAAAACCTCTGAACCTTCCGGTTCCATCTGTGAGGGGAGACCTCTGCCTGGACCACAAGGGGTCTGTGTTTGGGGACCTCAGCCTGGGCTCCAGGGCTCCAGGAGAGAGTGGGTATCCCAGGAGTGCTGACACACCTTTGAGCACAGGCAAAACCACCACTTCTGTTCAAACTCACTGGATCAAGAGGGACCCTTACAGAGCCATCAGGACATAGGAACCAAGGGGCAGCTGGGGACAAGATCCTTCTGATTTCTGTCTGCATCCCAGAGCGGACCCTGTGCCACAGCTCTCCAAACCCAAACACCTCTCAGGGACAGCTGGTCTTCAAGGAGTATTGACACAGAGGCCTGCAGGAGGGGCAAGCTACAACCAGACAGAGTAAAATCAGCGAACATCAGAGTCAACAAGATGGCAAACGGCAAGGGTAAGAACATAAGGAATAGGAACCAAGGGTACTTGGCATCATCAGAACCCAGTTCTCCCACCACAGCAAGCCCTGGATAACCCAACACACCAGAAAAGCAAGACTCAGATTTAAAATCATTTCTCATGATGATGATAGAAGACGTTAAGAAAGAAATGAATAACACCCTTAAAGAAATACAAGAGAACAGAGATAAGCAACTAGAAGCCTTTAAAGAGGAAATACAAAAATCCATTAAAGAATTACAGGAAAACACAATCAAACAGGCAGAATTTCAAGAAAACACAATCTAACAGACAAAGGAAATGCACAAAACTATCCAGGAGCTAAAAATAGAAATAGAAACAATAAAGAATTCACAAAGGGAGACAACCCAGGAGTTAGAAAATCTCGGAAAGAGATCAGGAACCATTGATGTAAGCATCACCAACAGAATACAAGAGATAGAAGAGAGAATCTCAGGAGCAGAAGATACCATAGATAACATCGACACAACAGTAAAAG
>CM052703.1:88304580-88320872 GCA_028551405.1 Uromys caudimaculatus | reverse complement strand
GAAATGATTTTAAATCTGAGTCTTGCTTTTCTGGTGTGTTGGGGTATCCAGGGCTTGCTGTGGTAGGAGAGCTGGGTTCTGATGGTGCAGAGTACTCCTGGTTTCTGTTCTTTATGTTCTTGCCCTTGCCTTTTGCCATCTTGTTGACTCTGTTGTTAGCTGATCTTACTCTGTCTGGTTGTGGCTTGCCCGTCCTGCACGTCTCTGTGTCAGGACTCCTTGAAGACCAGCTCTTTCTGAGAGGTGTTTGGGTTTGGAGAGCTGTGGCACCAGGTCTGATCTTGGTCCTGGAAGTTGCTGACCTTTGGTCTCTGTGGCCCGTGGAAAGTGGGCAGAGTCAGTGAGCTCTCGGGCTCGTGTTGCCCCTACTAGAGGCTTTTCCTCGTTCCTGGGAGAGAGAATTTTCTCCCGGGGCTGCTTGTCTATGGAATCCTAGTGTCCCAGGCAGAAGTTTCCTGCCACAGCCGCCCGCTTTTGGGATCCAGGGGGGTTTCTAGGCCCGCCTACCTCGGTCCCTGTGTCTCGCGGGTTCGGGGCAGTTCCTGGTGAGCTGTGGGGTGTGTCTTTGGCCCTCTCCTGTGTCTTGTGATCTCCTGAGAGGGCTCTTTGTCCCGGCGCTGATTAGCTGTGGGGCCCTGTGGCCCAAGCTGAGGTTTCCCGCCGTCGTCGGAAGCTGCTGGCTGTCAGTCTCTGTGGCCCGCGGGAAGCGGGCAGAGTCAGTGAGCTCTGGGGACGCGTTGCCCCTGCTAGGGGCTTTTCTGCGTTCCTGGGAGAGAGGATTTTCTCCCAGAGCTGCTTGTCTATGGAATCCTAGTGTCCCAGGCAGAAGTTTCCTGCCACAGCCGCCTACTTTTGGGATCCAGCAGGGTTTCTAGGCCCGCCTACCTCGGTCCCTGTGTCTCGCAGGTTCGGGGCAGTACCTGGTGAGCTGTGGGGCGTGTCTTTGCCCCTCTCCTGGGTCTTGCGATCTCCTGAGAGGGCTCTTTGTCCCAGCGCTGATTAGCTGTGGGTCCCTGTGACCCAAGCTGAGGATTCTGGCCGTCACTGGAAGCTGCTGACCGTCAGTCTCTGTGGCCCGTGGGAAGCGGGCGGAGTCAGTGAGCTCTGGGGACGCGTTGCCCCTGCTAGGGCCTTTACTGCATTCCTGGGAGAGAGGATTTTCTTCCGGAGCTGCTTGTCTATGGAATCCTAGTGTCCCAGGCAGAAGTTTCCTGCCACAGCCGCCCGCTTTTGGGATCCAGGGGGGTTTCTAGGCCCACCTACTCGGTCCCTGTGTCTCAGGGGTTCGGGGCAGTACCTGGTGAGCTGTGGGGCGTGTCTTTGGCCCTCTCCTGGGTCTTGTGATCTCCTGAGAAGGATCTTTGTCCCAGCGCTGATTAGCTGTGGGGCCCTGTCGAAAATTTTCATTTAATAATTCTTTTTCCTGTGGTGTCTGGTTGGTTGATATTGTTGTTCTTCCTTTGAATTTGCAAACCCCTTCAGCTCCTTCAGTCCTTTCTCTAACACCTCCACTGGGGACCCTGTTCTCAGTCCAATGGTTGGCTGTGAGCAACCACCTCTGTATTTGTCAGACTCTGGCAGAGCCACCCAGCTCTATCAGGCTCCTGTCAGCAAGCACTTCTTGGCATCTGCAATAGTGTCTGGGATTGGGTCCATATATGGGATGGATCCGCAGGTAGGGTAGTCTCTCGATGGCCTTTCCTTCAGTCTCTGCTCCACACTTTGTCTCTGTATTTCCTCCTGTGAGTATTTTGTTCCTCCTTCTAAGAAAGACTGAAGCATCCACACTTTGATCTTCCTTCTTCTTGAGCTTCATGTGGTCTGTGAATTGTATCTCGGGTATTCTGAGTTTTAAGCTAATATCCACTTATCAGTGAGTGCATATCATGTGTGTTCTTTTCTGACTAGGTTGTCTCACTCACGATGATACTTTCTAGTTCCATCAATTTGCCTAAGAATTTCATGAACTCATTGTTTTAAGTAGCTGAGTAATACTCTATTGTGTAAATGTACAACATTTTCTGTATCTGTTCCTCTGTTGAAGAACAAATGGGTTCTTTCCCGCTTCTGGCTATTATAAATAAGGCTGCTATGAACCTATTGGAGCATGTGTCCTTATTATATGTTGGGGCATCATTTGGGTATATACCCAAGAGTGGTATAGCTGGGGCCCTTGGTCCTGTGAAGGCTCGATGCCCCAGTTCAGGGGAATGCTAAGGTGGGGAGGTAGGAGTGGTTAGGTGGGTAGAGGAGCACCCTCATAAAAGCAGGGGGAAGGTGGATGGGAGAGGGAGTTTCTGGAGGAGAAACCAGGAAAGGAGATGTACTGGCTGGTTTTGTGTCAACTTGACACAGGCTGGAGTTATCACAGAGAAAGAACATTCAGTTGAGAAAATGCCTCCATGAGATCAAGCTGTAAGGCATTTTCTCAATTAGTGATCAAGGGGGGGAGGGCCCTTTGTGGGTGGTGCCATCCCTGGGCTGGTAGTCTTGGGTTCTATAAGAAAGCCAGCTGAGCAAGCCAGGAGAAGCAAGCCAGTAAGAAACATTCCTCCATGGCCTCTGCATCAGCTCCTGATCCTTGACCTGCCTGAGTTCCAGTTCTGACTTCCTTTCGTGATGAACAGCAATTGGAAGTGTAAGATGAATAAACCCTTTCCTCCCCAACTTGCATCTTGGTCATGATGTCTGTGTAGGAATAGAAACCCTGACTAAGACAGGGGATAACATCTAAATGTAAATAAAATATCCAATAAAAAATAATTCTTTTTTTTTACAGAAGATACTTTGATCACGTTTCTCTCTTTCTCAAACTCCTCCCAGATCCTCTTCATTTTCTTTCTTTTGCTCAAAAAGAAAACAAAAAATTCTAAAAATAACAATCAAACAACAACAACAAACAACTAATAAGACAAAAATACACTATATTAATTACATTTTTCAAAAATTTCAGCACATTTTTCTTCTGAGTACATTTTGAAAAGGGTTAAATCATTTATTGATGATAACATTACTGAGAAGAAATGAAGGGAAACAAGGCATCAACCCGGACTCAGTCTCCATATGCAATGAGACTTCTTCAAAAGAAGTCTAGGACAAAGAAAGATTTACACGTTCCCATGGTTTGGACTACATATGAGGCAGAAGAATCACCTCGATGGCCATCAGGGAGAAAGGAGAGGACTTTGGGCCTGAGGGTGCTAGAGGCCCCAGTAAAGGGGAATGTCAAGGTGGGAATATGGGAATGGGTGGGCGGGTAGGTGGGAGGAGGAATTCCCTCACAGAGGCAGGGAGGGGGAGGGGATACAGGGTTTCCAAAGAGGAGACCCAGAAAAGGGGAAACATCGGAAATGTAAATAAAGTATCAAAAAAAAAAAAAAAGAAAAACGAAAGATTTACACGTTCACCCTTTAAAAGTCAAAGGAGTCTTTGTAAACTTTGATTTAGATATGTTTTTAATACTGATGTTTTTAGTTTTGTTTGTTATATAAAAATCAGTTCATATTATAACTGCAAACCTGAGTAGACAATCCTTTATAATATTATTTTTGTGTACACACTTTAATAGATGAGGAGAAGTCAAATAGAAAAATGGTGGACAGCTAGGTAACTGTGAATGTTAAATGGAAACAACCCAAAAGATAAAGTCACATTCAGGGACATTGAAGACCAGACAGGAAGAACGACAGCTTTATAACTCATGGAATGCAGCCTACCTGTTTGCCTTGCCATGATGGGTTTTTCTTGAACAAGCATGGCCCTGAGGTCTTTGTGTTCTGAGAACTTTATGCTGTTATGGAGTTCTGCTCTGCTTGCTGCCCTCACTTCCCTCTTAATCTAAGAATTATATGAAACCTCTAAGAGGGCTTCGAGCCCCTCTCTGGGCAGTATCGCTGGCACTCACAGCAACAGTGCTTGATCTCTTTCAGGCATTACTGCTGGATTAGATTAATGATTCAATTACCACCCTAGGAAAAAACTTAGAGATGTAGATTGTTATCAGTGACTACTACCTTTAGTAACTATTTAAAAAAATAAAATTGTTAGTGAAGCTAGGTAAAGATGTTTTTGGTACTGACTCTGATGTAGAAACTCTTAGGGAACAATTTGAAGTTCAACAAGCCACAATCTTAATAGTTAAGCTAGGGAATAGATTCACCCACTCAATGTGTGTGTGTGTGTGTGTGTGTGTGTGTGTGTGTGTGTGTGTGTATGTGTGTGAGTTTTCTCTTTTCTTTCTTGCTGATCCCTAAAATTAAAAGAGTTTTGAGTTTCTCCATGGCCATAGGGAATATCACCCTAATGAATTGACCTTTGTTCCCTCACAGAAAAATCTGCTGAGTAAATTTCCCCTAAAAGAGCCAAGTAGATCATTTTCTCATCTTCCAGTTTTAATAGCAAAAGATCACTAAGTAATATTGTTGTGAACCATCTATGAGGGAAATAAAGAAGAAAAAACATGAATAAAAAGTAAAATACAGTGACAAAACAACTGAGCATTTTGAACAAAATGGGGATACAGGGAAGGCAAAACAGGAGGTGAAAAGACAAAATCAGAAAACAAATGATAGCACTAATAGGACATTTTATATTTGGTAAAATGATGTGTCCGAGCCTCCCACATGCTGGAATTATGGGCACAAGTCATCAAACTCAGCTCTGGAATTTCTCTTTTGACAAACATTTAGAAAAGTCTGGTGAAAGTTTAAGGCATGGCATGTTTTGGTTCAATGACACTATGGAAACATAATTGTCTAAATTTTGCATTCTGGGACATAAAGATTAGCCACCTAATGGACATTAGACCCAAATGTGAGAGGCCAGTGTGTTCAAGGATCTCCTGCATTATATATAATATATTTACTGAACTTTGATAACTGACAATTAATTCAACCCAATGACAAGTGATAAATATTAACATCCAGATCAATTAGATTTATATTTCATTTGACATTTTTAGGAATAGTTGAGGGAGATGGTTTAAAGATGACTTAAGCAACAATAATTTTGTTCCTTTGTGGCTTCAAATTCTTTTCAGAGTACTGTATTGGGGATTTGAAACCATTATGAGAAGATATAGGGAAAATAACCATTTTAAAATCATTTGTTTAATACTTAATCTATTCTAGAAACTAACTTAATACTGAGTATATGTCAATGATTCAAAGAATTCTCATTACCAGGGAGGGCATTAGAGAAGAGATTGACATTTTAACTGAGAGCATGGCAGGTGGTAAGGAGGAATGTACCAGTGGGGTAGATATGATTGCCCAAAGGTATCCACAGCAGTGTGGGTTCTCTAAGTACAAACTGAGTGATAAGACATCCTCATACAGACAGTCTTATTTGAGTAGGGAACTGAGCGAACTTATTGGTGTGGAACGTGGGGACAATTTGCTAGATGGGAAATGGAAACCTCTAGAGCTTGATGATTTAAGAAACAATGGAGTTTATATACTGAAAAGACACTACAGGACTATGCAGCAGGCATTTTCTTAACTATAATTGTCCATGAAAAAGATGCCAAATCATAAATGTACTTCAGTGTCAGGCACTGAAAAAAGTGTTCTCTTTAAGTCAGTATATAGCACAGCCATCCTATATTACCTCAGCACAACAGTGTGAATATTCCTCTAACATGCTACAGGATAATTACACAGATTTAATGGGGATATAAGTTACTACCACCAGGTTACTCAAAATAAAATATAGACTGTAATAGGTTTTACCAATTCCACTTTTGATTACATTTCTGTAAGTTTGAAGTTATTATTTTGAAGAGATATTTGTATTTTCATGTTTATTTCAGCATTGTTTGTAATAGCCATGATGATAGAACAATCTAAGTGACCAGTGAAACAATAGAAAATAACGTGGCAGGTTAATGTAATGGATTACTATTCATGCTTAGAAGAAAATGATATAATTTGCAAGATACGAATGGAACTGGAGCAAATGTTCTAAATGAAATGACCTATGCACCGCATGATCTCACTCATGTGTGGAATCTAAGACTCGGTCTACTAAGAACATAGAGTAGAAAAAGAGGTGAGAGTTGCTGAGCAGCACAGTAGGGCAAAGGGAGATGCTGAATGGGAAACAAAGTTTCAGTTATGCTGGAGAGGTAAGCTCTAACAGCCTATTGCACTGCTCAAAAACCATAGCAAATATACAGTACATATCACAATTACCAAAAATGGGTTTTTTAAGTTTTCATGGTGAAAAATATGCTGGTAAGGTATTTTATCATAGTTTTACCATGATATAATAAATAATATCTCAAAATATCACATTGTGACAAGTAGTAGATATATATGTGTATATATATATGCCTATATATGTATGTACATATACATATATATTCATAAACACATATATACATATTATATACATATAGAAACACACATATATACATTATAATTTGTTAATTATGAGAGTTAATAATCTAATAAAAATTGAAGATATTCTTAGATGATTAGATTTGACCCTATACTAGAGACCCAATGGTAAATTTACCTCAATCCTATAGAACTACCTAGAAAAATCTAAGAATATTATTAAAATGCCCAGATTATTATCTTTACTGTATTTAGATGTCAATTATACTGGGAAAGAAATCAGAAAAAGAAGTCTAGTCATAATAACTGCTAACATTCTTTGGAATAAATTCTACAAAGGAAATGAAAGACTTCAAAAGTAAAAACTGTAACACTAACACACTGAACAAATTAATCAATGAAGATTATCCAGATGGAAATGCCTCCAATTCTCATACCTGAACCTAATCTTGTGAAAAGGCAGTCATATTTACATTCAAACCAATGCCAGATAAAATGTCCATGGCTTTCTTCACAGGAATAGAAGAAATACTTTTATAATTCACACAGAAACACAAAAAGACTGACAGCTAAGGCAATCCTGAGTAAAGTAAATATTGTTGGAGGCATTTTCTGCACTACCTGATATCATGCTGTCGTACAGAGGCACAATAATAAAACAATATGTCTCTGGCACAGAATAGACATGTTGATCATTGGACTAGATCAGAAGATCTACCTGCAAGTACATGAAACTATAACCACGTGGGTTTTGACAGATGCCAAGAATATGTAGTAGAGAAGGGTAGTGTCTTCAACAAATTTTTCTGGGAAATTTGGTTCTCTCTGTATCGTAAATGAAATTGCATCCTTATTGCTCACCCAGTACAGAAATCAATTCCAAGGTTAGCAAAATGGCTCAGCTGGTAAAAGTACTTACCGCTGAGCTTAATGAATTCAGTCCCTGCTGGAAGGAGAGAATAGAGTTCTTAAAGTTGCCTTCTGACATCCACAAGTTTGACAGTGTGTATGTGTGTGTGTGTGTGTGTGTGTGTGTGTGTGTGTACCTGTGTATCACCGTTCAATAAAGAAATGCTAACAAAATAAACTGTGAATGTATCAAGTATCACAATGCTAAGTGTGACCTCAGCATGCCCCACAGTACCAATACAATGTCACCTTGTGATATCACAGCTGCAACATATTATCACAATTTGACTGTGCTATCACAACACTCTACTATGACATCTTATTGCTCTACTGTGACACAACAATGTCACATTGAGCCTTCAGAGTTTTGTCTTCAACAAGATTGATTTCATTGTTATTTATATTTATGTTTTTTGTGCCCATGTACATGTCTGCTGGAATAGAATCCATAAGACAGTGTCAGATATACTAAATTTGGAGTTATAAGTTGTTGTGAGCTGCACAGTCTGAGTGCTGGGAACAAAACTATAGTCATTTGAAAGTATGGTAGACATGACTAACTGAAAAACCACGTCTCTAGCCCTACATTCAAAATTCTCCGTGTGAAATGATTCTCCTTAAGGGCAATAGAATCTTGCCTTGTGATATCACAGGTTCACTGTGACATCAGTGTGCTCCATTGTGATATCAAAATGCTTGATTTTACTAACAGTGATCAATAGTGGTACATTGTAGTCTCACAAGTCCATTGTGGAACAAAATGCTCCACTCTGGCATCACAGTATTGCACTGTTATTATAATGCTCCATGAGATATCACAACCCTTTACTGTGCTATGATAATGCTCTGTTTCCATGCCAAAGTCCTCAATTGTGATATTGTGAAGATACATTTCAGACTTACCTCCCCACTGTGTCATTATAATGTTGTACCATGCCATCATAATGCTGCAAGAAACATCACAATTATCAATGTGCTGTGAAGATACCCTAGTTTTGTATGCCAAATCTCAATTATGACACCACAGTGATGCACTATGTCCTCTCAGTTACACAGTGGCATTTCTTAGCTTCATAAATGTCTAATAAACATTTAAAAGAAATTGAACATTAACTAAGGGAATGCAGAGTAAATCTACTTTCAGAGTTCCTAGAACCCCAATAAAGTGGGGTTCTATCTAGAAGACAAATAAAAACAAATAATAGCTAAAATATGAAAAAGGGGAACTTTTATTGACTCTTGGTGGGAGTGTATCCCTATAGAAAACAGCAGGGAGGTTTCTTAAAAAAGCCAAAACTATAGCCCATTAACTATACCAGCTCCTGGCATATACCGCATGGAGTCAGAGACCTATGACAGAGACACACACATCTATATTCATTTCTGTTCTATTCACTATACCTAAAATACAGGATATGCCTAAAATTTTATCAACACTTGAATGGATAATAAAACTGTGATATATAGAGAGTTTTAATAGGGGAAAATATAATCAAATACATTAAAAATCAAAAAATAAAAACTTTTCAGGAAAACAAAAGAATTTAGAAAAGACACTGAGTTATTTAAACAAGAATAAAATATAGGGATATGTCTTTCACAATGGCTATGGGAATGCTATTGCTTTAAAGGGTCAAATATTAAAATAAAATATAGACAAATACTACTACATTCAACTAAAAATCATTTACACACCAAAGGAAAAACAGAAAAATGAAAAGCAGTGTATATATTTGGAGAAAATATTTGGTAATTGATATATGATTAATCTTAACATCTGGATAGATAAAGAAACAATATAATTCATTAGCAAGAAATAAATAATTTGAATTTAAAGTTGGTAGAAAACTAGATGGACATTTCTCTACAGAATACACACAAAAGAAAATGAGAATGTAAAGTTGTTAATCAGCGTCCATAGTCATCAGGAACAGTGTAGTTAACCAAAAGCTCTTGTCAACCCTGTAGTGAAATCCCTAAGGGGAAGGTGACTTGTGAATATCTGAGGCTCTCTGGGACTCATTATCACCTGCTTCTTGTACTTCAAGACCTAGAAGTTTCTTCACTCCCAGGAGTTGCCTCATACTACAGCAGTCAGTAAGAACATGCTCTTGTTCACTTTCTCATACTTCTTAGTCCTATTCAAACATCCTTAGAAATGGGAGCTGGGATTTGATCAATGAAGCTATTATTGTGTAGCTCTTTTATAAGTGCAAAAGTGGAAATTGATTTTGACACGCCAAAGAAAAAGATAAATGACAAGTGTTGATGAGTGTAGTAGTTAGGGGAAACAAAGCCCCTGTACAGTGTTGGCATGGCCAGTATGTGAACTGTATAGAAATTCGAAAATGCAAAAAGTAGAATCTTCATGTGATCTAACTATGTGACCTAGCAATTCCTCTTGTGGGTACACATTTAAATGAAGTTAAGTAGCAACTCACGAGGATATGCCCTTCAGAATATCAATTTCAGTTAGGTTACTCAAGCTATAGAAGCAACTTAAGTGTCTGTCAGTAATGAATGTACAAAGAAAGTAGATCTTGCATACATACACACACACACACACACACACACACACACACACACACACACACACACATGCATCTCAATAGAGTTGCTTTCTGCCTATAGCAATATGGATGGAATTTGAGTTCATTGTGCTATTGAAAAAATCCAGGTTCAGAATGAAAAACATTTATAATCTCAGTCATGTGAAATTTTCTAACGTTCAAACTCACAGAGAGGGCGCACTGTTGGTTATCAGTCAGAGGTGTGGGCAATAGATACAGGGATTAAAAAGAACAAAGGCTATAATTGTATAAAATGAAAGTCTGGTGACCTACTGATCAGCAAGAGATAAGTAATAGTATTTATTGTATGATATAAATTTGCTTGAAGAGCGGTTCCAATATTTCTAACATAAAAAGATGTGAGAAGATGTATATATTAATTCTGTGACTTGATATTTCTTAAGTGAAGAAAAAGCACACAGCAGCAGAGTTACTTCATGAGAAACAGTCTAGAAGTGAAAATGTCAGCATATTTAAGGGTTTAAAAGAAGACTTAATCTTAGAATTTGGTGTGTTCCTACAATGACACACCTCACAGAATAATGGCTGTCTCTAAGAAAATATTTTCCTGCTTATCTGTCTCTTCAGAGCACCCTTAATCTCATTATTTCTGAGACTGTAGATGAGGGGGTTCAACATGGGGATCACCACCATGTAGAACACAGACACCACCTTGTTCTGGTCTGTAGAGAAGGTGGACTTGGGCATCACATAAATGAATGTGATGGTCCCATAGAAGAGAGTGACTGCAGTGAGGTGGGAGGTGCAGGTGGAGAAGGCCTTCTGTCGACCTTCGGTGGAATGCATCTTCAGGATGGTGATAAGGATGTAGATGTAGGAGATAGCTATGACAATCACTGTCACTACAATAATGAATCCAGCTGTGAATGAAGGAACAGTTGCAGGGACACTGACATCAGAACAGGAGAGTTCTATTAATGGAGCAAAATCACAGAAAAAGTGATTGACGCCATTGGGTCCACAGAAGAATAATGAATAGAAACATGCAGTAAAAGACCATGTGTTAAGAAAACCACCTATGTAAGCAATTAGGAGCAATTGGACACAGACTTGAGTGGACATTTTGGTTGAATAAAGCAGTGGGTTGCAGATTGCCATGAAGCGATCATAAGCCATGGCAGCCAGAATGAAGCACTCGCTTGATCCAAAGAAGACAACTGAACCTAGCTGGATGGCACAACCAGTGTAGGTGATTGTTTGTCTCTCCACCAGGAAGTTGACAAGCATATTGGGTGTGACAGAAGATGAGTAACCTATGTCAGCAAAAGCCAAGTGGCTGAGAAAAAAGTACATGGGGTGGTGGAGCTGGGGAGAGACTCTGATGAGGAGGATGGTGCTGAGGTTCCCAGACACAGTCACCAGGTAGATACACAGGATGATAATAAAGAGGACAACTCTAAGGACTGGGTCATATGTTAATCCAAATAAAATAAACTCTGTCACTGCAGTGTGGTTCCCATCCTCCAGGAAAGCCATGGGACAGTGTAGCTGCTGCCAGATCAAAGCCGTGATGATGACATTCCAGAAAGGAATTCACAAATATATTGTTTTCATTAATTCATAGATGGAAGTTATTATAAACAAATGCATTATTTTAAATTGAACTTAAGTTTTTCTTTATTTTATACTAAGAATTGTGTTCTAATATTTGTAGGTTTATGTGCAACGAATTTCTATAGTTTGATATTTCTAGGTGGACCAACAGGAACATGTTTGAAGAATTGCATTTCATTGCTTTCACAAACATTCTGTTAATGCAAGGATTAAGCAATGAAATGTTTGAGAATGTTTAAATTTTTTGGTATATCAAACAAACAAACAAAAAAGAAAATAAAAAATGCCAAAGTTGTGTATGTCCAGGATGGGACACTGGATCCAGAGTAGCAGCTAACATTTATGTCATGCTTTCTAGATGATAGATGCATAATTACCATTTAATATCTAATTCTTTTCAAATATCCATGAAATTTTTAAGTATTTTTATTATTCCCAACTTATTGATGAGGAAACTAAGTTGAAAAATATCTAGTAACTCACCTAAAATTGTCTATTTATCAATGAATATGAATCTCCAGGTAGAATTTAGTCAAGTGAAATTACTTATTAGTTGCAATGACGTTGGATATCTGGTAAGTGGAAAGGAAATCGGTTGGCCAATGTATAAAAGGTTTCTAGCTATTTACATGGTTTACAGCATATGTCCATTAAACAAGACATTTAAAAAATCAGCAATGTTACACAATCTCATTGAAGGGAAAAGAAAGGATTTGAAATGAAATCTGTGCATAAAATTATTGTTCTAAATAATATCAATTAAATCATTACTTCATCCATTTGAAATATCAATTTATGCAAAATATTACATGAATATTCAGAACTAAATTGTAATGTATATTTATCTGTGTACAATCATTTCTTTGCATAATATTATTTAACTGCAGCCTATTGGAAGAAAATAATGTGACTTTTAGAACAATGTACTAGTGAATATATTTGGATACTAGACAGCAAAAAAGTGAGCTTCGGTTTACATAGCTAGGGGCCAGGTTGATTCACCGCCCAAGATTCTTCCCTTTATATCCTACTCATTATCCAAAGTGTCTAGTTGTCTGCAATGCTGCTGGAGATTGAATAATGCACAAAGTAGGTTTTCCAGAAGATATTTTGATATAGGACTGTCATGTTATTTTATTTCAATGATAGTAATTTTTATACTGAAGTGTGTTTATGCTCTCCAAGTGATAGCTTGGGAACACAATTTTGAAGAACACATGTACATATTTTCCAACAGTAAAAAGAAACCAATTAATTCTCAAATTCCTAAATCTCACCTCCTGAAATCAGAATCAGTCCAGACGGTAGACAGAAATCCAAAGTTATGATCATACAACTCTAAGCTTTCTTTTATTATTGTTTTTGTTAAAAAAAATCTCCCTGATGAGCCAAGAGAATCAAAAGTGACATGGAACACACCAGGGATCATTATAACAGTCTCTAATGACTACTGAATTGTTTATTTCACACAACTGTAACACAAATAAGTAATCTTCAAGGACTGCATCAATCCGTATTCTTTTGTTCGTGTAAACACAAGTGAACTCTCATTTGTTAGTTATATATTTGTTAAAAATAACAAATTATCTGAAAGATGAATAGTTTAATGTTTATATCAGTATTTCAGACTAATGGGTACACAGCTGCCTATTTAAAAGTGTAACAGCTTTCTTTCACTTGGTATACGTAATTTTAAAAAATTAATTATTTTAATAATTTTGAAACCTTTATATAATATTTTGGTCTTATTCACCCCAAGTGTTCTCATAGCCACACCCCTTCCTACCCACACAAGTTTGTTACCATTTTTAAAAACTCAACAAGCCAATTTTATACTGCCCATAGACTTGTGGGTGTGTGTAGTGGATCTACAAGGATCACATCCTTCAGTGAAATTGTCTCTCCTCTGAACAGCTATCGATTTGCAATAGACTTCATCAAGGGGTGGACTTCACATTCACCTCCACTGTTCATGCTGGGATTTTGGCTGACTTGAGCTTGTGAAGATCTTATGTATACTGTCACAATCACTGAGGACTTATATACAACATAGTGTCTGAAGTACTACTGTCACCAGGAATTACACACCTTAGGGATGACCTGAAATTCCCACCTGTGTCTGTCCTTCCAGTTCCCTTGTTTAGGTTCAGATGCCTAAAATTAACCACATCTGTGGTCACTGGCCATTGCTTAGGAAGCTGACTGACTTCTTAAGCTCCTGTCAGGGATCAGTCCTCTTGATCTTAGTTCCTGCATCCCTTTTAACAGTGTACACCTTGCTCAATTTCTCCATAGTAATTGCTGTCTTAATTGACTTTCCCTTGTTCAAGATGCCTTTTTTCATGATAGGCAGAGTTAGTTAATACTGTACTTTAAATTTACTCATTTTATATCCATCAACTAATTCCACGTAGTTGAATGTGTCAAGTAAGAAACACAACCAACGGCCCAGCAACCTATCATTGCAAGTCTTGGTTTCTTTACACAATTGTTTATATGTCTGACATATAATTGTCATGTATAAATCCATCCATTTCTTTTCAATTTTCCAGTTAAATGAAATGTAAGTTTTCCAAATTCTTCCTATTGATTTTCTTTATTTCATTGGTGTTCATTGTAATGTTTCTATTTTTATCTCTAATTTTATTAGTTGGGTTTTCTCAACCTCTTTTAGTTATGTTGGAGTAAATCTGTCCATTTTGTTTAGCCCTTTGAAGAAATAATTCTTTGTTTTATCAGTTCATTTTATTGCCTTTAATTTCCATTTTATTAATTACATTCTTGATATTTTATGTTTTATTTATTTTTTAATTTAAAATTATTACTTTCTAACTTGTTACTGATTCTCTGTGAATTATGCATCACGCACCCCAATCCCATTTACTCACCCTTCTATATCTACTCTCTGCTCTTGCAACCTTCCCCCAAATAAAAAATAACAGCAAAAATAAATACATAAAATTAAAAATATAAAAAGAAAAATCCATCTTGTTATGGAAGCTGCAGTGTTTCATGTTTTTCACACAGAATATCTTCTTGCCCAAGTAGCTTTACTTGCAAATGTTCATTGCAATGAGTCATTAGTCTGGTTTGAGGCCTCTAGCTTCTGCCACACTATCAGTCTTCCCCAGTCTCCTCTCATATACCCTGTTTTTGTCTTGTGCCATGGAAGTCCTGAATCTTTGGTTCTGCAGGACCAGCACCTTCACATGCTTCAGCAGTTTATAGATGGGGTAAGATGTTGGGTTAGGCCAACTCAAAGCCCAGGATCTGGGCCTGGGTGGTGGCTGAGTTGTTTATCCTGCTATCTCTCTGACCCCAGCACAACAAGGGCTAGCTCTCCTGCTTTTCCCAGGTGAAGCGCTAGGCAAGTTCTCATCTACTGCTCAGGCAGGGGTGTGGACATCTTTCCCATGTACTGTAGCCAATGAGGGGTGGGACCAGCTCTGTGCAGCCCTCAGCCTTCATGATGGTCCCAGGAGGTAGTCCAAACCAGGGATGTCTGTATGGCACTTGGTGGTAACATGGACCATGGACATTGACACAAACCAGTGCTGCTTCAGGGCCAGAAGCACAGGCTGGAATCTTACAATCACCTCAATGGAAGCACAGGCATCTCACATCAGGCTATTCCTCACCCTCACCACCTTCATATTTCCAGTTCCTCCTCTGTTCATAGGACACAAACCACTCCCCTTTTCTTGCTCTCCCAAGTCTCTACCACATACTTGATCATCATAGTGGAGCCCACCCATCCATCAACACCTGGTGACTGGCTTATTTCTGGGTGTCTTCTACTACATGCTTCCTTCTTTTGATCTTAATTATCTCTTTCCAACTACTGATTTTGATTTGACATGTTCTTTTTTCAAGGCTTTAACATTCACCATCAAGTTATTCATTTAAGATATCTTTACTATGCTTTATTATTCTGTAAAGTAGAAAATGAAGAACCATTTCCAAATTCATTTTATGGAGCCATTATTATCCTGATACCCAAATAAGATAAATAACCAACAAAAATCATTTGCAAAACAAATTCAAGAGCATATTAATAAAGTTATCCATCATGATCAAGTCAGCTTCATCTCTGAGATGCAAGAATATGTGAATCAATAAATATAGCCTTCTACATGTATAGACTAAAGGACAGAAACCATATAATCACCTAGATGTACTAGATGCAGAATAAGCCTTTGATAAACTCTAACATCCTTTGATGATAAAAGTTCCAGAGAACTGACCTGGGCTCTCTGAACATACGTAACAGTTGTGCAGCTTAGTCTTCATGTGGTACTGCTAACGGTGGTAGCAGGGGCCTATTTTGACTCTGTTGCCTACCTTTAGGACCATTTTCTTCTACTGGGCTACCTAGTCATTTGGAATACTTGATAAAGACTAATGTCAAGAAATTAGTAAAAGGGAATGGGGACATTCAAGGTCATATAAATACAACAAAAGTCAACCAAAAATCAGTACCCAGAAAGAAATAATAAATATAAGGTTAAAAATTAATTAAATGGAAATGAAACTAATGCAAAGAGTGATTGAATAAAATGCCTGGTTCTTAAAAATCAACAACAACAACAACAACAACATTTGGCCTTTTCAAATTGGCCAAAAGTAACAACAAAATTAGAGATGAGAAGAGATACGTAGGAACAGACACCAAGGATATCCAGATAATAATTAAGGAATAATTTGAAAACTTACATTATAATAAGATTAAAAACTATAGACTAAAATTAAATAAAGAGGGCCGGAAACCTCAGCTTGGGCCACAGGGCCCCACAGCTAATCAGCGCCGGGACAAAGATCCCTCGCCGGAGATTGCAGGACTCAGCAGAGGGCCAAGGACGCGCCCCACAGCTCACCAGGCCACAGAGACTGACCGCCAGCA
>CM052703.1:88277798-88304080 GCA_028551405.1 Uromys caudimaculatus | reverse complement strand
ATGGAGGGAGCAAGAGTGTCAATGGGCCTGACCCTCCCCCTGGTCGTCCTCTAGTTCAGACCACTAACCAAAGAATACACATCTATTGACCCATGATTTGAACTACATATGAGGCAGAAGAATCACCTTGATGGCCACCAGGGGGAAAGGAGAGGACTTTGGGCCTGAGGGTGCTAGGGGCACCAGTAAAAGGGAATGTCAAGGTGGGAATATGGGAATGGGTGGGCGGGTAGGTGGGAGGAGGAATTCCCTCACAGAGGCGGGGAGGGGAAGGGGACACGGGGTTTGTAAAGAAAAGGGGAATCATCGGAAATGTAAATAAAATATCAAAAAATAAATAAATAAAAAAAAATTAAATAAAGATGATATAAAAACAACCTAGAAAAATATCTATAAAGAACAACAAAGCTGGCCTTCTACTGGGGCAGATTGCCAACTTGTCTATTCCCCTGAAGACTCCACATTCTGAAGGCATCCCAGGAGTTCTGCTAAATGCAGAACAACTGGTAAGGGACCCTCACAAAGGCCCACAGCTGCTGGGAGCCCAGTAAACTCTGGATCCATCACCCCCCAAATCCTCTGCCCCCGAATTTCACTCCTCTTCTGGCCAGCGTCTTTTGCCAGGGCAGATCGCCAGTTTGTCTGCTCCCCTGAAGACACTACAGCCTGAAGGCATCCCAGGAGTTCTGCTGCATGAAGGGCAACAGGGAAACAGATCCCAAAGTAATAATGTCTCCTTGGAAACAGCTACACACAGGGCAACAGCTTGATGGCTCCTCTGAAGACCCACCAGTCTGAAGGTCTCCCAGAATATCTGCTGCAGTCAGGGCAACAGATCAGCAGCTTCTCTGCCCTTTTGAAGACACCACAGTTGGAAAACCTCCCTGAAAGCCTCTCAGAAGAGCTACTGCAGCCAGGGCAACAGGTCACCAGCGTACATGCCCACAGTCTGAAGGCCCCACAGGAGGTCTGCTACAGCCAGGGATAAAGGCCTACTAGGAGACCTGATGCAACCCAGGGATAAAAGAGGCAAGCTCCAGAGAGAGACACCCAGACCAGCAAACACCCAGGATAACTAGATGGCAAGAGACAAGTAGGAGAACACAAGCAATAGAAGCAATATATGTGGGCATCATCAGAACCCAGTTCTCCCACCACAGCAAGCCCTGGATACGCCAACATACCAGAAAAGTCAGAAGCTGTTCTAAAATCCTATCTCATGAAAATAACAGAGTTCTTGAAGGAGGATATAAATAGCTCACTGAAAGAAATACAGGAAAACACACGTAAACAGGTAGAAGCCCTTAAAGAGGATACAAATAAATCCCTTAAACAGTACAGGGAAACACAATCAAATACATGAAGAAATTGAAGAAAGTGGTCCAAGACCTAAAAGTGGAAGCAGAAACATGACAAAAACCCAAATGGAGGCAAATCTGAAAATGGAAAAAGTCAGGAATTACAGATATAAGCATCACCAACAGTATACAAGAGATAGAAGAGAGAATCTCAGATGTAGAAGATATGTTAGAAGCTATTGACACAACTGTCAAAGAAAATTCAAAACATAAAAAAACCCTAACCCAAAACATCCAGGAAATCCAGGGCACAATGGAAAGACCAAATCTAAGAATAATTGAAATAGAGGAGAGTGAAGATTCTGAGCTGAAAGAACCTGAAAACATCTTTAACAAAATCATAAAAGAAAACTTCCCCAAACTAAAGAAAGAGATGGCCATAAATGTACAAGAAGCCTCTAGAACACTAAATAAATTGGACCAGAAAAGAAAATCCTTTTGTCACATAATAATCAAAACACTAAATACACAAAACAAAGAAAGAATATTAAAAGCTCCAAGGGAAAAGGGCCAAGTAACATACGAATGTAGACCTATTAGAATTACATCAGACTTCTCAACTGAGACACTAAAAGCCAAAAGAGCCTGGACAGAGATCATGCAGACTTTAAGAGAACATAAATGCCAGTCCAACAAAACTCTCAATCAACGTAGATGGAGAAACCAAAATATTCCATGACAAAGCCATATTTAAACATATCTAGCTACCACCCAGCCCTACCTTTGTACGGCTGATTTCTAGAAGCAAAATTTCAACACAAGGAGGGTACCTACACCAAAGGAAAAATACTATATTAATCATCTCACAACAATGCCAAAAGCAGAGAATCACATGCATATAATGCCACATATAAAAACAAACATAACAGGAGCTAACAATCATCTGTCTCTAATATCTCTCAATATTAATGGATTCAACTCACCTATAAAAAGACATAAGCTAACAAACTGGATATGCAAACAGGATCCAGCATTTTGCTGCATACAAGAAACACACACCAATATCAAAGACAGACACTATTTCAGAGTAAAATGCTGGAAAAAGGTCTTCCAAGCAAATGGTTCCAAGAAACAAGATGGAGTTGCCATTCTAATAGCCAATAAAATAGACTTTCAACCAAAAGTTATCAAGGGAGATGAGGAAGGACAGTTCATATTCATCAAAGGAAGAATCCACCAAGAGAAAGTCTCAATTCTGAACATCTGTGCCCCCAAAGCAAGGGCACCCACATTCATGAAAGAAACTTTACTAATGCTCAAAACACATATTGAACCCCACACAATAATAGTGGGAGACTTCAATACCCCACTCTCGGTAATGTACAGGTCATTAAAATAAAAACTAAACAGAGTCACATTGAAACTGATAGAGGTTATGAACTAAATGTATATAACAGATATCTGCAGAACAGTTCACCCTAAAACAAAAGAATACACCTTCTTCTCAGCACTTCATAGTACCTTCTCCAAACTTGTTCATATAATTGGTTATAAAACAAGCCTCAAGTGATACAAGAAGATTGAAATAATCTCAGGTATCCTATCAGATCACCATGACCTAAGGCTGATCATCAATAACAACAAAAACAACAAAAACCCCACACACTCATGAAAACTGAAAAATTCTCTACTCAATAATCATTTGGTCAGGGAAGAAATAAAAAAAGAAATTAATGACTTCCTGGAATTCAATGAAAATGAGGACATAGCATACCCAAACTTATGGGACATAATGCATAAAATGCTAAGAGGAAAATTCATAGCACTTAGAGGACTCATAAGGAAATTGGAGAGATCCTACACTAGCAACTTAACAGCACACCTGAGAGCACTAGAACAAAAGGAAGCAAACTCACACAAGTGGAGTAGATGGCAGGAAATAGTCAAACTCAGAGCCAAAATCAACCAAATAGAAACAAAGAGAACTATAGAAAGAATCAACAAAACCAAAAGCTGGTTCTCTGAAAGAATCAACAAGATAAATAAACCCTTAGTCAAACTAACTAATGGGCCCAGAGACAGTATCCAAATTAGCAAAATCAGAAATGAAAAGGGAGACATAACAACAGAAGCTGAGGAAATTCAAAAAAAGTCATCAGATCCTACTACAAAAGCCTGTACTCAAGAAAACTGAAAATATGTAGATGTAATAGATGATTTCCTAGACAGATACCACATATTAAATTTAAATCTAGAGCAGGTAAACTATCTAAACACACCCATATCCCCTAAAGTAATAGAGGAAGTCATTAAAAACTTTCCAACCCCCAAAACCCCAAAACAACAAAACAACAACAAAACAACAACAACAACAACAACAAACAACCATCCTGGGCCAGATGGCTTTATTGAAGAATTCTACCAGACCTTCAAAGAAGACCTAATACCATTATTCCTCATACTCTTTCATAAAATAGAAACAGAATGAACACTACTTTTAATTCAGTCTATGAAACCACAATTACCCTGATACCTAAACCAAAGGATCCAACAAAAAAAGAGAACTTCAGACCACTTTCTTTTATGAATATCAACAAAATATACTCAATAAAATTCTAACAAACTGAATCAAATAATACAACAAAACCATCATTCATCATGATCAACTAGGCTTCATCCCAGTTGTGTAAGGTTGTTTCAATATACGAAAACCCATTAACGTAATCCACTATATAAATAAACTCAAAGGAAAAAAAGTCACATGATGTTCTCCTTAGATGTTGAAAGAGAATTTGAGTAAATACAACAGTCATTCATGTTAAAAGTATTGGAGAGATCAAGAATTCAAGGCCCATACCTAAGCATAATAAAAGCAATTTTAGGCAAACAATAGCCAGTATCAAATTAAATGGAGAGATACTTGAAGCAATCCCACTAAAATCAGGACAGGGCAAAAATGCCTACTCTCCCCATATCTATTCAATATAGTACTCGAAATTCTAGCTAGAGCAATAAGACAACAAAAAGATCAAGGGGATATAAATTGGCAAAGAAGAATTCAAGGTATCACCATTTGTAGATGATATGATAGTATACATAAGCAACTCCAAGAATTCTACCAGAGAACTTCTCCAACTTCAGCAAAGTGGCTGGATATAAAATTAACTCAAATAAATCAGTAGCCTTCCTTTATACAAATGACAAATGGGCTGAGAAAGAAATTAGGGAAACAACACAATCCATAATAGCCACAATATAAAATATCTGGAGGTATCTCTAATCAAACAAGTGAAAGATCTGTATGATAACTTCAAGTCTCTCAAGAAAGAAATCAAAGATCTCAGAAAATGGAGCGATCTCTCATGCTCATGGATTGGCAGAATTAAAAATAGTAAAAATGGTCATTTTACCTAAAGCAATCTACAGATTCAACACAATCCCCATCAAAATCCCAGCATAATTCTTTGAAGACATGGAAAGAGCAATTCTCAAATTCATCTGGAAAAGCAAAAAACCCAGAATAGTGAAAACAATTCTTAACAATAAAAGAACTGCTGGGGGAATCACCATACCTGACCTCAAGCTATACTACAGAGTAATAATGATAAATACTGCATGGTATTGGTAAAGAGACAGACATGTTGATAAATGGAATAGAACAGAAGACCCAGAAATAAAACCACACACTTATGGATACTTGATCTTTGGCAAAGAAGCCAAAAAAATATACAAGGGAATAAAGAAAGCATCTTCAATAAATTGTGCTGGTCTAACTGGCAGTTGGAATGTAGAAAAATGAAAATAGATCCATATTTGTCACTTTGCACAAAGCTCAAGTCCAAGTGGATCAAAGACATCAACATAAAACCAGATACACCGAATCTAATAGAAGAGAAAGTGGGAAAGAGCATTGAACTCATTGGCACAGGGGGAAAGTTCCTAAACAGAACTCCAATGGCTCACGCTCTAAGATCAAGAATTAGTAAATGTGACCTCATGAAACTGGAAAGCTTCTGTAAGTCAAAGGACATAACCAATAGGACAAATCCACAACCTACCAATTTAAGAAAAAACTTCATTAACCCCACATCCAATAGAGGGCTAATATCCAAAATATACAAAACTCAAGAAGCTTATCACCAAGAAACCAAACAACCCAATCAAGAAATGGGGTATAGAACTAAACAGAGAATTCACAATAGAAGAATCTTGAATGTCCCAGAAACACTTAAAGAAATGTTCAGAGTCCTTAATTATCAGGGAAATTCAAATCAAAATGATCCTGAGATTCCATCTTATACCAGTCATAATGGCTAAGATTAAAAACTCTGGTGAAAGCATATGTTGGTGAGGATGTGGAGAGAAAGGAACACTCCTCCATTGATGGTGGGTTGCAAACTGGTACAGCCACTCTGAAAATCAATCTGGAGGTTCCTCAGAAAATAGAAATAGATCTACCTGAAGACCCAGCTATACCACTCTTGGGCATATACCCAAAATATGAACTACCATGCCACAGGGGCACGTGTTCCACTATGTTCACAGCAAGCAGTTGAGTTAGATACAAATATTTACCCTCAAGTAATGGACAGAAGCTTGTGACCTATCTGGTTGAATTAGGGAAAAGATGGAAGAAGTTGTGAGTAGGTAGAAGAGATCTTAGATTCTTGGTAAATTTTCAGAATTTTAAAATAAAAAGAAATGGTATCATGTAAGAAGTAAACTATGCCCATGGGAATCTTATATGTTCCAAGATATATTTTCACTAAGTTAAATTTAAATATTTCCATCATTATTCAGCAGAACCACAAGAAGTATAGGCAAAACTCCCCATGATTTTGAGGAAGAAATAATAATTTTTATGGGCATCGCATTGTATGATGTTTCTTGCATCTAGAATGAAGTCTCAAGATGATAATTCCCTGGGCCTCAGGACTCTCATTAAAAAATCTATTGTACTGAGCTCTATTGACTATAAATGAACACAGAACTGCCTTTTAAGGAGTCTAAATTTGTAAGAGATTCATCACAGCCATCTAAAAAGGAAAGTACTTAAAAGTACTTTAAAAGTCACACCTCCATTGTGAGACTGATTTTTTTCCTGTAGCTTACTTACTTTGTTATTTTTAAAAATTGGAAAGTGAGTCTTCCTTTTCAGAAGGTGGCAGTTTCAGAGCAGTTTTGATGTTAATCTTAATGAATATTATTCTAATGGTCAAGTGCTTGTGCGGTTTATACTCAGTTAGGAAGTACCAAAGAATTTATACACATAGATGAGCTGGAAGATAACACTACTGCCAGTTATTTTTTTTCTTGGTAGAGTAGAAAACCATGTATAGAAAGCTTTAATGATGTGAAATAGAGATAGGAGTATCAAACTCAAGACAAAAGAGGTGTTTTTGTAAAAGAGGATTAGGGCTGGGCAAAATAAAGACAATCATAGATTCAGTGTTAGAGGTATTCTAATCCTCAGTGGCTGTAAGGGACATTGGGAAGAATGGAAACAATATCATACAGTTGTATGTCCTGTCTCAGCTGCACCTGAATAATATGAGGACAACAGAATCTATCACCAACATATATGAGAACCATCGTAACCATATCTATCAACTAAAACTTTCAACTAAAATTGCTGAGAAACATTATCAAGCTACATATAATGTGGTATGGACTAGAAATTTTCCTAAACTTGTGGTGTGTGGTGTGTGTGTATGTGTGTGTGTGTGTGTATGTATGTGTGTGTGTGTGTGTGTGTGTAGGGGTGTGTGTTAGAGCAGGAGTGTGTAGCACTTTGATACTCTCTGCTAGCAATTCTAAAACTTCTGTAGGAAGATCATTTAGAGCTCAAGTGGAAATTGATACTACAGAAAATATAAAACCTCTCAAATACAAAATTATGGTTGCATCTTTCTTCTGGATGCTGTTATACAGTTGAGTTTTAGGAGGCATCCGATTGCTTTTACTGTTGTCACAATTCACTAATTTAATGGTGTAAGCATTTATAAAGTACCTGTTCTCACAACTTCATCTTAAAAGAGCTGATTTTTCAAACCTGTTTTGAGAGCAGCCACCTATTTCAATGCGTATTTAAACACAGCCAAATGGATTGCATGATGTATTGGAGAGCAATTAGTAAGCAAACTGAAGTTGCCCATGTGGATGACTTTCTTCAGAATATGGCGCATCGTTTTTCCCCCTATGATAATTTAAAGAGCAGTATTCACAAGTCACGTTCACTCAGCTTAGGCTGAAAGTTGAGGCAAATGAAAGTTGACACAAGCCTTTGCCCTGTTTCACATCAAAATCAATCTTGGGAAAAAATTCTCCTCATCATAAAAGTTATATTAATACAGAAAAAAAATTGACTAACAGCCAGAATGACTTAGGAAGGCTTCTAAGAGTAAGTGGCATTCAAATTGTCTTTTCAGTAAAGGTGTGGATTTCTGATGTTGTTGTTTATTTGTTGTTTTTTTTTTTTTTTGGCAAAATGGCAATAGACATTCATTTTAGTTCAGAAAAATGGTTAAAGAGTTAAGAAATAATGTCTTGCATTTTTTAGAAATAGTGCATGTTATTCCTATGTGGTTGATGAGAAATAAAGATGGACAGGTGAGCAAACTCATGTGAAAATATGTATGTTTGGGGAGGAGTCTTTGTTGGTAGTGAGGCAAGTAAATTGTTCTCCACCCTCTCAACACAACACCTTGCTATAATGTACTGTCCAGGTAGACATACCACCTGTGTGTCACTTCTTACGGTCAGACATCTCTCTGAGCTGCAGTTTCCTCTTCATAAACAAGGTCATTTTAGTAGCTGGTGTTAGAGCAGCTTTGAGGACATTATGACCTATTCACTAAAACATTAGGGACTGGGAGTTATTAGTACCATCTCTCTTGTAAGTAATCAGGATCAAAAGCAACAGTAATGGAAACACAGCCTGGATATAGTTATGACATTTAAAATATCAGAAGGAAGTATGCAACATAAATGGGAGGAGGCAGTCCCTGTATTCATCCTGCTGATAGATATGGGGGGAAAGCAGGCCAGAAGGTTTTACTCAGATCAAGATATCATCAACCAGAGTTCTGTAATTATGGAAGGGACTTAGTGGTATGAACAAGTAAAATGTTTTTATTCAATAGTTGGAAGAATTATGACACTAAAGATGTACCAGGAAAAAGTTACAATGTGTTTCTGAGACAAGATTTTGTTTAGTTCAGTCTGACATTGAGCTACTATGTAGCTAAAACTGCCCTTGAATTTATGATCTGCTCATCCCTTTCCAAGTTCTGGGATTATAGGCATGTACTGCCAAATCCAGATAGAAACATTTTTATAAGAGCTAGTACAGGGGCTCATATAGAGTAAACTGTATCTCAGTCAATAAGAACAGAAAAACAATTTTCCTTTCGAGGTAAACTAACCAGGAAACCTTAAGAGAAAGAGTCTGTGTGGGGTGAACTTGAAGGCAAGCCTCAGGAGTCTGAGTGAGGAGTGCTTGAGTAGATCTGTTGCTCTGTGTACTGGCTGTTCTGGAACACCATTGGAATTTAGTTAACATATTTGAATGAATTAATAACCTCTAAGAAGTTATATATTCTGAACCTAAATCTCTTTGTAAATCTTAACTGCTAACATTGTTTCTGAGGATTCCATGAGATAGCACTATCTTACCTCAACACATTTGTGTATATGTTAGTATGAAATATGTGTCCATTTTATGATCTGACTACTATTATATTCTGTGCCTAAATCTAAAACACAAATAGCAAATAGTAAAATAAGAATGTAGTTTTGTCTTTTATCATTCTAATTTAATCTTTGTGAGTCTTACTGTATAATTCCTAGTAGCATGCCTTTCTCTATTTATCTTCCATGACTTCTTTTTCAATTCAACTTTCTTAGAGATTTATTCCCCTTCACCTTTAACAGTAGATGAGGTTAAAAAGAAAAATTTTCTAGAGAGGGATTCTGGCAATTTCCTCTCCTAGTTTTCTTCATAGATCATATGACAAAGGAATGGACAAGATAGAAGTCTGACTGTGTGGGATTGGTCTGAGGATATTAAGTTGTTCTTTTCATGTCTGTACTGCAAAGAGAAATGTTCAACTTCATCAGCTAAAAAAGGCACTGTGAATTCTGCTAAAAATGGAAGAGGTCATCAGATCACCTTGACAACATTTTGCAGTTCTGGAATGAACTTGTGTCCTTGAGATCATGTTAAATCCAGCCAAGTTCATTATATCATCTAAGTATTGGACAAGAACTATGATGAGATCTTAACTTCTGTAAGTACTTAAACATTATGCTATGCTTGAAGAACTAATACATTAAAACTGTGGATTTTATTATTTCTCTACCTTCAATTACTATACTAAGATAAGAACCTGGAATTCACACATGCTGATTTCATTTATTCATCTGACCTGGTCATTGGTGCAAAAATCATTCACTAGGAATCATTAGGTGGTGGAGAATACAAACAGTAACAGGACCACACTGAAAAAAGCAGAAGTTTCTTCAGAATTTCCTGCTTTATCTCTACAGAATTTTAAAAAAATTGTGTTGATTTGAAAGCAAGTTATTCAGCTACTGTGTGTATTCTAATAATAGGTTAGTAAACAGTGCTGAGGGGCCCGGGCAACATGTGATGAGAAATATCATTTGAATACTGTGGTATATCAAAATCAAGTGACTGAAGACATTTATATTCTCTGTTTTCTTTTGTGCAGACCAAGAAAAGGAAAAAGAGTGTTATGGAATTCTTTGTGAGTAGACTCTAAGAAGATATTTGGGGCCATTCTGTGAGCTTCACGCATAGTTTCATACTTGAAGCATTCCCTCAACTCTTAGGCTCCTAGCTTGTCTTAGTTAGGTCCATATTTATGCATATACACATACATTCATTTGCTTATTTATTTGTGCATGTGCGTGTGCGTGTGCGTGTGTGTGTGTGTGTGTGTAAACACGTTTCATGGTACATATGTGAACATGTGTGGGAGTCAGTTTTTTTTCCTTGCAACATGTGAGTACTTGAGACTGAACTCACATCATTGGACTTAGCTGGAAGTTTCTTTATCTGCTGAGTTATTTCAACACCCTTACCTCCCCTTTTACAGGTTCCTTAATGAGATTGTTTTACACTAACTGGACAGTCTTGATTAAGTAACTTACAACATCAGTGTAGAAGCTCCCCACAATCATCTTAGAGCCTTGACCTTAAGCACATATTCATCTCTGGGTCAAAATTGCTGCCACCTAGAGGATGGACAACCATACCACAGTGACCACTTTTCTTCTGTGGGGTTTTTCCAGTTTTCCGGAGCTACAGAATCTACTCTTTGTTGTGATTCTCCTCTCCCATGTGACCATTGTCCTAGCAAATGCATCCATCATGGTGGCCATCAAACTCAATCGCAACCTTCACACTCCCATGTACTTTTTCCTCTTTGCCTTGTCCTTTTCAGAAACATGCACCACTATGGTGATCCTGCCCCGCATGTTAGTGGACTTGCTATCAGAGAGCAAGGCCATCTCTCTCTCTGAGTGTGCAACCCAGATGTTTTTCTTCTTTGGACTGGCTGCCAACAACTGTTTCATCATGGCCGCCATGTCCTATGACCGTTACACAGCTATCCACAGCCCACTGCATTATCATATCTTTATGACCCAAAAGGTCTGCTTTCAGCTTATAATGGCTTCCTGTGTCGTTGGGTTCCTTTGTTCACTCAGCATCACCTTCACTATATTCAACTTGTCTTTCTGTGACTCCAACACTATCCAGCACTTTTTCTGTGATATTTCACCCTTGGTCCACCTTGCCTGTGATTACACTTCTTATCATGCAATGATTATTTTTATGCTTTCTGCATTTGTGCTGGTGGGCAGCTTTGTTTTAATCATGATTTCCTATGTCTTCATAGTATTCCTCGTTATAAAAATGCCTTCTGCACATGGGAGGCATAAGGCCTTCTCAACCTGCTCCTCCCACCTCACAGTTGTGTCTATGCACTATGGATTTGCCTGCTTTGTCTACTTGATACCCAAGAACAGTGACTCCTTCCGTGAAGATATGCTGATGGCTGTCACATATACAGTACTGACACCTTTGCTCAATCCCATTGTTTACAGCCTAAGAAACAAAGAAATGCAGACAGCACTGAGGAAGGTACTAGACAGTATCAATAAAATTTTACCTTGTTTGGCAATTAAAAAAACCTGAACATTTTAGAACAACTATTAAGTACTGACAACAATAGTGGGAAACTGGGTATTTCTATCAAAAAACATTATTTAATGTACAAAGCAATTAAAGTATTATCTAACTGCCTGAATTGTCCTGGTCTCACCATTTTCCTACAGCAAATAGATCATAATTTTAAGACATTTATGAATACATGTATACCTTTAACAGACATACCAGAATGTTTTGGGACACTATTTTCATGATTATGATTGCTCTGGTGGAAAAGAAAATAATTATATTAGTAAGAAAAAATAAAAGAAAACACCAGTGAAAAAAGAAGGCGATGGATACAGAGAGAAAAGCAGAAGGGGGGATGGGGAGGGAGGAGGACAGTGAATGGAAATCAGCAGTGTGATTGGCTGATGAAGGAGAACGAAGAAACTCTTTAAGAAAGAACAGAGAATGAGATCATAATAATGAAAAGCTTAATGTCCACTTAAAAGAATGATTTATTCCTATTAAAAATCATAGCTTAAATATAATGGATATAGTCATGCAAAAAATGAACTGATAAATAAAATCTCCAGATCAACAGACATTTCCCTGTCCCTTTGCATCGGCCCTCTGCCCTTGCAGCCTCCTCTACAAAATAAAATAAAATAAGATAGAATAAAAAACAAGTCTTGTGAAGACTGTAATGTCACAGTATGTCACACAGTATACCATTTTGTTTACACACCTTTATTTGTAAATGTTCATTGCAATGGGTCATTGGTCTGTTTTGAGGCCTCTGGTTTCCACTACACTATCTATGCTGGATCCTCATATCCTGCTGTTACCTGTGTCATAGAGATCCTGTAGCTTTGGATCTGCAGGACTGGCCCTTTCACATGTTCCAGTAAATCATAGATGGGATAGATGCTGGGGTGGGCCAACTCAAGGCTTTGGATCTGAGCCTGGAAGGTATCTGAGTTGATCAGCCAGCAGCAAGCTCACCTGCACCCATACCACCAGGGCGGGCTATCCCAGCACTTTGCCTGTTATGCTAGCTCACTCAGTGCTGCAACCTGTGAGAATCAGGGACATTTCTCCTGCTTTCATGTCCTTGGGGTTGGCTCACCCACAGGCCTGCCACCAGGGTCAGCACTACTCTGCTGTCCATCGAGGTGCAGGGCCTGTTCTCCTGAATGTTCTAGCTGGTTAAGGGCAGAGGCAGCTCTCCTGCTTTCATGGCATGGGGCCAGCTCTCCTGCCTGGCATAGTCAGCAAGGGGGTGGGGGGAAGGGTACCTCACCCAAGCCACCCTAGGCAGACTCTAGAGATGAGGCCTGATTTCCTGTGCTCACACACTTAGAGTTAGGCTTACCTGCATGCCTTACCATTAGAATCAGCTGTACTGTGCTGCCAGGCTAGGGGCCAGGCCAGCTCTCCCTAGTGTGTCAGTTGTTGAGCGTCAGGGCCAGCTCAGTACAGTGCCTCAGGTGGCAGTCCAGACCAGGGATATCTACATAACCTTTGGTGATAACACAAGCCTGGGACATTAAACAGCTGCTATAGGACCACAGACCCAGACATGGCCCCCAGCAGCAGCATTGGCCCAGATGTCCCCACGGTAGTGCAGGCCACTCAGATCAGCAAGTCCCCTCACTGGGAGCAAGGCTCTTAGATATCCACATGGTCTCTGGTGGCAGCCCAGACCATGGACATCTACTTGGCTTTTAGTGGTAACTCTTGTCATAGACATCAACCTAGACCATAGCTGTAGCAGGATCATGGACCTGGACATGGGCCTTGGTGGCAGCCCAGCCCATGACTTCCAATATTTATCTGTTCCTCATTGCCATAAGTCTCAAGTTCCACCTTTCTCCATAGTGTGCAAATCCCTCAGTTTGCTTTTGCTTCCACCTCTCCACCACATACTCTATTTTTCCATCCCTCCATCACACATCTGTCCTTCATAGTGATTCCCATGTGGTTCTTGGGTGTCTTTCTTTCAGGCACCACAAGCCAGCCTGGGATCAGGCACTTAGGTGTCTTCTGGCCTCCCAGGCTGATGTGGCCAGGACCATCAACAGATATTTTAAATATACTCATTATCATGGACACTTTGGTCAAATACTGTTTTCCTGTTTTCTCTGATGTGGATGCAGGGTCTTCTAGACAAACACACGTACTTGCAACTGCTGGGACATATCTCTAGCCTTACCATAGTGTTTTACACATTTGTTCAGAATATCAATAATTTGTATTCGTTTATTAATTAGTATTATTCCATTGTGTGAATACACTATTATTGGTCAACCATTCTACACCAAACACTCCCATGCACACCCCCTCACTTGTTCCTTGCTCTATTTCAAACCATGACCTCTTTCTCTTTAATTCTTGTTATATATATATATATATATATATATATATATATATATATGTGTGTGTGTGTGTGTGTGTGTGTGTGTGTGTGTGTGTGTGTGTGTTCACATGTGTGTGTTACTGTGTATGTGTATTTGTGTGTGTTTGTGTGTGTGTGCATGTTATCTATTTTGATAGTCTTGCTCAGTGCTAGAAGATAGAAGCCAAAGAACCAGCCTTTGGCTTCACTGATTTTTCTGTTAATCTCTATTTGTTATTACATTAATTTCCATTCTAATTTCCATTTTATATTTATCTACTTGCAAGCTTGAAATAGCTCAAATTCCCATGATTGATTGACCAATAATAGTGTATTCACACAATGGAATAACATTAATCAATAAAAGAATACAAATTATTGATATTCTGAACAAATGTATAAAACACTGTGGTTGGGCTGGAGAAATGTCTCAGTAGTTACAAGTATGTGTTGCTCTTCTCCAAGACTCTGCACCCACATCAGGCAACTTACAAACACCTGTTACTCTAGCTCCAGGACTATCTGACTTCTCTGTAGGCACCTATACTCATGAGTACATTCCCATACAGAGACAAATATACATACACAGAAATAAAAATAAAATAATAAAACATTGTACTTCCTAAAAGAAATCTTATGAGTATAACAGATCTGATGGCAAGTGAAAATCTCAAATTTGCTATAAATCAAAACAATGAATTCCTCAGCATAGTGCAAGGCAAGATGGACTAGGGAGGGCTGTGGATAAATTTCCCTGGCTGATGATAACTCCTGTGATGGGAGATATTCTAATTACACAATTTCATGAATGTCCTAGCATAGCAAACAAAATGGAAGGCATTTCATGTATATTTGTGTTAAAAATGCATAAAATAAAGCAGATAAAAAATAATGAATTGTTGCTATTGATTTGTGAGCAGAAATAATTATAGGGAAATATACTGATATCTGAAGTTTCCTTTAATACTTAAAGGATTATACATAATGGATATATCAATCCATAAGTAAGTAAATGATGAAACAAATGTAAATTTATTATAAGTACCTAATGTCCTTTACAAAAGGGGTGGCAACAGTAATCCTAACCATCCAAGCTTGGCAGACTTTTTCACTGACATGTCAAGATCTAAAATATAGTCACTGCTCCTACAGATTGAGCAATACATCGGTTTTTCCACATTTTATAGGAAATAGATTCTTTTCTCATACAATATGTCCTGGTTTAATTTCCCCTCCCTCTACTCCTCCAAGTTCCTTCCCACCTCCTCTACCATCTGGATATACCCCCTTTCTGTCTCTCATTTCAAAAGAATAGGCTTCTAAGAGATAACAACAAAACACAGACATTAAAATATAATAAGGCAAAGGCCATCATATCAAAATTGAACAAGGCATACCAACAGAAGGAAAAGATCCCAAGAGAAGCCACAAGAATCAGAGACCCACTCCTTTGCCCATTTGAGAGTACCATAAAGAAACTAAACCAATACCATAATATATGCACACAGGACTCTGTGCAGTCTGGTGCAGGCCCTGTGTATGATGTTTCACTTTTTGCGAGTTCATATGAGCTTTGTTTGGTTGATTTAGAGGCCCTTGTTCTCTTGGTGTCCTCTATGTCTCTGGCTCTTACATTTCTGTCTGCCTCCTCTTTTGCAGGGTTTCCTGAGCTTTGACGGGAGTGATTTGATAGAGACCTTCCATTTAGAGCTGGGTGTTATAAGGTCTGTCTCTCTCTTCAAAATATCTAGCTGCAGGTCTCTGTATTTGTTCCCATCTGTTGCAGGAAGAAGCTTCTCTAATGATAGCTAAAGAAGGTACTGCTCTATTAGTATTTCAGAATATCACTAGGAGTCATTTTATTACTATGACCTCTTTGGCCAACAACTCAATTGGATATAATCCAGTCCTGGTACATTGAAGGTTCATTTGAGGGCAAGAGATGGCCAGTTAGGATTCTGTCTCCCCCATGTTTTGGAGACTTCGTTAGATCACCTTCATAAATTTTAGGAAGAGTCCACTGCACTAGACTCACATACCAGCCCTTAAATACCACTTAGTCGTAGCTGTGATTTCCTGCATTTTCTCCTTTGGTCCCTTCCCGCTCCTCACCTGATCCTCCATTCCAGCATCCCCACCTCCATTCCACCCATAAAATCTATTCTATTTTTACCTCCCATAAAGGTGATGTGTTCCCCATAGTCTCTTTCTTTATACCCAACCTCTCTGGCTCTACAGATTGTAGCTTGTTTATAATTCACTTAATGGCTAATATCCCCATTGAAATAACCTATTTTTAATTGGTTGATGTAAGTCTATGTCCTTAATTCCAGAAGTATGCTTTTTATTAAATAGTGTGCACCAGTGGTTGGAGCATATATATTTAGGATTGTAATGGCTTCTTGGTTAACTATTCCCTTGATTAGAATAAGGTGTTCCTGTTTATCTTATTTTAGTTTTTGATTAGTTTTAGTTTGAAGTCTATCTTTTGATATTATAACAGCAACATTTCCTGGTGAGATTTGTTTATTGGTCCCATTTGCTTGGAGTACTTTTCCATCCCTTCACTTTGTGGTTTGGCCTAACTTTGAATTTTCTTTCCTGCTTTTATCTCTTTACTGATTTCCATTTTAAACTCCTATATTGTCTTAGTCATTTATTTTTCCTTTATTTTTGTTTTTTCAAGATAGGTTCTGTATACATTGACTGTTCTGGAACTTTCTCTGTAGACCAGGAGGACCTGAAACTCAGAGATCCACCTGTCTCTGCCTCACAAATCCTGAGATTAAAGCATGTTCTAGCATACCTGGCTAGAGAAAACTTTTATGTGCACTTAAAGTTTACTTATTTTATTTTGTATAAGTTTTACATAAGACATTAAGAAAGTTTGGTATTAGTTAATGACAGAAGGAATTAGAGAAAAGGTTTCTGATGGTTACAATTTCTTGAAAACAAAATGTCTTTTACTATTCAATGGGGTTTGCTTTTCAAAGATGCCCTGGAAAAAAATCAGATCAACTAACAACACGCTAAATTACTCAGATAAATTAAATTCACTAGTCAATTGATAAATAAATTATCTTATCAAAGTGGACTTATTTTAACAATAAAAGTTCTTAAAAATAGAAGACCAGATGAAAAAAAGTTAAAGTTGTGACTTAAAAAATATATACATAAAACCTTACTGGTGGGGAATAGAGAGAAAGAAAGCTAGAAACCATGAAGCAAGTGGCTTCTGATGGTCTCTTAAGCCTCTGGAGCAGTTTTATGCTATTTATTCCTTGGCTGCATCTCAATAAGAATTATACTGGACTTTTGACATTGAGAGCTATAAGATAATGATCTGTACTGCCTTAAGCTACTAACCTGTAGTAACTTCTTATGGCACCAATGGGAAACTAACAGAGTGTGTTATTTAGTGTCACAGTTGACTCCCTCCTCCAGTGTTGGAAAACTGAGGTTATGCATACTATCTTATACGTTTTCTCAGGGTATTGTTTTATAATTCTGCAAGAAAACAATCCAAAATCATAGGTGTTATCTTTCAACTGGTATCATGATCAAGTCTTCTTCATGCCATGAGGTGACCAGATAAACCTGCAGATAGAGGGACTGCGATAAGGTATAATTGAAATACTCTGTTGACAATGGAGGTATCTAGACTGATTTTGGTGAGCTGAAGCCCAGAAAAGACCTTATCGGAAAATGGAAGTATTCCATCTAAGACCCTCAATGGGTCTACCAGCATGCTGCCTCCTCAGGTAAGACTCCTTGTGTCTCTCCATAGCATCTTCTAAACAGCTATATATTGCCACTTGATATTCTAAACTTTATTTTTGTATCTGTCTCATGACTGTATGGTCATCACCTTGAGGATGAGGGCTAGGTCATTCACTTATTTAAGTTCTATTCCTTCCATTTTAGGCTTAATCATGCACATCAGATGGGTAGATGAGCATATGGATAGTTGTTAAACACGAACTTCCCAGAGCAGAATTCTTAGACACACATAATCTACATTCTCAAGACCAAAGAGACTGAAAGCAGTTGGACAGTGTACAGAGATTCTGTAGGATGTATTCTTCATGGCACATTTAATTTAGAAACCCCAAGTAACTTGAATTTATAGCTTTAGTGAGCCTTTGCTAAAATCCTTTAGTCACACTGGGAACTTTGATGTCTTGATTCGACAGTGTATTTATTCTCCATTCCTCTCATCTTCCCTTATGCCTTCAAATTAACTTAGATTCTATGCTCTCCCATAACAATCATTCACTTAGCTATATCCCAGAACTCCTGGTCTTTTATATTTTCCTATTCTACTGGTACAATATTAATCGACTATAGGTAAATAAACAGCTATTTATGTAGAGAAGAAGAAACAATCACACTGATGGACTGATCCATTTCCAACTGAAAAATTCAGGTGGAGGGAAAACAAACTTTCACATTCATGGACTAAATACTCAATATACCTAAATCATTCCTTTTCAATTTGAAAGATACCAGCTGCAACTGCATTAGGAAGCACCTTGGGCACTATGGTTTGGATAATAGATGGTTTCAAAATGCATACTATGGTCAATCTGAAGTGAATTCTGGAAAGGCTAATATGCAAAGAATTTTCCTTTTCTTACTTTTATATCATTTCACAGAAAAAAAATTAAAGATTTTGTTGCTTGCTTCTTTATCCGTAGACCCTAATGGAAATAAATTATCATATGTGTTTACACAGCACAGTCACTAAATGCCCGTGACTATAGAGCAATCCTCTAAGGACCAGTGTGATCTTTTCCTTTCCTATTATGTCACATAAGAATTGTTTTCAAACCACATCATGGTCTCTGGTACCAATTATGTATGTAGTGCTTAGTCCTAAATAAACCTCTAGGGAAAACTTTAGTCAGAGAGTTAGCATAGGAGAGAACAACAATTCTAATTATTTAGAGTAGAAAATAATTTAATTTGTATAGTTTGATATTAAAACATTACTGAAAAGGTCTAAAGTAGTAGAATTTATGAGGCTTCCATCAAATATTCAATTTAAAAATGTTACTGCCACAGGTGCTTGTTCTTCCATCACTCAGGAAAATTGAAGACTGTGAAAACACTGCACATTTTTAATGTAGGATGCATTAAGATTGATCAAATATTTACATTTTCATTAAAAAAACCTCAGCTTCATTGAATGTTACACTTCTGTTTAAATGCATTTACACAAAAGATAATTGATAGATAATCACCAAAGGGGGTTGATTATAACACAAATAATTTTAAATTCTAAAAATGAAATAGAGAAAAATGGTTCAGAGAAAGAATTCCAAAGACTACTGTTTTTCCAATAAAATATGTATAAAAATGTGAGAATACAGGACTGGATATGGCTCGGAGTTTAAGAGCATGAGTTGCTCTTGCAGGAGACCAGGGTTTGATTTGCAGTCCCTATATGGTGGAAGTCCCAGTTCCAGGGTATATGGCACACTCTTCTGACCTCCATGGGCACCAAGCAAGCACATGGTGTACAGGTATATATGTAGACAAAATACTAATGCACATAAAATAGACAAATCTTTAAAAGGAAAACAAAAACGTTCAGGCCTGAAGTAAATAAAAAAATAAATTGTTTAAAAATACTATTTGCAATGTATTGTTTTCAATAGTGAAATAGCCCAAGAGTATACCAAGTGCTTCATCTTCATAGGAGTAAGGCAATCCTGATTATCCTCAGTGGAGTATCCTTGCCAATAGATTCCTAAAAGATAACAGCCACTGTCTAAGATATAAATTAGATTATCTTCCAAATTGGCTGGGTTACAGTTCACTAACAGAAGAGCCACAAAAGAGTCCTGTTGGGAACAGCATCCTTTCAACACCAGCTCCACGGCTTCAACCTGTAGATTTCTGTAGAGCAGGAGGCTGTCTTTCAGACTGACATTATGGATGGCAATGTTATCCTCATTCAAAGGATTCCAGAAATGTCTACCATTTTAATTCTAAAAGTTGCATTCAAAGAACACAGGACTTAGATGAAAATACTTGTACTTACAGATGTAAAAAAATTGGTGGCCAACAAAAGGATAAAGAAAAAAACAAGACAGTGTTGCTGTCTTAGTGAATCCGTTATTTTTTATACTGAAAAGACTTAATAATGAGATGGCAAAATTAATAAGTCTATAATATAATATAATCTTAAATTTACTTAGTACATTGTCATTCACCTATAAGAGCAGACTTCATTATACTGTTTGTAAATTCAAATATTTCAGGACCACCAATGTGTTTTAGCCATCAGCTTTCTCATGGCCTCTTTAACCTCCTTGTTTCTGAGACTGTAGATGAGTGGATTCAACATGGGGATCACCACTGTGTAAAACACAGACACCACCTTGTTCTGGTCTGTGGAGTAGCTGGACTGGGGCATCACATAAATGAATGTGATGGTCCCAAAGAACAGAGTGACTGCAGTGAGGTGGGAGGTGCAGGTGGAGAAGGCCTTCTGGCGGCCTTCAGTAGAACGCATCTTCAGGATTGACACAAGGATGTAGACATAAGACAGAGCAATTATAAACACAGTGACCACAATGATAGATCCCGAAGAGATTGCTGGAATGACTTCAAAAGAAAAGTTATGAGAACAAGAAAGCTTCAAAAGTGGTGAATAATCACAGAAAAAGTGATTAACTTTATTTGGTCCACAAAAGGACAGATTTAAGGAACAACCAGTAAATATCCAAGCATTCACCCATCCACCTAGGTAGGAAGCTCCAACTAGGAAGATACAGACTGTGGAGGACATCTGTGTTGAGTAGAGCAAAGGTGAGCAGATGGCTACGTAGCGATCATAGGCCATGGAAGCTAGCAAGAAAGATTCAGATGTCCCAAATGCCACCACAATACAGAGTTGAGCCACACAGCCAGCCACAGGGATAAATGTTCCCTTTCTGAGAAAGCCCCTCAGCATGATGGGTGTGACTGAGCTGGAGTAGCCAATGTCTAGAAAGGCCAAATGGCTAAGGAAAAGGTACATGGGGGTTTGAAGCTGAGGACTGGTTCTGATTAGCACAATTATGTTCAAGTTACCCATTAAGGTGACAGAATAGATGATTAGAAACATAATAAATAAAATGACACTGACTGTAACATCCTCTGTCAACCCTAAAAGAATGAACTCTGTCACAACTGTGTAGTTTCTAGGCTCCATCTCTGTCAGGAAAGAAAAATGAGAAGCTGTTAGAATGGAATCCAGTATTGTCACTTGCATATTGTTTTCATTCTATAGAATAGTTACATGTGTATAGGAACATTCTGTTGTGTGATACATTATGAAAGAACTTCAGCTTATAAAATTCAGTGATTCATGGTCATTCATAATTAGAAAAAATTGTTTCTTTGATATAGTTAAATCATATGTACCCCATGGTTGCTAGTTTGTATTTCAGTGAGCAATAAAGATCCACTGAAATGGGGAAAAATATCTTTTCTTTCTAAAGATCAGTGACAAGGCAGGTGAATTTGGTACTTGGCTTTATGACTGACAATCTGTGGAGCTTTAGACAATTGACATACAAAACACAAAACCCACCATTACTTCATCATAAGGTACTTCAGCATGTACCTCATAGAATTCTTATTTTGAGTAAGATGAATATATACAGTAATACTATGTATTGAGCATAGGTGAATGT
Organism: Uromys caudimaculatus; assembly: GCA_028551405.1. Lineage (NCBI taxonomy): Eukaryota > Metazoa > Chordata > Mammalia > Rodentia > Muridae > Uromys > Uromys caudimaculatus. Next base: position 88,282,522 of record CM052703.1, on the reverse strand, counting down.
GAGACAAATTATCAATGCCTTAACACAACCAATACTTAAATTATAATGCAAAAATGAGAAATAACTATCATGTATCAGCAGGAAAGAAAAAACTATTACCTGTCTGTGTTTGTGCCTCAACAAGAAGGACAAATGGCAAGGAATTACCAATTGTAAAGCAAGGTTATGTTTATGAGAAACAGTGCCTTTTGGGATATAACCCCTCGAGTACTTGTCTTGCTTGTTAAAATTCCAATGATAATCCATCTGGACTGTGAAAATTACAGATTCTTGTGTTCACATAAATATGCATTATCTGCTAGTTACTTTTCATGTGCATCAACTGTTTTGGTGAAAACCTTTCATGGATTCCTAAAACCTATTCTAACTCTCTTGGAAGTGGCAAAAGTGAACCAGGATGCATTATGTAGAATCAGTTTCAACTCAAAGTTGAAAACTTTCAAGAAATGATTGCTTTTTATTCCTCTCTGGATGAAACCATCTTTGTTTTTTAGTTAAATTTTCAGTTTTAAGTAGTTGCTGTCCTAATATTAAATTTGACAGATTTATGAGAAAATAAAACCACAGGTCACTATTTCTGCTGCATATAAATATAAAACTTTTCTACAAAGTACCTAGCAAAGTGAATTCAACAACAGAAGACCAGATACTCTTAAGTTCATGTTTAACATGTAAGAATGCTGTAGCATATGCAAATCAATGTGATACAAAATGAATAATAAAAATCACTGAATTATCTCAATAAATACAAAAAAAGCCTAGGATACAAGCACTTTTATAATTTGGTTTCTCAAACAGCAATGTCTGGAAACAATAACTTCTTTCATAATAATAAAAGTTGCATATTATCATCTCATAACAAACATTATACTTAGTGATAAAAAATTGATGCCTTCACCCAGTAAGATGGGGGGAAAGTGTGTCCATTTCTGATACTTGAATTCATAATAGTGCTGAAACTCTTATCTTGGATAATTGGACAAAATATAGTAAAAGAAACATGTAAGAAAAGGAGGAGAAGTTGATTTTCTTTGAATATCTATGACTTTTTTTAAAATATAAAAACCACAAAAATTTGCTCAAAAAACTAAAATGCATCATTCAAAGTTGTATGCCTTGTAACCAAACAACCAAGTTGGTTGCTTTTCTGTAGAGGGATGATGAACTACTTGAGAAGGAAATTTAGAAAAGAAACCCACATTTAAGAGCTTAAACAAAGATGAAGCACATAGGAAAAAATTAACACAGGAAGGCGTTGTACTGACAGCTTCAAGAAAATGATGAGTAACTGCCACAGATGTGAATTAATGGTGTAACATTTTTGGCTCATGTACTGAGAGATTTAATATTGTTAAATGTTAACAGTATCCAATGTAATTATAGAGCTACCCAAACACTACCAAAACCTTGAAGACATTCTTTATATAAACAGAAATATAAACTCAAAAATTCATATTCACTCACAAAACACTCAAGATAGTCAAAATTATCTTGAGAAAGAAATAGCTCATGTGTCACAATTGTTTTCAAAGTATATTTATTTTTGGTTGTGAACCTAGCTTTTAATGGCTGAGCCATCTCTCCAGCCTTCCAAAGTATATGTCAAAGCTACAGTGATTAAAACGATATGGTGCTGGCTTAAAAAGGATACAGAGACCCAGGAAAGAATGAAGAAAGATCTCTGCCAGCCCCATGAGTCCTTGTCAGTTGATTCATGTGGTGTCCGTGATCCCAGTGGTTCCTCAATCCTTCCTCTCTATCCTCCACAGGACTTCTTAGCTCTGCATATATGTTTGTCTGTGGGACTCTGCATCTGTTCCTACTAGTTGCTCGATGAATCTCACTTTGATTTCTTTGATGACCATTATGCTTGGCTCTAGTTCCAGAACACTGTTCAGGCAAGACAAACTGTAGGTCAAAGATTTTTGTGGCTGAGTTGGTGATCTAATCCATTCACTTGAGGCCTTGCCTGATTTCAGAAGATAGTCAGTTTAGGCTCTGTGTCCTCCATTATTAGGAGTCTTTGCTGAGGTTACTTTTATAGATTCCATGGAGTTTGTACTAGGTTTCCACCTCACTACTGAAATGCCCCCAATACCAGTCTTTTCTCCCAGTATTTTATCTCTTCTACCATCTGATCCCTCCCATTCCCACCCCTACCTGCCCCCAGACCACTTGCAAAAGTGATCTGAGAGCCTACAGAGGTCTGATATAGGTCCTCTGCATATATGCTATGGCTGAGTAGCTTGGTGTTCTTGTGGAAAACTTGGTGGTGGGAGTGGGAGCTGTCCATGACTCCTTTGCCTATTTGTAGGACCCTTTTCCCCTTACTGGATGCCTTGTCCAGCCTTGATGTGATGGTATGTTCCTGGTCTTATTCTAGCTTTCTATACAGTGTTTGGTTGATGTCCCTGGGAGGCTGCTATTTTCTGAGGGGCGGGAAAGGGACAGTAGATCTGGGGGAAAGGAGAGGGGTAGGGGAGAATCTAGGGAAAGTGGGGGAAGAGAATAATAATAATAATGAAAAGAATAAGGTAATAATCTCAGATATAAGCTCTCACCTATATTCTGAGTAATCTTTGAAGATCATGTCATTATCACATAGTAGATAATGTAATTTCTCATTAACACATGCCTGAGAAAACTAAATAGATAAATGTAAAAGAATGAAATCCAACCTTAGCCTTATACCATATAAAAAATCAACTGAACTGGATTGATGTTAGACTTGAAACCATAAATATCCTAGAATCATGCATGGGCAGATGATCTGTGACATTTGTGTGAGTAGTTATTTCTTGTATATGAAACTTAAAGGTACAAATAATAAAACGAAAACCAAATCAGATTCCATCAAGGCAAAAGCCTTCCCAGAGGAAAGAGAAGGCTCAAGAGAAGGAAGCAACAGCCGTGGAACTTGAAAATATTTACGCATCACATATCCTAAAAGAGTTACTTTGCAAAAAATAAGCAAAGAACTCTTTGAACTGAAAAAGTCATGATTTATAAATAGATTGGAGCTGGAGAGATGTCTCAGCAGTTCAAAGCCCAAGCAGCCACTTGGCAGTTCATAACTGTCAGTTAACTCTAGTCCTACGTGATCTGACATACTTTTCTGGTTTCCACATATACACCCAGGTAAAAGACCCATATACATAGCATAAATTAATTAATTAATTAAAAAATAAAAATGGGCTAAGAAATTGAACAGATGTGTAAATAACCAGTACAAATATTGAAAAAATGTTTAGTGTCACTAATCATAGCTAAAATGTCAATTAAAACTACAATTACATATTTTCTATACTTCTCAGGATGACTATTGCAAAAAAGCCAGTGTTGTTTCATTTATGTGGAGTATATAATAATCTGTGTTGTAGATAAGGGTGTAAAACAGTACAGCCTTTACAGAAAAGAATATACAGTTCTCTTTTAAAAATTAAGAATGCAACTACCAGGTGAGACAATTTGTCTTCACAATATTTATTCACATGGATTAAAATATCTATTTTTAGGCACTATTGATACTTTCTATCAGGTACAGTACTCATCACAACAACTAAAATTTAAAAATAACATCCTCAACAGATGAATAGATGAAGAAAATGTGGTACGTTTATACAACAGAATATCACTCAATCTTAAAGCAGAAGGAAATAACATAGCGTGATGCACAGTCCCTGGGAACACTATGTTAAGTGAAATAAACTATCACAGAAGAGCAAGTGTTGCATGACTCAAAGTAATATGAGTTCTTTAAAACAGACAAGTGCACAAACCCAGCAAGTGGAATTGTGGGCCCTGAGTTTGAGGGTAGGGAAAGTATTTTATCTCCCTTTCTAGTCCATGGGCATAAATTTTCAGCTAGGAAGAATTAATCAGTTTTTTTTAAATTTTTTTATTTTTTATTTTTTATTTTTTGATACTTTATTTCCAATGTTTCCCCTTTTCTGGGTCTCCTCTTTGGAAACCCCCTATCCCCGCCCCATCCCTGCCTCTATGAGGGAATTCCACCTCCCACCCACCTGCCCACCCATCCCCATATTCCCACCTTGACATTCCCCTTTACTGGGGCCTCTAACACTCTCAGGCCCAAGGGCCTCTCCTCTCTCCCGGATGGCCATCAAGGTCATCCTCTGCCATATATGCGGTCCGAACCATGGGTCCATAGATGTGTATTCTTTGGTTAGTGGTCCAAACTCCAGGATGGCCGGGGGCGGGGGTCAGGCCCATTGACGCTCTTGCTCCCTCCATGGGGCTGCAAATTCCCTCAGTTCCTTCAGACCTTTCTCCAACTTCTCCATCTGGGACCTCACTTTTAGTCCAGTGGTTACTGTAAAGTGAAAATTGGGCATTCCGAACTTTTGGGCTAATATCCACTTATCAGTGAGTACATACTGTGTTCGTTCTTTTGTGACTGAGTTACCTCACTCAGAATATTTTCAGGTTCCATCCATTTGCCTGCAAATTTCATTAAATTATTGTTTTTAATAGCTGAGTAATACTCCATTGTGTAGATGTACCACATTTTCTGTATCCATTCCTCTGTTGAGGGACATCTGGGTTGTTTCCAGCTTCTGGCTATTATAAATATGAATGCTATGAACATAGTGGAGCATGTGTCTTTATTACATGTTGGAGCATCTTCTGTGTATATGCCCAGGAGAGGTATAGCTGGATCCTCTGGTAGAATTATGTCCATTTTTCTGAGGGTCTGCCAAACT
>CM052703.1:88242212-88277298 GCA_028551405.1 Uromys caudimaculatus | reverse complement strand
TGTTGAAGTCTCCTACTATTATTGTGTGAGGTGCGATGTGTGCTTTGAGCTTTAGTAAGGTTTCTTTTATGAATGTGGGTGCTCTTGCATTTGGAGCATAGATGTTTAGAATTGAGAGTTCTTCTTGGTAGATTTTTCATTTGATGAGTATGAGGTGTCCTTCCTTATCTTTTTTGATGACTTTTGAGTGAAAGTCAATTTTATCCGATATTAGAATGGCTACTCCAGCCTGTTTCTTGGGGCCATTTGCCTGGAAACTTGTTTTCCAGCCCTTTACTCTGAGGTAGTGTTTGTCTTTATCTCGGAGGTTTGTTTCCTGAATGCAGCAAAATGCTCGGTCCTCTTTATGGATTCAGTTTGTTAGTCTATGTCTTTTTATTGGGGAATTGAGTCCATTGATGTTAAGAGATATTAAGGAATAGTGACTGTTGGTTCCTGTTATTTTCGGTGTTACTTTTAGTTTTTTGTGGCTATCTTCTTTTCAGTTTGTTGAAAGATTACTTTCTTGTGTGTTTTCGAGTGTGATTTCCCTCGTTGAGTTGACGTTTACCATTTATTATCCTTTGTAGGGCAGGGTTTGTGGAAACATATTGTATAAATTTTGTTTTGTCATAGAATATTTTGTTGTCACCCTCTATGGTAATTGAGAGTTTTGCTGGGTATAGCAGCCTGGGCTGGCAGTTGTGTTCTCTTAGGGTCTGTATGAGTTCTGCCCAGGATCTTCTAGCTTTCATAGTCTCTGGTGAGAAGTCTGGTGTAATTCTGATAGGTCTGCCTTTATATGTTACTTGACCTTTTTCCCTCACTGCTTTTAATATTCTTTCCTTGTTTTGTGTATTTGGTGTTTTCACTATAATGTGATGGGACGAATTTCCTTTCTGGTCCAATATATTTGATTTTCTGTAAGCTTCTTATATATTTCTGTTCTTCTCTTTCTTTAATTTAGGGAAGTTTTCTTCTATGATTTTGCTGAAGATATTTACTGGTCCTTTAAGTTGGGAATCTTTACTCTTTTCGATACCTATTATCCTTAGGTTCTGTCTTCTCATTGTGTCCTGGATTTCATGGATGTTTTGGGTTAGGAGCTTTTTGTATTTTGTATGTTCTTTTACTGTTGTGTCGATGTTGTCAATGGTATCTTCTGCTCCTGAGATTCTCTCTTCTATTTCTTGTATTCTGTTGGTTATGCTTGCATCTATGACTTCTGATCTCTTTCCTAGGTTTTCTAACTCCAGGGTTGTCTCTTTTTGTGATTTCTTTATTGTTTTTATTTCTAATTTTAGCTCCTGGATGGTTTTGTTCATTTCCTTTGTCTGTTTGATTGTGTTTTCATGTAATTCTTTAATGGATTTCTGTGTTTCCTCTTTAAGGGCTTCTAGTTCTTTACCTCTGTTCTCTTGTGTTTCTTTAAGGGTATTAATTTCTTTCTTAAAGTCTTCTATCATCATCATGAGAAATGATTTTAAATCTGATTCTTGCTTTTCTGGCATATTGGGGAATCCAGGGCTTGCTGTGGTTGGAGAGTTGGGTTCTGATGATGCCAAGTGGTGTTGGTTTCTGTTCCTTAGGTTCTTGCCCTTACCTTCTGCCATCTTGTTAACTCTGATGTTAGCTGTTCTTACTCTGTCTAGTTATGGCTTTTCCCAGGCCTCTGTATCAATACTCCTTGAAGACCAGCTCTCTCTGAGAGGTGTTTTTTTCCACTCTCCTGGGAGAGTAACTTTCTCCCTGGTGCTGCTTGGCTATGGAACCCTGGTGGCCCAGGCGGAGGTCTCCTGCAGCCTCTGATGGGATCTAGGGGGTTTCTGTGCCCGCCTACCTCAGTCCCTGTGTCTCGCAGGTTCGGGGCGGTTCCTGGTGAGCTGTTGAGCTTGTCTTGGCCCTACTCCTGGCTTTTCCAAACTCCTGGGAGGGTAGCTTTCTCCCGGTGCTAATTGGCTGTGGAGCCCTGTGGCCCAAGCTGAGGTCCCCAGCCGCCAATGGAGACCGGAAGTTCCTGTCCCTCAGTCTCTGTGGCCAGCAGTTTCCGGGCAGACTCCCAGCTTTTCCAAGCTCCTGGGAGGGTAGCTTTCTCAAGGCGCTAAATTGGCTATGGAGCCCTGTGGCCCAAGCTGAGGTCCCCAGCCCGAATTAATCAGTTTTACAGATCTGCTACTACATAACCTTATATCTGCAATTAACCATACTTTCTTATAGACTTAAAATTGGTTTAGAAGGATAGTCACATGTGATGATCTTCTATCCATATCAAATAAATGAATAACTCTAAAAAGATTTGTTATTCATTCATTTGATATGGATAGAATGATATAAATGGCAATCTTCTGTGTTCTAAGAACTAGGCAGAGGAGATCCCTCCTGTGGGGGAGTTACAGAACACTGAAGGCTTTTTTCAGGGTTCTCTGAGACTGCCAGTTTGTAGAAAATGTCTTAGTACAAGATATCTGGAAAGTCATTGATGACAAAGTTATTTAAATCTGGGAACTAAGTTGACTACCATCAATTATATGTGAGAAAAGTCATGGAGCAGGACATATAGAATAATTTACAATTGAGTAAGGATAAAGTTGTAGAATACTATATTATTATTTAACTATGGCACACTGAAAATTTTATATGAACAATTTTAAGCAATTTAACATGAAGTCAACAAATATCTATTTACCTTTTCCTGTATTCTAGACTTGGATCATTAAATATGTATATAAAAAGTCAGATGGTGGACATACAAATCAACTACTATGAGCAAAATGCTAATGGGAAGGCAGAGATGCAATAATTTCATTCTCCTAGATGCAGTCTGGGATATTTCAACTTAATTGTTGGCTAGCTGTTTATACTATTCATCAGCCACTGCACATTCTTACAACTTAAATGAGCAGTGTGTTTATAGAATAGATGAAACTATGCAGCCTATTTCTTAGCTGTAATTGGACCATTTGAGGTTCTACATTTCCGAATGTGGGTCCTCAGGCTTAGCTTTGTAACAAAGAGGGATGACCAATGGAATCTTTAAGCCCATCATGAAAAGATCTTGCCTTTTAACCCAGGAAAGTGCAGCCCCAATTTAAGGTCATTGCAAGTGTCAATCATGGCTAGGATAATCTGACAATCAGAATGCCAGTGTGCATGGCAGGTACATTAAAATGTCAATATAAGTTTAATTATTCTATTGGAAATCATAAATGTTAGTAGTCAATGGAGAATGGGGGAGTATCTGCCCACAAGTATAGTTCATATCTTGTCTTCTATAACAAAACTTACAAGATGTCGAAAATAAAAATGATTTCATTATCATAAATAATATTTCATATCCGTTGGATGCATAGCTGTAAATTAAATTCTTCTGATAAATCATCTCTAAAAAGAAATATGAAACCAGGGGCACAGAATATAGTCTTATTTTAGAAGTACCACAATTAAGTTGCAGCTAAGTGATGTCATTTCCTTTTGAGAATCATTCAATTAAAAACAAATTAAACCCATGGGTAATTAAAAATATTTCATCCATATACTTGTATATAATGACAGGTACATTTTATTTTCTTGTAAATTCTCTGCCCCACTAGATTGTCAGTAAAATTGTTCAAAATAAATGAAATAATTAACTTGTAATTTTAAGGGAAGTAAGTTATTTTGGGCTGTATCCCAAATGATCAAAAGCTCACTTAAAAGTGGCTTTGCTGTGCAGTAACAATTCCTTGTAGCCCCTCCTGGATGTTGTGATAGATGTGTCACTGGCATTTGGTTTTTCAAGGATACAGGAATACTTAAATTTCCTAAGTGTTGCAGAAGTAACTGTCTTGAGGAAAGTGTAGGAGATTGATACATTTTTGCTATTTCTTTAGAGTTTGGACAGTGCTCAGTGTCTTTATTCATACCTACAAACACAGGAATCCAGTGTGGTATGTATATTCTCCTTTGTACAGGTAGGAAACAGGAGGTTAAAAGTACTTGTCATTTGCCTGTTTCCATGTGCTAGGGGAGGTAAAAATATGTCCTCTGTTTGTGTGGCTCCTCACTCCATTGCATTTCTGTATATAGCTTTGTCTTTTTTACAGGCACCCACATCCCACCTTGAAACGTTCATATCTTTAGTACATTTATTTTTTTTAAAGAAAGTTTTTCTTGGTATGGTTCTTTCTCTAGAAGCCATAATCAGGGAATTGTGACTTATAGTACTAGAAAAACTTTGGCCTAATTCAACTCAATAAATTTGAATTCAGCCACCAGTGTGTGTGTGTGTGTGTGTGTGTGTGTGTGTGTGTGTATGTGTGTGTGTGTGTGTGTGTGTGTGTGTTTGTATTGCTGATACCTATATATGTAGTGTTTCTTAGATCTCAGAAATTTTAAAAGAAAAAGCAAATAATTCTAAGGAATCTGTTGATCTTTAGAGTTGTGGAAATGTTTAGAGTTGTGGAAATGGGTGAATAGGACTAACATTCTCCCTATCCTTGATGTGCTCTTGAATGAAGGCCCATTATTATTATGCTAATTGAATGTTAATTGAAATGCTAAGTGCCCTTTCATTATAATTTGCTAATTTTTGCAGTTTCCCATTCCATCCAGACCTCTCCAACTCTGTTGCCCTATGCCAGACGCACACACTTTTCTTTCCTGATTGCTGCGCTTTAAAACTGGTGATACAAAAACTTGCCTAATGCAAGCTCCCAGATATTTCTGCTTATTTATTTGGTGCTGAGGCATGGCAATCCATAGACTCTTATCACTTCTTACAATTCCATACAGGTAAGAGGAGTGGAGAAGAGCCATGTGGCATTTTCAAAATGTCTAATAAGTTTATACCAGAGTGACAATAAAACTTGTGATGAGCCTTTTTATCTTGAACATAGATAATATCTAGCTCTTGGTACTGATTTTTTTATAACTAAGAAATTGGGTTATTTCATTCGAGCATATCATTTCAAAATAAAGTCTAAGTTAGCTCTACTGTTATTAGCAAGACAATGACACAAAAGGAGGCTGCATTTACTGGAGAAGAGGACACTGGGCCAGAGGCATGTTTGAGATGGGGATGGGAGCACCAAGAGTCAGCCCTGGCGTAAATATTTAAGTTAGTCACAGTTTGTGCTACATACCTGGAATAAACTCATCTTTATCACATGCAAGTAGGAACTTCATAGTTGAATCCTAAAGTTATTAAATTTCCTATTATAATATCTTATGGAATTTTAAAAGAAAATTTACAAGTCATTCTATCACTAAGATAAAATTACCATTCTAAAATGTAATTATAAGACTATCTTTAGGTACATATATTAACTACAGGGTCATTTCAGTCAGTGACTCTCCTCTGATTCTGGTTCCAGTAGGCACCCTTGAGTGGATGGAGACTGAAAATGACACCATGGTGACAGAATTCATTATTTTGGGACTAACAGATAGTGCTACACTACGTGCTATCTTATTTGTGTTCTTTCTACCAGTTTACATAGTGACCGTAGTGGGAAATGTCAGCATAATCCTTCTAATTCGAAGCAGCCCACAGCTTCACACCCCCATGTACCTGTTCCTCAGCCATCTAGCCTTTGTGGACATTGGCTACTCCACATCGGTCACACCTATCATGCTCATCAGTTTCTTAAGAGAAGAAACTACTATCCCTCTCGCTGGCTGTGCAGCCCAGCTTGGCTCTGATGTAGCTTTTGGAACTACAGAGTGCTTCCTCCTGGCCACCATGGCTTATGACCGCTATGTGGCCATCTGCTCACCCCTGCTCTACTCCACTCAAATGTCCCCAGCAGTCTGCTGCTTCCTGCTGGGGGCCTCCTACTTGGGCGGATGCATGAATGCTTCATCGTTCACAGGCTGTTTTGTGAACCTAAACTTCTGTGGCCCAAACAAAATCAACCATTTTTTCTGTGACCTCTTCCCACTTGTGAAACTCTCTTGTGGTCATGCTTATATTGCTGAAATATCTCCATCCATCTCTTCTGCATCTGTTCTTGTTAGCACGCTCTCTACCATCATTGTGTCTTACATCTACATCCTGCACTCAATCCTAAGGATGCGCTCTGCTGAGGGAAGGAACAAGGCATTTTCTACCTGCACCTCCCACCTCACTGCAGTCACTTTGTTTTACGGGACAGTTCTGTTTGTATATGTGATGCCCAAGTCCACCTATTCAGCTGACCAAGTCAAAGTGGCCTCTGTGGTCTATACAGTGGTGATCCCCATGTTGAATCCTCTCATCTATAGTCTGAGGAACAAGGAGGTGAAGGAGGCTATGAGAAAATTAATGGCCAGAACACATTGGTTCCCTTGAAGTAAATCAGAAAAAACAAAAGACAAAAAACATGGCTAATAAAATCAGTAATTTGAGGCACGCCAGTGCTTGATATTTTCATGTTATTTTTCCTAAACACTTGCATAGAAAGAAGCTCCTATAAATACAGAAATTTGACCTCTTCCTACTTGTGAAACTCTCTTGTGGCCATGCTTATACTGCTGAAATATCTACATTCATTTCTTCTGCATTTTATTTGTGTTTTTACTACAGTTTATATAGCGAGTGTAGTGGGAAATGACAGCATAATCCTCTTAATTCGAAGCAGCCCACAGCCTCACACCCCCACATACCTGTTCTGCAGCCATCTAGCCTTTGTGGACATTGGCTACTCCACATCAGTCACATCCATCATGGCCATCCATTTCTTAAGAGAAAGAAAAAAAAACCCACCTGATTAATACTCTTTGATTAATACTCTCACTGGCTGTTTATTTCCATTTAAAAGTTAAAAAATGCCATTTACATAGATGTCTGCTGCATTCAAGTAAAATATGGACTTTTGAAAAGGTAAGAATACTTCACAGGATAGTTTATAACTTTGGAATTCCTTATTGGCCAATTTTGTAATGTTATTTAAATAGACATATTTCAAAGATCAAATGTCTTTCAATCTCCTATTTAAAATAACATTTGGAAATGAAATTTCCAGTAGACATATAACAAATTGTATATCTGACAAGTTAGGGATTCACCATCCTCTAAAGGTTTTTCCCTTACAAGATAAATGACTCTTTTAACTTCAGAAAACAGTGAGGATCATGTCTCAAAAAAAAAATCTGTTTATTTTTCTTTAATTTGATCCAGAATGAAAAACAAACAAACAAACATGATCTTTCCATTTTATCATTACAAGATCCAAATCGGATAACAGAAGATATTGAATGAATCTTAGTCTAGATCTGATAACTGAGGTTTCCAAACATAGGTATTAGAGTGGAATTAGGTGTAGACTTTGCTCTGGAGGATTATAATGGGTTGACAAAACTGCCATTGAACTCTAGCTAGTAGACAGGATGTTATGGCTCAATCGGAGAATGTCCTTACCACTCACTTTTCTAACCTACTGGTCATTGCTTACCCAACTCATGATCAGTCTGTGTGTGGCAATCTCCCTATAGCTCTTCTAACAGTATTTTCTGATTAATATTTTAGTGAATGTATTTTTATTATTAACACATTTGTAATGCTGGAAAAACCCCACGAAGATTATGGAAAAAGCATTTTACAAGTTGACTTCTTGTTCTTGAATCGTTCATTGGGCAGATTGAGCAGATGTCCTTGTCTGCTGGTGGCTACCTTGGGATTTCTGTTTAAGGTTCTGAAATTTGCTCATTTACATCTCTCTTCTTCTATCATTATGGACCCATGCTTTCACCAATGAAATGATTTTAGGGCATACACCTACACAGACATACATTGGCTGGGTACCCCAGGGTTTGACTTCAGCCTGGGTAAAATATTGTCGCAATGTCATGGTGGGGGTTTGAATTATGCTGCCTGAAGGTTTTCATTGTCTGTTTTTGGCCATCCTCATCTTTCCTTCCACTTGGCTCTTCAGAACGGTAATAATAACTCTGTCCACAAATGAAATATTCCTTGGTCTTTTTTCCAAGACTCTCAAGCCCAGTGCATCTTATTGAATTGGCTGTATCTCTACTTAATATTCCCTTTTCCTCTCCTTTCTTAATAGATATCACCTCTTTGTAAAATGTCATCTTTATTTTCATTGTTGTGACTAAGTACCAGACAGAAGCAACTAAAGGGAGGAAAGAGATCTTTTGGTTCACAGTTCCATCATCATGGGAAAACACGGCCCCTGGGGTGTCTGGCCTGTGGTGTTAAGATCTAATGACTTATCACAATGTGGTAAGGCAGAAGCAGAGAGCTTGGGGCACAAGTAGGACCTGATATCACCTTTAAGGCATTCCCCTATTAATAGGCCACAGACCCAAGGATTCCATAGTCTTTCCCCCAGATACAATTCTTCCAAGTATTCAATCATATAAGCTGGATACATTGGGGGGAGATGGGTCATGACATTTTACATGCAGACTATAATAGGCATGGTATTCTCGTAGACATTGATGAACCTTACTGAATTCCCTTCTAAATGGTCAGTCTTCCTTCTTCTTTTTCCTTCATTCAAAAGGTTGTTATATGACATATTTATTTTATCTTCATCTGAGTCTTTTTTATTTGGAAGTTTAAGTGTTCCCTTACTGATTCATGCAGAGGTACGTCACATGTGTTTCAATGCTAAAGAATTCAGGTTTAATTCATTCAGCTGTAAAGGGTGTGGGTAGAACTGGCATTGGTATAGTCCTTTTGGGTGATGAGATAGATTCATGTCCTGCTCTCTTGTTCTGAATAATCATGAAAGAACAAAGCATTACCTGCACAAATAGAATAAATGATGCTAGAAATGCAGTTTGTATGGATGGTCACATGGTTTCATGTTTGGTTTGGTTTTGGTTTGGTGCTGGAGACTGTGCTCAAGATTTGTGGATGCTAGGTAAGTACCCTACTACATAGCTAACCCCTGATCCTGTTTTTACACTCTGAGATCTAGAATGTCATCCTTACCTTGTACCACAGGGCAGATATTCAGGCTTTCTTCCTCAAAACTGTGACTTTACCCATTACCTTACCATATGACCCAAAGCAGCCAAGAATGCTGAAAGTGTGCATGCTCCCAGGAGCAAGGTGCTGAAGGACTAGGGTGCAGTTTGGAAATGAATTATGTTTTTCTAAAATATACATGGAATATTTCTAATTCTCAGAGTCATTGAATGTGACTTGGGATTCATTGCAGATATAATGTTTTAGGAAGGTAACCTATTGGAATAAATTGGGCTCTAGTAGACTGTGACTAGGGAACTAGTTCAAAGGGGGAATTTTGGATGCAAACACCACAAAGGGCAAAACACCATTAAAAAGATGACACAGATCTGGATGCTGCTGCTATATGCCAATGAATGGCAAAAATAACTTTAACTTGAAAGGGGGAGGGGCATGGAACAAATTCTCCTTCATAACTATGAAAGGAAACATGCTCTAAAGATGCCTTGATCTTGGACTCCAAGCCTCCAGAACTGCAAGACTTGCATCTATACTGCTTAAGACATTTATGGCATTTGGCTATAGTAGCACTAGCAAGCAAATACAATTGCAGATTTAGTTTGCTCTTAAGTTTCACTACCTGGTAATTTATTCCAGGAAGAGAGGGGAATGGAGGCTTGGAGGAACGAATGGTAATAGATACCTTCGTAAAATGAGAAAAGACTAAATAAAAATTATCCGTAGCAATAAAAAGAATTTCACCCAAACAGACTGAGTCATTAAATAAGAATCAGTGATAATGATTTTACTCTTATTAAGAACAATCCAAACTTTGCATAGTTGTGTGTGTGTGTGTGTGTGTGTGTGTGTGTGTGTGTGTGTGTATGTGTTTGTGTGAGTGTGTGGTGTGTGTGTAATCTCCATTTATTATTTGTGAGGTTCTTAGTTAGAAGACAGGGATTCAAACTGGGAAAGATTTAAAATTTTTACCTGTGTTTCTTTTAAAAATTCCCTTGTCTATGTATTTCATTAAAGTTTCCCTCCTCTGAAATGGACTGGAACTTAGGAACCATAAAATTTCTTAAGTTTCTGAAAATACAGCCGTGAGTTGATGCTTAAAAGTCTAGGGGAAAGAGATAAATTTGTGGTGTTCACAAAAACCATTGTATATTGTAATTGGGATAACAGTTATAGGAGTATATGTACTAATAAATAAATCATCAGCCTTGTGTTCAAATTTGTGTATGCGACCATTTCAGTAAAGCTTTGTGCAAGAGAGCTGTTTGTTTTCCCCATTTTAACCCGACTTTACAAGCTTTGTGACAATGATGTCACATACCCATCCACATAAGTTGTTTTATCCAGATAAAACAACTGTAGACTATTTCTCCAGACTGCTGCCTACTTTCTCTTAAACTCCACCTACTTTATTGTATATACATTCGAGCTTTTGCAACCCATTGCAGTCTTCAGTTGCTTTTTATTTAAAATATTGTTTCTTCTCATAATAATAGTTTATTGATGTTGAAACTTTAACAGGTTTTTTTTTTTTTGGTCAAAAAATTTAGTTTTGCATCCTCAATTTTGAGTGAAATTTTGTTTTGGATAGAATTCTGAGTTAACACCTAAAACATTTTCGTACAGAATTTTAATGGAGTCTTTCTCTCTCTCTCTCTCTCTCTCTCTCTCTCTCTCTCTCTCTCTCTCTCTCTCTCTTAATCATTTCTTTGAATATAATCCATCATTTTTCTTTTTAAAGGTAATACATATTTTCTTTTCTTCAAACTCACTATTTTGTCTCTGTCTCTCTGTCTCTGTGTCTGTCTGTGTCTGTGACTCTTTGTCTCTCTCTGTGTCCCCCTGTCTTTTTCTCTGTCTCCCTCTGTCTCTCTGTCTCTCTCTCTCTCTGTCTCTCTCTGTCTGTCTCTCTGTCTCTCTCTCTCTCTCTGTTCTTGTCTCCTCTCCCATGAAGAATCAAATCTAGGTCATACTATTGTACAGCTTCTGCCCATGTTCTTTCATTAATTTGGAGATTTTTTAGTGACTGTCTTCAAACATGTCTTCTACCTCATTGGCCTCCCTTTTTGAACATTCATGTGTTAGATCATTTCATTTCCCTTAAGAAGCTCTTGGACTATTTGCATACAGAAAATATACTTTTTTCCATCGACAGATCTCAGTTACAAATGCCTATTTCTGCTGTGATTGAGTAACATACCCAATGTACACACCCACTGTACACACCCACTGTGACTGAGTAACACATCCACTGTACATACACACTGTGATTGAGTAACATACCCAATGTACACACCTACTGTACACACCCACTATGATTAACACACCAACTGTACACACTCACTGTGATTAACATACCCTCTGTACATACTCACTGTATACACCCACTGTGATTAACATACCCACTGTACACACCCACTGTGACTGAGTAACACACCCACTGTGACTAACATACCCACTGTACACACCCACTGTGACTGAGCAACACACCCACTGTGACTAACATACCCACTGTACACACCCACTGTGACAGTAATACACCCCCTGTACATGCCCACTATGATTAGCATACCCACTATACACACTGTGATTGAGTAACACATTCACTGTGATTGAGTAACACACCCACTGCACACACTCAGTGTACACACACTGAATCCTTCACTTAGGTTTCATTTCTCAGAGTCAGCTTTACTCCTTTCTCTCTTTTTCCTCCCTTTTAATCCTTCTTTTCCTCTCTCCTTTTTTCTTCCTTCTATTCTTTCTCTGTCTTTGTCTTATGTCCTTCTGTGTGTGTGTTTGTTTGTATGTGTGTGTGTGTCTGTGTATGTGTGTATCTGCAATGCTTGAATTACTTTCATTTGGCCTTACCTTTGCCATGCCTTGTCAGTTTTTAATTATTGAATGATGGACAATGAAGATAAATATTACAGAAAGGACATAAACATATCTTCCTCTAAAATCCATTTTATTTTGTAGTTCAGGAAATTGAAACACCTAGTTAATCCCTTTGAGGAAATGAGAATGCTGTGCCATAACAGGTCAGTCACATAGGAAAGCAGCTGGTATCTCTTTATATACAGCTTAACACTTAAATTTCAAACACTTTTAAAACAACTGCCAATAGCAAGGAAAATTTGACTATTGTTTGCAGTTGAGGACCATGTCTTCCTAGATTAACCTAAAGTCTTCCTGAGCTAAAGGTATCCCAAAGAAAAGATTATGGCATTATAGGTTTACTCTCTCTTCAACGACTTAAAATTACAAAACTCTGATAAGTGAAGTACCACAAGCTAAAATCGATACTCAGGTTTTCAGCTTATTTTTGTCCAGCCAGTTGCTGTGCATCTTGAAAAACTCAAATTTCTTGGTAGAAAATGACTCTGAAAATTTCAAAGTAAATTCTCTAGTTTCTTGCACTCTTGAATTTTGCTCTCAGAATTTTTAGCTCCAATACAATCTCTGGCATATACACATAACCAAATTTACACAGCCTGGCACACTGCTATAAGGTTCAAGAACTTATATTTTTGGTAAGTCTATAATTCTTACAAACTTAGAAAGGCCTCACTTGCCAAAATGACAAAACTCCACCAGAAAGACTTCTACAGCTGATAAACACTTTCCGAAAAAGTAGCAGAATACAAAATTAGTATACAAAAATCAATAACCTTCCTATATACAAATGACAAATGGATTAATATAGAAATCAGAGAAATGATACTATTCCCAATAATCCCAAAAGAATATAGCTTAGGGTAATTCTAACAAAACAAGTGACAGACTTGTGTGATAAGTATTTTATGACAGTCACAAAATTGAAAAAAATCAGAAGACAGAAAGATCTTTCATGCTCGTGGATTGGGATGACTGATACAGTGAAAATGGTCATCAAAAGCAATGTAGAGATTCAATGCAGTCCTCAGCAAAAGTCCATGATAATTATTCACAGATCTTGAAAGGACAATTTTTAGTTTCCTATGGAAATACAATAAACATGGATAGATAAAAATTCTGAATAAAATAAGAACTTCTGGAGATAGTGCCATCACCAATTTCAGTTTCACCATAGAGCTATAATAATAAAAACAGCATGACATTGAAATTAAAAACAGCAGCTAGACAGGGCTCCTCGTAGTGCGGTCAGTTACCAATCTGCCTTTAGTTTTGTTTTTTCCCAGAATTGTTCCTGTCTAAAAGAAATGCAGGGACAAAATGGAGCAGAGATTGAAGGAAAGAACATCTAGACCAACTTGAGATCTATCCCATGGGCAGGCATCAAATTCTGACATCATTATTGATGCTATGTTGTGCTCTCAGACCGGAGCCTAGCATGGTTGTCCTCTGAGAGGCTCTACCAACAACTGACTGAGACAGATGCAGATACTTATAGCCAACCATTGGACTGAGGTCAGAGACCCCCTATAGAAGAGTTAGGGGAAAGATTGAAGGAGCTGAAAGAGATGGTAACCCCATAGGAAGATCAACTAATCTGGATGTCTAAGAGCTCCCAGAGACTAAACTACCAAAGAACATATATGAGCTAGTCTGTGGTCCATGGCACATAGGTAGCAGAGGACTGCCTTGTCTGACCACAGTGGGAGAGGGTGTGCCTAATCCTGTAGAGACTCAATGCCTTAGGGAAGGGGGATGTGGGGAGGGGTGAGGTAGAAGTGGGTAGATGGGTGATGGAGTGTGGGAGTGTGGAGTGTGGGGGTGGGAGAGCACCCTCTCAGAGGCAAAGTGAAGGGGAATGGAGTGAAGAAATCTTGGAAGGGAAGGGACCAGAAGGAAGCAGCATTTGGAATGTAAATAAATAAAAACAATTAAACATAGAAAAAAAAAGATTCTGTAAGGCAAAGGACACCGTCAATAGGACAAAATGGCAACCAACAGATTGGGAAAAGATCTCTACCAATCCTACATCTGATAGAGGGCTAATATCCAATATATATAAAGAACTCAAGAAGTTAGACTCCAGAGAACCAAATAACCTTATTAAAAATGGGGTACAGAGCTAAATAGAGAATTCTCAACTGAGGAATAAAGGATGGCAGAGAAGCACCTAAAGAAATGCTCAACATCCTTAGTCATCAGGGAAATGCAAATCTAAACAACCCTGAGATTCCACCTCACACCAGTCAAAATGGCTGAGATCAAAAGCTCAGGTGACAGCAGATGCTGAAGAGGATGTGGAGAAAGAGGAACTTTTTTCCATTGTAGGTGGGATTGCAAGTTGGTACAACCACTCTGAAAATCAGTCTGGTTGTTCCTTAGAAAATTGGACATAGTACTACCTGAGGACCCAGCTATACTACTACTGGACATATACCCAAAAGACGCTCACATGTAATAAGGACACATGCTCCACTATGTTCATAGCAGCCTTATTTATAATAGCCAGAAGCTGGAAAGAACCTAGAAGTCCTTCAACAGTGGAATGGATGCAGAAAATGTGGTACATTTACACAATGGAGTACTACTCAGCTATTAAAAACAATGACTTCATGAAATTCTTAGGCAAGTGGATGGAACTAGAAAGTGTCATCTTGAGTCACAAAAGAACACACATGGTATGCACTCAGTGATAAGTGGATATTTGCCCCAAAGCTCGGATACCCATGATATAATTCACAGACCATATGAAGCTCAAGAAGTAGGAAGACCAAAATGTGGATACTTCAGTACTTTTTGGAAAGGGGAACAAAATACTCATGAGAGGTAGAGGGTGGGAGGGACTTGGGAGGAAGAGATGAGGGGGAAAGGGGAGCAGAATCAGGTATGAGAGGAGACAGAGATATATAGAGGGTCAGGAATTTGAACAGAGGTGTGTAGCAATGGGAGATGGGGAACTGGGGATAGCCACTAGCAAATCCTAGATGCCAGGAAAGTAAGTGGTTCTCAGCAGCCAACAGGGATGAGATTAGATGAAATGCCCAACAAAGTGGAGGGAGAACCTGAAGAGACCATATCCAGAGGTTAGGCAAGGCCCCCAGTTGGGGGATGGGGCCACCCACTCATCTCCAAATTCTTAACCCTGAAAGGCTGCTGTCTAAAGGAAATACAGGGACAAAATGTGGAGCAGAGACTGAAGGAAAGGCCATCCAGATACTGCCCCACCTGGGGATCCACCCCATATACAGACACCAAACCCAGACACTATTGTGGATGCCAAGAAGTGCTTACTGACAGGCGCCTGTTATAGCTGTCTCCTGAGAGACTTTGCCAGAGCCTGACAATTACAGAGGCGGATGCTTCCAGCCAACCATTGGACTTAACATGGATCCCTGATTGAAGTGTTATAGAAAGGACTGAAGGAGCTGAAGGGGTTTGCAACCCTATAGGAAAGAACAGCAATATCAACTAACAAGACCCCCTCCAGAACTGTCAGGGACCAAACCACCAACCACATGTGGAGGAACCCATGGCTCCAGCTGCATATGTAGCACAGGATGGCATTGTCTGACATCAATAGGAGATGCCCTTGGTCCTGTGAAGGCTTGATTCCTCAGTATAGGGCAATACCAGGGCAGTGTGTTGGGAGTGGGTGGGTGGGAGGGGAGCATCCTCATAGAAGCAGGGGCAGAGGGATGGGAGAGGGGGGGTTCTAGAGGCAAAACAGGGAAAGGGGATAATATTTGAAATGTAAATACTTAAAATATCCAATAAAAATAGCTGTAAAAAAAAAATCCGTGTTGATGAATGGAATTAAATTGAAGACCCACACACCTATGCTGATATTTTACAAAAAGCCAGATACACACAATGAAAAAAAAATAACCAGCATCTTCAACAAATAGTACTGGTCAAACTGGATGGCTGTATGGAGAAGAACGCAAATAGATGCATACTTATCATTTTCCACAAAACACAACTCCAAATGGATCAAAAACCTCAACATATGACTAGCTACCTTGAATATTAGAGAAGAGAATGTGAAGGATAATATTGAACTTGCTGGTACAGGAAAAGACTCTCTCAACAGAACACCACCATCTTAGGCATTACAGTCACAATTAATAAATGGAACCCTGTGAAACTGAAAAGCTTCTATTAGACAAGGCATTGTTAGTTGGACAAAGTCCAGCAGGCTACAGAAAGGGAAAAGATCTTTACCAATTATATATCTAGTAGAAGATAAAAATATAAAGAACTAAGAAATTTAAACATCCAAGAAAACAACCCAATTAAAAATAGTGTAGAGAACCGACCAAGGAGTTCTCAAAAGATGAAATACAATTAGCTGAGAAAAAAACCTTGTCTAAAAGAAATGCAGGGACAAAAATAGAGCAGAGTTTGAAGGAAATACCATCCAGCTCAACAGGCTTCATCATCAGGAAATGAAAATCATCAAAGCTACTTTTAGATTTCATCTTACATATGTCAGAGGGGCCAAGATCAATAAAACCAATGGCAGTTCATGCTGGCTTTGGGGAAGGAAGAACACTCCTCCATTCTTACCGATAGTGCAAACCACTTTGTACAACCACTGTACAAATCAGAGTGGTGGTTTGTCAGGAAGCTGGGAATAGACCTACCTCAAGATCCAACTTTACCGCTCTTGAGCATATACCCAAACAACTTTACATCCTACTATAGAGACATGTTCTCATCCATGTTCATTAACATTTTACTCATAACAGCTAGAATTTATAAACTAATGAATGGATCAGAAAATGTGGTACATTTACACAATGGAATATCATCTAGCTATTAAAAAAAAACAAAATCATGAGATCTGCAGGTAAATAGATGGAGCTAGAAATAAATACCCTGAGCGAGTTAACCCATACCCCTAAAGACAAATGTGGTATGTATTCTCTTATTTGTGGATGTTATATTTTAAGCCTTTTTAGGGATGCTACAATCTGAATAACCACAGAAGTTAGGTACATAATAAAGAAGTAATGTGGAGGGAAGGATATCCAAAGGAAGGAGAAATCAAATATATAGTTAGAGATACAGGAGGAAGATACTGGAACAAGTAGCTTAAATGTGGATGGGGAGGGATCATACAGAAAGAACAACTAACCTAAGGGCCATTTCAAGTATCATGTGGAACCAACTGTTTCTTTAAATATATACATACACAAAAGAAACATAAATGGGTTCATCAATCAATAGGAAAGATAAGTTCCAACTAGACATCTCTTGCACCAAGTGAAGCTTCCAGTGCCAGGAGTGGGTTACATCTAATTGAGTTTCTTGTCAAAGGAGCCCAAATGGATACCTCCAAACAACTCAGGATATTGCCAGTACTCCTGATTGGGATCCATTATCTGTTGGTAAGTCCTATTGCTTAAGGCAACACTTACACACTGAAGTGTAAGAACACTGAACACAAAGAAGTAGGGTTGGTGCCTAATTAGAGGCACCCCTACTGATTAATGGTACTGGAAGGTACTCTGCACACCAGAGAAGAGAGATAAACACCACTGCAGCTACAAACCCTTTGATGTATAGTGGTGACCAGCCTGTATGATACACTGGTGCAATAGTGGCACAAACATCATGGTGATAACTAAGCACTCACTGTCTGATTGGATTTATGACCCACTCCATGAGACCAAACCCATGCCTGACATTGGGGATCAAGATTCTGAGACTAGCTAGGCCATGAACCCAAGGGGAAACCAACTACTATTGTTCTACTAGCAATAAAATGATACCTAGCAACATTCCACTATTCTTATAGATCAATGTCTCATTCAACTGCTGCCCGTGCCCTGGGCTGCCTGCTGCCTGACCGTACTTGCTCTTGGGGGTTGGAGGTGAGGTGGCATGGAATCAACAGCACAGACTCCTGGAGCAGGTGACAAATGCTGCTGCTTCCAGCTCCTTTAATACCCTCCACCTGTGCCCCATTGGTTCCAAGAAAGCATCTCTTCTAAACCACAGTTCTGGATTGGCTGGCATTGTCTACATCAGCAATCCTGGGTCTCTCAGGCTGTCCTCAATTAGGTCCTCCTGCAGGAGATGCCTTGCAGCTGTGCCCTCCCCATGTCCCACATTAATGCAGAGGCGATCAGAACAAGGTGATGGCTGTGTTCTACATGGTGGTGGTCTCCACTTTGAATCCTCTTATCTACAGCCTCAGGAATAATGAGATTAAGGGTGCTCTGAAGAGACAACGTGGTAAGAAAATCTTTCCTTAGAGACATCTGTTATGGTATAGCAATTGATATAGCAATAATGTCTCATAGATATAGTAATAAAAGGAAGTTGAGTGTCTGTGATTGAAATGGTGTGGTGATATATTATTAGTAACTGTGGTTCATTGCAATATATATCAGAATTCAATGTTCAGATTTCAAAAGAAATAACAGGGTCACAGTAAGTTACTTTCAGGTAAAATATAGATTTAATTAATGGTATAAATTGAATCATATAAAATATAATCTGATCAAGACAGCTTGAAGTTATTTCAATATTATTTCCAATACTTCATAATTAACTCTATTACAGACTATATCTTACCTGTCTACAAAGACTCATGTGTTTGTTAAACACCTGTTCCCTACTGTCGTTGTGAAGGGCTAGAATCAGAGAGGGTGAGCCTAGTGGGTAATCTTTAGTTTGACAGAAGCATGCCTTAAAGGATACAGTGATACCCAGAATATTTTTTCTCCTTATTGACTATAGAGTGAGGGGTTTCACTTCACCATGTATTCCTTTTGTGATATACAACCATATATACACATCAAAACATTCACTTTAGAGGGGACTGGGGCCTCAAAAATCTCATCCTAACAATACACCTTTATCTTCAGTGTCAATTTATTAGCTCAGCTGCTTGTTATAGCAACTGAAAGCTTACTAGCACCTATCAGAGTGCTTCAGGGTGTGTCAAGTTCAACACCAGATTATCCTGAGACAAGCCTGATGATTATAGTTAACTCTGCACATTGTGATAGAAATGATAGAGAGCACCTATGGGTAAAGTTGGTGAAAATGTTCTTTTTATAGTTATGCCTATGAGATATGAGATATAATAAGAATCTGATGTGTCGTATAAGCCTTGGCACTGGCCTGATGTGAGGTTCATAGAAAAGTGCAGATGTCCATGCCTTATTAACCTGAATTCTTCCCAGGAGCAGAAGCTCAGTTCCTATGTAAGGTTGAGTTGAATTCTTGAGCTTGCAAGGATCAAGGAAAGCAACAAGAACAGAAATGGACATGTTTCCTAGAAGAGAGTCAAATTATAAGTTCAGAAGTGAGACTGTGAAGAGGAAATTTTTAGAAAGACTTTAATGGTCAAGCCGCTTATCCTCATGTGCACAAGGGAGCCGACCTGACTGTATATCCTTTGAAATCTGACTGCCTTTAGGAGAGAGGATTCAACCTTCATATGTGGGTGATTATCACATTTGCTCTTTTTTCCTCTCTATTTTAATGTTTCAGAAACAAATTCCACTTTCTTGCTGATAAAGTCAAAGGCATTGATATTTTTATTCACTTACTTTCAGTTACATACATTCCAGAATTGTTTCCAGTGATCTCACAAATGTTAATCTAGCCCAGGGGAAAGGGTTATAAATGAGAGTTGGTAAGGTTGGAATTTATCTAATATATGATATTGACAATAAAACCAACAGGTAAGTTATTTAGACTATTATAACACATTCAGTACTGTTGATCAAACAAAAATAAACAACAGAAACTAAAGTCACGTGTGAGATTTTGATGTGGCACAAGCAAGATGATGGTACAGGTCTCACCAAGAACCTAATAGTTGAGAAAGATTTGCAAGATGTCAGGACACTCATGTCAAACAAGAGAGTATCTATGTGAATTAGTTGTGTGAATACAATATTATACTCATGTGCATGTTTTATAACATTGAAGCTTCTGTTTATTTTTATTTATATTTTTTAAATATAGAATAGAGTTTATTCAGAGTATAGAGAAGGGAGTTGAGAGAAAGACAGAGAGAGAGAGAGAGAGAGAGAGAGAGAGAGAGAGAGAGAGAGAGAGAGAGAGAGAGAGAAAGAAAGGAGGAGGAGGAAGAGGAGGAGGAGGGGAGGCCAGCCATGAGCACATGGAGAAAAATGGGGAAGGGGAGGGAGGGTAAGGAGCAGAAGCAAGAGCAGGAGAGCAAGAGCAAGGCTTCTGTTTAAACAGCGACAGAGCTATTCATTTTAATTAGCACAAAGATGCACACAACAGAAACAAATGATAAAATGTATATCTTTGATATTATATGGTAGCTGACACAATAAGCGATCTGTAAGCATTCAAAAAATGTAAGGAAACAGGGATGGAGACCTAAAATTTATACATATGCATTTCATGTCAGTGAGTTGGGCTAGTGGAAGAAAACTGTTAACATAAAGACCAATGGCTTGAGTTCACCTCCTGAAACCCACAAAAAAGTAGAAGGAGATAAAGCTTCCCTCATACACACACAGAAATACATTTTCTTTTCAATGAAAGACTTTGAAATTCAGGAGAAAGTGCTACAATTTAAGTTAATTTTAATGTGTGTTGGGGGATGAGATGGGGCAAGTATCATAAACCCATTCATGTCCTATAGAAAGAACTGACCAATAAACATCACATAGATCCTCAGAATAAAAGGAAGATACAGACAAACAAACCTTGCTCAGATTGTAGCCAGTGGGAAAGGGAAGCTCAGTCCTTGAACTTGGATGCCATACAGTCAAGAACAAGTGGTATATCAAGACTAATTGAATAAATTAATATGGAAACCTCAGTTATCTGTGTAAAACACAGAGAAAAATTACCAACCTGATGAATAACCAAGGATAATAAACAGAGAGGACAATGACAGTATAGAAGAGAAATAAAACCCATTATTATTCAAAATCCAAAACTATATCAGCATACACAATAGTATTACATTCACTGAAAATGTAATGAATGGCTAAAATGTATGTCGTAACAGAAAATGAAAAATGAAATCTTGTAAAGCTTTATAACTGAAAAATTCATGATGCCAGTACCTACAGCAGACATTTTTCTTTGAAAAGCTTGATTTTAGATTGTATTTCTGATGTGAGTACAAGCATAGATGTACTCTGGCTAAAAGTCCCATGACTATCTGGTTGAAGGATGTGTTAAAAATATGGTCAGATACTTTCTCATGTGAGCATTCTTTAGACATTTAAGCATCACTCTATTTAGGGAATCAGCCAATGTAAACAGATCTTGGGCAAAGGAAGTTTGAAAGTTGGTTAGTGCTCAATGGTCAGCCATGTACATCAAGGATGCATCAAAGATAGAGTTAGAGTGAATGACCCATAAAATTAAGGTGGGTAGTACTGGGCCAGGAAAATAAAGAGCCGTGTTTCTATCAACCTCCACCAAACCAACCAACCAACCAAACAAACCTGTTTGAGGCAGTAAACATTCTTACTTGAGGGACACCCATGTTTTTTGTTCTCACAGTTTTCTTTATAACAATGTTACATTGGATGTAAGAATTATGTTTGTTCTAAATAACTATTATTGGAAAATCAAATTTATACTCTCTCCAACGCCATACTCCTCAAAGTCCCTAATGAGGTGTATCACATTAGTCACTACAAAATACTAATACAAATGAAAAGATATTGAATGAGAGAAGCCAATGTTGTCTATTTTAATTAGTGGATATTAACTCAATATCCACTAAAATGAAATATAAAATGGACCTACTACCAATATTTATCTGAGATAATTTGTTATCATATATTCTAATAATTATAAAATAAAGGTGTAGCAACTCTCACAAGAAAAGACAAATCAGAGTGACTCCTTGAAAATTGTGTTCATGAGAAATGAACAATTTTCACCTGAGATAATGATCCTTGGGGATTTGAGTCAGTGCAAATCTAGTGATTCTTCAGAGACTTATTCTCAATAGTAAACAATGATTGCGAGTGGCAGTTAGGAATCCATAAAATCATCTTATAATTATCCAGACTTCATGCTTTACAATGAATCCTATTTCAAAAGGTGAGTGTCCTGACTTCCTCTAAAATGTATGTATGTATGTATGTATGTATGTATGTATGTACACACAAACACACACACACAAATACACAAACACATGTAAATGTCAGGTGTAATCAAGAAAAAATTAACTGAAACTACATACTTTAAGTCAAATTCCTGTGACTAATTAGGCATATAACTTAGCTCTCAAAGCTTTCATATTTATCTAAACACAAAGAAGACTGGAAACCCACGTGGTCTTTAATGGCATGTAAGCTCAGTGCTAAAAGAAGAAAAATGACAATTCATTAGCTTTGGCATTGTTTGGTGATTTCATAACAAACATCTCACCAAAATACAGATTTTGTTTACTGACTAAATGCTCTGAGATCACAGGCTGAAGATCTCAAGATGAGGGTCAGCCTGCTCATAGCTGGGTGAACCTGGGTAAACATAACATTCCAGGCTAAATATTTACCTGTGTATTCTGTTGAAAATCATTATTCCATTCTATTGTATTGCAGTTAGAAGGCATCATTATTTCAAGAGAGGATTTGGTGAGAGTACATACTAGTATAATAGAAAAAAAATCCACATACTGTTAGTGCAAATGACTTGGTAAAAAACAAACAAACAAACAATCATTGGTGTTTAAAGCATTTAATAAATTTATAGTAGGTCCTCCCATTTATAATTTTAATGTGAATTCCCTTTTATTTCTTTCTGGTACTCACCATACAAATTGGTCTTATGGCAATCAGGTAGCTGATAGACTTGAGACTCATCTCTAACCATGTATATTTTTCTCCCACTGAGCAGCTGACCTGTTATCTTTCACAAATTATGAAGTGCTCTTCAGTTTATTGCCACTCCTCATACACATTCTACCTGGGGTTTATGTACTCACTCTGGTGCTTCTTATGTAAGGTTAAGTTACTTAACATTTTCAAATCACACATTTTATCAACTAGAAAATTGATTCAATAAGAGTCTTAATATTATTATGGAAATGGCAATAGAGTATCATATAATGTTTTAAATCTAGTAGAGGTAATTTGGAAAGGATTCTTAAAACTCGGGAATTACTTAAGACTTAATTACAAATTTTACATTTGTAAAGTTATTTTTTCTTGTACATATGATAACTATTTTGTGATTTTTGTAAGTCTCACACTAACATAGTTTTAAATCAATAGGTATATTTTGTAATATATAAATGTAATTAAAAGAACATTATTTAAAGAAAATTCTAGCATTTCATTTTGAAATTTATGAAAGATTCAATACATATGAATACAAAAATACCGAGTGTCCAATATAATACCACAATTATATGTTTTGAATGATATATTTTTGTAAAAACTTTTATCTATTGTTAATGAAAATGTAGCCACATATTTATAAATACCCTTTTGTAATGTCTCCATCAAGGCCTTGATCTGGCAGCAGCTACACTGCCCCATGGCTTTCCTGGAGGATGGGAACCACACTGCAGTGACAGAGTTCATTTTATTGGGCTTAACAGATGACCCAGTCCTTAAAGTCGTCCTCTTCACCATCATCCTGTGCATCTACCTGGTGACTGTGTCCGGGAACCTCAGCACCATCCTTCTCATCAGAGTCTCTTCCCAGCTCCATCACCCCATGTACTTCTTTCTCAGCCATTTGGCTTCTGTTGACATAGGCACCTCATCTTCAGTCACACCCAATATGCTTGTCAATTTCCTGGTGGAGAGATACACAATTTCCTACCTTGGATGTGGCATCCAGTTTGGCTCAGCTGTTTTCTTTGGGTCAGCTGAATGTTTCCTTCTGGCTACCATGGCTTATGATCGCTTTGTGGCAATCTGCACCCCACTGCTTTATTCAACTAAAATGTCTGCACATGTCTGTGCTCACTTGCTTTTAGGATCTTATTTAGGGGGTTTTCTTAATGCTTCCCTCATTACTGGTTATGTTTTCTCTTTTCTCTTTTGTGGACCTAATAGAGTCAATCACTTTTACTGTGATCTTGCTCCTTTGATGGCACTCTCCTGCTCTGATGTCAGTGTCTCTGGAGTTGTTATCTCATTTTCTGCAGGCTCAGTCACAATTACCACATTGTTTGTCATAGCCATCTCCTATTTCTATATCCTCCTCACCATCCTGAAGATACACTCCACTGAGGGCCGCCAAAAAGCCTTCTCCACCTGCACCTCCCACCTCACTGCAGTCACTCTCTACTATGGAACTGTCATATTCATTTATGTGATGCCCAAGTCAAGATACTCTACAGTCCAGAACAAGGTGATGTCTATGTTTTACATGGTGGTTGTCCCCATGTTGAACCCCCTTATCTACAGCCTGAGGAATAATGAGATTAAGGGTGCTTTGAAGAGACAGCTTAGTAAAAAACCATTTTCTTAAGATATCTGCTAATTCATTATTTTGTTATATTCAGTATAATAAGGACATATCATATACATAGTATTAAAAGAAATGCATGTTATGACATATTTAGCTAGACTTGAAGTTTACTAGTAAATGTACATGGTTAGGATGAATAGATCCTAAGTTAAATCATATGTTCATAGTAAGTTTTACTTAATACATTTCATATATAGTCAAAAAAATTCCACACAAAATCATATCAATTTTTCAGTTGTATTCATATTTTAATTTCCCAATGTGTAAAAACTATTGAGTGGTTAATTCTCTAAGTCCATATCCAGTTTCAATAGTAGCTACACTCAAGTGTATTTAGGAGCTAAAGATGAAGTCAAGAACATTTAGAGATTAAATGACAGGATGAGACAGACAATAAAATTTTTGAGGATGTTTTTATTGCTGTAGTATAATCTATTTGGACCCGAGTTTCATGCTCATAGGCATCAGATCTCTGTTGTCAGCTACTGGCATTAATTTATGACCAAATGGAGACCTACTCTGAAAGTATTTTTCTGTATCTTGCAGAGGACTCTTGCAGAGGACTGTTTACCTTTTCCTTAAGGAGTTTCAGAGTTTCCAGTTTAACATTGAGGTTTTTGATCCATTTCAAGTTGATTTTTTTGCACTGATGATGGATTATTCATCTAGTGTTATTCTTCTACATCTGTCTATTCCATTTTCCCAACACCAATTTTTGAAAATGTTGTTCTTTCTCAAGTATGTGTTTGACAGCTTTATCAAAGATCTACATTTATAATTATATCTGACAGGGTGCTTCTCATATCTCATAATTTTTTTCTTAATACAAAAGCACATTACCTTCAGGAATCAATAGTTTGCTATTATTTCAAAATCTTAAGCTTGTCCACATTCTTTGCTACTTCAAGACCCTCATTTAATGCCACTACCCACAATGCACTGTTCTAGTCATATGGGTGACACTCTGATTAGTCTGTATATCTTTGGTCATTTCAAGAAGTCTTCTTTAGATTAAACACTAAACTAAAGATTCCATTGTCTGATGCACAAACTTCCTAATTTTCAATGTGTTTGTTGTTATGTACTCATGTCTAGTTTTTTCACAGTGCTCAAAATTTGATCGTGATAGTTAAAGTGTTTCTCTCTTCCACTCCTCTTCAATTTTATCAGTTTAAGGATCCTAGTAGGCTTTAATGCACACTGAGCTTAAATAAATGAAACAAGTAAATAGCTAAATGGCTAAATGAAAATTGCCTCTGTTTAAAGCATGGATCCAGTGGGCTCTGAATGTTTTACAGAGGATAAAATGAGGCATTACAGTGTAAGAAAAAGGTCAAGCTCAAAGATATCATCCTATTATATGCTATTCTTAAGGCATGTACTTTGAAGACAATGAGAAGGATTAAATAGTTTAGAGATTTTTGCTACAAGCTTATTTGGTTTCTTAAATTTCTTTCCATTCTCTGTTTCAAGCATAATGGAGTTCTTCATCATTGCAACTGGCATGCTGGTTTGTATTAGAATAACATTATGAATGAAAAGGAAAGAAGAAAGATATAGATCTTTATAAAATGTAAAAAAATTGATTGAAACATTTTATTGAATAGAATCATCGATTGGAAAGGCCTGTGCACATCTGCAAGAGGTAGAATAGTGTTCTGTCCTCTGAATCTAACATTAGCTACTTGTTTTGGGGTGCTCCACATTAGATTCCCCTGAGGTATGAGATGCTTAGAGAAACATTTTTTAAATGATTCAAATTGAGCCTAGTTTATGTTGGGCACAATTGCTATACAACTTCCCACAGAATGTTAATTTGTGTATACATGATAACAATTAACAGTTATTTATACTCCTCTATACTCTTTTTTTATTCCCAATTCATTCCCTTCCAGTAGCAAACCACATCATCTAATCAATTTGGGTTTTTGTTTTTTTTTTTTGTTGTTGTTGTTCTGTTGTGTTTGGTTTATTTTTTATTTTTGGATATTTACTTTATATACATTTCAAATGTTTTCCCCATTGGAAACCTCCTATTCCATTCCCCCTCCCCTGCCTCAATGAGGGTGATCCCCCACCCATCCACCCACACCCATCTTCCTCCCTAGAATTCCCCTACACTGAGGCATCTAACACCCTCAGGTCCAAGGGCCTCTCCTTCCACTGATGGCCAACAAGGCCTTCCTCTGCCACATATGTGGCCAACACCATGGGTCCCTCCATGTGTATTCTTTGGTTGGCGGACCAGTCTCTGGGAGCTCCGGGGCATCTGGCCAGTTGACACTGTTGCTCCTTCCATGGGGCTGCAAATTCCCTCAGCTCCTTTAGTCCCTTCTCTAACACCTCCATCCAGGAAGCCACACTCAGTCCAATGGTTGGCTGTGAGCATCCATCTCTGTATTTGTCAGGCTCTGCATGAGCCTCTCTGGAGAGAAGCCTGAAAGTAATCTCTCTCTCTCTCTCTCTCTCTCTCTCTCTCTCTCTCTCTCTCTCTCTCTTCTGTCTTCACTCTTATAGTAGAATAAACAGTTTGCAATTCTGCTCAGCATGAATCTGCCACTTCCTTCTTCTTCACTGACAGTGAGGATTCAAGCCAATCTTTTCATCATTTACTTTATGATAAATCAACCATTAAGAGGTTTAATATTATGTATAAACCTGACTAGGATGCGGTGACCACCTGATTGGCTCAACATGTACCTTTGATGGTAATATTAGATGTGATTAGTATTTAGTAGTTAATCTGAGTGGTCATCATCCAATTAGCTAAGGTTTTTATGACAGAGGTCTTCAGAAGAGAAAGGACATTTGACTCTATTCTTTTTAACCTCTGTATAATCTCTCTGTGTGTCTGTCTGTCTCTCTTTGTGTATGCCTGTCTCTGCCTCTGCCTCTGTCTCTATGTCTATGTTGTTCTCCCTTTGTGTGTGTCTTTCCTGCCACTTTTCTTCACCTCCCCTCCTCCCTCCATTTATTCTTCTGTGAATGTAAATTCAGAGAAAAATTACATCAAATATATCTTGAGACATATTTGGTATGCTTATATGTATTTGTATGTATATATATTCTGTTTATATGGCCAAGTCTACTATAATCCTCTTCTGTTGTTACTCTCTTTCAATTTATTCTTCATGTATTAGCTACAGATATATCTAAAGAAATTATTTTCTTTCTCAAAGTAAAATACTACATTACTTATTATGTCATAGAAATTGCTTAAATGTTATCATGGTGGTTCATATTAATCATCAGCTAGACAGGATCTAGAACTATCTATGACGTATACTTCTAGTCAGTTCTTGTCATGCATAATTCATAAAACATAAACAAAAAAGTAATACCCTACAACTTACCTAATTTCAGTGGTTCAATGGGGTAGGAGTGGTGATTCACCCTATCTTCCTTTCTGTTCTTTCTGCCCGGGCTAGCAACTATTCTAGGTAAATGACTTCCTCTGTCATCCTGCAGCCTTGTGAGATGATGTATGGATTAGATTCTTTTTGCATCAACTTGAAACCAGCTAGAGTTATCTGGTAATAAGGGACGACAGTTAAGAAAAGCCTCTATCAGAATGGCCAGTGGGTACATATATGAGTCATTTCTTCTTTAATGTTTGATGTTAGAAGACATGTCTCACTATGAGTGATGCAACTCCTGGGCAGGGTTCTTGTGTCTTTTAGAAAGCAAGCTGAGCAAACCTTGGAGAACAGTCCATTAATCACTGCTTGTGCATGGTCTCTGCTTCAGTTCCTGCTTCCAGGTTGAATGTTTGATTTTCTACCTCAATGATGGGTCATTACATTAGTGTATAATCCAAATAAACTCTTTCCTCTCCAACTTTGTTTTGGTTAGTGTTTTACAACAGTAAGTGTTGCTATAGAAAGAAAGAACAATGACAGTACCATTATGAGACAATGGTCAAAGAAGTGCTGTGGGAAACATCCAACATTGGGAAAATAACATAAAGCAATGTCAAGTAACATGGGGAAAAGCAGGAACAGTAGAGATAATAATATTCAACTGTAAACTAAAAAAGTAGAGGCCAACCCTGAGAAGAACCTCCAGGTCCTTGTAGTGTACCGATGCAGGAATTTGTGTACAATTCATATCTGGATTAAACTTTGAAATTAAAGATAGAAATATATTTAATGTAGTCAAAGACAAAGGAGTTATCTGTTAGAGAGTAAAATTGGTCTTTAAGATGCTTTCTCAAATGATACCATGAAGTCAAAATAAGAGGTCTAATATTTTCCTTTCCTCTGTTGCTCTGTTGTGTGTGTGTGTGTGTGTGTGTGTGTGTGTGTGTGTGTGTGCATTTCAGAGCACATGTATAGATCATAGAAAAAATAAAGATGGTTTGTAGAAAGCTTTTGTCTCAGAACTAAAAGTATTTCCATTGCACTGTACTTTTGCTCACTCATGACATTTCCAAAACTGTTTAAAAAGCAAGTCATTCCCTATAAAACACCATTTCTCATAAAGCATGGTGTACTGGCTAGTTTTGTGTGTCAACTTGACACAAGCTGGAGTTATCACAAAAAAGGAGTTTCAGTTGAGAAAATGCCTCCATGAGATCCAGCGGTAAGGCATTTTCTCAATTAGTGATCAAGGGGAGAGGGCCTCTTGTGAGTGGTACCATCTGTGGGCTGGTAGTCTTGGGCTCTATAAGAAAACCAACTGAGCAAGCTAGGAGAAGCAAGCAAGCCAGTAAGGAACACCACTCTATGGCCTCTGCATCCGCTCCTGCTTCCCAACCTGTTTGAGTTTCAGTCTTGACTTCCTTTGGTGATGAACAGCAGCATGGAAGTATAAACTCAATAAACCCTTTCCTCCCCAACTTACATCTTGCCCATGATGTTTGTGCAGGAATAGAAACCCTGACTAAGACACATGGTCTAACTTTATATTGGCAATCTTTCTCTGTATATTCTTAAGGCATAGACACTGACAGGTAATAATTTTCCTTTTCTGTTGATACAGGAATGTTTACTTCTCATTTTTACATTAGAAGTTATCAGTAGGATTTTAAAAGTATTAGTAATTAGTTCCAAATTTCTGTTTTTTATGACTAACACATGATAAAATATGTACTGTCTCATTCAAATTAAGTATATCATGAGGCAGCATGTTTTGAAACAAAGTAATAGTGAGTATCCCATAGTGAATGTCAATTATCTAAGGTTCTATAAGTTGTCCGTGACAAAAAGATTCTGATCCCAGGCCCATAATACCATACAATGCTTACTTCAGCTTTGATAATGTTATGATATGCATAATTTTTCTCTAAAAGAATAGATTTCACTACTAAATTCTATAAATTTTTCCAATGTACTCCAAATATGGAATACATTGGAGTTCTGACATGAATGCATATGGTTGATAATGTGTTTTGCTATTGTTTGGTCAATTCATATATTAAGAGGTAGTAAAATTAATACAGACATTTAGGAATTTGATATAGGTGATGGAGTATTTAGGAAGAGGAAGGGGATTAGTAATAATAATAAAAAGGAGAAGAAGCTGCTGCTGAAGAAGACAACAAAGAAGAAGAAAGAGGAGGAGGAGGAAGAAAAGGAGGAGGAGGAGGAGGAGGAAGAAGAAGAAGACGAAGAAGAAGAAGAAGAAGAAGAAGAAGAAGAAGAAGAAGAAGAAGAAGAAGAAGAAGAAGAAGAAGATGAAGAAGAAGAAGAAGAAGAAGAAGAAGAAGAAGAAGAAGAAGAAGAAGAAGAAGAAGAAGAAGAAGAAGAAGAAGAAGAAGAAGAGGAGGATGAAGGAGAAAAGAAGACAAGTCCAAATTTATTTTGCATTTATACTCACTGGAGCCAGCCCCTTAAAGAAAACTGTGTCCATGGACCTCAGCATGGTCTTCTGTGGCAGAAGAGACCATGGTCATCAACATGGACCTCTGATGCTGCTTGAGAAGCTGACACCATCATAGCCATGGGCATCACCAGAGCCTATAGACATTAACATGGCTTCAGGCTGCAGGCTAGCCCATGGCCTTAGAATGACTGCAGTACAACCATGAAACCAGACATCATCCTTGGAGGCAGCATCACCACAGACATTAACATGGCCTCAGATAACAACACAGGCCACTCACATCTGTATGGCCCTGGCAGCAGCATGGCCCATGACCATTAACATAGCCCCTTGCTGCAGTAGAACCACAGACCCAGACATGGTCCTTGGCAGCAGCACAAAGCTGGACCTCACATGGCCTCAGGTGGTGGCACAGGCTACTCACACTAATTTGGCCCCACAGAGACAGCACAGCTCACTGACATCAACATGGCCTCAGGTGGTAACTTGGGCCAGGGACATAAACATGGCCACCAGCTGCTAGAGGACCACTGATATTCACATGAACCTTGGCCTTCAACATGGCCTTGGGCAGCAGACCATGATACTAAAATGGGCTTCAGGGCAGCATGGACTACAAAGGTCTTTTGAGGAGGTCAAATCCAGAAAATGGACCATTCTTCATCTTGAACATTCTCTTGTTGCTCAGTACCTGGGTGATTGTCCAGCTATGTATGTGTTCGAGGACTGAGTCTGTGCAAGTTCCAGGTTGCTGCACACCACTTTGCTGGTTCAGCTTGACATGGCTTCTTCTGCAGCCTTTTCTCACACCTATCATCACCTTATCATCTCTAGTTCCAACTCTCCACAGTGCACTCACTACTCCATTCCTCTATCTTTTCCACCTCTTCACTGAATATCCATTCATCATAGAGGCATTGGAAAGTGCAGTATGTCACACAGTACATTTATTTTGTACTCAAACAGCCTTACATGCAAATATTGGTTACAATGAGTCATTGATCTGGTTCATGGTTTCTGGTTTCTAAAGCACCATAAACACTGAACCATTGCTACGACTCATCTTGGATATCTTGCTTTTGCCCAGAGTCAGGATGGTGTTGTGGCAAGGCAGGGAATATGGAGACATGTTCTGTGTGAGCTCCTCAATGTCTGCCATCCAGAAGCTTGCCAGGCTCCTCTTTGTTCTTGCACCTGTGCTGGTGCCTGTGCTCATTTGCCTTCCAGGATGGCAAATAGCACAGGATGCAGCCATGGTGGATCCATGTTTGGGGATGGCAGGCTGGTGGGCCTAGGGCCAGCCTTATTCAGTAATGACATGTTTCTTTGGAAGCTCCAGGCTTCTGCACACCACACTGTCCTTGGTGCCAGCATGACTATTGTGCTTGTAACCTAAAGGCAGCACTTGTATTCAATGCTCTTTCTCTCCCAGGAGGACAAGCAACAGAGGCTGCAGCTTTGGTAATCTTATGCTGGGAGCTTGCAAGAGGGCCTAGGGTCAGCCCTATTCAGCAATAACCTGTTTCTGTGGGAGCTCCAGGTCATCGCATATTTTCCTGTCATAGGTGTCAGCAGTCACATGGTTTCATCATGAATGACTTCCGTATTTGCAGCCTACTGTCTGAGACATAATGGAAAAGGGTATAGATTTGTCATTTTCCATTGAGTGTCTGCCATCTGTCTTCCCTTCCAATTTTGTGAGTTCACTTTTTGAAAGCATCTTCCCCTAAGACTTGCCTTTTATTTTCTTAGTTGTTATGAAACTCAATGGGCTTTATACCCTTCAGAGACTCTATGGATCTCTCAGACTCCTCAGAGCTCTGTGATAGGTGCAGGGTGCCAGTGGCCACCATCTTTGTTTTGTTTTGTTTTTTTATAAAATGATAATTTTTAAGCAATATGAAAATGTAATGCTGTAGATGACTGAGTGAATGGTTTTCAAGGGGTGTGTGTGTGTGTGTGTGTGTGTGTGTGTGTGTGTGTGTGTGTGTTCTGCTGTGCTTTAGACAGCATTTTCTTACTATTCTAAAAAGTCTATGGTTTAGGCAGCTCTCTCTGCTAGTAAAAATTCTAAAAACTATCAGAATAGCCCATGGGATTTCTGATGGAAGTCAGAAAAGCTGCTTTACTAAATTCTTGGATCTTCTGACCAAGTCAAAAATCCTGTTAGAAAAATACTAAAAGAAAGTTTTGGGTTTTCCAATCAAAATCAGAAAGCTAGAAAAATCCAAGAAAGCCATGTTTGCTCCTTAGAGAACTGCTATAGCTTTCTGTTAGCTCATCTCATACAGACCTAAAGCCCAGTTTTTAATTTACATATCAATTCAGTGATTTATTCCAGGTCTTCTTTTGATTATCCTATGAATCAGCATCTCATAACCCCAGCCCTTTGATTCTTAAGAAATCACACATTTCATCATCATCATAATCATCATCATCATCATCAATCTTTTTTAAAAGTCCAGTAGTCATCTCCTCCTGGTCCGACCTCCAACAGTTCCTCATCCTATTCCCCCTTCCTCCTTTCCAAGAGGATGTCCTGATACTCCCCCACCCACCCACCTGCCAACGCTCCCCACTCCCTGGGGCCTCAAGTCTCTCAAGGGTTAGGTTCTAGGAAATTGTCCTAGGGCAGTAAGTATGAAACTCTCCCTTGGAGCCTAATGCCCTTTCCTGGAGCCATCGCAGGGTTGGGTCACAGTTGCTTAATCTTATCACTCCCTTACAAGTAGGATTGAGGCATCCTCACTTGGGCCCTTTGGCTTGTAGCCTTGAGTTCTGTGGACTGTGTCCTGTGTATTCTGTAATTTTTGACTAATATCTATCTATTAGTGAGTACATACCATGCATGTCTTTTTGGGTCTGAGTTACCTCACTCAGAATGATATTTTCTAGATCTATCCATTTGCCTGCAAAACTCATGATGTCTTTATTCTTAATAGCTGAGTAGTATTCCACTGTGTAAATGAACAACATTTTCTGTATCCATTCTTCCATTGTGGGACATACGGGTTGTTTCCAGCTTCTGGCTATCATGAATAAGGCCACTGTGAACATAGTGCAAAGGTGGTCTAATTGGCTGTCAGTATATAGAAAAATGAAAGTAAATGCGTTGTCACCTTGCACAAAGCTCATGTCCAGTTGGATCAAGGACCTCAACAGAAAACAAAATACACTGAATCTAATAGAAGAGTAAGTGGGAAAGAGCCTCAAACTCATTAACACAAGGGCGGAGGGAGGGATTTCCTAAACAGAACTACAGTGCCTCAGACTCTAAGATTAAGACTTGATAAATGGGACCTCATGAAACCAAAAAGCTTCTGTAAGGCAAAGGACATAGTCAATAGGACAAATTGGCAAACTACAGATTGGGAAAAAAAACCTTCACTGACTACACATCCAATAGAGGTCTAAAATCCAAAATATATAAAGAACTCAAGAAGCTAACTTCCAAAAAACCAAACAGCCCAATCCCCCCCCCCCAATGGCGTATAGACTTATACAAAGAATTCACAACAGAGGAATTGCTAATGGCTGAGAATCAAGCAAAGAAATGTTCAAAGTTTTTTTTTTTGTTTGTTTGTTTGGTTTTGGTTTTTCATTTTTTGAGACAGGGTTTCTCTGTGTAGCCCTGGCTGTCCTGGAACTCACTCTGTAGACCAGACCAGGCTGGCCTCGAACTCAGAAATCCACCTGCCCCTGCCTCCCAAGTGCTGAGATTAAAGGCGTGTGCCACCACTGCCCAGCTACGTTCAAAGTTCTTAGTCATCAGGGAAATGCAAATCAAAATGACCCTGAGATTCCACCTTACACCAATCAGAATGGCAAAGTT
The DNA here is from genome assembly GCA_028551405.1 of Uromys caudimaculatus. Lineage (NCBI taxonomy): Eukaryota > Metazoa > Chordata > Mammalia > Rodentia > Muridae > Uromys > Uromys caudimaculatus. The sequence continues at coordinate 88,243,414 of CM052703.1, read as the reverse complement.
CAAAAACTAGGTGACAGCACATGTGGGTGAGAACTGGGAGAAAGAGGAACATTCCTTCATTGATAGTGGGATTGAAAATTGGTACAACCACTCTGGAAATCAATCTGGAGGTTCCAGATAATTCTTTTTAATATTGCAAACGAATTTAGAGTTTTGCTTGCCTCTGTAAAGTACAAATGCTAAAATAGCAGGGTGGGACTCTGTCCTGAAATTACTAGCACACCTAGGCCTGGATTCCCTGTATTCCAGGCTGACGTTGAGCTCACGAATTTGCCTAAGTGTGTATTTGCCTGCCTTTGTTTCTTTCTGACAACCTGGCTCCTATTGTAGGTGCCTCTGTTCCTTTGGATTAGTGAAGCCCCTTATAAATACAAATTGCATCCTTATATTTTTTTACATAGCTGAGAAATATATTTTCTTTTTTTATTTTGTTTTATTTTTGATACTTTATTTACATTTCCAATGTTTACCCTTTTCTGGGTCTCCTCTTTGGAAACCCCCTATCCCCTCCCCATCCCCACCTCTGTGAGGGAATTCCTCCTCCCTCCTACCCGCCCACCCATTCCCATATTCCCACCTTGACATTCCCCTTTACTGAGGCCTCTAGCACCCTCAGGCCCAAAGTCCTCTCCTTTCTCCCTGATGGCCATCGAGGTGATTCCTCTGCCACATATGTAGTCCAAACCATGGGTCAATAGATGTGTATTCTTTGGTTGGTGGTCCAAACTCCAGGACGACGGGGGGTCGGGGGTCAGGCCCATTGACGCTCTTGCTCCCTCCATGGGGCTGCAAATTTCCTCAGCTCCTTCAGACCTTCCTCCAACTCCTCCATCTGGGACCTCACTCTCAGTCCAGTGGTTACTATTAAGTGAAACTTGGGCATTCTGAACTTTTGGACTAATATCCGCTTATCAGTGAGTACATACCATGTTCGTTCTTTTGCGACTGAGTTACCTTGCTTGGGATGCTATTTTCCAGTTCCATCCATTTGCCTGCAAATTTCATTAAGTCATTGTTTTTAATAGCTGAGTAGTACTCCATTGTGTAGATGTACCACATTTTCTGTATCCATTCCTCTGATGAGGGACATCTGGGTTGTTTCCAGCTTCTGACTATTATAAATATGGCGGCTATGAACATAGTGGAGCATGTGTCTTTATTACTTGTTGGAGCATCTTCTGGGTATATGCCCAGGAGAGGTA
>CM052703.1:88231188-88242112 GCA_028551405.1 Uromys caudimaculatus | reverse complement strand
GGTTATTTGGTTTTTTGGAGTCTAACTTCTTGAGTTCTTTGTATATATTGGATATTAGCCCTTTATTGGACATAGGATTGGTTAAGATCTTTTCCCAATCTGTTGGTTGCCATTTTGTCCTATTGACAATGTCCTTTGCCTTACAGAAGCTTTGCAATTTCATGAGGTTCCATTTGTTTATTCTTGATCTTAGAGCATAAGCCCCTGGTATTCTGTTCAGGAACTTTCCCCTGTACCCAAGTGATCGAGAGTTTTCCCCACTTTCTCTTCTATTAGATTCAGTGTAACTGGTTTTATGTGGAGGTCCTTGATCCACTTGGACTTGAACTTTGTACAAGGAGATAGGAATGGATCAATTTGCATTCTTCTACATGTAGACCACCAGTTGAACCAGCACCATTTGTTGAAAATGCTGTCTTTTTTCCACTGAGTGGTTTTAGCTCCTTTGTCGAAAATCAAGTGACCATATGTGTGTGGGTTCATTTCTGGGTCCTTAACAACAAGAGAAATATATTTTCAAACTCATGTTTTTAGAGTTCTTTTTCGAAGCCTTTAGGGCTGTCCTGAAGGTCTCAGGGTTTACCATTTTAAGACATTTAGCCACGCCTTTGCCTCCTGGACTCATGCTGTTTCTGAGTATCATTGAGTTATTAACATTAACAGGGAGATCATTCCTTGGAGGGATGTGAAAATATGTAGATTAGTGTAAAAGGAGCCTTCTGCCCATGATGGTCATCACCACTCATGGAGACCTATTTCCGCTGACTCTGTCCCGGGGCATTAAGCATGTCATTCTGTCTCCATCAAGGCCATGCTGGACTCAGCATTTTGATATTTAAGCTTAAATATAGCAGGTGCAACAAAGAGCAGTAGGTTCAAGGAAGTTTCACTTTTTCTCTCAGGATTGTAGAATAGCACCTTTCAGAAAATAGAGGACACAAACAAAATTTTCCAATATGAGTAAACAAAAACAAGATAGGGCAGTGGAGGCATGATAAGTCACACAAAAATATCAGATTGGAAGAACAGGATATGTGGAGCATGACATAACATATATGAAATATTAAGAATGGGGTGACACTGGGTAGCAGAGGTGGATATTTTCTCAATGTATATATGCATGCATGACATTGTCAAATTGAGACCCATTCTGTGATATCCATTCACTAATGAAAAATATATAAAGCATGTACTGGACTGAGAAATGGAAGTGATGACAGATGGTCTCCAGTGGAATGTTTAGATAATTTTATCACCTATCAATCCAGGAGACTTTCTAGGAAATGAACTCTATATCTCCAGGAGACAGAGACAATGTAAATCAGTTATGTAGAGAAGTAGGAGATAAGGAAACTATGAATTGAAAAATATTAGGAATCAGAACTTTCTGTCTCTTAGATGGGGATCAATGAGAGAGGAAGAGTTGCCATGACGCCCATGACCCAGATGCAGTGAATGGGTGCTGTGAGATGCAGCATTCTTCTGTCAAGGTCCTCAGGTAAAGTAGGAAATCCCTGAATCTTAATCACATTCAAGACAATGGCAGAAACGTGCACCTGCGAGATGAGGACTATGAGATCATGCAGTTTGCTGTCCATCAGAGCCTGCTGGAGTCCAGGACCAGCTTCAAATGGAGGGGTCAGCCACACACACAGCTATGAAGCCCAGTATGAGAGGGCCATCCAGAAGAGTCTCCTAACCAACATGGAGGGCCTGTGCCCAGGTAGCCTCAGCGAATCGATCCATTATGATGGAGCTGTCTGCCAAAGAGCTGGCAGAACAGGAGCTAAGACTCCAAGAGGAAGAGGCCGAACACCAGCAAATCTTCCAGCTGTCACTCACAGAGAAATAGACATTGCCATCCGGGGCTGCAGAGCAGAGGCTCTGGGCTGCATGTGCTGTGCCAGTGAGACAGACCCGAGAGCAGAGGGCCTACCATTCCTGCAGACAGCAGCCACCCTTTCCTTATGTAGAGGTGCAAGACCAGGGACTCCCCAGAGTGGAAAAGCAGGTGTTGGCAGAGCCCCATCTCCATGGTGAGGGGAAGAGAGCATCTTCACCTCCCATTCGCTGTCCTACCTGGCAGATCACATTTTTACTACCGACTTTAGACAGAAAATCTGAGCCTGCAGGCTAGTAGATGCATCTTAGTCAGAAGTGAGAGGCTACTGTGGAATCAGGGTGCTTTTCCACAGGAGAGCAGCGGTCTTTGTAGAATGGGTAAGAGTTGGAGACGTTCCTTCCTGTTCACCAAAGAAATGGATTATGCTGACCTCTTTATTTCCTTTCCTGTAGGGCTCCTACAGCATTGCCATTGTACTGTTCCATCTCCACCTTTTGTTCCATGCCTTTTACCCACAGCTAAGAGGATGTGTACAGGATCTATTTTAGATTATGGCTATTTGCATCAAATTAAGATATACAAATGAACATGGCTGTTGCCTTAGCCTTAAAAATTACTAACAGTTTTAAGCCACCTCACTCCACACACTGAGGACCTGACTGGAATCTGTAAAGGCAGTTCCTTCCAGAGCAGCATCCTCCAGGCTAAACCAAAGGCAGCTAAAATCCTGTCCTTGGAGGAGCAGCTAGGAGGACCCATGGCTGGGTTCTCAGAGCAGGCAAGCTGGCCAAACCACTGGAAGAGCCTAGGCAGTGTGTTGTGGGCCTGCTCCATGCAGGATTGCCAGCCTGGGGGAGAGCCAGCTGCATGGCCTGGCTTCATAGAGAGGACGAGATGGACTTGAAACCAGAAAGGGAGCTAACATAGAGTAAAGGATCTTCATCCAAAAGGGAAAAATGATGACTCCATACTGCTTTTTAAGAGTTCAAATCAACATCTTTCTGGAAAAAATATTTTTAACAGAATCTTTTTTTATTATTTTTAAAAAATATAAAACTGACTCCTCCCATCAGTAGCAATTCGAGGTTATGCATTTTAACCAGACTTTCTCAGGCCGCTCTTGGATACCTTTAGTAGTTAACTATTTTGTCTAACTCTCCTGTAAATACCTATTGCATACCCCTGGGGAATACAGCCTAGGGAACCTTGTACCTCTCACCTGGTGCAGGCATTCACCCCCACAAGGCTGTGCTGATCATATGGTAAAGCAGTACCCTTCTCTGTTCTGTGTCTGTTTCCTGTTACGCTTCTTTGGGAATAGGAAGAGAATCCACCATTCCTAGGAATGTCTGTTTGATATAGTCAGTATTGCCAGTAAAGTGTTCTGACACATACACACACACAGAGACAGAGACACACTCAGCAACAATTACAACATAACTCAAAACCATAGAGTGGGGTAGGAAAAAAATAAATGGAACTGATATGAATAGTAAAGGTGGCTGTGGCATGAATGGGTGGTGTTACCTTGTGTAGGCTAGCAATGAAATCCCCATGGGACAAGTGCTAGTAAAACAGGAAACTAAAAAGTGTTTGCGAAAAAAAGAGTATCTGGATTCTATTTTAAAGTAAATAGAAAGTTTAAAAAATTTAAAATAGGTGTAGCCTAAAACAACCATGTTTTCAATTATATGTTGTACATATAATATATCTTGTGAACGCCTCAAGTTCAATATACATCATCCAGGAAAGACAGGCTTAATAGTCCTATAGTGGCACAAATATCATGGGAATAAACAACAACTTCCTTACTGGATCTAAGTCTAACTCCACAAGGTTAAAATCATACCTAACACAACTACCAGGGGGAAAACCTGTGCTAGACAGGTCATAGGCCCTAGGGAAGAACCTCCACCATTTTTCCCTCAATGGACTAGTATCAAACCAATTTGCTATGACTTATTATCATATCCATACATTAGTATACCTTCCAACGGTCATCATCACAGCTTCTTTCTGTATTAGATGGTGATTTACATTACTTGCCAATGTGCAGAGAATTAGAGACTGTGGAATGCTCAGCACTACATAGGATATCTATATCATGCCTCTTTCTTCCCAAGCTCAGGGTGATTTTGAAGAGAGGGTGGAAAGATTTTAGAGCCAGAACTTGTGGATGACTACAGATAAACAATGTTTTCAGTACACAAAAGAATGAGTGAAAATATGGTCTCATGTTAGCTATGATTGCATGCACAAGCTAAAACCAGACAAAATCCCAGCATGGAGAGAGGACAAGGGCATGAAGTTCACAGGTAGCTGAGGAGTTTTTGGCAACTGATATCTTCTAAGAGAAGGAAATTCAGCTTTTATAATGGTGTGGTCCCTGATAGGAAAGCTATACTTCAGGGGAAGCCTAAACACCTAAGTATTTACAGGCAGCCCAAGATGGATTTGAAAAGAAAGAATAATTGGGTGAGTTGGATAGGGAGTTATACCGAGAAGAGTTGAGAAAGGGGATGAACACAGTCAAAATACATTGTATAATGTTCTCAAACACACATCAAAATATACACAAGAGAAATGCAATAGAATACAATATATATATGTATATATATACACATATATACACACACATATATGTATACATACACACACACACACACACACACACACACACACACACACACACACACATATACTGGAAGTAAAAGGAGATAAGGACAAGAGGAATAACAAGAAGGTGAATAACTAAACCACAGTTGACAGTCCCATTGGTCTTGGGTAATTGACATTAGTATATTAAGTTTTACAAAACAATATATTACTCTGAGAAAACATTTTTTTACTAAGATGTTTTCTCAGAGCACCCTTAATCTCACTATTCCTGAGGCTATAGATGAGGGGGTTCAACATGGGGATCACCACCAGGTAGAACACAGACACCACCTTGTTCTGGTCTGTAGAGTAGCTTGACTTGGGCATCACATAAATGAATGTAACAGTCCCATAGAACAGAGTAACTGCAGTGAGGTGGGAGGTGCAGGTGGAGAAGGCCTTGTGACGACCTTCGGTGGAGCCCATCTTCAGGATGGTGATGAGGATGTAGGTATAGGAGATGGCTATGATGAACACTGTGATCACAGTAACTAAGCCAGCAGAAAATGAGGTAACAACTACAGCAACACTGACATCAGAACAGGAGAGTTCCACCAAAGGAGCAAAATCACAGAAAAAATGATCGACTCTATTTGGTCCACAGAAGAACAAGGAAAAAATAGAAACTGTGGCAAAGGAAGCCATAAGAAAACTCCCTATATAGGATCCTACAACCAACTGGACACAGACTTGTGTGGACATTTTGGTGGGGTAAAGCAGTGGGTTGCAGATTGCCATGAAGCGATCATAAGCCATGGCAGCCAGAAGGAAGCATTCAACTGTCCCAAAGAAAGCAGCTGAGCCAAACTGAATAGAGCATCCAAGGTAGGAGATGGTATTTTGCTTTACTAGGAAGTTGACAAGCATATTGGGTGTGACAGAAGATGAGTAGCCTATGTCAACAGAACCCAAGTGGCTGAGAAAAAAGTACATGGGGTGATGGAGCTGGGAAGAGACTTTGATGAGAAGGATGGTGCTGAGGTTCCCAGACACAGTCACCAGGTAGATGCACAGGATGATGATGAAGAGGACGACTCTAAGGACTGGGTCATCTGTTAATCCCAGTAAAATGAACTCTGTCACTGTAGTGTTGTTTCCATCTTCAAGAAAGCCATGGGACAGTGTAGCTAGTGCTAGATTGAGGCTGTGATGGAGATATTACAGGGAGGGATTAATAATAGGTTACATCATTTCATATAATACATAAATGGAGAACATTATAAGTAAATATATTATTCAAAAATTGGAGCAACAATGGATGCTATACTCATGGTTTTCATTGTTTATACATTTATGTCCAATAAGTTCTTTATATTATTCAATCATAAAAGCTAGAAATATGGTAAAAATAATAAATAATTTTATTTACAATTTTTCATAATAAAATATACTTAACTGTTACTAAATATTTTAAATCATGCTACATTTAGGTAAGATGGGGTGGCAGGTAAAGTTTCTTTCCACCAAGCATGATGTCTGACATCCAGAGTTTGATTCCTGGAACTCACAAGTGGAAGAAGGGACGTAACTCCTGGATGTTGTCCTTTGGCGCTCACATCTACGCATTTAACCTGTACCATTCTCTTCACACAAATAAATCAATGAATGAATATAAAATTATACAAGTCCTTTCAAAATAAGAATGTATTTATTATAACAGAGAAATAAAATGTAAAATTATAGAATCATATAATGAAGTCTTAAATTATTGCTAAATTTATGGAATGCCATACACACAACACATGTATATGTGAAGTAACATGATGTGAAATTCAGAGATTGTTCTTGGGATATGTGCACTGACTGTAAATGCACAGGGTCTGTGTTTGATTCTCAGCATCCACGTGATTTTTCACAGCAGTCTGTTTTAACAGTTCTTGGGACCCAATGCCCTATGTAGACATTCACATGGTGTATGTACAGCAGGCAACACTCATATATACTAAGTAAAAGTATCAAATTTTAAAAAAGAGTATTAGATATGAACACAAGGTGGTTGAACTCTATTGCTCTTAGTAAGCACTCTGTAAGTGAATGGTGGCAATGATGTATAAAGCATACACAAATGATGGAAAGACAAAGCTGGATAGTATTTCAGCTTTCCTATGTTTAGTACACAGAAGGGAGCTTTGTTATTAATATTGATCTCAAAGGTTGTAAAACTGAATAAAGACCACATTAAATTTACAAATTGAGCTTACTGTTATAAACTCATTGGATATTTTAAATTCTTTTAAACAGATCATTGTTCTTTAAAGTTATTTGAAATATCAATTTTATCATCATGCAAAATATAAACATTTAACACACTATTAGTAATTATTAGTTTAGACACAGCAGCTCCTTACCTAGTATCACAGTGTTTTCTAACTAGAATTTGATAGAATGAATTCACACGATTTTCAACAGAGGACACCACTCAATACTCAACTGAAGACATTAAATCGTTTATCAAGGCTTACTCAGTAAGAGGCAGATGGACTGTCATCCCTCACATTCTATACTTGTATCTTTATTTGTCTACAGTGATGCCTGTGAGGCTGGCACATTCACTTCATAAACAAAGCAGGTCCTTGCACAGTATGTGCCCTGACAGTAAGCCACCAAAACATTTTAAAGCTAGTTAACTTTTTAACATTTTGGTGAATGCTACATACATACAGCTATGAAGGTCTTACTTATGGATGGATAAATAAGGAATCTATGAAAACTTCATTTTATGCCTGATCATTCTGAAAAATTTACCAATGAAATACAAGGTGATAATATGAAGGTTTGTTTTTCTCCCTTCTGTTATATAACTGCATAATTCCATCTGACATGTTTCAACACCATGGTTTATAAATACACTACATGTCAAGGAAAAAAATCTTCATGTACCAACAAAGTCAAAATCTTACCTCTTGAAATATGAATTCATTTCCAATTAAAAAGTTCAAAGTTAGTCCGGTTTTATAGTGGCAAAGCTGCTTCCTACTGTCATTGTTTGTTACTGAGGGTAAGTCCTTGCAGAAGCTCTGGATTCCAGTGTGAATTCAAAGCATCAGGGATCATTACCAATTTCCCAGTGAGTGCTGAGCAGTTCATTTAACACAAACACAATTAATTTTCAAGGAGTCCAGCAATCTCAAGCAATCTCTTGTTTTTTAATTTGTGTGAGTATTGGTGCACTTTCACTCACTAATTATGGGATGCACATGATAACAAATTATCTTTGGTAAATACTCCTGAAAGTTGATATTTGTTTCAGGTTAGGTCAAGTTAGAAAATATTGAACTAATCATTAAAATGGAGCATATTGGCTTCTTTCTCTCAATGTGCATAAGTTTTTGTTTTACTCTTTTAGTGGTGGTTGATGTATCATACTCTATTATGTACTTTGGTGAGTATAGGCAGGCATGAGATGTTTAGTTGAATAACAGTTATTATAGGTACTCACATTTTTTTAGGCAAGAGTATAAATATTATTGTTAAACAGAAAATAATGAGTAGCAAGAGATATGGATGATTTCCAGGTAATAATAAACATTTCACATAGATCACACCTCAAACAAAAGACAGTTGGTGTCAGCTTATATAGTATAGTGTAGAAAAGAAAGCATGGTTGATCTGAAGAGACAGCTCAATTCTTTCTCTAATCTTAATTCCATTAAGTTCTAAATTGTATTAGTTCCTTTAATCTTCATTGGTGACACCATTTCTGTTTTCATCCTATATTTGTATATTTAGTTATTTTTTTTACTTTTCACTTTGTAACAGATATTCTTAAACAATATTACATATGAATTGACTCTGCAGCATGTCTCTTACATGATGTATACAGTGTGCATTCAAGTCTGATACCCAACGTTCCTCAACTTATACATCATAGAATGATGACATTTATTGATGGAACTATGAGGAAGGAGTAAAGTGGAGGAATAAAATGAGATGTTTGTAAACTCTTGTATGAACTTTTCATCATCTATTGTTTTATTGCACATAAAATGTAACTAAAGACATAGGTAGATAACACATATTTATGTCAGTATAAGTTTCTATAATATTTACAATCCTGATGAACTTCAGTAGAATTTTAACTATTTTTGGATCACAGATTCTTTGTGCTCTCAGAAAATACCCCCCAGAAGATTTCACCTCAATAATGCTACTCTCTTCTTAATCACCACAAAAATAGTCTCTACTTCACACATTGAAATTCCTCTCTTCTGAAACCTCTTGGGCCAAGTCTGCACAGGTCAAATTACTCTCAGCAACAAAGTCTTCCATATTCCTACTAGGATGGCCCATTAAGCCCCTTTTAAAGCATTCCACTGCTTTCTAAATCCAATGTCCCAAAATCCACATTTTTCCAAACAAAAGTATTGTCAGGCCTATTACAGCAATACCCCAGTCCCTGGTACCAACTTCTGTCATAGTTAGGGTTTTACTGATGTGAACAGACACCATGACCAAGGCAAATCTTATAACTGACAAAATTTAATTGGATCTGGCTTACAGGTTCAGAGGTTCAGTCCATAATCATTAAGACAGGAAGCAAGACATCCAGGCAGACATGGTGTAAGAGGAGCTAAGAGTTCTACATCTTCATCTGAAGGCTGCTAGCAGAATACTGGCTTCCAGGTAGCTAGGATGACAGTCTTATGGCCCACACCCATAGTGACACACCTAGTCCAACAAAGCCTCACCTTTTAATAGTGCCACTCCCTGGGCAAAGCATATACAAACCATCACAGAAGATTAATCGCTGACTTGTAGTTGTACAGTGCTTTCAGGCCCCAAGAGAACATTCATTTTCAGTAATAGGTTGTATGTGAAGGGGATGACCGGCCACTGTTTTCTGAGTCATATAAAGTGTTAAATGAGATCTATATCCACTGGCAATCTATTTGCCAGGAAAAATAGTCAAATCCAGCAACTGGATTTGAGATCTGTGAGGACCATGGTCTTATCTTGCTGATGGAACCATCAGTTCTTTTCACCAGGGCTGCCTAACTTATCTGTTAAAGAAATTTCTGCCTCCTACACCCTGTTTTCCGTATCTAGCTGCTAGAGCTGTGTTCTGATTGGCTCATTTCTTTTAGCTCTATCACGTGGATTTTAAAAATAGTTTCTTTTACTTTGATATTATAATACAATTGCATACATTCTCCTTTTTTCTGTTCTTGCAATTTTCCCATGTAAACTTACTTTCTGGCCCTTCCCTTTTCCACAATTATTTCCAATTCATTGCTTCATTTTCATTACTTGTTGATATATACATAACATGATCTACACATATATGCATATACATATAAAATATGTTTTCTATATGCTCAATTATAAAAATTTGGCCTGACTTGGCTAACTTCCCAGGAAAGCTTAGTTCCTTTCATTCCAGCTGGCTTGCAAAGGTGCAGGAATACTCCAAGGGCAGGAGCAGAACAGGGCTCATAAGCCCCTTCCCAAAGGTTATGCAGGAAGTAATATTTTCATGACAGAGGAGACTGGGTAGTCAACTATGTGTAAGCTAAGCAGGGAACAACAGGGACTGAGCTTTCATGAGTCATTGTGCATGCTGGGGTAGGCTATCCAGTGAAACAGCTTTGGTTTACCCATGCTTCTGTATTCAACCCCTCATCTATATTTATGTAAGTCAACCTCAAATATTCACTTAGTGATACAAGGATGGAGTCAGTTTTGATCTGTTTTCAGTACTATATTTTATATGATTAGATTTATTGATATGATTCTTCAAAAAGTCATTGAACACGGTGTCTACTGATTACAACGCTATATTGGTATATTTCCCACTAGTAAATAAAAGCACTACCACCACTTAATCAATGAAGATTCTTTTGGTAAAATTTTGAGAGTCTTACAAAAATTCACTGTAGTTAAAATGTAGGATGTAACTGACCATAGGTTGTTACCACAAATGTATATATCTACAATTCAGCCTCTACATCTAATACAAAAGGTACATCAGAGTAGTGAGGACATCAAAATGCAGGCGCCAAAGATCAGGATGATTCATGCTTAATGTTGTCTTCTAAACATGACAGGGAAATGACACCCACGAAATCTCAACGATACATCAACATAAACCACAGAACACTCAAAACAAGAGTTGACATGACAGCATATAAGACAGATTTTTACAAGGCTCTGCCCCTAATCGAAGAATCACATAGAATCAATGAAATGATGAGAGAGAAGAACTAATCTCCAGGGATAAGCCTTTGATATATTACCCAGTTTCAAGTGGCCGTCTCCGAGCACATGTACCTAGCACCAACAACAAATGGATTCAGTAGGGTGGGTGTATAAAAATAATATTTAAAACAAATTATGAATTTGAGAAAAAGATAGGAAGATACAGGAAGAATCGAAGGAGATGGTAGTGTAGAAATAATGCAAATAGTTTGCTCACATATAAAACCA
>CM052703.1:88211155-88230688 GCA_028551405.1 Uromys caudimaculatus | reverse complement strand
GAAGATGCCCCTACATGTAACAAAGACACATGCTTCACTATGTTCATAGCAGCCATATTTATAATAGCCAGAAGCTGGAAACCACCCAGATGCCCCTCATCAGAGGAATGGATACAGAAAATTTGGTACATTTACACAATGGAATACTACTCAGCTATTAAAAACAATGACTTAATGAAATTTGCAGGCAAATGGATGGAACTTGAAAATATCATCCTGAGCGAGATAACTCAGTCACAAAAAAATGAACATGGTATGTACTTACTGATAAGCGGATATTAGCCCAAAAGTTCAGAATGTCCAAGTTTCACTTAACAGTAACCGCTGGACTGAGAGTGAGGTCCCAGATGGAGGGGTTGGAGAAAGGTCTGAAGGAGCTGAGGGTATTTGTAGCCCCACGGAGGTACCAAGAGCGTCAATGGGCCTGAACCCCCCCCCCCCGGTCGTCCTGGAGTTCGGACCACCTACCAAAGAATACACATCTATTGACCCATGGTTCAGACTACATATGTGGCAGAGGACCTGGATGGCTATCAGGGAGAAAGGAGAGGCCCTTGGGCCTGAGGGTGCTAGAGGACCCAGTAAAGGGGAATGTCAAGGTGGGAATATGGGGATGGGTGGGCGGGTAGGTGGGAGGAGGAATTCCCTCACAGAGGCAGGGATGGGGAAGGGATAGGGGGTTTCCAAAGAGGAGACCCAGAAAAGGGGAAACATTGGAAATGTAAATAAAATATCAAAAATAAATAAATTAATTAATTAAAAAAAAGAAAATAATGTGACTTGATTCAATTGCACTCTAGTTTTAAAATACTGTGACACTGGGAAAGGTTTGGTGTATTTGGGTAAAAATTATAATGTGATAATATCACTCATATTTTACATAGTGATGAAAGTGATGTTTCAAATTACTTTAAATCCATTTAGAATCATTCATAGTATTTAATGAACTTACAATAGGAAGCACCATTTGTTAATTTAGTATGATTTCTATTCTATTTCTTAATTTTGAAAAAAAAGCATTATCTTTTAAAAAGTTAATAAAGATAAAACCTTACTTACAGAATTGATGCATTTTTGACCAACGTCACCAACAAATTACCTCTTTTGTAATAGCCATTGGAAAACTGAAATGTGGCCCAGCAGTCTGTCCTTAATTTGAATGTGCCTTCACGATCATGGCCACCTTTCATTTATAGTGCTGTCACTAAAAGTAATAGACTGAGACCAGCATTTCTCATGTTTATTTCTAATAATCCTTTTAAAATTTTCTTATATTTTGTGTGTATGAATGTTATATGTACACACACACACACACACACACATATATATGTGCATGCACCTCATGCATGCCTGGTGATTGTGAATCACAGAAGAGGTCAATGTATGTCCAGAACTGAAACCATGTACTGCTATGAGAAACTCTGAGAGCTAGGAATCAAACATAGTTTCTATGTAAATATAAAGTATATCAAGTGCTCTTAAACACTGAACTACTTTTCCAGCCCATTAATTGTTATACATATGTGTGTGTGTGTGTGTGTATGTGTGTGTGTGTGTGTGTGTATGTGTGTGTGTGTGTGTGTGTGTGTGTGTGTGTGTGTGTGATCTGTTATATGTGTATGTCAACTTGATAGCAAGAACCTTTACTTAAAAAGTCATCTCAACAGGCAGTCTTATAATTTTAAATAATTAGCTTTAATGAGAACTAAATATGTTTTATTAATAACTGTAAATGAAAGTTACATATATGTGTGTGTATGTTTATGTGTTACTTACCTTGAAGCTATTTCATTCTGAAAAATTTAAATCATAAAAATAGCAATGGGTCATAGACATAAAAGTAAAACCACAAAAAATGTAAATCCTGTGCTGATAATATAGTAAGCATTCAATAAATTTAGCAAAGATTTAAATCTTTATTAAACAATAATTTGTTTCTAGATAGTAGTTATATTTTACACTTACAATAAATATATTTGTATTAAAACTTGTATATTGTATATTGATCTTTTTGTATAGGGAGCATACCATATGCATGGATGCCAAAGGATAACATTCCTGCCATCATCTGAGCTCCAGCCATCATCTGAGCTCCAGCCATCATCTGAGCTCCAGCCATCATCTGAGCTCCTGCCATCATCTGAGCTCCAGCCATCATCTGAGCTCCTGCCATCATCTGAGCTCCAGCCATCAAACTCTTGGTGTCAGGTATCAGCTTGTGGTGAGAACCTTTACCTGAAAAAACTTTGCCAGGCAAAGTCTTAAGATTTTAAATATTTAGCTTTAGTGACAACTAAGTATGTTTTATTTTAAATAAATATAAATAAAATTTATTACTTATAAGCTATTTCTAGGATTCCTGCTTAAATAATTTTCAAGGCCTTATTTCACACAAATATATAAACAATGAAAACTCTGATTAAAACATTCAGTATTATTAATGTTTTTGAGATACCTAGGTTTAAATTATGATCCTTATTTCTCATCACTGTAAGTATGGAGATTACATATATGCATCATCATGCTTGCCTTAGAAAAACATTTTTACATAAATGAAAGCAGCTTAAGGCTCTGAATAGATATGACTTTACTTTCCTTCGATTGACACTAGAAAAATTAAATCTCTTTAAAAATGTTAAAAAGTTATGAATTATATTCTCTAACATTTGAGTCTTGCTGTGGTATAATAGCTGTACAATTAAAATGGATTTAATCAAATTAAATTTCCATCATAAAAAGTTACTTATCAAAGTAGTACAAAAATCATTATTAAGAGCTGGTTCCATCAACAGAATGGAGGCCTATCAAGAGCTCTGACCTCAATATATATGTAATGTGCAGGCTAAGTTCTTAAATGTAATCATCTGTTCTGACAAAATTCAAGGGTTTCTCTAAAAAGAATATAAATACATGGTACAAAATGCTATTCAGATGTTCTTCACAATTACACAGCACTAAGCATATTTAGTTTCTTTGTGGTAGCTTTTCCCCATGGAAAATAGTTTTCTCTTTCTATGACCAAAAGTCTCCTCCCCCATTTTTCTTTATAATAAATCAATAGATGGCATGTGATGTTCAAAAGAGACACAAATAAATACCAGCTCTTTAGTCTACTGATATTTTCACTTTATATTCAAAGCAAAGAGAAAGCAAGGACTTCATTTGAACTTTTAACTTGAACATCACAGCAACGCAATATATGACTTTGAACTCAGCAAAAGGCAGAGCAAAGAGCCTGCTGCAAGACATCATGCCTATTTCACACTTAATAATTGAATCATTCCATTTCTTACGCTTTTTTTTTTTTCTTTTGGTTTTTTCGAGACAGGGTTTCTCTGTATAGCCTTGACTGTCCTGGAATTCACTCTATAGACCAGGCTGACCTCGAACTCAGAAATCCGCCTGCCTCTGCCTCCCAAGAGCTGGGATTAAAGGCATGTGCCACCACTGCCTGGCCATTTCTTATACTTTTGGTAGCTGATACTTCTTATATGTTCATAAAAATCAATAAATGACTTGTGATACCTTTAATGGATGGTAAACTAATAAAAGAATTTTCATTTATCAGACAAAAAAACCCGTTCATTTTTGGTTCAAGCTTTGAATAATATATTGGTGTGTCATGATTTCTATATTTGTATTAATTGAAATGAAATAAAATATTTATAGATCACTTCCTATTCTCTATCACAGCCTTGATTTGGCAGAAACTGTACTGTCCCATGGCATTTCTTCTGGATGGGAACCACACTGCAGTGATGGAGTTCATTTTATTGGGATTAACAGATGACCCAGTCCTTAGAGTCGTCCTCTTCACCATCATCCTGTGCATCTACCTGGTGACTATGTCCGGGAACCTCAGCACCATCCTTCTCATCAGAGTCTCTCCCCAGCTCCATCACCCCATGTCCTTTTTTCTCAGCCACTTGGCTTCTGTTGACATAGCCTACTCATCTGCTGTCACACCCAATATGCTTGTAAACTTCCTGCAGGAGAGAAGCATTATCTCCCACACTGGATGTGGCATCCAGCTTGGCTCAGCTGACTTCACGGCATCAGTTGAATGCTTCCTTCTGGCCACCATGGCTTATGATCGCTTCATGGCAATCTGCAACCCACTGCTTTATTCCATCAAAATGTCCACACAAGTCTGTGTCCAGTTGGTTGTGGGATCTTATATAGGGGGTTTACTTAATGTTTCCCTCATTGTAATGGTTTACTGTTTCTCTTTGCTCTTCTGTGGACCAAATAAAATCGATCATTTTTTCTGTGATTTTGCTCCTTTGGTGTAACTCTCCTGTTCTGATGTCAGCATCTCTGTACTTGTGATCTCACTTCTTGATGCCCCCATTGCTATTATCTCAGGGTTTGTCATAGCCATCTCCTATACCTACATCCTCATCACCATCCTGAAGATGTGCTCCACTGAGGGTCAACATAAGCCCTTCTCCACCTGCACCTCCCACCCCAGCACACTCACTCTCTATTATGGAACTGTCACCTTCATTTATGTGATGCCCAAGTCCAGCTACTCCACACACCAGAACAAGGTGGTGTCTGTGTTCTATATGGTGGTGATCCCCATGCTGAATCCACTCACTGACAGCCTCAGCAATAATGAGGCACTCTGAAGAGACAGCTTGGTATGAAAATACTCTCTTAGAATAATGTCTTGTTTTGTACTACAATATAATGATTGCAATTATGTAGATGAATATAACAAACATCTCAGGTTTGTTTATTAGCCTTATCAAAAATCCTTTTTGCTTTCATTTCATTTTCCTTCCAGAATATATAGATATGTATCATTACATTTTCCCTTTTGTGTTTTTAAATACCTCTTTAAGAATTTTATGCAAAGTATTTGCATTATTTTCACCCTCTCTACCCAACTCCTCTCAGTCCTGTAGCTGTGTCTCTCAAGTCCATATTATTTTTTCTTCCTAATAATACCTCTGATGTTTGTATGGTGCGTAGGCATCCCCCAAAGCACAGTTATCTTACTGATAAACCTCCTTACTCTTGCCCTTATTTTATCTTTAAAACGATTAATTCTTCTGACAGCTATCAATTGTTAATTATACTTCAGATAGAGGTGCATTTCATGCTTACTTCCTATCACCATGTTTGAATGTGTCTGCTTTTAGGTCATACATGCTGACAGAGATACCACGGGTACCTACATGGCTATCTACAACCATTCTGTTGTGTCTAAACGAAGAGTTTCTTTCTATTTATCCAAAGGTCTTTGTAGTTATTCACCACCTCTGTCTCTTGTAATCTTTTCTCCTACTCCTTGACAATGAAGACCGTGCTTGTAGATTAGAGGAGTATGAGATAGATGTTCCATTTAGAGCTGGCCCTTCCACAGTGATCTCTAATTCCCTGAACAAGGAGGAGCATTGTGTTAATTACTAGGTGTTTCTCTGATGAAGGTTGGCAAGTGTGCTAATCTAATGGGTATAATGATAGGTCATTAGAAACTGGTTTAATACTATATCCATTTCGTAGTATAAATGGCGGTTGATTCTTTGCTAGGGCCTTTGACCTGTTTAGCACAGGTTTTGGTCCTGAGAGTATTGTTACTTGTGGGTTTCATCTTCTGTTGTTAGCCTTACATCTAATCAGAAGGTAGTTTGTTACTCTCATGACATCAGTATCACTACAGTACCATCAGGCATGTCTTTCTTTTTGGTGGTTATTGTAGTTTGTAAGGTTCATAAGACAAGTTGTCTGTACAATACATACCATTAAAAACACCTTCATATTATGTTACTCCTATTGAAATACTTTATTATTATTATTTATTTATTTTTTTATACTTTATTTACATTTCCACTTGGGTGTATTAGCTTCTTTTTGTTCTAGAGCTTTCAGGTGTGCTGTTAAGCTGCTAGTGTATGCTCTCTCCAGTTTCTTTTTGGAGGCCCTCAGACCTATGAGTTTTCCTCTTAACACTGCTTTCATTGTGTCCCATAAGTTTGGGTATGTTGTACTTTCATTTTCATTAAATTCAAGGAAGTCTTTAATTTCTTTCTTTATTTCTTCCTTGACCAAGTTATCATTGAGTAGAGCATTGTTCAGCTTCCATGTGTTTGTGGGCTTTCTGTTGTTATTGTTGCCATTGAAGACCAGCCTTAAACCGTAGTGATCTGATAGGAGGCATGGGATTATATCAATCTTCTTGTATCTGTGGAGGTTTGTTTTGTGACCAATTATATGGTCAGTTTTGGAGAAGGTACCATGAGGTGCTGAGAAGAAGGTATATTCTTTTGATTTAGTATGAAATGTTCTATAGATATCTGTTAAATCCATTTGGTTCATAACATCTGTTAGTTTCATTGTGTCTCTGTTTAGTTTGTGATTCCAAGATCTGTCCATTGATGATAGTGGAGTGTTGAAGTCTCCTACTATTATTGTGTGAGGTGCAATGTATACTTTGAGCTTTAGTCAAGTTTCTTTTATGAATGTGGGTGCCCTTGCATTTGGAGCATAGATGTTCAGAATTGAGAGTTCTTCTTGGTAGATTTTTCCTTTGATGAGTATGAAATGTCCTTCCTTATCTTTTTTGATGACTTTTAGGTGAAAGTCGACTTTATCCCATATTAGAATGGCTACTCCCACCTGTTTCTTGGTACCATTTGCCTGGAAACTTGTTTTCCAGCCCTTTACTCTGAGGTAGTGTTTTTCTTTATCCCGGAGATGTGTTTCTTGAATGCAGCCAAATGCTGGGTCCTCTTTATGGATCCACTCTGTCAGTCTATGTCTTTTTATTGGGGAATTGAGTCCATTGATGTTAAGAGGTATTAAGGAATAGTAATTGTTGGTTCCTGTTATTTTTGATGTCATTTTTAGGTTTGTGTGACTATCTTCTTTTTAGTTTGTTGAAAGATTACTTTCTCGCTTTTTCTAGGATGTAGTTTCCCTCCTTGAGTTGATATTTACCATCTATTATCCTTTGTAGGGCTGGGTTTGTGGAAGCATATTGTGTAAATTTGGTTTTGTCATAGAATATTTTGGTTTCACCATCTATGTTAATTGAGAGTTTTGCTGGATATAGCAGCCTGGGCTGGCAGTTGTGTTCTCTTAGGGTCTGTATGAGTTCTGTCCAGGATCTTCTAGCTTTCATAGTCTCTGATAAGAAGTCTGGTGTAATTCTGATAGGTCTGCCTTTATATGTTACTTGACATTTTTCCCTTACTGCTTTTAGTATTCTTTCCTTGTATGTGTATTTGGTGTTTTCACTATAATGTGATGGGATGAATTTCTTTTCTGGTACAGTCTATTTGGAGTTCTGTAAGTTTCTCGTATATTTATGTTCACCTCTTTCTTTAAGTTAGGGAAGTTTTCTTCTATAATTTTGTTAAAGATATTTACTGGTCCTTTAAGTTGGGAATCTTCACTCTCTTCGATACCTATTATCCTTAGGTTCTGTCTTCTCATTGTGTCCTGGATTTCATGGATGTTTTGGATTAGGAGCTTTTTACATTTTGTATGTTCTTTCACTGTTGTGTCAATGTTGTCTATGGTATCTTCTGCTCCTGAGGTTCTCTCTTCTATCTCTTGTATTCTGTTGGTTATGCTTGCATCTATGAGTCCTGATCTCTTTCCTAGGTTTTCAAACTCCAGGGTTGTCTCCCTTTGTGATTTCTTTATTGTTTCTATTTCTATTTTTAGTTCCTGGATGGTTTTGTTAATTTCCTTCATCTGTTTGATTGTGTTTTCCTGTAATTCTGCCTGCTTGATTGTGTTTTCCTGTAATTCTTTAATGGATTTTTGTGTTTCCTCTTTAAGGGCTTCTAGCTGTTTACCTGTATTCTCTTGTATTTCTTTAAGGGAGTTATTTATGTCCTTCTTAAAGTCTTTTATCATCATCATGAGAACTGATTTTAAATCTGAGTCTTGCTTTTCTGGTGTGTTGGGATATCCAGGGCTTGCTGTGGTGGGAGAGCTGGGTTCTGGTGATGCCAAGTAGCCTTGGTTTCTGTTCCTTATGTTCTTGCCCTTTTGCCATCTTGTTAACTCTGATGTTAGCTGATTTTACTCTGTCTGGCTATGGCTAGTCCCTCCTGCAGGCCTCTGTGTCAATACTCCTTGAGAACCAGTTCTCTCTGAGAGGTGTTTGGTTTGGATAGCTGTGGCACAGGGTCAGCTCTGGGGTGCAGACAGAAACCAGAAGGATCTTGTCCCCAGCAGTCCCTTGGTTCCTGTGTCCTGATAGCTCTGCAAGGGTCCCTCTGGATCCAGTGAGTTTGAACAGAAGTGGTGGTTTTGCCTGTGCTCAAAGGCGTATCAGCACTCTTGGGATACCAGCTCTCTCCTGGAGCCCTGTGGCCCAGGCTGAGGTCCCCAGGTCCCGCTGAGGAGTGGTGCTTGTCTTATCCCCACTCATGGCTTTTCCACGGTCCTGGGAAGGTGTCTTTCTCCTGCGCTGCTTGGCTATGGAACCCTGGTGGCCCAGGCAGAGATCTCCTGCCACAGATGGAAACTGGAAGGTTCCTATGCCCAACTTTACTTCAGTCCCTGTGTCCCGCGGGTTCCAGGCGGGTCCTGGTGGTGCTTGTCTTAACCCCACTCACAGCTTTTCCACGCTCCTGGGAGGGTAGTTTTCTCCTGGCGCTACTTGGCTATAGAACCCTGGTGGCCCAGGCACAGGTCTCCCTCCACAGATGGAAACCGGAAGCCTACTGAAATAGTTTTAAAAACTTCCATTCCATTCAGAATAGAATCCAGATAGTCTACCATTCTTCAAAAAATTTACCTTAAATTAACCTGACTTGCACTCTCTTTAGGCTATAAAGATGAACGCTCTTGCTGTTTTCCACCTGGCAACTTTTTTGCCCACTCTCCATACCTACTAGCACTTCTCATTTTCTTACTCTAATATTAATTGTCCCCTGGGGATTTCAATTCAAATTAATGTGACCCATCCCCATCATAGCTAACTTCAATACTAGTATCATTTCTATTTATTCTAACATATATTCACATGTCTAACATTTATGAAAATATTTTAATTTTATGTAACAATAAATGTTAAAAAAGAAACAGTTGAAATACCCGTTTAAGAGTGAAATTAAGTGCATCAATAAAATATTTACTGAAATTTAAAAGAGAATGTGAATAACCTTTTATTAATTTCAAAGAGGTTTATTATGGACTGTAAACTCCAATATTATAGAGGTACTTATTTTCCAAAATTGCTCTATATATTTAGGGTAGTCTGGTTCTAAGCCAGCAATCACTTTTTGTGTAAAATAACAGGGCAATTTCATATAGTTGTAAAAAGTAAACAGAATTATTGATACAAAATTTATAAAACTGCAAAATCAGAGATTTTTTTTTCGGTGTTACTTTATGATTTACCAAAAATCTAAAGTACTGAGGGAAAATAGAACAGATATGTAGATCAATAGAACAGAACAGGAGGTTCAAAATTAGTCCAATAGGATCTGAATTATCTTCTGTAATATTAAGGATTAATAAAATATTCTAACAAACCAACTATTTTCCTTTGCCTTTATAAATGAACATGTCAGCTGTAATGTATTAAACACTGCTTTAAAAAAAATAATAGTTTCATGATAATTATTTCTTTATTACCTAAGAGAAACGTCACACCATAAAGGTAGAAGTCAGAGCACATCTAAGGGAAATCAGTTCTTTCCTTGTACCACATGGTCATGATTGGGTGCCAAGCATTGAATATGAGCTATCAGGATTAATGACAAGTGGCATTACAATTGTGATGTTTTTCCGATCCCTCAAAAAATGATTATTTATAAATATAGTCAACTAGGTATATAAGAATCAGACATAACACCCTGCTTTATGCAATATCCTTCACTAGCATTATGAGGTCTATAACTCTAAACATCTGAAGGGACCCTGAAAATATATATGATGCTATTCTAAGATATACTGCATATGAGAGGGACACAGAGCTTCTATGGAAGCCTATCCTGCCCATATTACCATTGCTATGCTTTTTAAAGATCCATGAAGTAGGCACTTATGCACAGAGTTAGCTGCTGTATCCACAGCATGGTAAACTTTGCAGTTGATTCGTTCATATATTATTTGCTAATATTCTTCATTTCTTCTTCCTCTTTTCAGAAAGAGTTTAATTTGGCAAACAATTACTCAGAGATTGTCCATCTTGGCAGGGAAGGCATAGGACATAGTAAAGGCAGGCAAAGAACAGGAACATGAAGCTGACCACATTTCATCTATAATCAGAAAACAAAGCATGATCAGGAAGTGGGGCCATGCTAAAATGTCTCAGATACCTCTACAAACAGCATCCTTCCTGCTGCCAGGCTCTACTTCCTGAAGAACTGTTACTAGACTAATAAACTCCATAAGCTAGAGATCAAGTAGCTTGCTTCCCCTGACTTGCTTGCTCACCCTGCCTTTTTATGTGATCAAGGACCACCTGCTCAGTGGTGGCACCACACAGAATGAGCTAGACATTCTTACATCAGTCATTTTCTTTTTTTTTTTTTAATTTTATTTTTGATACTTTATTTACATTTCAAATGTTTTCCCCTTTCCAGGTCTCCCCTTTGGAAACCCCCTATCCAATCCTCCACCCCCTTCCTCTATGAGGGTATTCCATCATCCAAACACCCACTCCCATCTTCCCTCCCTGGTATTCCCCTATATTGGGGCATTTAGCACTCTCAGACCCAAGGGCCTCATCTCCTACTGATTGCCAACAAGGGCCTCCTCTGCCACATATGTGGCTAGCACCATGGGTCCCTCCATATGCATTCTTTGGTTGGTGGTCCAGTCTCTGGAAGCACCAGCGGACCTGACCAGTTGATACTGTTGCTCCCTCCCCATGGGGCTGCAAACTCCCTCAGCTCCTTCAGTCCCTTCACCAACTCCTCTATATGGGACCCCACACTCAGTCCAGTGGTTACTGTGAATTGAAACATGGGTGGTCTAAACTTTTGGGCTAATATCCACTTATAAGTGAGTACATAAAGTGTTTGTTCTTTTGTGACTGAGTTCCCACTCAGGATGATATTTTCAAGTTCCATCCATTTGCCTGCGAATTTCATGAAGTCATTGTTTTTAATAGCTGAGTAGTATTCCATTGTATAAATGTACCACATTTTCTGTATCCATTCCTCTGTTGAGGGACATCTGGGTTATTTCCAGCTTCTGGCTATTATAAATATGGCTGATATGAATATAGTGGAGCATGTGTCCTTATTATATGTTGGAGAACCTTCTAGTTATATGCCCAGGAGTGGTATAGCTGGGTCGTCAGGTAGTATTATGTCCAATTTTCTGAGAGTCTGCCAAACTGATGTCCAGAATGGTTGTACCAGCTTACAATCCCACCAGCAATGGAGTAGTGTTCCTCTTTCTCCACATCCTCGCCAGCATCTGCTGTCACCTGAGTTTTTGATCTTAGCCACTCTGACTGGTGTGAGGTGGAATCTCAGACTTGTTTTTATTTACATTTCCCTGATGAATAAGGTTGTTGAACATTTCTTTAGGAGATTCTCAGCCCTTCGAATTTCCTAAGTTGTGAATTCTCTGTTTAGCTCTGTTCTCCATTTTTTGATAGGGTTATTTGGTTCTCTGGAGTCTAACTTCTTGAGTTCTTTGTATATATTGGATATTAGCCCTCTATTGAATGTAGGATTGGTAAAGATCTTTTCCCAATCTTTAGGTTGCTGTTTTGTCCTATTGACAGTGTCCTTTGCCTTATAGAAGCTTTGCAATTTTATGAGGTCCCATTTGGCGATTCTTGATCTTAGAGCATAAGCCACTGGTGTTTTATTCAGGAACTTTTCCCCTGTGCCCATGTGTATCTGGTTTTATGTGGAGGTCCTTGACCCACATGGACTTGGACTTTGTACAGGGAGATAGGAATGGATCAATTTGTATTCTTCTACAACTTGACTGCCAGTTGAACCAGCACCATTAGTTGAAAATGCTGTCTTTTTTCCACTGGATGGTTTTAGCTCCTTTGTCAAAGATCTAGTGGCCATAGGTGTGTAGGTTCATTTCTGAGTCTTCAATTCTATTCCATTGATCTACCTGCCTGTCACTCTACCAATACCATGGAGTTATTTTTATCACTACGGCTCTCTAGTATAGCTTGAGGTCAGGGATGCTGATTCCCCCAGAATCTTTTGTTGTTGAGAATAGCTTTTGCTATCTTGGGTTTTTTGTTGTTCCAAATGAATTTGAGAATTGCTCTTTCTAAGTCTATGAAGAATTGAGTTGGAATTTTGATGGGGATTGCATTAAATCTGTAGATTGCTTTTGGTAGGATGGCCATTTTTACTATATTAATCCTGCCAATCCATGAGCATGGGAGATCTTTCCATCTTCTGAGGTCTTTGATTTCTTTCTTTAGAGCCTTGAAGTTCTTGTCATACAGATCTTTTATTTGTTTGGTTAGAGTCACACCAAGATACTTTATATTATTTGTGACTATTGTGATGGGTGTCATTTCCCTAATTTCTTTCTCAGCTTGATTATCCTTCGAGTATAGGAAGGATTTGGTATCAGTGTAACTGTGGCCTCATAGAATGAAGTGCGTAGAGTTCCTTCAGTTTCTATTTTGTGGAACAGTTTGAAGAGTTTTGGTATTAGGTCTTCTTTGAAGGCCCAAGAGAATTCTACCCTAAACCCATCTGTTCCTAGGCTTTTTTTGTGTGGGAGACTTTTAATGACTGCTTCTATTTCTTTAGGGGTAATGGGACTGTTTAGATGGTTTATCTGATCCTGACATAACTTGGATATTGGATATCTGTCTAGAAAATTGTCCATTTCATCTAGATTTTCCAGTTTTGTTGAGTATAAGCTTTTGTAGTAGGATTGGATAATTTTTTGAATTTCCTCAGATTCTGTTGTTATATCTCCCTTTTCATTTCTGATTTTGTTAATCTGGATTCTGTCTCTATGCCCTCTGGTTAGTCTGGCTAAGGGTTTATCTATCTTGTTGATTTTCTCAAAGAACCAGCTCTTGGTTTTGTTGATTCTTTGTATAGTTCTTTTTGTTTCTACTTGGTTGATTTCAGCCCTGAGTTTGATTATTTCTTGCCTTCTACTCCTGTTGGGTGTATTAGCTTTTTTTCATTCTAGAGCTTTCAGGTGTGCTGTTAAACTGCTATTGTATGCTCTCTCTGGTTTCTTTTTGGAGTCACTCAAAGCTATGAATTTTCCTCTTAACACTGCTTTCATTGTGTCCCACAGGTTTGGGTATGTTGTACTTTCATTTTCATTAAATTCTAGGTAGTCTTTAATTTCTTTCTTTATTTCTTTCTTGATCAAGTTATCATTTAGTAGAGCATTCTTCACCTTCTATGTGTATGTGGGCTTTCTGATGTTTTTGTTGCCATTGAAGACTAGTCTTAATCCTTAGTGATCTGATAGGGGCATGGGATTATTTCAATCTTCTTATATCTGTTGAGATTTGTTTTGTGACCAATTACATGGTCAATTTTGGAGAAAGTACCATGAGGTACTGAGAAGGTATATTCTTTTGTTTTAGGATGAAATGTTCTATAGATATCTGTTAAATGCATTTGGTTTCTAACATCTGTTAGTTTCACTGTGTCTCTGTTTAGTTTGTGCTTCCAAGATCTGTCCATTGATGAGAGTGGGATGTTGAAGACTCCCACTATTATTGTGTATGGTGCAATGTGTCCTTTGAGGTTTAGTAAAGTTTCTTTTATGAATGTGGGTACCCTTGCATTTGGAGCATAGATCTTCAGAATTGAGAGTGCTTCTTGGTAGATTTTTCCTTTGATGAGGATGAGGTGTTCTTCCTTATCTTTTCTGATGACTTTTGGTTGAGAGTCAATTTTATTCGATATTAGAATGGCTACTCCTGCCTGTTTCTTGGGACCATTTGCCTGGAAAAATTTTTTCCAGCCCTTTACTCTGAGGTAGTGTTTGTCTTTAACACTGAGGTGTATTTCCCGTATGCAGCAAAATGCTGGGTTCTGTTTATGTATCCAGTTTGTTAACTTATGTCTTTCTATTGGGAAATTGAGTCCATTGATGTTAGGAGATATTAAGGAATAATGATTGTTGTTTTCTGTTATTTTCTGTGTTATTTTTATGTTTGTGTGGCTATCTTCTTTTGAGTTTGTTGAAAGATTATTTTCTTGCTTTTTCAAGGGTGTAGTTTCCCTCCTTGTGTTGGCATTTTTCATCTATTATCCTTTGTAGGCCTGGGTTTGTGGAAAGATATTGTGTAAATTTGGTTTTGTCATGGAATATCTTGGTTTCACCATCTATGGTAATTGAGAGTTTTGCTGGGTATAGCAGCCTGGGCTGGGACTTGTGTTCTCTTAGGGTCTGTATGAGATCTGTCCAGGATCTTCTAGCTTTCATAGTCTCTGGTGAGAAGTCTGGTATAATTCTGATTGGTCTGCCTTTATATGTTACTTGACTTTTTTCCCTTACTGCTTTCAATATTGTTTCCTTGTTTTGTGCATTTGGTGATTTGACAATTATGTGACAGGAGGAATTTCTTTTCTGGTCCAATCTATTTGGAGTTCTGTAGGCTTCTTGAATGTTTATGCTTATCTTTTCTTTAGATTGGTGAAGTTTTCTTCTATAATTTTGTTGCAGATATTTACTGGCCCTTTATGTTGGCAATCTTCACTCTCTCATATACCTATTATCTTTAGGTTTGGTCTTCTGATTGTGTCCTGGATTTCCTGGATGTTTTGGGTTAGGAGCCTTTTGCATTTTTCATTTTGCATTTTGACTGTTGTGTCAATGTTGTCTATGGTATCTTCTGCTCTTGAGGTTCTCTCTTCTATCTCTTGTATTCTGTTGGTGATGCTTGCATCTATGACTCCTGATCTCTTTCCTAGGATTTCTATTTCTAGGGTTGTCTCCCTTTGTGATTTCTTTATTGTTTTTCTTTCCATTTTTAGATCCTGGATGGTTTTGTTCATTTCCTTCACCTGTTTGATTGTTTTTTCCTGTATTTCCTCTTTCAGGGCTTCTAGCTATTTACCTGTGTTCTCTTGTACTTCTTTAATGGAGTTATTTATTTCCTTCTTAAAGTCTTCTATCATCATCATGAGAAGTGATTTTAAATCTGAGTGTTCCTTTTCTGGTGTGTTGGGGTATCCAAGGCTTGCTGTGGTGGGAGAACTGTGATGTCAAGTTGCCTTGGTTTCTGTTTCTTATGTTCTTGCCCTTGCCTTTCGTCATCTGGTTATCTCTGGTGTTAGCTGGTCTTGCTCTCTCTGACTGTGGCTTGTCCCTCCTGCAAGCCTTTGTGTCAGTACTCCTTGGAGACCAGCTCTCTTTGAGAGGAATTTGAGTTTGGAGAGCTGTGGTACAGGGTCAGCTCTGGGGTGCAGACAGACACCAGAAGATCCTGTCCCCAGCTTTTCCTTGGTTCCTGTGTCTTGATGGCTCTGTGAGGGTCCCTCTTGATAGAGGAATTTGAACAGAAGTGGTGGTCCTCCTGTGCTCAAAGGTTTGTCGGTACTCCTGGGATACCAGCTCTCTCCTGGCTCTGAGTATGGAGCCCTGTGTCACAGGATCAGCTCCCTGGCCTCAGAAGGAGACCAGAAGGCCACTCCTCAGTCCCTGTGTTCTGAGGATTCTGGGTGGTCTCTCTGAGCAGAGGTACTGGCCTTACCCCTGATCACAGGCTTGTCCACACTCCTGGGAGGATAACTCTTTCCCTGTGCTATTTGGGTATGGAGCCACATGGCACAGACCACAGGTGTAAACTTGAAGACTCCTATCCCAGGCTGTTCCTCGGTCCCTGTGTCCTGAGGGTTCCGGGCGGGTCCCGCTGAGCAGCAGTACTCATCATACCTCCACTCAAGGGGTTGTCCACACTCCTGGGATGCTAGCTATCTCAGGGTGCTATTTGTTTATGGAGCTCTGTGGCACAGACTGAGTTCCCAGTCTGCAGAAGGCCACATCAGTCATTTTCAAGGCAACACCCCAGACTCTTACCTATAGGTCAATCTAGTGAAGGCATGTCCTTAACTAAGAAACCAACCTGTATCGTGGCCCAATGAAATTAATTAAAGTATATTTCTTGAACATGTGTGAGGAGTTATCTTTTTTATTTTTTATAATGAAATTTAATTGATAGAGAATTTTAGAGAAATGTTCCATAAAATAGTACAAATCAGTACAGTACTTCTAATGAACAATTTACCAACAAGTACCAAAGTATAAATTGTGCATAAAATTTTTTCTAGTATACTTATTTCTAGGAATTTATGTTGACAAAAATATGTACCTACTGTGGGACATCTATCACAGTATTACATATAATGGTGAATTATGAAAAACATGTCAAAATTAAATACAGAATTAATAAATTATAAAGTTACTTGTAGACATTTCTATAATAATTAAAATGCTATTTTTAGCTAAACTTTAGAAGCCAATATTATCATCTTATATTTTCACATTATAAATATCATTACAATAAATTAAATCACATCATAAAAACATTATGCAATTTGAAATTAGTTCTGCAGATCAACTCTTACAGTTTTATAGGCCATTCATTTTTTCTCCTTTGAAATGGCAAAGGAAAGTGACTTCAGTCAAAATAGCACACAACCTAATCTCATAAAGTATATGTTTAATGTTATTTGTTTTCAGTAGGCTCTGAAAAGCTTACTACTGTCACATTAAACTAGAAATAAGTTGACAACTCCTGACTAAATTCAGAGAAACTAAATACTAGTCTTCTAAAATATACAGGACTCACCTCCCTAATGGGAACATAAAATTCAAATACCTCCAATGTTCTCCCTTGAAGATATGTTAGCTTCACTCTGAGCAAAGAGCAATAATTCCTTTGTGTTTCCCAAGACCATTACACTGAGATTCATCAGATATCTATAACACTTGCTGAAGTTACCCCTTAAATATTTCTATTTGACCAGTATAAAGTATTTTTCCTTATCTTTTTTGATAACTTTTGGTTGAAAGTTGATTTTATTTTATATTAGAATGGCTACTCCAGCTTGTTTCTTGGAACCATTTGCTTGGAAAATTGTTTTCCAACTTTTTACTCTGGGGTAGTGTCTGTCTTTGTCACTGAAGTGCATTTCCTATATGTTGCAAAATGCTGGGTCCTGTTTATGTGACTAGTCTTTTAGTATGTGGCTTTTTATTGGGGAATTGAGTCCATTGATGTTAAGAGATATTAAGGAAAATTGAATGTTTCTTCCTGTTAGTTTTGTTGTTAGAGGTGTTGTTATTATGTTTGTGTGGCTTCTTTTGGGTTTGTTGATGGATTACTTTCTTGCTTTTTCAAGGGTGTAGTTTCCCTCCTTGTGTTGGTGTTTTCTATCTATTATCTTTTGTAGGGCTGGCTTTGTGGAAAAATATTGTGTAAATTTGGTTTTGTCATGGAATATCTTGTTTTCTCTGTCT
This sequence comes from Uromys caudimaculatus, assembly GCA_028551405.1. Lineage (NCBI taxonomy): Eukaryota > Metazoa > Chordata > Mammalia > Rodentia > Muridae > Uromys > Uromys caudimaculatus. The sequence continues at coordinate 88,213,282 of CM052703.1, read as the reverse complement.
ATGGTAATTGAGAGTTTTTCTGAGTATAGTAGCCTGGGCTGGTATTTGTGTTCTCTTAAGGTCTGTATGAGATCTGTACAGGATCTTCTAGCTTTCATAGTCTCTGGTGAGAAGTCTGGTATAATTCTGATTGGTCTGCCTTTATATGTTACTTGACCTTTTTCCCTTACTGCTTTTAATATTCTTTCTTTGTTTAGTGCATTTGGTGTTTTGGTTATTATTTGATGGAGGAATTTCTTTTCTAGTCCAGTCTATTTGGAGTTCTGTGGCTTCTTATATGTTCAGGGGCATCCTTTCCTTTAGATTAGGGAAATTTTCTTCTATAATTTTGTTGAAAATATTTATTGGCCCTTTAAGTTGGTAATCTTCACTCTCTTCTATACTTATTATCCTTAGGTTTAGTCTTCTCATCGTGGCCTGAATTTTCTGCATGTTTTGGGTTAGGAGCTCTTTGCTTTTTTGCATTTTCTTTTTCTGTTGTGTCAATGTTTTCTATGGTATCTTCTGCACCTGAGATTCTTCAATCTCTTGTATTTTGTTGGTGATGCTTTCATCTCTGACTACTGATCTGTTTCCTAGGTTTTCTACCTCCACGGTTGTCTCCTTTTGTGATTTCTTTATTGGTTCTGTTTGCATTTTTTAGTTCCTGGATGGTTTTGTTCAGTTCCTTGTTTTGTTGTGTTTTCCTGTAATTCTTTAAGTGATTTTTGTGTTTCCTCTTTAAGGGCTTCTAACTTTTTACCTGTGTTCTCCTGTATTTCTCTAAGGGAGTTATTGATGTCCCTTTTAAAGTCCTCTATCATCATCATGAGAAGTGGTTTTAGATCCGAATCTTGTTTTTCTGGTGTGACCGTGTATCCAGGACTTGCTATGGTAGGAGAATCCTGACATCTGGTTATCTCTACTGCTACCTGCCTTCCTTGTATCTGACTGGAGCCTGTCCTTCTTGTGATCCTGATTGTGTCAGAATTCCTCAGAAACCGGTTGTCTCTGGGATCCTGTGATTCTGGTATCCTCTGATCCTAAGATCCTGTGTGTGACAGAGCTCCTGGGAGTCAAGCTGCCTCTGCTACTCAGAGATCCTGGTGTGATCAAGCTCCTGGGATCTTGTGATCCTATAATCCTGTGATACTGTGGTCCTAGGTGTGTTAGAACACCTGGGAGTGGAGCTTCTTCTGGGTGTTAGGAGACTAGTTGAGGAGTTCACTCTCAAGGTCTGCTCAGGGCACCAGGTTAGACCTGAAGAAACTTGTGCCACTGGTCCAACTGGCCTCCCGGGTCCCTGGATCCAGCTGATCCAAGTTACTCTTGGTGTTGAGGTTGAGTCCTCTTCATCTCTGATCCTATGATCCTGGGCATGTTAGAGTACTTTGTAATGTAACTTCCTCTGGGTGTTGTGGAACTGGCTGAGGAGTTCGCACCCAAGGTTGGCTCAGAGCACCAGCCCAGACCGGACCAGAAGGAACCCACGGAACTGGTTTGGGTCCCTGGATCCTTCTGGTCCCAGCTACTCCTGGTGCTGGGATGGATGTTGAGTCCTCCTCACCTCTGATCCTATTGAGGAGTTATTTTTTAATGCATACATCTTATTTTTAATACTAACAAGTACACATAAAATGAAAGGTAACTGAGAGAATAATTAAAATTGTTAGAATGTAAGGTATTTCGATCTAGCTTCAGTTTCTGATTCTGGATGTGTATGTATATGTATGTCTATATGTATATGCATTTATATATGTGTATATAATTTTTCATGTTGCTTAAAAACACAGCCAGTTCAAAAACTCTAATGCAGTTGAGTAATTGCCCCGACTCGCGGGACCAGTTATTGAAGGTATACCCGAGGAGACCCCAAGTCCTGTGGGAGAGAAGAGCGAGAGAGAAGAACGAGACCAAGCAAGCTCTTTGTCAAGGTCTCACTTTATTTTCAAAACTCATCTACTTTAATACATTACTCAAAAAAGGGGAAAACTCAAAGGCGGGGAGAAACAGGGGGTGTGAGGTGATGGGGAGGGGGTGGGCTCAGCCAACGGTCACAGTGACCCAGATATTCTTTCACGAAAACAGGGTGTCCTTGTGGTCTTTGTGGTTTCATATTCAGCTCTCGGAATAGTCATAATATTTTCT
>CM052703.1:88162961-88210655 GCA_028551405.1 Uromys caudimaculatus | reverse complement strand
GATCCTTTTTCTTAACCCTAATTCCTCTCTCTCTCAGGGAGCCTTTCAAATCCTTAATAAAGGCTATTTCTTTGGATAATTTTTGACCCATCTCTGAATAGACGGACTTACTCACCAGGGGACGACTCTCCTCGTGGGTTGCGGGGGAGCCGCCTAAAAACTTCTCTTCATCAGAAAGTTGGGGCTGCGCAGCTGTCACTCTGGGGTCCGCTTCTGGGACTCTTCGGGGTCCGTCTATGACAGGAAGGGGTCAGATCCTCGGGTCCCTGTTCAGGCGCCACCTGCCCCGACCCATGGGACCAGTTATTGAAGGGATACCTGAGGAGACCCCAAGTCCTGTGGGAGAGAAGGGCGAGAGAGAAGAACGAGACCAAGCAAGCTCTTTGTCAAGGTCTCACTTTATTTTCAAAACTCATCTACTTTAATACATTACTCAAAAAAGGGGAAAACTCAAAGGCGGGGAGAAACAGGGGGTGTGAGGTGATGGGGTGGGGGTGGGCTCAGCCAATGGTCACAGTGACCCAGATATTCTTTCACGAAAACAGAGTGTCCTTGTGGTCTTTGTGGTTTCATATTCAGCTCTCGGAATAGTCATAATATTTTCTAGTTCCTTGAACTGTATAGTCTAAACTGTATGGTCTATTTTCCAGTTCTTCTTGGCTTCATTTTCTCATGACCTATAGAGATCTCAGCATCTGGGGGGGGGGTGGCTCCCAACAAGTAATGTTTTCAAAAGTTTATCAATGTTCTTTTCATGAATGATTGCTCACAGAATAAAGTACTTTGTGTGTAAGGAGCTACAGTTCGTAAAACCCTTGGTCCCCTTCACACTTTTCTTTCTCACAATTATTTCTTTATTTAGTCAATTTGCAGTTGTCTATATAGAACCTTTCCCCTGCGACAATCTGTAAATTAAAAAACATATGTGCTTAATTATTAGTCATTTTAAGGCTGTTTCCTAAATATTTCATTTCAGTAAATGATACATTTAAAATTTGACTCTCCTTGTGTGTTTTCATTCAGTTTGATGCATAGGGAGAGAAATTCACTTTGATCTTATTTTCAGCTCTTGACCACACTGGATGTCCACTAGAAATTACCATTGTTGTTCTCCTTGTACAGCAAGTTTTAGTCATAGCCTTTAATAGTTGAAGGACTGTAATTGGCTTTTGAGTCAGGTATTACAGCTATGTGATCCCTAAAATGTCATCACCATTGTCACTAAGGAGCTTGGCTTATCATACACTTATAATCCATGCTCAGTTTCTCTTGTGGATTTCTTTGTTATTAGTATTAATTATTTTATTTATTTACATTTCAGTGTGAGGCGTTATTAGAAGCAATTTGTCAGTAGCTATATACTGGAGAATATTACAATCAACAACCATGAATTGGTAATAATTCCTGCCAATTATGGATGATGGATTATCATAGACCACTTCATGAAGTCTTGCTTCCCATCCATGATATAGACTTGACAGGGGAATCCTTGAACAAGTCTTGTTCAGATAACCATTACTGCAGTGAGTTCATAAGACCAAGAGCTCATGACATATCTAGTTGAGATTTTCTGCTTCACATCTCATCCTCTGGCTCCTTCATTATTTCTGAGTCTTCTGCCATGAATCTTCTTTTGAAAAGTACTTTTAGTAGTTAGAAATTAGAAAAATAAATACTTTTATTTAACCCTCTAACTTGAAATGACAAACCAAAATTGGAAAAATACTTGCTCCTAGAGATGCAGGCTCCTTTACCCACATGTTTGTGTATTTTCCTGCAGATTTTAGCAATTAATTAACTAATTTGAATCTTAGTGTGTGATTTATTCCCTCATTGAAAACTACAAAGTATACACCACCTTCTAGAGAACTCTGTTCCAGCCCTCTAGGCTGCTTCCACCAAATTGGTGCTATAACTGTTATCAAAAACCCTTTCCATTTTTGTCAGTCTAGCTGATTCAAGATAGTGGGAAACATGGTAAGACCAATGGATTCCATGATTGTGTGTTCCATTTTGCACTACTCTAGCTGAGAAGTGAGTTTTGTGGTCCTAAGAAATATTGTGTAAAATAACATGATGGTTTTTGTATAAGTTCATGGATGATGATTTTGGCAGAAACATTAGAGGCAGGAAAGGCAAATACAAAACCGAAATAAGTATCTACTTCAGTAAAGACAAAGCATTGTTGTTTTCATGGAGGAAGTGTTCCAAGTTAGTCAACATGACACCAGATCACTAACTGGTCACTGCTGGGAATGATGATATATGTGGGGCTCAGTGTTGGTCTCTGCTGTTGGCATACTGGCACTCAACAACAGCTTGGCATTGTCAGCCTTATTGGCTATGTTGTCAAGTCCATGCTTAATCCACATCTCTGCAACCCTGGTCCCATTGTTCATGGACCCAGGAATGTCTGGGGAAAGAGGTTTACTGTCCACAGAATGAGTCATCCTATGTAACTGATTATTGAACTGCCTCAAGTGAAGTCACAATTTGATGAACATGAACATGGGGCACAAGTATCTTTACATCCTTTGCCCATTCAGAGAAATCTATCCATATACCTCTGCTACAAGATGTCTTTATCAACAATTTTCTGAGTCCTTGTTCATCCAGCCAATCCATTGGCTACAGCCCATGAGTCAGTGACCAACTGCACATCTGTTCTGGATAGCTCTGTCATTGCTTGTTGCTTATATTTTGATGCAATTTCACTCTCCTGGGAGGGGCTGCAAACTAGGAATGAGTCACGTACTCAGGTGACTTCTTGTGAACCATCCCCTATTGAATAAAGGAGCCAATCACTGGGTGAGTAGGCAGGACTTCCAGGTTGGATGGAGGAAGAGAGAAAGCAGGAAAGAGTTTGGTCCTTTTGGATAGAGATAGTGTGAGGACAAGATGTAGCTACTAGTGTCTCCTGATTTCAATGGCAGATCTGTCAGGATTCGACTCTGGAGGATTTAGATTTAATAAGGTTTATAAGATTAGGTTTTAGTTGTTGCACCCAGTGATTGAATTACTGTTGTTTCTGAACTAAGTTTGTGTTGTGTTTTCCTTCACGTAGCAGCTCATCTGTGTTCAAGAGAGAAAGGTACGGTGACAAAGTGTGGGTTTTCCTGATGTGCACCACAAAGGCCATGGGGTATTTGAAGCATGGGGCTGGCATGATAGCAACTGGCCAGCGGGAACTTAGCAAGCTGGGTGGAGATGTTTTGGAGTTCTAGGCAGAGAGTCTCCACAAGATGAAACAGGTCAGCCATTGCCTGCCAGTGCATAGCTGCCCAGACTGCTAGGGCATAGAGCAGGAACTTGCCAGTCTTTTTAATATTTCCTGCCACACACATCTGTCCATTTCTGCTTCCAAACAAAATGTATGACTATATGCCCTGTCCAAATACTGCCCAATATGAAGATTTCCCTTTGCTGGTATCTTTTAGGGTTGTCCCAGAAAAGGGTTATAATACTGCAGCTGTCCATTTCTGAGTGGTGCCTGCATAACTTGCATGAACCAGGCCCTAGTTTTTGTATATGTCTTCAGCCTATTATAGTGAACATCCCATGAGGCTATAGGTGCATATTTGGCAGCAGACAGCACTGTACAAGGAATAGAAACCACAAATATTTGGGAAGCTTTACACATTAGCTGCATATGTCTTTAGGACCAGGTTAGACACAATCACACATATACCAACTTCATATAATGAAAATATAACAATAAATTGCTGCTGTTTAATCCTATTTATGACTCTGTGAGTCAGAGAACACTTTGCTTATGATGTGCAGCTTGGGTACTGTAGTAACTTGGTGGCCAGTAGTTATGACTTTAATTCACAGTAAGGCCTAAATAAGCCAAGATCTGTTTTTCAAAGGGAGAATAATTATCTTTATCATGGCAAATCATTTTTTGATGACATCTTAGATTTAGTTTGTAAGTATTTTATTGAGCATTTTCCATCTATGTTCATAAAGAAAATTGGTTTACAATTCTTTCTTTGTTGGGTCTTTATGTGCTTTGGGTATCAGGGTAACTTTGGCTATGTAAAACAAATTAGGCCATGTTCTGTTTCTCTTTTGTGAAATACTTCAAGGAGTACTATCATTTTATTTCTTTCTTATTGGATGTCTGCTGAAACCATCTGGCCATGGCTCTTGTCCTTTTACAATTAGACACTTTTAATGATCTGCTATTTCGCTAAAAGTTATAGGTCTGTTTGCATGGATTATATAATCTTGATTTAACTTTCATAGTGGGATACCTTAAGAAAATAATTTATTTCTTTTAGATTTTCCAGTTGGGTGGACTACATGTTTTTAATGTCCTCATTATTCTTTGTATTTTCTCTTTGTCTGCTACTATGTCCCCTTTTCATTTCTGGTTTTATTAATTTGGATACTCTCTTCCTTCCTTTTAGATAGATAAGGGATGGTTAATACTATCAATATTTTTCAAAGACCCAACTCTTGATTTTCTTGAATTTTGTATTTTGTTTGTTTTTTCATTTGTTTTTATTTTTAGCCCTGAATTTAATTATTCTTTGCAATCTATAACTTTTGGATATGACTTCCTCTTTTTGTTCTACAGCTCTCAGGTATGCTGCAAAGATGCTAGTATAAAATCTCTCCTTCTTATTATTTTAGTGTAGACAATTAGTACTATGAACTTGCCTTTTATAACCACTTTCATTTACCCCCATAAGCTTGAGTTTATGTATTTATTTTCCTTCAGTATTTATTTTGAGTTTATGTATTTATTTTCATTCAGTTGTAGAAAGTCCTTACTTCTTGCTTTATTTCTTTTTTGACTCATTTTTCATTCAACAAAAAGTTGTTAAGTTTCCATGCATTTGTAAACTTTCAGTTGTTTCTGATGTTGTCAATATTCAATTAAAATTACAATGGTTGTCATGGTGGGGGCATGAAGCCACAAACTAGAGAAATGTAACATAGGAAGAAGGAGTAAATGTTACTAAAGACCAACTGCTTGGTGAAGGATATTATGCTAATTTATAAGAAAAATTCCAATCTGATGATGATGTAATTGAAGAATGTCATCTTGCAACTTGAACAGCCTGGGATATGATTAAGGAGCCAGGGGGGGAAAATCTACCTCATTTCCAAAGGTAATACATGGAACTGCCAACACATTCACTGATTTCTTTTAGGGATTGGTTTCAGCTGTAAATGGAGCTATATCACAACCTGAAACTATACCATGAATCTAGACAGTCACGGACAAAAATACTGGCCTATGAAAATGAGGACACTGAATATAAGAGAGCAATCAAACCATTGAAAGCAAAAGGAGCCCCAGTAGATAAATGGATAAGAAAGACAACTGGTATTGGTTTTCAGGAGCATCATGCCAATATCATAGGCCATGCCATAACTAGAAGTCCTTTTTTTTTTTTTTTCTTCCTGCAAACACACGAGGTTTATTCGGGGAACCAGTGCACTGGGGTTGAGCTCATAACCCACGCAGGGGAAGAGGAGTTTGACCCTGAACAGTAAAAGTCAGGGGTATTTAAAGGAAAAAAAACCACAAAGCAAGGGGTGGGGAACAGAAAGAATTTGCATTATGGGGAAGTCCAGAATGTTCTAAGTTAGTCACAAGGCAGTTGCACAAACATTTTTGTGGTTAGCTAGTTCCTGGAACACTGTGCCTCTGGCCCTGGGGCCAGGCCAAGGTCAACCGTTTCTCAGGGGAAAGAATGCAGCCAGGTGGGGTTTGGCCAAGCATGCAATTTCAGTCCTATTTCTGTTTCTGGCTCCAAGTGTGCTAGGGGTCTAACTTTTCTCATAAGGGGGTCAGCTCTTTCATTCCCCACTTCTTCTAGTGCCTAGTTCTAATCTTAGAACTATATTTCTGTATCGTCATAGACCTGTTTGTCACGTTACCCCAAAGCCTGGTATTGCTGTCTTAACATAAGAATCTGTACAGCCCTTACTTGTTCCCTGACAAAAACTATTAATCTATTAACTAAACAGGGTCCAACAGTGAGCAAAAGGAATAAAATCAGCAGGGGAAAACAGAGTCATTCAAGGCAACTTGCTGAACCATTCTTCGAACCACCCCTGTTCAGCCTCCCATTCTCTCTTGCGTCTTTCTAGCCTTTCTCTAAGCTTGCTCATGGAATCCTTAATGGCCCCTGAGTGATCAACATAAAAGCAACATTCTTCTTTTAAGGCTACACATAGTCCTCCTTCTTTTAGGAATAGCAAATCTAACCCTATCCTGTTTTGTAGAGCTACTTCTGATAGGGAGGTTAAGGATTCTTCCAGGCTACTGACAGACTTTTCTAAAACTTGAAGGTCCTCATTCATGGTGGCCTGAAGCTTGCTCAATCCTCTCTCTAACTGCAGTGGTCCATTGACCAGGGCTGTGGTCTCTGTTCCTACTCTGGCCGCTACCCCTGGCCCAAGCATGACTGCTAGGGTCAAAGATATAGGTTCTCTTTTGAAACAGGTGGGTCAAAAATCATATTCATCAACAACCACTTCTTCAGGATGATAATAGACTCGAGGAACAAGCTGGACCATAATACAAAAATCAGTAGACTGGTTGAAAACAGAAGTAGAGACACAAGGGGTTAATCCAGTACTGCATATCCACCATTTGTTATATCCTGGCAAACAGTTCAAAATATAAGGGCCAAAAGTCAACAATAGGAGAACAATTAAGGTCTTAACAAGGTAAATATGAGAGCTGTTAACTAAGATGTTAAACCAAGACTTGAACCAGCCCTGACTCTGTTTCCTCTTTCTCTCTTCCACTTGGCTTACCCTTCTTGCTCTCACCATAACAATTGAATCTTTAACAACCCCAGAATATACAAAAGCAACACTCTTCAGCTAAGGCAGCACATAGTCCTCCTTGCTGAAGGAAATAAGTCTAATCTCCTCCAATTCTATAGTATTACTTCTGATAACAAAGTCAGTGATTCCTTAAGATGACTGATGGTTTTTCCTTTGTAAGACCAAAGCTGAGGTCTTGGTGACTGCCCCAGCCACCCCAATCACAACAGAAGGGAGACAGTGAGTGCTGTCTAAAGGTACTACAAACAGTCATGATAAAGGTCAAGAGATCCTGAGCATGAGCAGATTGTCCATCTTCTGTACTGTCTAGCGGGGGTCTCTGGGGAGCAGGGCATCTGCAGGTTTCACAGGAGAAGCATACACCCAGGCCTCAATACTGTCTACCTTGAGGACTGTTGGAGTAACTAGCAGTGCCAGGAAGGGTCTCTTTTATCTGGGTTCCAGCAACTGTGTCCGATGTCTCTTTACATAGATCCTGTCACCAGTCTGGAAGTGCTGAGGGGTCTCTGGCACCCCTGGAGCATTTAAGGCAGACAGTTTGGGTCAAATCTCATGCTGGGGGATACCTCTTGGGCGAGCTCAGTGTACACCAAGGGAGTTGGGGTACCACACAGGATCTCAAAAGGGGTCAGGTTAAAATGATAGGGGTTGTTCCAAACTCAGAACAGGGCCAAGGGGAGTGGCACCACCCAGTCCGAGCCAGCCTACAAGGTCAATTTAGTTAAGGTCTCTCTATCTGCCCTGAGTTTTGGGGAGGGTACTCACAATGAAGTTTCCAATCTGTCCCCAATACTTTTGCCACACCCTGGCTTACCTGACAAAAGCAGAACCCATTATCTTATCCACTTGCCTTGGGCACTCTAAATCTCAGGGAAATTTCCTCTAATATCTTCTTGGAAACCATGGCAGGTGCTTCCTGCTTGGTGGGGAATGTTTCAGCCCATCTAGAGAAAGTAACTATGAACACCTGAAGGTATTTGTAACCATATTTTCCTGGCTTAACTTCTGTAAAATCCACCTCTCGATATACTCTCGGCTGTTCCCCCTAGGTCTTTTGCCCTGTTTATTCTTGGCTGCATAAGCACTTACTTGCTGGCATATTTTACACTGTCCTACAATCTTTCTGGCCCAGAACCTGAGTCTTATATATTCTAGGTCCCTTAACTGATTGGACATGGACAAGCTTTTTATCCCATAAATGAATCCATCTGTGCATTTTGCCTCGTAAGTCTTTGGCTTCCTTGCTTTCTTCCTGATATCCTGGGCATGAATAATACTCACGGTTACTGGCTTCATTGGGACATCTAAGAGATCCAGAATTTGTTTGTTTCCTCTGGTGCGAGTAGTCCTCTCTCTTAGCATATAGCTCTGTGGTAGTGGGATGTGGCAAAGGCATATCTGTTATCCGTATAGATGTTGATTTTCTTGCAGGGTCCAAGTTCTAAGTCCTTGGTGGGGGCAGTTAGCTCCACTTCCTGTGTTGACGTGTCAGGGGGTAGAGGTTCTGCCCAGATGACGATTGTGCTGTCCATCACAGCAGCACCTGCTTGTCTCTGACCTTCATGGAGAAAACTACTCCTGTCTGTAAACCAGGTTTACAAAAGCCTCGGCTTTTGGTAGGGGTCAGTCAGAGAGGTCTCTCCTTTTGGGCCAGCTTGTTGTGGCCCATTGGGCATGAAATGTATCTGGGCCCCTATTTTGGAGAGTATGTCTCACCTCAACAGAGGATAGGGACAGTCTGGGGTAACCTTAAATGAATGGGATACCTGGTCCATCCCTAGGTCCACTGTTCTTCAGGTAGTCCATGAATCTATCACGAACTGAGTGGGTTTCTCCTCCACTCTCAGAGTTACCCTGGGTTCGGGGAGAAGGTCTCCCCTAATCACTGTCTTCACTCAGGGCTAACGCCTTCTGCAGCTTGGGGGCACTTTTCTCAAGGTCTGGGATTTCTTGCTCCCGACTTTTGTTAGGACAATCTTAGGCCCAATGGCCTCAGTCAGTTCTGAGACTGAAGGCAGGTATATTTTTTCCCCAATCTGCTTTTATACAATTTAAATTACATGCAAGCAATAAGGTCAGTTCTAGGCTGCAATACAATAAATGCAAATAGCCAAGGATTGAGCCAGGCAATAAGCAAAAGTCCGTGATCATTCCAGTGATTGCTGTTTCTGAGGGCGTGACAGGATGACTGAAATATCTGAGCCTACTTCCTTGTCCAAGCCCCAAATCAGATTCTCGCCTGAGGCCTACTTCTGTTACACCCTAAAATTAAAATTCTTACCTGAACTTACTTCCCTGTTCTAGCCTAAGATTAGATTCCTGCCTGAAGCCTGTTTCAGGACTTCTTGTACATTCCTTTCCTGTCGCTTTTCTTTTTCTTTCTTTCTTTCTCTTCTCCTGTCTCCCTGACATAGCAGACCTTCTCAGCAACTTGCACTAACTCTCTTGACAGCCCACTCTGTCTTTCTAGCCTCTGAAGCTTTTTCTGTTATCTCAAGCTATTCCCCTGAGGTCTGTCAATGAAGTCTGGTGATGGACCTTCAGGTTAGATGCCCCTTACCTTCTGCCACAGTCAGGAAAGACCGGATGTAGATGACCGCCTGGTCAATCGATGGTGTCTGAGGGGGCATTCCTTCTAACTTCATCTTAGGTGGGCTGATGAGTAAATAATAAAGTTTTAGAGAGATTAATTGGCCCCTTGGAAACTTCCGCTCTTCCCTCTGGTAAAGAGGGGTAGGGCCATAGGGACCAGGGTAAGGGGATATAGAGGAGGAGAGTCTTGGAGTAACAGGTCCGCTGTTGAAGGTCCTTGGAGGATCGATTTCTTCTCAGGTCTGGATCTCTCCTCCCAAGCTTCTTCTTTTTTTTTTTTCTGATGGCCAGCACCTGTGAGGCAGGTCTTGGGGAAAGAAAGGCCTTTATCTATTGGGGAGTAGAGGGGGAACCTCTACTTGTCTGTCTCTGTCACCACTCTAAAACTCCAAATCACAGGCCTTATCTTTCGCCTGCCCTCACTGCCTATAGATAGCTCCTTTTTGTCCAATTAAAAGGCTCTTTTCTCTCAGATATAAATTGAGCACAACTATTAACATTCTGTAATTTATAAGGTATAAGATACACCTAACACCCAGTGCATCTGCCATCTATATATCCTAACTCAAAAAGTCTTGTAGTTCCACACCTGTTATGTCCTATCTATGCACAGTGATCTACATTGCTGTCCTTTAACTATTCCCAGCTATTTCTAATTAAATTATCTTGAAAACACCCTAACAATTAACTCCGAGCTATGAATTTGCTATCTGGTCACAAAACTTAGTATCATGCCCATTTTGATAATTAAAACAATTTAAAACAAATGAAGTAAACTACACATATACTGTATGGACCTATTTCTAGGCATTTTCTAATTTGTCATGCCAGCATATTAACCCAAAATTCCTATGGAGCCCACATTCAAATCATATGAGATATCTTGCAGGACTTTATTATGCCTATCTTTAAAATTCTGTCGTATGATTACCTGCTTGTAGGAAGCAGGCAGCTTTTACTGTCTGGCATTTTGCCTCTGGGCAATCATCTTGTCTTTGTTCACAGCAGGGGACCACAGAGTCATGCTTGAGCCCCCATGACTCCTCCTCCTGCTGAGCAACAACCAGTCCCCACCTTTTTTTTTCCCTAACTTTTTCCATGTTTAACTGGATGAATCTGTCCGATGTCCAAAACAAACAAACAAGCAAGCAAGCAAACAAACAAACAAACAAACAAACAAAAAACCCTCGTCAGTCAGTTTCAGTCTTAAGAGCACAGAACACAAAACAGAACAGAAGACAACAGTTCTCCCCAGTTCGCCCCTGCCATGGGCGGCCAGCATATACAACCAACAACCAATACACAGCTCGTCCCTGCCATGGACACAGAACAAATTTGTCCCTTCTATGGATGTAGAACACTTTCCCAGCCAGCTCCAGCTGTGCTGGGTTACAGACAGCTCAGATCCTGCCACCCCTGCCACAGGTGGCGGGTGTAACCAAAGAGTTTGTCCCTTCTACAGACTCAGAAACCAGGTGGCCCTGCCACATCAGCAGAAGCCAGATACTCAGGCAAACTGAGGGTCCAAGGCGTCCCTCAGTCCCTCCGTGGTCATGCTGTTCAGGTATGTCTACCTGCTGTGAACACCACCAGACAGGCAGCATGAAAAGTGCCCAGACAGGTGGCACCAAATTGCCCAGACAGATGGCACCGAAGTGCCCAGACAGGCGGCCCAGAGGCCTACAGGCAGCACCGAAGTGCCCAGAGGCTTGCAAGCAAAACTGTAAATAGTTGCCACAAAAGAGGAGGAGGACAGAAAACAGACAAAGAGGGAGACAAACAATACCCGATTGAGCGTAAAGTCAAACTTAGGGGAGTAGATATTGTCATCGTCAAAGTCACAAACAAGACAAAACAGATACTGAAAATACACAGACAAAGACTGACAAGGGCCCGTTTCCACCAAGACAAGCAAAACCAATTCAGAAAACCAGACGGCTGGGAGGACCGAGTCCTCTCCGGCACCCCGTTGGGAATCTCCCAGGCGTCCCTGGGGTCCCTCCAGACCTCCTGGGACGTCTCCCAGGGCAACAGTCAATGATCCCCTAGCCCATCAGCCAATCATGCCCCCAGCCTCTACCAGAGACTGGGAGATCGTTGTCCCCTTACGGAGGCTCGAGGGACTGCAAAACAGACTGCGCAAACCGAAAATACAGATTCAGACTTCAGCCAGCACAGACGAACAAGAACACAAACAGAATCTCACCTCCAAGTAGGTTTTCGGAGACAAGGGTGGTCGCAAATCCTGGGACGAGCCCCTAAATGAAAGACCCTCGTAATGAGGAGACCCTCACTCAAGTCTTGGGGCGGCATGACCCCCCCCAAGAACTCACGAAAGAACGTTCTTGCTGCAAATGCACGAGGTTTATTTGGGGAACCAGTGCACTGGGGTCGAGCTCATAACCCACGCAGGGGAAGAGGAGTTCGACTAGAAGTCTTATATATCAAAATGCCTGAATGCTTTAATTGTGGTGAATTTTGCCATTTCCAAAGACATTGTAAGACTAGAAGATTCACAGCTCTAAATAGCAAGTACTTTGACTCTGGAGAATATAGTATTCATAAGAGAGAACAAGCAGGTTCTGGCTGCTATGAATTACAAAGACTTCCATGGTATTGTAGCCACAGTGTAAAGGGCAAACATTGGTCAAAGCATTGCAAGTTGAGGAAAGACATATGAGGTATTCTCTTGCCATTGGGAAATGAAAGGAGGAGCCTGTCACCTCAAGGTTCTACAAGCCCTCTTTGGTCAGCCAGAAGGTACCAAGCAGGGAAAACAATCAAAACAGTATTTCTGATCTTGTACAGGTTACATGAGGGAGTGCAACTTTGGATCTGGCCACAGCTAACTCTAGGGTTGTTGTTCTTCATCTGCTCCACCACAGGGCACAGCCATACCACTGCCAGGGTGGGGGTTGGACTGTGGGGGAGTGTCTAGATTCAACTCTGGGGGTGGGAAAGAACAGTCCTAGGTATGGGAAAGTAAGAACTGGCTCGGGGGTCTCCAGGTCTGTGACAAGGCTGGGCCGTGGCGTTCTCAGACTCTTGGACATCCAGGCACTGATGGAAGATACAGAAAAGCAGAGCACAGAGGCGGGGGCTGCAGGCTAGGGGCAGCATCTAGCCTGGGGTCAGGAGGGGAGTGAGAAGAAGAGCCCTGCCTTGTCGGGGTGGATTGTTCTTAGCTTGGTGGCAGCAGAATTGGTGGCAGTTGTGGCTGGGAGCTCGGAGAGGCCTTTTATGGGAGATTAGCCTGTGGCTCTGTAGGCAAAAGCTTTCTTCATGGCTTCCCATGGTGGATCTTGATGAAAAGAGGCAGACCATGGTTCTAGAAAAGTGGCAGACCATGGCTCTAAACCATTTATTGTCATGGCAGAAAATGAATGTGTAAAACTATACCCATTTCTCAAGATGGGCCCGAGTTTAAATATTTTTGGCAGGGAGGAATCTCTGGGAAGGGAAGCTTATTAGCTAAGCCCTCTGGGCCTCTAGGTACCTAATTAGCATGAAGAACTCCGTTTTGGGCCTATGTGACTGTGGTCACATATCTTTTATGTGAGAAGCATGGCACATGTTAGAAATCAGGAGTCTGGGAGGCAGGTGGGAGTCACCTAAATCTCAGGTATATGCCCACTGAGTTTCTGAGTATCAACCTGCTCAACCTTTCCAACTTCCTGGCATGGTTTTACATCTCACAGATATTGACTGGTATGTATGGTCCTTTACCCTCAGGAACAATGGAAATAATCTTGGGATGAAGTGGGTTAATTTCTCCAGGATTTATTGTATGTATCAGTATCATAGATGGAGATAGCAAGGAAGAAATTAGAATCATGGCATATGTGAGAAAGTAGATACAAATTGGGGCAGGAGATAGAATTGCTCAATTGTTATTGTTTCCTTACATCAAGGGCAAAGCCATACTGGCAGAAAGAATAGGAGCTTTTGGAAGTACTAGAAAACATGTGTTTTTGTAAACAATATAAACAATGGTTAATGACCCAAATTAATGGTGCAAATGAATGGTGTTGACATAGAAGGTTTGTTAGTTACAGGAGATGATGTTAGTATACATTCCCAAATGTCTTGAAATCCAAATTGGCCACTTAAGGTTTACACACAGTTTATAGGAAATGGTAAATTATCATAATGAGAAAAGGTATTTGATGGATTAAGTGTGTGGGACCAGAAGGGCAAACAAGGAAGTTGAAATCTTTTGAGGCTGACATAGCCATAAATTTATGGGGAAGTGATCTTTTACAACAATGTTGTATGAAAACTAATATTCTTGCAGTTCCAGGGACAACAAATGAGGAAATTAAATGTGATATGGTAGATCTTTTTGGGAAACGTATCAATATGAGTGATTGAGAAAAATCACAAGCTATGACCAAAGTCCCATTTGATCACAGGGATCAAATTTCTAAATTCAGTAAAGGAAACTCTGATGACATTCCAACAACTTTGCACCTAAAGTGGTTATCAAATAGCCCTTTATGGCAAAACCAGTAGCTCATAACAGGCACTTGAACAACTGGCAATGGAGACTCAATATGGAGAAGAGTCTACCAGCTCATGGAATTCCCCTGTGTTTGTTATAAAAAAGAAATTAGGAAAATGTAAGATGACAACAGATTTAAGAACAGTTAACAAAATAATTCAACCAATGGGTACTTTATAGCCTAGACTTCCTTTACCATCTTTGTTACTGAGATCATGGCCTATAATAACAATTGGCTTGAAAGATTTTCTTTACAATACCCTTGCATAAGCAGGATAGGAAAAGGTTTGGTTTTTTGTACCTACTCTGAATAATAGTCATCCACTAAAGAGATACCACTGGAAGGTACTTTCACAGGGAATGTTAAGAAGTCAGACTTTGGGTCAGAATTTTGTACAACTACCATTAGAAGTGATTTGTAAGCAAGTTCCTCAATCTACCATTTATCATGATATGGAAGACATTCTTTTGCCTGATTTTGACAAAGATGTTTTAGAGACTATGTTTAAGGTAACACAAATAATTCTGCAATGCTGGGGGTTACAGATTGCTCCAGTAAAAATTCAAAGGTGAGATTTAATTAATTAATTAATTAATTAATTAATTTGTGTGTGTGCGTGTGTGTGTGTGTGTGTGTGTGTGTGTGTGTGTTATAAAATCAATCAACAAAAATTTTGACCACAGAAGTTACAGATCCATAGGGACCAAATGAAAGCACTTCATAATTTTCAAAATTAATGCAAGATATCAACTGACTGAGACCAATAATTAGATTAAGTATATATGTTTTAAGTAATTTGTTTCAAATATTACAAGGAGATTCAATTTTAAACAGTTCAATATGTCTAACAGCTGAAGCAGAAAAATAATTAACTTGTGTAGAACAAAAAATACAAAAGGCATATGTGGATTGAATTGCTCCTAAACTTGCTTGTAATTTGGTCATTTTGTCTTCAACTCATTCTCTTACTGGGCTCATTATGCAAAAGGAAGATAGTATTATGGAATGGATTTTCTTAGTTCATAAACAAAGTAAAACTTGAAGACACATATAGACAAAATTTCTGAAATAATTATCAAAAGTAGAATAAGACTACATCAATTGTCAGGAACAGATCTGGCTGAAAATGTAGTACCTCTTACAAATGATGAGACTATGCCATTATGGGTGATCAATGAGGATTAGCCAAAAACTTGTAACTACTTGAGCAAAATTAATAACAAATATCTGAAAAGGAGTGTATACAGTTTATAAAATTTACTAGTTTGGTTTTTCTGTGTATTTTAAAGAGAACTCCAATTCCAAATGCACTAACATTTTATACTGATGCAAACAGGATGGGGATGGCAGGGTATAAATCAGACAAAATAAGCAAGGTTCTCGAAAGTCTGCATACTTGAGTCCAAAAGTCAGGATTATATGCAATCCTTATAGTATTATTAGATTACTCTAAATATCTTAATATAATTACTTATTCTTTATATGCAGAAAAAGAGTTGTTTTGCATATAGAGCCTGCTGAATTTGTACCTGGTAACTCAGAATTAGCATTGTAATTTACACAATTGCCATCAGAAGTAGAAATCATCCATTATATATTACTCACATTCTGTCTCATACAGGTTTGCTGGGTCCATTAGCTCAGGGAAATAACAAAAAGATCAAATCAATTACTAATAGGAAATGTGTTAGAAGCTTCAAAATTTCATGAGAAACATCATATTAATGGGAAAGGTTTAAAGAAAAAAAATGTATTACTTGGCAACAAGCCAAAGAAATAATTAAAAAAAAAAAAAAGTCCTACATGTTCTCTATGTAACCAAATTTTGTTACCTGCTGGTAGTAACCCTGAGGGTACCAACAAAATGACACCTGGCAAATAGATGTTTTTCATTTTTTAGAATTTAGAAAACAAAGGAATATCCACTATACTATTAACCTGCACTCAGGGTTTCAATGTGCAGCTGCGTTAAGTTCTTAAAAGGCTGATTGTATAACTACACAGATAATGGAAGCAATGGCAATTGTGGGGATATCTGCACAAATTAAAACTGATAATGCCCCTACATATGTATTCAATATGATGAAACAATTGTTTGTATATTACAATATGAAACATTTTACTGGTATACCACACAATCTGACAGGACAAGCAGTTATAGACAGAGCCAATTATATGTTAAAGAGATACTTATTAAAAAGAGAGAGTAATAACCCCCAGGCCTAAGCAAGGATGCTTGAATCTCACTTAGAAGGGAAATAAAATAGTTTTAGGAGGCAGGAGGGGGAAGGGAATAGGGTAGCAGGATCAGGTGCAGGAGAGACAGGAGAAAGGCCCAGAGGGCCAGGAGATTGAATGAAAATCTGTAGCTGCCTGGGGTAATGGAGAAGGGAAGAATCTTCAGGAAGTCCCAGAGTTAGTGTTAACAGTGTTTATTTAGTCTCTTCTTTTGGTTTTGCTGTGAGATGATTAATTTATTGTGTTTTCTTGGGTGTAGTTACCCTTCTTGTTTTGGAGTTTTCCTTCTAGTATCCTCTGCAGGGTTGGATTTGTAGAAAGATGTTTAAATTTGTGTTTGTCTTGAAATATCTTGTTTTCTCCATCTATTGTGATTGAGAGTTTTGCTGGGTATGTAGTCTGGGCTGGCATCTGTGGCTTTTGCATGACATTTGTTCAGGGTCTTCTGGCTTTTAGAGTCTCTTTTGAGAAGTCTGATATAATTCTGATAGGTCTGCCTTTATATGTTACTTGGCCTTTTTCCCTTACAGCTTTAAATAGTCTTTCTTTGCTCTGTACACTTAGTGTTTTAGTTATGTAGTGGGAAGATTTTCTTTTCTGGTCTATTATCATGTATATATATAGTTTCTGTCATGATACTAGTAGTCATACAGAGTACTAACTAATTCTCTAAATAATCTCCATCTAGCTTCCTGTATGTGTTTTCAAGTTTGAGTCTGAAGCAAGAAACGAGGAAAAAAAAAAATGTGTACCATGAATGTACTTAATAGCATGTGGTCCTCAAATCTTTGCAAGATCTGCTGAATATGGCATTTAACAGTTTAGGTTTTCTACAATTTCTAACAGTAACCTTGTAAGCCTAGGTTTTTATGAAGATGATGGACCCTGAAAAATTCACCTGTATTGTTGTAAAGCTAACACTGAGAAAAATTGCCCCATGCCACCTCTGCTGCCAAGTTCTGTGCAAATTGTTGACACCTTTGGGTTGACTGCTATGTTCTATCTAGTCAGGATTGCCACTATGCTAACAAACACCATCCAAAGATTAGTTTTAGACTACAAATTGCTCAGGACATTCAAATTGATGAGTTCATATGAGACTGATATGAACATTTACAGAACAGTGACCTTAAAAATACTAAATCCTAAGATGGTCAAATACAACCAATCTGGTCATTATAGAAACCTTGACAAGAATAGTTATAGGGTTAATGGAGTGTCCCTCGTCCACTCTGCCACAGGGCTAGGGCCGCTCGGGAAGACAGGACGAGGGAAGTTTGATTGTGCTTACCCCATGCTGCACTGGGCATGTGCTGGGCTACGGGAAGCTGCTGGACACTGCTCTGGGGGTAAGAGAGTGTAGTCTGAGGCCTCGGGGACAGATGGAGCTGGCTCGGGGGTCCCCAGGCCTGCATGGAGGCCAGGGCCATCTGGTTCTCAGGCTCTTGGGTACCCAGGCACCACTGGGAGCCTCAGAAGGGCTGAGAACAGAATGGGAGCCTGCAGGCTAGATCTATACCAGGGCCCAAGGGAAAAGGGGAGCAGCTCTGGTTGGGTCCCACAGGGATGAGAATCCTTGGCTTGTCAGCAGGATTGGCTTGGTGGTCATGGCTGGGAGTGCTGAGAGGCCTTCCACCAGAGATTAGGCAGCTGCTCTTTAGGCAAAGGCCCTCTCCATTGCTCCCCACAGCAAAAAGGCAGTCCATAGTTTTAAGACATTTGTTGTCATAGTGAAGAGTAGATGAATAAAACTGTAGCCTACTTCTCAGGGGTGGGCCTGAGGTTAAATACCTTTTGAGGGAGGAGTGTTTGGGAAGGAAAGTTTAATTGGCTAAGCCTCCAAGCCTTTAAGTGCCTCATTAAAATGGAGATCTGTCTTGAGGCTACATGACCTGTGGTCAAGTCCTCTATCTGTGGAGGGGCTTGGAGCTATGCCCTTATGTGACTGATGGCCACAAGCCTATGGAGCATTGTGGCCTTGTACCAGGAGCCTGGTGTCCAGGAGCATGGCAAAACGTCTACCTTCCCTCAGGGTCGCCAACCTTAGCTCAACCAGAAACCAGGCTGCCTTTCACGGTCCTACAAATAGCTTCATTATTATAATATTTTTACTGTGTTATACATAAAATCTTTTATGTTATTTAGACAAGAAAAAGGGATATAGGAATAATAGTAAAAAAAAGGGTAGATTATTGAATATACTCCTATAGATCTTTGAATATTGATGCAAAGCTGAGGTTATATTTAGGTTACAACATACTATTTATGAACTCCCTTTAAGGTATTATATCTATGTAATTCTTATATTTTTGATTGTGAGCCTAGCTTTTAATGACTAAGCCTCCTATGTAATTCTTAACAATGAAATGTGAAGTTTTAGTCCCTTTGAAAGTTACTATTACAATTGTTTAGTATAATTAAGAATGCAAGTTAATAGTCAATCAAACTTATGGTTTTATTAGGTACTAGTTTATTTAATCACAGATGTCTTATAAGTTAATCAGGTAGTAAATAGCTAGAGACAAGCAACACTTGCCTATTGAAACATACTGAGATAGATGGTCTTCAAAACAGATCTGTAGAATATGGCGGTTACAGATGTTTCATTAATTTAAGTTTTTTTGTTTTGTTTTGTTTTTTGTTTTTTTTGTTTGTTTGTTTACAATGAGACATGTCAGCTCCTGGCAGTACCGCTATACTACTTCAAAAGAGACAATTGGCATTGAAGAACCTCCATATGGAGTTTGCTTCAAATGTGTCAAAGCTAGCCATGAATTAAAAAAATGTCCTTGCTTCAACTGTTGACAGTATGCAGTTGAACATGTAAGGTCAAATAGAGCACATAAGGTCATCTGTTGAACTCTGCAAAGCAAGATAGAAAAGTCCTTCATAATTCTTGCTTCACAGGAAAATCTGTCAGATATTCTGGGACAGTAAGCTGAAAAGATGGATTGGATGTTCTAATGTTGTTGAGGACTCTTGGGTGACTGTCCAGGTGGCCAGCAGTCTCTATCATTGATATGGTTTTGGAAGGTTTCCCCTTTGTTCTTCCTGTTTATTCAGGTAATATTTATCCTTCTCAGGTCTCTGATTTGGTTGAAGGCTAGATAACTATAGCCTCTCAGTTAAGCTTAAGTTGTTAAAAAAATAAAATTAAAATAGAAGAAAATGTTTTAAAGTACATAAAGATGTTTTTAGGTTGATAATTGCAAATTATGGTAGAATGTTATTTAGGTACAGAACTTTGTACTCACCAAGATAGGATAGATGATAGAGTACTTTCTCTAAGGCTGTCAAATACAAATGGACTGGACTTTGTGAATATAATTCTTACCAGACAGTATAGAGTTTATTGATGTTATATAAAGAATCATTTATATAGACAAAAGAGGGAAATGTTTCAGAATATTTGAAGTCTTTTCCTTCTGGGAAGTCAGTGGAGTAGGATGATCAGCTAGGTGTATATTCTGCCTCTCTGAGCTAGCAGGCTTTCACCACAGCATCTGGCTCCTGAGTCTTCGCTTGGTAAATTGAACATTTGGGATTTTGTTTTACAAACAGCAAAGGATTGGAACTAGATTACGTGTAAACTTGGAATTAATTTTTGTGAGATACTTTGTTAAGTACTAGATAGAAGCTTTAATGAGCCACCTGGTTACAAAGTTCATGTACATGCCCATGGACTTTTATCTCAAAGGGGCGAATAGCAGTAGCCACAGATGATGTATCATGTTGACATTTGCCTTCTCTTCTCTCTCACCATCACACAGGCTCCTGCTGTCATTCTCACCATATTTGTGTAACCATGTTCCTTAACCAGGTGGTAAAGTCAGTGGCTTTACTGTATAGTATTCCACCAGAAAAGTAATGAGATGGATCGACTTTATGAAATCTTTGAAATTCAGCTTCAAAAACTTTTGTGTCTAAAAAGTAAGTGTGAGATTCATGGATCTTCAGATGAATATTTATTAGCTCAAAAGAATTTGAAAAGAACAGAACTAGTTTGTTAGTGTTAGCTCTTGACTCCTGTGGAAAGCCTATCTAGACAAGATAATCACTCCAAAGCCTGTTACACCTGGATCATTCTTTCCAGGGTTCCCAAGGCAGTGTGCGAATGGTCTGTGGCAAATCCATTGCCAAGTTTGTGCAAATGAAACTATGAAATCATAGGGAAAAGCCAATATTTGGTTAAATTATACTCACACTTCTATAGTCACTGTTCATCTACACAGGTGGCTGATGGATCCAGAGAAAGAATAGAGGGTTACAGTTACTGACCAAAGTCAGCCAGCTAGTATGTCTGTCAGAGATCTAGACTTTTAGGACTCAATGGAAAGGCAAAATGGAGCAAAACCCAGTAAGTATGTTTGCACGTTTGGGTAATCTTTTTGTGCACCATGTAAAGGTTGCCTTTGTATTATTCAAATGTTGATTTCTGCAGAGTTAAGTACTGGCTGGAATTTGGTTTTGGTATTTTTATGGATCATCACCTGCCAGAGTATTTTGTAAACATATACCTCCATCACCTTCTAATTGGTTTAATAAAGATCCGATAGTCAATAACTGAGGCTGGAGAGGAAAGTCAGTACTTCCAGGCAGAGATAAGAACTGTGGGAAGAAACAAAGACGGGAGATTCACTGGTGTGTTATGGAAGAGGTCTGGTGTACTAGACTGAGAGCAGGGTGATGGTCACATGGCATATGTTGACTGTAATTAACAGGTTAATTGAGTCAGAGCCAGCCTAGATGTAGCCTTACTATAGTGCTTATGATTTATAAAATAATAATACGTCTCCATGTAATTATTTAGGAGCTAGCAGGTCCAAGACAGTCAAGTGATACTTGGTGTTCAATGTCAGGTCATATTTGCCCAAATTTAGAATAATAGATTCAGGTATTAGGCAAAAATGTCTGGTGGAAAGCCAGAAAAACATTTCCCTAGCAGTCACATGCTTCTCTGAAAAGCCTGCATGCTATTTGACTGGAGGAGGGGCTCCTTTAAGGGTTCCTGTGGAGCACTGAGGCTTGGGCAGCTTGTTACTCTGTAAGCAAAGGTCTGAAGCAGGGAGTGGCCCAGCCCAGCATTGCAGTAGGTGTGGGAGGGAGTATGTTGAGCTTCAGAGCCAGGATAGTGGAGTGCACTGAGCAGTGCCCAGCAGCTGGCACCACCCAAACCATCAGTGCAAGCTTAGCCACCACTGCTGTAAGCCAACCCCTTCCAGTGCCCTACTGCTGGTTAAAGAGTCTAGGCCTGATGGAGGCCCCATCTTCTGCACTCTGGCCCAAGGGAAACTCTTCCCAGAATGTCACTACAGTCTTTGGGTCAGGTCCTGACACTCACAGAAAGCAGACACTCAACCACTGCCCTTTCCCATTGCTGCTGCTGGCAGGCAGAGATGATTGGAGTGAGGTAGACAACAGAGACTGCAGCTAGTGTCTGCAGAAGGCAGAAAGGTGGACTGACTCTGGGGGGCGGACCCACCTGCCATAGCCATATGCTATCCAGGTCCAGACTGAGAAACTGAAGTTCAGAGCACAGACACTGATTAGGTAATGTATGTTTGAATTGTGCATAGGTGTTGAAGAAACAAAAGAAAATAATAATGTGAAGTTTCTGAAGGAGGGAATGAGAGATTAAAAAGAAAATATTTTGTGTTTAAAAATATGGAGAATACAATGACAGAGGGTACTTGTACTCCATTCAATTTCGTTTTGATTGTCAGCATAGAAATAATTATAGTTACAA
Source organism: Uromys caudimaculatus (assembly GCA_028551405.1). Classification (NCBI taxonomy): domain Eukaryota; kingdom Metazoa; phylum Chordata; class Mammalia; order Rodentia; family Muridae; genus Uromys; species Uromys caudimaculatus. The sequence continues at coordinate 88,188,764 of CM052703.1, read as the reverse complement.
TCAACAGAGCAAAATTAGAGAAACAATTGAATCTTATCTTTAGATGAATACAATCTAAAGCCTACAGAGCCACCTTGTGATGAGACTGCAAAATGGCAGTTCAAGTCCATTAGAAAACCTACAATATTTTTTCCAGCTACAATAAGGGAATTAGCTCCAATTGAAAGAAATCCACAAGGTTATCAAGAATTTGAGTGGCAGCCCATAGATACACTAGACTTAAAGGGATTTAAAGAGACCATAATGACCTATGGCTTACATTCACCCCGTGTAAGGCAGAGACTTCATAATTGGTCCACATAAAATTGTGTAATTCCAAATGATTGAAGAGATTTGATGACCCATCACAGATCCTGACCCTCAACTAGAATACTAGAATGACTAGCATGGTAGAAAAATGAGGCTTCAGTTATGGAGTGAGAAAATAGGTCTAGAGGCACTAATATTGTCAAGGTTCAGTTATGAGGTGAAGGTTTATATTCTGATTTAAGAGTACAGATTATGTTTTATGATGCCATTCTCAAACAATGCTGTACAATAGTCTTAATTGCTTGGGACAAGGTTGAAAAACAGAGATGATCTGAATCATCTACAAAGGGAACCCAGGGTTCAAATGAATCTTTCACTGACTTTTTACAAAGATTAACTTCAGCTCTAAATAGAGAAATATTAGATCTAAGTGTTAGAGAATTTTAAATTGATTCAATGATCTGTTGCCTTCCCAACCCCCCACCCTTCACCCTCCTTACCCCCTGGCTTAGTTTTGCTACTACTCCAACCTGTACAGTGTTTTCTTTTGATATTGCTATCCCACCAAAAATGTTCATTACAAATGACATTTAAAATAAATGTCCCTTAAAATAGAAAAAGGAGGAATTTGTGGGGCAGTGATCTGTGACAGGCAATCTGGCACCCGGTTGAGCACAGGCATAAAATCTGGGCAACCCAGTGGAACAATCCGCAAGGGACTGGAAAACGTTATGCCAACACTCCTGGGAAGCTTTTGGCTCCAGTCATAGTCACATACCACCCCTCCTCAGGTAAAGGCGTGGCCACACAGCTCCAAGCTATTCCCGTGTTAATGAGAGACCTAGAGGCTTAGCCACACCCCTTCCCAGTTACTTTATCTGCCTCACATCTCCCAGAGGCCACAGGGTACAATTCTATCCATGCCATTCTCCACACGATGACAATAAACATCTTAGAATTATGAACTGTCTCTTTATCTGGACCCACCATGGGAAGCAAGAAATTGTTCTTCTCTTCCTTCCTCCCTCCCTCCCTCTCTCTCTCTCTCTCTCTCTCTCTCTCTCTCTCTCTCTCTCTTTCTCTCTCTCTCTCTTTCTTTCTTTCTTTCCTTTCATTGCTTTCTCTCTTTCTGCCTGTCTTTTATCCTTTTATTGAAAATCAACTTTTCTCATATACTATATCCTGATTATAGTTTCCAATTCCTCTGTTCCTCCCAGTTCCTCTCCATCTCCCCTCCCCTCAGTGTCCAACTCCTTTCTGAATCTGCAACTTTCAAAATGTCTCATAATCTATTGAGTTATTTTAATTTGGGGCTACATATAGTAATAGTGTTTCCATTTATAATTTTACACAGCACTTAATATCATTAGTAAAATACTTTCCATCTTTCTGAGCAAATTTCACAACAGAAATACTGCATCAAACATGAGATATATATTTGCTAATGATAAAAATATAGAAGGAGACTTGGGTTGAGGAGGAGAAGAGATTACATACGTGCCTACTGGAACTAGGTTTTAGGGAACTAAAAATATTTATACTAAATATTTATACTAAAAGAATTCTTTCAAGATAATAATGTGGTTAGATGTGTTTAGATAAATTTAACACCTATCATTCCAAGAGAGTGACTAGGAAGCAAAGTCTAGGTCTCCAGGAAATAGAGACCACAAAAATCAGTTTTGCAGAGATATATAGAAAATAAAGACTCTACAGATTGAAAAACATTAGGTAATAGATCATTCTAACTATTAGTAGCAATCACTCAAAGAGGAGAGGCTGTCATGACTCCCATGGCCCAGATGTGTTGAATGGGTGCTGTGATCCACTCTATTCTTCAGTTGAGATTCTCAGGTAGAGTAGGAAAAGAGATGCTAATGCACATATCAATAAAAACTCTTACTAACACTATGGCCATTACTATCATAGGAAAAGACATTGTCAATTCAATACTGAGTAAAGGAGAGAGATTCCTTAAGTTCATATAGACTAGCTCTCAGCAATATCCTCTCATTTCACTTTTAAAGGGATAATTTTCCTCTTATGTGTATGAGTGGGTTATATTCAAGAATGTGCACAATATGCATTGCAGGTCGCTTCAGAAGGCAGAAGAATGTGCTGAATCCCATAGACTTGGTCTTGTAGATTTTTTTGACTTGCAATATAGGTTCTGAGAACTGAACTCAGATACTCTGGAAGAGTAGAATGTATTCTTATTAACTGAGATATTTATTCAGTCCGTCCAAACTCCTAATCTTCTAATATACTCTTAATTCCATCCTATATCCCCATGTCTTATATTTTATTTGCTTCTTTAATTTCTTTTCTACTAGATTCAGTGTGTGTGTGTGTGTGTGTGTGTGTGTGTGTGTGTGTGTGTGTGTGTGTAAATCAGAGCACAATTTATGGGAGTCAGTTTATTACTTCTATCATGTAAATTTCTAGGATTAAAAAGCCAAATTATCAGGCTTGATGCATTCACTTTTCCCACTGAGCCTCTGCTACTTTATCTTAACAACACCCATTCTGTGAACCTTATACACATCACTCCTGATAGCTTGTTTCTAGTCTTTATCACTTGACAAGCATCTCAATATGTCTGGTAAATGTGTAAGGCAAATCTACTGCACAAGACCTTAGAGCACTAGTTATGTCAACCCAAATTCTTGAATATGAAGATTAGCTGCCTCATAAACATTGAATCCACATCTCTGAAGTCAGAATATTCACATGTTTCCTGTATTTTACAGAATTTGTTAGCTGAGCTTGAATTATTGAGAAATAATAAGTTAATGACCAGTAAGAAGCATATCCAGGAAGATTTCTAGACCTTTCATAACATATTTGACGATAGTCTTGGAAGAAGATAGGAAAAGGGTATAAAAAAACCAGTAGTTCCTACCATGACAACTTAAAATTCTTTCTGAAATATTATGTTGGATTGGAGTTGTTTTACAGGTAGTTACAGAATAACCATTAAACCATACATTCCATGTATTTGTTGATTATTGTATCCTAGTAGCAAGTAGATAGCAAAGAAGTGTTAATGAATGAAAAATTAACATTTTAAAATTTAGAACATAGTACAAAATAAAAATAGAACTGACATTAGAGTTAAAGGTAGCAATGGCAGAGATAGATTATGTTAGCTTATGTAGGCTAGCAAAGAAATCCCCATGGGTAAGTGATATCAGAGCAAGAAAATGAGAAAAACTTGTAAATATAGAGAGTGGGCTAAAATTGCCAGATGGAAGAAAGCAAGTGCAGTCATCCTTATACCCTCATGAAAGAAAAGTCAACTCAGAATAATTTAATTAAAGTTTCATGGTAAATAGAAGAGTATCTAGATTCTATTCTACATGGAATAGAGGGTATTAAAATATTTCAGTAGGAGTAACCTAATACAAAGAGGTTTTTAAAAATTCATATGTGTTGTACAGGCAACTTGTCTTAAGAACCCTGGAAATACATGCCTACTGGTGCTACAGTGACACAAATATCATGGGAGTAACTAGCTACTGACAGGATCTAAGACTAGTTTCAGAAGATGAAACTCACACCTCATCCCACTCTCAGGGCCAAAACTTGCATTAGACATGTGAAAATTCCTAGCAAAGAATATATCATCATTTTTATACTAAATGGACATAATATTAAACAACTTTGCAACGGCTTGTCATTGTACCCATAGACTAGCACATTTCCTACCTTCATCAGAGAAGGATCTTTTTGCTCATCAATACGCAGAGAATTAGAGACAGTGAAAAACATAGCTTTAAACATATCACTCCCCTCTCCTTTATAAGCAAATGAGTCATTGTCAAGGAATGGGAAAAAGATTAAAAGAGCCAGAGGTGGTGGATGACTACAAAGAAATGTTTGAATGATAACAAAGAAATCTTTTTTTTTTCCTCAGACACATCAGTATGGTAGTAAATATAAACTTATGATATCTGTGTCAGTGTGTATGAACTCAAACCAGAAAAAGAATCTTAGCTTGGAGATGGGAGTTGAACTTGAAGTCCATCACTATTTGAAGAATAATTGACAATTGTTATCTGAGATGAGGAGAGTCAATTGTTTTTAAGGGTTTGTCCTTTGGTAGGATAACCATGCCCCAGTAGACACCTAAGTATACACCAAAGTATATATAGACAAAACAAGTATTATCAGATAAAAAAGAAGATGGAGTTGGGAGAAGGAGCTATAGTACTTGGAGGAGTTGAGAAGAGAGGGTGAAAACGATGCAAATACTTTATATAAAATTCTCAAAGACAGATGTGAAAATGAAATAGTAATTGTAATGAAACAAACTAGCTATATATCCTGGGAGGAAAAAGATAAGAGGGTCAAAATAGTAAGGAGAAAGCTAGTAACCAAATGTGAGATGGTAGTCATATTGATCTTGCATAATGGCTCTTAAGTTTGACGAAACAACAAATCATTCCAAAAGAATGTTTTTCTCCCAAGCTGTCTCCTCAGAGCACCCTTAATTTCATTATTCCTGAGACTGTAGATGAGGGGGTTCAACATGGGGATTATCACCATATAGAACACAGACACTACCTTGTTCTGGTCAGTGGAAAAGCTGGACTTGGGCATCACATAAATGAATGTGACAGTTCCATAGAAGAGAGTGACTGCAGTGAGGTGGGAGGTGCAGGTGGAGAAGGCCTTCTGTTGACCCTCAGTGGAGCGCATCTTCAGGATGGTGATGAGGATGTAGGTGTAGGAAATGGCTATGACAAACACTGTGATCATAGTAACTGTGCCAGCAGAAAATGAGGTAACAACTACAGAGACACTGACATCAGAACAGGAGAGCTCAATCAAAGGAGCAAAATCACAGAAAAAATGATTGATTATATTTGGTCCACAGAAGAGAAAAGTAAAAAAGAAAACCATGACAAAGGAAGCATTAAGAAGACTTCCTATATAAGATCCCACAACTAACTGAACACAGACTTGTGTGGACATTTTGGTGGAATAAAACAGTGGGTTGCAGATTGCCATGAAGCGATCATAAGCCATGGCAGCCAGAAGGAAGCATTCAGCTGTCCCAAAAAAAATCAACTAGGCTGAGCTGTATGCCACATCCAAAGTAGGAAATGGTATTTTGTGTTACCAGGAAGTTGACAAGCATATTGGGTGTGACAGAAGAAGAATAGCCAATGTCAACAAAAGCCAAGTGGCTGAGAAAAAAGTACATGGGGTGATGGAGCTGGGAAGAGACTCTGATGAGAAGGATGGTGCTGAGGTTCCCAGACACAGTCACCAGGTAGATGCACAGGATGATGGTGAAGAGGATGACTCGAAGGACTAGATTGTCTGTTAAACCCAATAAAATAAACTCTGTCACTTCAGTATTGTTCCCATCCTCTAGGCAAGCCATTGGGTAGTGTAACTGCTGCCAGATGAAGTCTGTAATGGAGACAGAACAGGACAGGATTTCTAAATAGTATGGTTCATTTTATTTGATACAAGATATAGAGCATTACAAACTAATATATGATTACCAAGTTAGACCAATAATGGATGTTGTTACTCAGAGATTTCATTGTTTATATATTTGTGCAATATAACGCCTTGAAAATTGTTTAAGCAGAAATGCTAAAAATATATTAAAAATATTATATAAGATTTACATTTATTCATAATAAAATATACTTAATTGCTATTAAAGCTGTAGATTTAAAATTGTGAGACTTAGTCTGGTGAGATTACTTTATAGACAAAGATTCTTACTACCAAGCCTGACACCTGACAGCCAGAGCTCAATTGATGGAACTCAGTTGATGGAGGAGAGAAACAACTCCTGAATGTTGTCCTTTCACATCCACACATAAGGTATGTTTCCTGCACCATTCTTTTCACACAAATGAATAGATAAATATACAATACTATGAGTCTTAATGACAATGGAGTTATCATAAACATAACAAAAGATTAAAATCTAAAAACATATCATTATTTAATGGCTAACTTTATCAAATGCTTACTAAATCACCAGCACAGGATTTAAAATTTTGTTTTCAATTTTATACCTATGAACCATTAATTAATTTATTTCTTTTATTTACTTCCATTTTATAGAACGAAATAGTTTCAATTTATATCTGTATACGTATATGGATACGTATATGAAGAACTAACAATAATGGGGGAGGAAAGGTGGTTCAATTGCTAAGAGTATTTTTTGTACTTGCAGACAACCCAGGTTTGATCTCTAGCATTCACAGAGTTTCTCACAGAACATGTAGTTCATGTTCTGGAGATCCAGTGAACTCTTCTGTGGTTCACAGGCATCAGACATGCCTTTGGAGCTCATATATGTCCACATGCATGCAACACCCACACACAAAAAAATAAAAACAATGAAATTTTTAAAAGAGAATAAGAAATTAACATAAGGCAGTTTGGACTCCATATATTCATTTTAGTAACCACACTATTAATAAAGACTGTCCATGCACTTGAGGCCACATACAAATTAAGGACAAATGGCAGGTTGCATTTCAGGTTTCCAATGGCTAATACACAGAGAGATGCTTTGTTGTTGACACTGGCCATAAAATCTATCAATTCTGTAAATAAGGTCATATCTTCATCAACTTTTAGAAAGATGATAAATTTCTTTTCAGAATTGAGAAGTAAATTAGAGATCACACTAAATTTATAAATGGACCTTCCTGTTTAAGTTCATTAAATATGCTATAATTAGCATATTTAATTCTAAATAAATCATTGTCTTTAAATAATTTAAGTATCAAATTCATCATGTAAGATATGAATAATATTAGCACATTATTATCAATGTTTTATTGAAACACATCAAATCCTTTCTCAGTGTCTCAGCATTTTTTAACTGGAGTGTGATGGAATTAATTTACATAAATTTCACAGGAAGACATTGCTCAATAAATATTCAAACTGAAAGAAGCTAAGAGAAGTACCTAGGTTCTCCCAACAGGGGGTGGACTGTCTCTCCTCTCACACTCTGCATGTACATTTTTATCTGTCCAGTGTGAGGTCTGTGATGCTGAAAATTCAAAAACAATGCAAGTCTTTGCACAAGATGTCCACCTACATTAAGAAACCAAAGCATTTAAAAGGTACTGAATTTTTCAGTCTTTTGGCTGAAAGCTACATGTGAACATCTTTCAAGGTTGTGTTGGTTTCTGGTCTTACCAACGGATAATTAAGTAAGGAATCTTTCAAAACTGCAGTGTATCTGGGAAGAGTGAAAGGAGGAGAAACTGTGATTGGGTTCTATTTAGTGAGAAAAAAAATCTATTTTCAATAAAGTTAAAAAAGGAAACTTATCCATTTTGAATAATTTGCCTATTTGTATATTAGTTCATTTCATAATGTTTGATTATTTTCCTTCTGTTACATACTTATTTGATTCCATTTGACTCCTTTCTATAGCATGCTTGTAAATATAGTGCAATTTCAAAGAGTAAAATATCCCCATTTACCAACAAAGAAAAGAATCTTACCTCTTGAAATAAAAATTCATTTCAAAGTAAGAAGATAAAAGTTACTATGATTTTATAGCTGCAAAATTGTTTCCACTGTCATTGTTTGTCTTTGAGGATAAGTCCCTGCAGAGGATCTGGATTCCAGTGTGAATTCAATGCATCAGGGATCATTACATCACTCACAGTGAGTACTGAGCAGTTCATTTCACACATACAGAATTAATTTTCAAGGAGTCTGTCAATCTCAAGTAATATCTTGTTTTCCTTTTCATGTGAGCATTGATTCACTTTCACTTGGTAATCATGGGAGGTACAGAATCACAAATAATCTTAGGTAAACCGTTCAAGTTGATATTTGATTCAGGTTAGTTCATGTTAGAAGATATTAAATGAAGTATAAAACTGAACTATTTTGGCTCTCTTTATTTATGTACCCTGATTTTTCTTTTAGTATTTTAGTGGTTGATGTAACATACTCTATTGGATAGGTGTGATGGTGAATATAGGGAGGGATGAGATGCAAAGTTGAATAATTATTTGAGGCCACAACTATTTTTATAGGCAAGAGTGTAAAATGTAATTTTTACTTAGAAAGTAATACAAAGAAAGTGGTATTGATGTTTTCAAGATAAGAGTTAAAATTTCATAATTCATACTTCAGACAAGTGACAGCTAGTAAATCTTATATGCTATAAGGGAGAAAATAAGGCTCAGTGATTCTCTACCTGAAGAGTCCTCTCAACTCTGTTGCTAATCTTACTTTCATTAAGTTCTACTTTGTGTCCTTGATATTACCTTGATAAAAGTCATTGACCACTAAACATCAGCCAACTTTCATTCTAAGTGTCTCCTGACCCTGTTGGCAGAGGAAAGTAGAGATAGGATCATCACTGAAAACTCTCTGGTACATTAGCCTGAGTATGGAGAAGTGGATGACAGAAAAGACCTTGTATCAAAACTTTGGCAAATCAGGAAAGATAGTGAATTCTGACCATTGTGTATATACTATGCTATGCAGGTAACTGGACTCACATGAAGATTATATATACAATCATGCATACTTACATTATACACATATACTATACATAAGTAGCTTTCAAAGCTTCCTTCACTAATCTCTGTATTCAATGCTATGTGTAAATTATCATTCTCTATTTAATACAGTCTTGTGTAATCAAGGTTGACTTTGAATTTGCTAGATAGCTAAGGAATACCTTGAACTTCTGATCTTCTATCTCCATTTGTCATGTATTCAACTGACATGTAGCTAACACTCAGTTTATGTGATTTGGAGGTCTAGAACTTGATTGTAAATATGTAAATCAAGGATTATATCAATTGGATTATGTCCACAAGCTATTATTTTAGGTTAATAATTTGTTTACATACACCCTCATACATACAATCTTCTTTCTATAGATGACAGTGAGGAGAGGTTGAGTTTAAACTACTTTTCTAAATGCATTCATGGCTCAGGTCATAATTAACTTAGGATTCTGACTCAGATCACATTGGATGTTACAATGTATATTTTTATGACTCTAACCAATGAGTTTTTACAACCAGATGTAAGAAAATTATTCATTATTTTCAAAAATATATGTGGAATATTTGTTGTATTCTAAAAACTGGTTGAATGCTGTAGATAGGTTAATGAAACTGAACCTCTTAAGAAATTCATATTTCAATGGAAAAATCTAATATCAAACATGGCAAGTACTGTGAAGGACAGATTACATTGACACCTTACTCAGGAGCCTCATGTACCATGTCATCCCAGAACCAAGACTTACTTTACCCTCATGCTATTGAAATCATGTTCAAACATCTTGATTGTTGTTAAGCACAGTCCCTTTGATTTGATGTCAAGTGAACTAGAGAAGCAAGTCTTCTGTTGTACATTCTCCTGACAGCTACTGTTGAGATGGTTGAGGAAGCTGCAATCACTGCTTTCATTTATCGTTAATTTTGTGTTTTGCATCTCATTTTCCTAGAATATTTTCCTTTTAATTAAAATATAATATCACTTCCCTTTCTTCTCTTTCCTCTTCCAACCTCTTCAACTCTTCTACTCACATTCAAACTGACGATCTGTTTCTCTTTGATTTTTGTTGTTAATTATATTTAAGGGCATAAATGTGAAAATATAACCTGCTGAGTTCACTTAGTGTTGCTTACAGGTGTATGATTTCAATACTGACCATTTTGATTTGGGTAACAAATTTGGGGGCTCATTCCTGAGAGAATATTTCTCCTTCTCCCAGCAGCCATCAGGAGGCAAAATGTGCCTGATGTTAGAAACCTAACCATGTATCCAGGTTATGCATCTTAGAGAAGAATTTGCTACTGAAACTTTATTAGATCACACTTCCAAACTGCATTTTCCAGTTTATCTTTATACCATCAGATAAGTGAAGCTTTCCCTGAACACCAGTAAAGTTTCTCTTTGTTGCAGATGGAGACCATTACAGAAAACCAGAAGTGGTTATACTACAGACTTTAAATGATTGTGGAAAGTCTAGCCCAATGGGTATGTGTCTAACATAAGTCCTATACCTTAGGCTTAGTGAACATCTTGAAGATGATTGAAAGTTTTGCTGAATATAGAATTGTGCACTGGTATCTGTGGCATCTTAGACTCCTTAGAATACCTGTCTAGGTCATTCAGGCTTTTATTATCTCCACTGTGAAGTTAGATGTACTTCTTATTGGTTTGTGTTCATATGTTATTCCTTCTTTTCCACTGCAGCTTTTAATATTCTTTCTTTGTTCTGTTCATTTTGTGTTTTGATTATTATATGAAAAGGAAATCTTCTTTTCTGGTACACTCTATTTGGTGTTTTATATGCTTTTTTGTATCTCTATAGGCCTTTCTTTATTAAGGTTAGGAAAAATTTCTTCTATAATTTTGTAGAAAATAACTTCTAGGCCTTTGAACTGGGTTATTTTATTTTTCCTTCTTTAATTTATCTTATTCTTAGATCTTATGTCTTTTCATAGTCTTCCAGATTTTTTAGACATTTTACTACAGAGGTTTTTTTTTTTTTTTAGATTAAACATTTGATGGTTCAACTGTTTTCCCCTATGTTCAACACCAGAGATTCTCTCTTCCTTCTTATATTTTGTTGGTAAAGCTTCCCTCTGTATTTCCTATTTGAATTCCTAAATATTTGCGCTTCCAGAATCCCTTCATTTTTTCTTTTATTGATTCAATTTCCACTTTCAGGTCTTGAACCCACTTTCCTGATAGGAATAGACTGGAGTAGCAGAGAGTTCCTACTGGAGTCTGTGGTTAGGATAAAACAGAGTGAGAGTGAGGGAAGTTTAAGAAAGGAATGTCTATGAAATCCACAGGAGATGAGCATTGGGGTACTAGAATGAGGATAAGATTGCACTCATTGAATGAGATTGAGGGGGCATTGGAATAGGAAGAGCAGTAAGTAAGGTGGAGATCTACTCTCAGCCTACTTATTACCCTGGTGGGAGTGGTGATAATATACACTTTTTGGATAATATGTATTTATACCAAAGGCAATAGGCATGTAGCCACCAAAGGGTAAGCTAAAGCAGAAACAATTTAAATGTCAAAGTTGGCCAGGTTCATGAAAATCATTTTTACTATTTTGACAATATTGGTATTATGTGTACGATGCTAAAAAATTCCAATTTTAGAAACATCAAAGACATAAATTGCTCAAAAGATACAACAGAAGTACATAATATTTTTCCAAAATTGAAATGGTTAAACATTTCTAAATCCCTATAACTTTACCTCAACAGGAGTGAGATCACCCCAATTATTTTAAGATGTCATAAAGGGCATGCTTCAGACACTGGTTGAACAGACTGATCAAAACAAAGGGTTAATAGATAAGGAAGATTTTGAGTAATTTTTTGAGTTGGCTGATTAAGATATCAAAAAAGAATCTGTTACTTGTGACCCCAATCAAGACCCTTGAGTGTAGGGGTAAGAAGATACAGAGTCAAAGATATAGACTCTGGGATTCAGCAAGTGGCTTAAGCAGACTTGTTTGTTGCAGGAACTGGGCAAACATTCGCACATGGCCTCCCAGGATCTCATTGGCTCTCGAGTAGCAGATGTCATGCTGTCTCTCATTGTCTCGCTCCATCACCTGATCCACTATCAGTGGTCTGTAGTCATGTTGGCAGATTCTAGGTTTGCTAGGGGAAGAAGCATTAGCGATGCATGCACCAGCATTGGCACTGGGCATGCTTGACTAAGTTCCTCCTCCAGGAATCCTATTGATAACATAGCTTTCCAAGGACTCACACTTCTACCTTCAACTCTTAGATTTATGTAAAGCAGGAGGTCACTTCTTGCTTAAGTTCTTGGATGATTTGGCAGTGGTGACCCATGCTTTTAATCTAATCACTTAGAAGTGAAGGCAGGTAGATCCCTGTGAGTTTGAGGCCAATCTGCTTTATAAAGTGAGTTTCAGGACTGCCAGGGCTACACAGAGAAACCCTGTCTCAACAAAACAAAACAAAAACTCAGATGACAGTAGTCTTCTCATTCAAAGGATTTCATGTGATTCAATATTTTCAAATCTAAAGAGTCCACTCAAAAATTATGAAACTTATATGAGAGATTTATGTCCAAATCTGCAGAAATTGTTGATCAATGAAATGATTAATCAAAGGGAAAACTACTAAGCATTCTCATTTTAGTTAACCCAGTGTTTTTATGATGAAAATGTTCTTGTTTGTAAGATTATAAAGTTAATGTATAAAGTATCAGCAATATAATTGTAAATTTCCATAGTATACTGTATGTTTGCTACCTAGAGTTCACAGGCCATGGGAGCCAGCATAAAGCACTTGGCTGACATAAGTGTCACTACAGAACAGAGTTGGGCCTCACAGCCAGTCACATAGATGAATGTTTACATCCTGAGAAAGCACCTCAGGATGATGAGTGTGACTGAAGGAGAGTAAACAATGTCTTCAAAAGCCAAATGGCTGAGAAAATATTAATGGGGTGTGAAGCTGAGGGCTGTTTTTGACTAGCGTGATTATGTTCACATTGCCCATTAAAGTGATAGAAAAAATTATTTGAAACACAACAAATAAAATGACATGGATTTTAGCATCCCCTGATAATTCTAGTAGAATGAACTCTGTTATGCATTTCTGAGGTCCCTTCTATGTCAATAATACTTATTAAACACCCTTTAAATAGTGTTGAAAATATCAACAAGAGCACAATGCTGTGGAAATAGTTTTAGCTAAAGGTTGAAAGTCAAACTGATCAAAAATAAGTTGCAAAGGACAGGATTTATTTGGTTTATCTTTCAATGTCACAGTACATCATTGATGTACAAATTCAAAGGTGCAAACTGAAAGCAGGAACTGAAGCAGAGACCATGCATGAACAATGATTACTGGCTTGTTCTACATAATTTGCTCAGACAGTTTTCTTATACCATACAAGACATTCTGCCCAGAAGCAACACCATCCACAGTTAGCTTGGTGTTCCCCCACTGATCATTATTCAAGAAATGCCTTACAGAACTATTCACAGGCCAGTCTGATTGAGGTGTTTTCTCAGCAGCTGTCTCTTCTTCCCAGATAACTTAGCTGGTTTCAAGTTGACAAAAGAAAACAAAAACAAAAACAAAACCTCTAACCAACACATCATGTCACTAGGCTGCAGGATGATAGGGATGTCTTTTCCCCAGAATAATTGCTGGCCCAGAACTGAAGCATAATAAAGTGAAACAGCGCCCCACTCCACTGATCCAATGAAACTCAGCGACTGGGAAGGTGTTACTTCTTCATTTGTTTTTGCATAAATTATTGCAAGTGTTGTTCAAGGAACTTCTGATAGACTATGGGCACAGTTTCAATGATTCTTCGTTAGGATAGTCAGGCTTATTGGCTTACTGTCTGTGTCTTTCTGGGGATTTGGTTCAGAAGCTCCTCAATATCATTCATAAATGAAGCTCTGAAATTTAAGAGACTCACTACTGTGTTATTCCACTAGTCCAGACATACCCAAGCAGTTCTTCTCCTTTTCTTTGTAAGTGATCTCATATTCCTTTTAAAAATAAGGAATACCAAAATTTGTTTATTATAACTCTTATTCATTTGTAAAGAGTTAAATGAATACAATCCAGGATGATAGTCGGAGTTGGAGTCCTCCATATTTGCAATAATTTAAATACAGATTCTCTTTGTATTAGTGATTTGCAAAGCTGACCATTAGTGTCTTCTCAAGGAGGGAGGCTTAAATGATGGCAAATGTTAGTGACTACAACCTTTTCTTTAGTCTGTAGAGATGGTTTACATGCCCTGTAATATATCCCACAACCAGCAGAATCAAGAGTTCAGGCAGAGAAAGTGAGTTGTTTTTCATTGAGTCTTGTTATTTGTTTAAGTTTACTGAAGTCCAAGAAGTATGTGGAAATTGGAGTTCAAAGTAAGACTTTAAAACCATTTAAATGAAACATCTAGTGTTGTGGAAGAACAAGCCACTAATATGTAACAATCATTGTACTATGCATTAAAATATACTAAGTTCCTATAGTCAACTTAGTGTTCACATGGAAACTGTGTCATATTTACATTGGCTCTTCCTATGTCAATTACCACAATGTAGAAAGTTCCTCACAAACATGCATAGAGATTTACTCCATAACTGATTCTAGAGCCTGTCTAGATGATGATTAGTCTGAACCACCACGATGACATTTCAACAATTTCTAAGACATAGTGAGTAATCTAGATCTTTGGAGGGTTTGAGAAAGAAACTGATTTCTTTAGATTTATGGCTATGGCTGATACATGGAGAATAAGTTAGAAGAGAGTAAGGACAAAAGAGAAAACTTTTTAGGGTTGTAGTAGGTTTGCCTATATAAAATGAGCACAAATACATAAACACATATAAGTGTACTCACATATGAAGACATTCAAAAACATGACTCAAATGAGATTTGAAATAATTGTGCTTTTATCAAGAGTAATAAAAACTATACAGTATTAGTACATAAGCAGACATGCTATTTTATGTAGCATTGTACTTTACACAATGGAGTATTACTCAGATAGTAAAAAATGACATCATGAAATTTGCAGACAAGTGGATGCAACTAGAAAAAGATAATCCTGAATGAAGTAACCCAGATCCATAATGACTAATATAATATATACACTTGTAAGTGAATATTAGCTATTAAGTAAATGATAATCAAGCTACAATTTACACACCCAGAAAGGATAGATAAAGGGGAGGTCTATAGGGAAGAAGCTTGAATCACCATAGTTAGGGGTAACAGAAGAGATTCTGTGGGTGGACTGATGGTGGGTAGGGATGAGACTGGAAGTTATCAGATGGTGGCAAGAAAAATGAAAGAGAGTGGGTGAGTGACAGCTAGAATTGGGGACTTTGTGGGATAGGTATGGGAACCTGGTGCAGTGGAAACTTCCTGAAATCTATGAGGGTGACTCTAATAAGGACACCTAGTAATGAAAGATATAGAATGTGAAGCAGTCATTTGTGACCAGGCAAGTCTTCTAGTGGGTGGAACTGGGTTACATTTGGTTTACTTGTTGGCTGAGAATGTTCCATAGAAATCATTAAATAACCCAAGGTGATTCTATAATAGGAGATAGTTCTCTGAAAACTGACAATGATATCCCATTGTTAAATAGAACTTCTACCCAACTCATTGAACACACAATTTGAGCTGGTACAGGCTTGGAGTCTTCATCCCTATATTCTAGTCTCTTTGGCATGATCTGCAAGCTACAGAAAATGAAAGCTGGACAATAACTCAGCCACCAAACCTTCAATCTACAATCTCTCTTGCCTGCAAGATGTGCTGGGGCAAAGGTGGTGCAAAACTTGTGGGACTGGCCAACCAATGTTGACCCATATCTATCATCTGTGCAAAATCAACTCCTAATGGAATAAAACACACTAATGTGAACCCAGAAACTCTGAAATACTTAAAGAAAACATTGTTTTCTCCAAGATGTAGGTAAATGAAAATAATTTCTAGATAGAACGTTATTCACCCATGAATTAATGAAAACATTTGACAAGTGGAACCTCATGAAATACAAAAGATATTGCACTGCAAAGAAAGCAATCATTCAAGTAAAGAGGATTCCCAGAAAGTAAATGAAAATCTTTGTCAACTATACATGTGATAAAAGATAAATATTCAGAAGATAAAAACTAAAAAATAACAAAAAAACAAATATCCAAATCCAAAGTTCAGAATCTTAGAAAAGAATATAATTTATTTAAAAATCATGGCCGTGGATGATACTCATAGCCTGAGTTAGAATTTGTGGGATAGAAATAAAAATCTAGTGAACTGTTGTACTAGTTAGGTTTCCTCAGAGTGCCAAGACTGTACACACATGTAAACACATATAAGTGTGTATAAATATGCCTGCAGACACAATCACACATCCAATCTTTCTTGATAGATTTTTTATTGGACTGACTCTTACAATTCAAATACAGAATGAGAAACAGATGAAAAATAATTTCTCCAGGAAATTGCACAACTGCTCAGTTTTAATTCCAGAGGGTAGGCACACATCTCTAATATACCAATAGGAGTTAGTGTTATAGCTTTGAATTCAAAGTCACACTAGAAGCAGAAAACTTCTTTGAGAGACCTCTAATTCTCCTGGCCATGACCAGATCAGAAAATGCTGTTCACTCTGAAAGATAATCTGCTTTATTTAATCATACTTGGATTTATCTTTCCAAGGTTTGCCTATATTAGTATTGGATCACATATCTAGAATCACATTGGAGCTAAGTTGACATATCAAATTAACTGTCTTATAGGCACTATTTATTGTGAAAGAGGTCAGTTGGTAATGAACAGGAGTAGATCAAGATAGGTCTCAAAGCTATAAACTTTCTGATAAAATAGCACCACAGAAAGGAGGGGAAAATACAGTAATCTTTTTGTTCCTTAAGAAATGAACTGATCCAATGATGAGCTCCCTAATTGTAAGGAACTAAGTTAGAAAGAACAATAAATAATTATGGTAGGCATTAGCATATAAAGACAAAGATTTTCAGGCATTTCCAAGATTATATTCCCTGAAATATCTCATTGTTACCACATGGGACACCCTTCTTACAAATAGCTAATGTTGGCAATAGAGTATTGGAAGACATATTTAAGGCCTATGATGTAGAAAGTCCTATTCAAATAGATGATATATTGTAATAAAAATATCTCCAGTAATTTTATGGCCTACACCACCTTGTCATTGTCTCTGTAGATGTGCTTGATTCCAGCAATAGTTATTATACATACTTAATGATAGCTGTTATTGAAATGAACACAGACTTAAAAATTATTCAGTCAATAATTTCTACATAGCAGTGAATTATTTTAAAATATGAATATAACTGACAATAATTTTGATATTTGGTGTATAAAAATTTGGTTATACATGAAATTTATTAAACACAACTTATATTTATAATTATAATATATAATCATATATTTTATATATATATATATGATTTACTATATGATATATGAATACTCAGACTGTACAGCATGTGACACAATATATTAGAAGACATATCTAAGAGAATGTTTTCCTACCAAACTGTCTTTTCAGAGCACCCTTAATCTCATTATTCCTAAGGCTGTAGATAAGTGGGTTCAACATGGGGACCACCACCATGTAGAACACAGATATTACTTTGTTCTGGTCCATTGAATCACTGGACTTAGGCATCACATAGATGAATGTAACTGTTCCGTAGAATAAAGTGACTGCAGTGAGATGGGAAGTGCAGGTGGAGAAAGCTTTCTGTCGACCCTCAGTGGAGTGCATCTTGAGGATGGTGATGAGGATGTAGGAATAAGAAATGGCTATGACAAACACTGTGATCATAGTAACTGAACCAGCAGAAAATGAGATAACAACTACAGGGACACTGACATCAGAACAAGAGAGCTCAGCTAAAGGAGCAAAATCACAGAAAAAATGATTGATTCTATTTTGTCCACAGAAGAGAAGAGAAAAGAAGGAAAGTAGGAAGGAAGATGCATTAAGAAACCCACCAATATAGGATCCTACAATCAACTGGACACAGACTTGTGTGGACATTTTGGTGGAGTAAAGCAGTGGGTTGCAGATTGCCATGAAGCGATCATAAGCCATAGCAGCCAGAAGGAAGCATTCAGTTGCACCAAAGAAAGCAGCTAAGCTGAGCTGGATGCCACATCCAAGGTAGGAAATGGTGTTTCTCTCCACAAGGAAATTGACAAGCATATTGGGTGTGACAGAAGAAGAAATGCCTATGTCAACAGAAGCCAAGTGGCTGAGAAAAAAGTACATGGGGTGATGGAGCTGCGAAGAGACTCTGATGAGAAGGATGGTGATAAGGTTCCCAGACACAGTCACCAGGTAGATGCACAGGATGATGGTGAAGAGGACGACTCTAAGGACCAGGTCATCTGTTAAACCCAATAAAGTGAACTCTGTCACTGCAGTGTGGTTCCTATCTAGGAAAGCCATGGGATAGTGTACCTGTTGCCAGTTCCAGGCTGTGATGGAAACAGTACAAGAAGGGATTTATATTTATGTGGCTGCATTTTCATCAACACAGATTGAAGTTATTAGAAATACGTCATTTAAACATGTAGTTGGGGTATTGCTTTGGATGCTTAGTGTTTGTATATTTTTATGTTTGGAATCTATCAAAAATTTCAAAATGAAATCCTAGAAATTTCCTATAAATAATTTACTTTTAATTTACATTTTCTATATAATAAAATATACCTATATATTTAAAACTGAGTATGTTAATGTGAGATGTATGAAAATCAGAAAAAAGTTCTCATATGTAGAAGAAAAATTATAATTTACAAATGTAAATATAATGAAACCTTCAGTAATTTTTGACCTTTAGCAATTCTTTCTAAATTACCTGTACAGGATTTAATAGATTACATGGTGCTTATTGCCATTTTCATAATATTAGGGCTCTTATTGATTGACTTGTGTAGTTTATAAAATGTGTGATTTGAAAATATTTAGTAACTTAACTTTATATAAGAAGCACTAGAATGAGAATATGAACCCCAGGCAGAATGAATTTAATTTGCTCTTAGTGCTCTATAAATTTAGAATG
The DNA here is from genome assembly GCA_028551405.1 of Uromys caudimaculatus. Lineage (NCBI taxonomy): Eukaryota > Metazoa > Chordata > Mammalia > Rodentia > Muridae > Uromys > Uromys caudimaculatus. The sequence goes on along the minus strand of CM052703.1, from coordinate 88,169,890 downwards.
GAAAAAAAGTTAAAAGTGTGTCTTTTTTTTTAATTGATTATTTTATTTATTTATATTTCAAATTTTGTCCTCATTCCTGGTCACCCCTCTACAAAGCCACCACCCCATTCCCCCTCTCCTTTGCCACTAAGAGGGTGATCCCATCCACCTACTCACTCCGGGTCTCACCCCTACAGCATCCCTCTTTGCTGGGGCAACAAGCCTCCATAGACCAAATGGCCCCTCATTAGCCAAATTAGCCAGTCCTCAGCTACATATGTAGTGGAAGCCATGGACCCACTCATATATACTCTTGACAGAATATCTTAATTTAGGAGAGGCAACAATTCAGCTTTTGTTACTAAAAGGGGTCCTTGTATAAGGACATGGGTCATCCAGACTACCAATAGCCTGATTACACTAAGGACAGGTTTTAAATCAAGAAATAATATTTCTTGCAAGAACTGAAAAGACATAATAAATCATACTTAAATTATAAATAGGATGAATAATGATAAATTTATTAAATACTTTAAACACTAATTGGAGCAGTGCTTTATGTCCTTCGTACTATAATTTTAATCACTTGCAGATATGTGAATACTATTTCCTATAATATTGGTATGTGCTTATTCACACGATTGCCATATTCTTTCCTAATATGGCATTTTCTAGCTGAAATATAGTGGAATGAAATAATGTGATTGCCTATAGAGACCAAAGAGTAAACATTCAACTTGCAATATTATGTTTACCTGTGTTCACCCTGTTAGAAGCAAACTGACTCTCATGTCTTAAGAATTCCAGCCCTATATTCATGTGTTTTTTCCATAGTGCCTGGAACCTGTGATGCTAGAGTATGTAGACAGGAACAGAGTCTTTGTTTTCATGAGACATTTGTCATACAGTTATCAACCTATGTCAAAACTAGTGAATTGATCAGCATTTATTTCCTTGAGCACTGAGCTTACATGCCATTAGACTCCATGGGTTTCCAGTCTATTTAGTGTTGGGTAAAAAATAAAGATTTGAAAGCTAATTATTCACAGGAATTGGACTATGACAAATATTTGATATAATTAAATTTTTTCTTGACTACACCTGATTGACTTCCCAACTGCAGCTTATGAATACTCTATATACATTTTTCAAAGAACAAAACATTCTTCAATATGGAGGGAAGCCAGTAGTACACTTACCTTTTGTAATAAGGATTCATTTCAAAGTAAGAAAATCAAGATAATTATAAGATGGTTTTATAGTCTCCTAGATATCTCCCACAAGCATTGTTAACCATGGAGAGCAAGTCTCTGAAGAGTCTTGGGATTCAAATGTGAATCCCAATCCTCAGGGACCATTATCTCAAATGAAAATGAGTCATTTATAACCCATGAACACAATTTTCCAGTATTCAATCTGACTTTTTTCTTTTATATGATAATTGGTACACCTTTATTAGATAAATTATTAGCAGTACATGTTGATGAATTATCTCTAGTAAGTGTTGGTTCTAGGTTAATTTTATATTTTATTTTACATGATAAGAGCTTTATGTAGAGAACATTGTCTTTTATTCAATATCTTCATTCATGTAAGTATTGTAATGAGTGATGTTATACACTTTTTTTTTAGGTACTGTCTTAGGGTTATATTAATGTAAAGAGACACCTTCACCATAAAGGCAAACTTTTAGTTACGTCTGTCTTAATGTTTCAGAGATTCAGTCTATTAATATCATGCTGTGAAGCATGGTATTGTGCAGGCATACTTAGTACTAGAAGAGCTACTGAGAGTTCTACATATTTATCTGAAGGCAGCCAAGAGGAGAGTATCTTCCACAGACAGCCAGGAGGAGGCTCTCATTCCATACTGGGTTCAGCATGAACATGGGAGTCCTCAAAGCCCACCTACACAGTGACACACTTCCTATACAAGCCTACACCTATTGCAACAAGGAAATATATTCTAATAGTTCCCCTTCCCATGGGCAAATCATATTCAATCAACACATTCCATTCCCTTGTCCCCATACAATTGTTCAAACACAAGAGTTATGGAGGTCATGCCTAGCCATAGCATAATGCAAAAATATACATAGTTCAATTTGAAAAATCTCCATAGTCAATAACTATACTGGGCCATCTAACACTCTCAGACCCAAGGGCCTCGTCTCCCACTTACTGCCAATAAGGCCTTCCTCTGCCACATACGTGGCCAGCACCATGGGTCCCTCCATATGCATTCTTTGGTTGGTGGTCCAGTCTCTGGGAGCACCAGTGGACCTTATCAGTTGACACTGTTGCTCCCTCCCCATGGGGCTGCAAACTCCCTCAGCTCCTTCAGTTCCTTCTCCAACTACTACACGTGGGAACCCACGCTCAGTCCAGCAGTTACTGTGAATTGAAACATGGGTGTTCCAAACTTTTGGGCTAATATCCGCTTATAAGTGAGTACATAAAGCGTTTGTTCTTTTGTGACTGAGTTCACCACTCAGGATGATATTTTCAAGTTCCATCCATTTGCCTACAAATTTCATGAAGTCATTGATTTTAATAGCTGAGTAGTATTCCATTGTGTAAATGAAACACATTTTCTGTATCTATTCCTCTGTTGAGGGACATCCGTGTTGTTTCCAGCTTCTGGCTATTACAAATATGGCTGCTATGAACATAGTGGAACATGTGTCCTTATTACATGTTGGAACATCTTCTGGGTATATTCCCAGGAGTGGTATAGCTAGGTCCTCAGGTAGTATTGTGTCCAATTTTCTGAGGGTCCGCCAAACTGATTTCTAGAGTGGTTGTACCAGCATGCAATCCCACGAGCAATGGAGGAGTGTTCCTCTCTCTCCACATCCTCGCCAGCATCATCTGTAACCCGAGTTTCTGACGTTAGTCATTCTGACTGGTGTGAGGTGGAATCTCAGGGTTGTTTTGATTCCCTGATAACTAAGGATGTTGAACACTTCTTTAGCTGCTCTCAGCCCTTTGAGTTTCCTCAGTTGAGAATTCTCTGTTTAGCTCTGTTTCCGATTTTTTGATAGGGTTATTTGGTTCTCTGGAGTCTAACATCTTGAGTTTTTTGTATGTATTGGATATTATCCCTCTATCAGATATAGGATTGGTAAAGATCTTTTCCCAATCTGTTGGCTTCCATTTTGTCCTATTTACAGTGTCTTTTGTATTACAGAAGCTTTGCAATTTTATGAGGTCCCATTTGGCGATTCTTGATCTTAGAGCATAAGCCATTGGTGTTCTGTTCAGGAACTTTTCCCCTGTGTCCATGTGTTCGAGACTTTCCCCAACTTTCTCTTCTATTAGATTCAGTGTATCTGGTTTTATGTGGAGGTTCTTGTTCCATATGGACTTGAGCTTTGTACAGGGAGATTGGATGGATCAATTTGCGTTCTTCTACATGTTGATCTCCAGTTGAGCCAGCATCATTTGTTGAAAATGCTGTCTTTTTTCCACCGGATGGTTTTAGCTCTTTTGTCAAAGATCAAGTGACCGTAGGTGTGTGTGTTCATTTCTGAGTCTTAAATTCTATTCCATTGATCTACCTGCCTGTCACTATACCAATACCATGCAGTTTTCATCACTACTGCTCTGTAGTACAGCTTGAGGTCAGGGATGCTGATTCCCCCAGAAGTCATTTTATTGTTGAGAATAGATTTCGCTATCCTGGGATTTTTTTAATTCCAAATGAATTTGAGAATTGCTCTTTCTAAGTCTATGAAGAAGTGAGTTGGAATTTTGATGGGGGTTGCATTGAATCTGTAGTTGCTTTCAGCAAGATGGCCATTTTTACTATATTAATCCTCCCAATCCTTGAGCATGGGAGATCATTCCATCTTCTGAGGTCTTCTTCGATTTCTTTCTTCAGAGACTTGTAGTTCTTGTCATACAGATCTTTCACTTTTTTGATTAGAGTCACACCAAGACACTTTATACTGTTTGTGACTATTGTGAAGGGTGTCATTTCCCTAATTCTTTCTCAGCCTGTTTATCCTTTGAGTATAGGAAGGTTATTGGTTTGTTTGATTTAATTTTATATCCGACCACTTTGCTGAAGTTTATCAGCTGTAGCAGTTCTCTGGTTGAGTTGTTCAGATCACTTAAGTATATGATCATATCATCTGCAATAGTGATATTTTGATTTCTTCCTTTCCAGTTTGTATCCCTTTGACCTCCTTTTCTTGTCTAATTGCTCTAGCTAGAACTTCAAGTACTATATTGAATAGATAGGAAGAGAGTGGACAGCCTTGTCCAGTCCGTGATTTTAGTGGGAATGCTCCAAGTTTCTCTCCATTTGGTTTGATGTTGGCTACTGGTTTGCTGTATATTGCTTTTCCTATGTTTAGATATAGGCCTTGAATTCCTGACTTTTATCCAAGACTTTTATCATGACAGGATGTTGACTTTTGTCAAATACTTTTTCAGCATCTACTGAAATGACCATGTGGTTTCTTTCTTTGAGTTTGTTTATGTAGTGAATTACATTGATGGATTTCCTGGTATTGAACCATCCCTGCATCCTTGGAATGAAGCCTACTTGATAATGATGAATGGTCATTTTGCTGTGTTGTTGGATTTTGTTTGCAATAATTTTATTGAGTATTGCTGCATCGATATTCATAAGGGAAATTAGTCTGAAGTTTTCTCACTTACTTAGGTCTTTGTGAGGTTTTGGTATCAGTGTAACTGTGGCCTCATAGAATGAATTGGGTAATGTTTCTTCTGTATCTATTTTGTGGAATAGTTTGAAACATATTAGTACTAAGTCTTCTTTGAAGGTTTGATAGAATTCTGCACTAAATCCATCTGGTCCTGGGCTTTTTTTGGTTAGGAGACTTTTAATGACTGCTTCTATTCTTTAGGGATTATGGGACTGTTTAGACGGTTTATCTGATCCTGACTTAACTTTGGTATTTGGTATATGTCTAGAAAATTGGCCATTTCATCCAGATTTTCCAATTTTGTTGAGTATACGGTTTTTTACTAGGCTCTGATGATTTTTTTGAATTACCTCAGATTCTATTGTTATATATCCCTTTTCATTTTTGATTGTGTTAATTTGGATACTGTCTCTGTGCCCTCAGGTTAGTCTGGCTAAGGGTTTATCTATCTTGTTGATTTTCTCAAAGAACCACCTCCTGGTTTTGTTGATTCTTTTTATAGTTCTTTTTCTTTCTACTTGGTTGATTTCAGCCCTGAGTTTGATTATTTCTTGCCTTTGACTCCTCTTGGGTGTATTAGCTTCTTTTTGTTCTAGAGCTTTCAGGTGTGCTGTTAAGCTGCTAGTGTATGCTCTCTCCAGTTTCTTTTTGGAGGCACTCTGACCTATGAGTTTTCCTCTTAACACTGCTTTCATTGTTTCCCATAAGTTTGGGTATGTTGTACTTTCATTTTCATTAAATTCTAAGAAGTCTTTAAATTCTTTCTTTATTTCTTCCTTTACCAAGTTATCATTGAGTAGAGTATTCTTCACCTTCTATGTGTATGTGGGCTTTCTGTTGTTTTTGTTACCAGTGAAGACCAGCCTTAATATGTAGTGATCTGATAGGAGGCATGGTATTATTTCCATTTTCTTATATCTGTTGAGATTTGTTTTGTGACCTATTACATGGTCAGTTTTGGCAAAAGTACCATGAGGTGCTGAGAAGAAGGTATATTCTTTTGATTTAGGATGAAATATCTATAGATATCTGTTAAATCCATTTGGTCCATAACTTCTGTTAGTTTCACTGTGTCTCTGTTTAGTTTGTGTTTCCAAGATCTGTCCATTGATGAGAGTGGGATGTTGAAGTCTCCCACCATTATTGTGTGAGGTGCAATGTGTGCTTTGAGGTTCAGTAAAGTCTCTTTTATGAATGTGGGTGCCCTTGCATTTGGAGCATAGATGTTCAGAACTGAGAGTTCTTGGTAGATTTTTCCTTTGATGAGGATGAAGTGTCCTTCCTTATCTTTTTTGATGACTTTTGGTTGAAAGTCAATTTTATTCAATATTAGAATGTTTACTCCTGCCATTTTCTTGGGACCATTTCCCTGGAAAATTGTTTTCCAGCCCTTTGCTGTGAGGTAGTGTTTGTCTTTAAAACTGAGGTGTGTTTCCTGTATGCAGCAAAATGTTGGGTCCTCTTTATGTATCCAGTCTTTTAGCCTATGTCTTTTTATTGGGGAACTGATTCCATTGATGTTAAGAGATATTAAGGATTAGTGATTGTTGCTTCCTGTCAATTTTGATGTTATTTTTATGTTAGGTGTGGCTGTCTTCTTTTGGGTTTGTTGAAAGATTACTTTCTTGCTTTTTCTAGGGTGTAGTTTCCCTCCTTGTGTTTGCATTTTCCATCTATTATCCTTTGTAGGGCTGGGTTTGTGGTAAGATATTGTGTAAATTTGGTTTTATCTTGGAATATCTTGGTTTCACCATCTATGGTAATTGAGAGTTTTGCTGGGTATAGCAGCCTGGGTTGGCATTTGTGTTCTCTTAGGGTCTCTTTGAGATCTGTCCAGGATCTTCTAGCTTTTATAGTCTCTGGTAAGAAGTCTGGTGTAGAGCTAAACAGAATTCTCAACTGAGGAAATTCGCAGGGCTGAGAAGCACCTAAAGAAATGCTCAACATCCTTAGTCATCAGGGAAATGCAAATCAAAACAAGTCTGAGATTCCACCTCATACCAGTCAGAATGGCTAAGATCAAAAACTAAGGTGACAGCAGATGCTGGCGAGGGTGTGGAGAAAGAGGAACACTCCTCCACTGTTGGTGGGATTGCAAGGTAGTACAACCACTCTGGAAATCAGTTTGGCGGACCCTCAGAAAAATGGACATAATACTACCTGAGGACCCAGCTATACCTCTCCTGGGCATATACCCAGAAGATGCTCCAACATGTAATAAAGACACATGCTCCACTATGTTCATAGCAGCCATATTTATAATAGCCAGAAGCTG